>CM054823.1:4866719-6083399 GCA_028984105.1 Lavandula angustifolia | reverse complement strand
CATTATTTTTTTGTAAATGTCATCCCTGCTGGAAACCAGTTGTCAGTATTATAGGTAGTAACCAGGTTGGCATTTTTAGAATAGAACCCTATGAATTGGGTAAAAGCTTATTTTCTTTCTTGCATGGTGTTTGACCTCAACTAGCAAGCATTTATTTTCGATAAGTTATATATTTCTAATTAGCTTTCTGCTGCATGCTGCAGTACATGAAACATCTTGTCTTTGGAACTGCAAAAAATGGATGGAATGTGGTTGTCAGCAATCGAGGGCTGGGTGGTGTCTCAGTTACTGTAAGTATTGAAAAATAAAGAGGAATTATTTGCAAAATAAGCAGTAAGAATGCTTATTTCTTTGATCGCTCCATTCATTATAAGAACATGTGATATTTGTTTTACTTTAGGCATGGGAGCATGTTTGATATCTTTCAGATTCTAGATAGGTGTCGCTTCAGTTGAGAATTATCAGTTATTTTAGTTCATTATAAGTTCAGCAAACGCAACACTCACTAAACATTGATCTCATCAATCAGTCTAGTTTCTTGACTGATATGAGTACATGTAATTTGTGCAGTCTGATTGCTTTTATATAATGCTGGATGGACTGAAGATGTGCGTAGCCAACCACTTACACAAAGAGTAATTCTGCAGCTCCGCTGTTTGTAGTGGAACAAGTATCGGCGCTAACATTCTGGTAGATTTTCACTTCAGCCTCATGCTTACAAGGGGGAGTGACTATGTTGATTTGAATAGACCTTTTTTAAACCGTTATGTCAAATATCTTGGAGAGGATGGGGAGAATGTGCCGATTGCTGGAGCTGCAGCAGTTTGCTCTCCTTGGGATCTCTTGGTCAGTTAATATCAACTATGGTTATTGGATATGTATGAACTGTTTATTTAGCGACTAATAGACTCAGCTTTTTGGACAATACTTGATTACTGGTTTTAAGGATTTTATGAACATCCAACCAGTGCCAAATTATGTAAAAGAGTGTTGCTTCTGTGTGACTATAGGTGTAAACTATATAAACTTTTAAGTAAAGATTTAATCTATTATAACCATCATTTTCCTAATGTCAAATTTTGTATCTCTCTGTCAACATTCACAGATTGGGTCCAGGATTTATATCTCGAAGGCTTAGTTCAAAAGTTATATGACAGAGCTCTTACTATTGGTCTTCAAGGCTATGCACAGCTGTATAAGCTGCATTGCCTCTTCATGATTATTTACTAACATTGTTAGGCAATTGGAAGTATTTAGGGAATGCAATAGATTGAAGGCCTTGAGTATAGCTTGAAACATGAATGATTTCCATACTCTTAATTATATTTATTTTTGTTGTTTTTCTTCATATGTTGGACAATTAAACACGTCCATCTTACATTATGTGATGCAGGCATGAAACTCTCGTTATACTTACTGCTAACTGGGATGGTATAAAAAAGGTTAGTCTTCCACATCTATAATATGTACTTTGGGCCTCAGCTGCAATCAAGCATATTCATTTGCTGGTACGTACATTTTCTGTAGTCACGTTCTATACGGGATTTTGATACCCATGCCACCCGTCTGTTGGGAAATATGAGGTACCTTTCATCTCGGTTTCTGAATACTTCAGAAGCTTTTGAACTTACTGTCATTAACAATTTGAAACAATATATGTTTATCCAAAGACTGTAGATACATACTACGGCGCTTGCAGTAGTGCTGCATTTATTGGCCAAGTTTCAATTCCACTGCTCTGCATAAGTGCGTTGGATGATCCGGCCCCATTCATAGAAGCCATTCCTTGGGATGAATGCCGGTAAATTTGCTTATACTATCATTATCATACTCTCTGTTTCTATCATTAGAAACCACCTTCTGTAGTGATGAGAAATTCACCAATTGCAGAGCAAATAAAAATGTAGTCCTAGCTACAACTCTACACGGTGGACATCTCGCTTTCTTTGAAGGCATAACTGATCTCACCTTTTGGTACTTCATTCTGCACATCTTAGCTTCCCAATTACTGAACATATTAATCAAAAGAATCATCTTCTTCATATTCAATTCTTGTATTTACTTGTTCTTCTTCAAGGTGGGTGAGAGCAGCTAATGAATATCTGGGAGTTCTTCTTTTCAAGTTCATACATGCACAAGCAAAAAGAAGGTGCATTTTCTTAATTAGATGAACACTACATGCTTTTTTCTGCCCTCCTAATCCATTTACCCAAATGCAGGGAGTGTTGTTCCCCATTCGACACTTTATGCAGTCAACTACCGATCAAGGCCCGTATCTCAACGTACGACGAATGGTGGATGCAATGGGGAACGAGCACACGGACGGTGATGAGACACCGGGAAGAGAATAAAGATCCCAACCAGACTAATCAAACGGCTGCAGAGAACTGCATCTCCATTGGGAGGAAGCCCGATTCGGATACCTACACTGGCCAAACTTCCCAAGATAATGCTGGTTCTGAGGGCAGAGGGCTTATCCAAAGATGCTTAAACCAGCTTTCAAGACAAAGTAACAAATCTATCTGGTTGCTTGCTTATATAGCCATCATATCGTCCTGGCCGGTAATTGGGGCTGCACCCCGGTTTTCTGTACCGGAGGAAGCTGAAAAAAGGCTTACCAGGGAAGAGGACCAAAGTGACTCAATACAACTGTTACGTAACAAGTGAATTGGGATCACTCCCTTGAACGCTCTTTGAGGGCCTAATAAACTTCAAGAAAAGTTTCTATTTTGGTTCCCTTTGCTTGTTCAAATTTGTTTAATCTGCTAACCATGATGAACAAATAACCGTACCACAAATCAAGCTAGGGGATAAAACTAGCACACTGAACATTTCAACTATGTACAACCACACAATTTTGAAGGGTAAAAGTCATGACAAAATATTCCTAATAGCTGAGTGAAGTTTTGACAGCCAACAAATCTTTCAGCAACTACAAGACTGTTCATCATCTACGAGTCATTGGTATGGGATAAGAAGCAAGCAGTATATCATCAGACTATACACTGGGACCAGGCTGTTGAAATTTAGTCTCAAAGAAAAGTCTTACACTGGAGAATATTGTAGTGATTTCAGCCATTGCACCATTTCCATAGTTTCCATTTGGTAGTCTCCTTCTTCTCTGGGGGATAAGCGTAATTCCAAGTTCATCGATCACCATGAGATGGCGCTCGGTAAAAGGGTTCTCCCACATGAGGGTATTCATGGCAGGTGCTACAAACATTGGCTTACTTCTCGTCCCATGCCCGCACAATGCAGGTCAACAAGTTATCACATAAACCTCCAGCAATCTATTCAAGAACAAAGAAATCAGATTATATAGGATTGGTAGCTTTGGAAAACCTAAGAAATATCCATAGCCTACAATGAGATCCTTAATGTTCATCTCAAACATGGTCAATTTAGGACTTAAAAACTCATCTCTCTTGTTGTATGGTCATTTAATGTGGAGTAGCACAGGTGTTTTTTGAGTAAGAAACGGCAGTATCAATCTCGCATGTAACAAGATTCTCTAAGAAGCCTGGGACGGATTGTAATGGTAAGAAAATAAATCTAAAACAGCCATTACAGCATGATGTTTTTACCTTTGGCAAGTGTATTAGCAGACAGAGGTGCGATGACCATGATGTCCGCCCATTGGCGCAACTCAATGTGGAGTACGGTACCACCTACTCTTCTCCAACAGTTCCATTCGGCCCTCATCGGTACAAAGTGTGACATCCTTTGGAATTGCACCCTGTCGACAAAATAAGGAGTGAATGTCCGGTAGCAACTCTCTTCTCCCTTCCTTCGTCCTCTCTCATATTAATTTTTTTCTTACCCTGTCGACAAAATGGAGTGATGTCCGGGTAGCAACAGCTTTGACTTCAGCCCAATCAGAGAAACATTGACAAAGATTAGCAAATTTTGTTGCAGCCACACATCCACTAGCAGCAAGCAGGATATGAGGTTTCTTCTTAGCAGTATTTACTGGATATGAAATCCTGTATGGATTATCAGGTTGTTTTGTGCCATGTCCTGTTAAAAAACAAACGATTCCAATAAGGCAACTTCTATCGAGCACTAGGTAGAAAAGATAGTCACAACAACAGCAAGAAAAGTTTTCACATGATGTATAAAGACATTAGTCAGCTGAATAAGAAGAGACATTGGATGGGGGTTGCCATTTCAAATTTAGGAAGAAAAAGCAGTAAGATTCAGACTGAACATCAGACTACGAGTGAAGTCTAGTCCATTCAACAAAACCCTTTGCTCTGATAAAGTGATTAGTTCAAATTCTCCACCTAATAAAGAATACTAGTACAGATGTTTCACACTTCAATATTGCAACATGATAACGCTGAAAAAAGAAAGCCTGTTGCTCCTCTCACTATTTAGACAGGTGTAATAAATATCCAGAAAATATTACAAACAATTGAGCAGGTTTAGACATTCTTTTTATCTGCACCTACTGTTCATTTTCACAAGCATGTTATGGGTGAGCGCCGGGAATTTCATATCCTATAGAACTATAAACACTCAAACAATCTGCACTCAATATAGAAATTTATTTCTCCAAATAAAAACAACTTTACCATTTTGAATAGGTTAAACTTTCACATTGTGGCAAAGGATGAAGGGCCTACGATATCAAATTCTCGAATATTGAGTATAGCATTCTACACTTCAACATTCTACCGAAGGATAAAGGGCTCATAATATCAAATTCTATAGTGTAGCATACTACAATCCCAACTAACACTTTAACCAACAGAGAAATAGTTCAGTAACACTAAATCAATTATGACATTTAATTCGTGCGACAACAAGAAAAGAAAATTAACAAGAACTGGAATTGATTCTTCATATCCTATAGAATTACAGACAATCTGCTCTCAAGATACACATTTCTTTCTACAAATAAACGACACTTAACCAGTTTGAATGGGTTAAAATTTCACATTGCGGCAAGAATTAAGGGCTCACAGTATCAAATTCTTGAATCTTGAGTAGAGAATTCTACACTTACACATTGTAACGAAGGATTAAGGGCTCACAATATCAAATTCTGTAGTGTAGCTACACTTCTAACTAACAATTTAACCAACGGAAAAAATAGTAAAGTAACACTAGATCAATCATGACATTTGGATTCGTGCGACAACAACAAGAACTGGAATTGATTCTTCAACTAACAAGAACAAAACTAAGAATGTTACTACCGCAGCTACACAAAATAAGAAAATTCAATGTCAACTCACCAAACAACTCAAGAAATGCACACGGGACCAGTTTCAGAAATCGGAAAACTAAGCAAATTAAACGTAAATCTACCAACCGGTATCTAGAAATTCATCTGAAGAAAATGCAAATCATTTTATCATCCAAAAACTCAGATACTAACAGAAATCAAACAGAAAAAAAAACGATTGAAAAAAAAAAACAGAATCACCTGAAACCGAGATTAATTGTGAAATCCAGAGATAGTTCAGAGGGGCTTTCAACAAGAGAGGGAAAAAGAATTAGCTGGGAGTAAGATTTAATTTTCGAAACTCATACTTCCGCTATTTCAAGCGCTTCACTTTCCCTAAAGCAAGTCCAATTATTTACGCCCATTTTCCTAATTTGGAAAAAAAAATTACTCCTACTCTATCATCTTCTCTCCTACTTTATTACATTCTCTCTCATACTTTATCATATTTCTCTCATACTCTCTCATTACGTTATTCATCTTCTCTCTCTCTTTCATACTTTATCATCTATTCTCTTAATTCCCGCTGCCGAAACCAATCGAACCAAAAAATAACTGGGACTAAGGAAGGAGTAGCTTTTTTCACAAACAAAAGAAATAAATCTCTCCCAGAACAAGAAAAAAGAAAAAGATTACAAATTAGATTTTCCCGGCTAAAATTAAATCTAATTGAACATTTAAATTCTGCATAGTTAGTTGCGCCTTCTCCTATTATTACTTTTCTACTTTTTAATCAATCGTCCCCGCTATTACCGTTATTTTTCCTAAAGATTAAAAAATTACTCTTAAACAAAAATAAAGTGGGTCTCTCCTACTTAATATTCATCCTCATATTATCATATTCTTTCTCTCAAAAAATCTATTTATCTCTCATACGATTTTCGTTCCACTCCGAATTCAAAAATTTATAATTTTTAACTTTCTTAAAACTTAAGATTATTTTTTAAAATATAATATTAAAAAAATCGATTGTCTCAACTACGCCTGCAAAAATTTGGATAAATTCACATTTCTTCCACCAATCAATCACTCCTCGAAAATTGTAGTATTAATTTCTTAATATAATTAAAACTCATAAAATATACACTTAAATAAAATTCCTTAATCTTCGGCAAAAAAAACCAAAGACAAAGAGTGACAAGAATATCTGGACGAAGGAGTATTAATACATACCACAAATTTGCAGTTCCGACTAACTAGTTAGTGTATGTTTAGAGTATTTTTAGTTGCGAAGCAACAATAGTTCTTTTTTTTTTTTTTTTTTTTACAAGAAATTTGCCCCCGAGATACATATTGAATAATTTTTTTTGAGGGTAAGGATAAGTGCGCTGGGTAAATTGGGGATACATAATGTTTTTTTTTTTTTTAAATATTTGATGAGTAGGTAATTGCGCGCCGGGTAAATCTGGCGCCTACAAATAACACTCGAGGATACATATTGTTTAATTTTTTTTTATAAGGGAAAGGCTAACAACCTGTGCTAATCATGCGATAACTGACCATAGAGACTAGACACCTTAAGCAATACGTCATCTCAAAGGGTCCTTGTTTTTATCATTTTACGTAATAAAAGTATTTTTTGTGAATCCCAGTGACTTGGTATGATATATAGAATTTTTCTTGTCGTATTGTATACCTTACCAAAAATTACGGTATACAATATTTCATATCAGTATTGTACCTTCGGGTATACTAAATTTGTATACTAAAATTTCGATGTCGAATACTTATCATACAAATATCGTTCCTTCCTTTCGGTATACCCCGCTTATAAGTAGATGACTTTTACGGTATATCGTCCTCTCAAGGTGTGCGTCGTTCCACGATATCGTGTGTTCCATGTTTGCGGTTTTATGAGAGAATTTCACTATATTACTATATCTACCAAACTTAATATTTGAAAATCGATATCATTATGTACCAAAGTCCTCCGTATTATCATACCGAGAAAATTATAGTATACAACAAATTTTAATATTCCGCTAGTATAGTAGTAGATATGGTATACCGAATTTTCGATGATTTCCCCAAGCTACATAGGTCAAACTTGTACTCTAATTTTTATTATTTGTCCCAATAAAAGGCTTTTGTTGAACCTTTTCATTTTGATAGTGTCTTAAAATGACGCGTCTAAAGAAGTAACAAAATTTATCGTCTTGGAATAATCAACTTATTATATTTAGTATTTTAATTATATTTCCACAATTACAAATTTATCGTGGAAATTATTTTTGTAGACCGGAAAATATTTGAATTGTAAAAATATTTGTCACTATTAATTCAGTAAACCGTAAATGGTTGACGGCGTCTAACGTTGAGCCGTTTCACATCATAATTTCCAACGGTAACCATTTCAAAGGGTTCAATTCAAATCCCAACTATATTTCTCCTCTCCAAGAAACCACAGAATCAAGAAATCAATTTCATAATCTCTCGACGATGGCCTTGAATCAAGAAAAGATGAAGCGGAAGGAGAGAGAAATTCCAGTTTTCACAGTCTTGAAGAACAATTGTATACTGAAGAACATCTTTGTTTTAGATTACCCTCCCCAATTTCTTCGTCTTCGGTGTTAGGGCAGGAGAATGTTGATCAAGAATCGGAGATGGAAGAGGTATTGTTGGTGGGAAGGCACCCTGATTGCAATATAAAGTTGGAGCACCCGAGTATCAGCAGATTCCATCTCCGAATTCACTCTAAACCCTCTTCTAGATCTGTTTTCGTCACTGATTTATCTTCCGGTAAATTATTAAAACTTTTTAATTATCTTCTGGTGATGGGTCTTTGTAGTTTGATGGTATTATATTTTTCTGGTGTTTTCACTTATTTGGAAACCCTTCTTGAGCCCTAATCCTTTGCACTTTTTAACTCTCAATGGGATGGTTTTTCACGTATAGAAGTTTTTGTTTGCTGATTCATAGTTTTTTAGGCAAAATATTGATTTTGTATTTCTTTATGTTTGTTGGGTTATAATTAGTTCCTCACTGGTCTTGACCCTTTTCTGAATCCCCATCTTTGAAGTTTTAACTAGAACTGGACTATTTTTTCTTTTTTGCATCCTTTGTTGACTTCTTGTCTTTCTTCTATCAGTGCATGGGACTTGTGTTTCTGGAAAAAGAATTGAGCCAGGGGTCAGGATCAAACTGGTCCAGGGAGATACATTGAAGCTGGGGGAATCGAGTAGATTGTACAGACTTGACTGGGTCCCAATCAGCTTAGCTTATGAGATAAATGACCCGTTTGTACCTCAACTGGATTCTTTGGATATAGTCGATGAAGAAACAGAAGGGACTATAGATAATGTAAATTAAGAAACTTACTTGAAAGCATGATATCTCCTTACGGATACAAATATACTAATTTCATATTCCTGTAATTTCAGGATGAGAATAGTTTGTCTCTTCAAAATGAATGGGACCAGCAGCTGAGTGATCAGATAGAAGGTCTAGGGTGGCAATCTTCTGAGGAGAATCTAGGTTTGTCCTTGCTGGAAATGACAGCAAATGATGAAGTGGAGAACAATCGTTTGCCTGAAATGTGTAACAAAGAAAATGAAATCTCAAGTAGCCAGATATGTCCGATGGATGCTTCATTTACTGTTGATGAACAAACAGAAGGGGTGACAGACCAGGTACATGTTTAGAATTAACTAAAGTTTATCGGTAGAGGTGTGGTTTGGAATGTCAGAATTTAATAAACTGTGATTTCATTTTTCAGGATAGGGATAGTTTTCTTCACATATATGATGAAGGGCAGCGTCTAAGCGAAACTATGAATGATATAGAACAGCGTTTTTGTGACGAGGATCTAGCTTTGCCCCTGGATGCTTCATTTACAGTTGATGAAGAAGCAGAAGAGGTCCCGGATCAGGTAAATGTTTAGAATTAACTCAAAATCTTGTTAGAGATGTGGTTTGGGATCAATTTAATGATTCTGCTTCTGTGTGATTTTTTAGGATAGGGATGGCTTACTTCATGAAAATGATGAAGGGCAGGGTCTAAGCAAAACAATGAACGATCTAGATAGGCCATTTTGTGATGAGAATCTAGCTTTTCCCATGCAGAAAATGACTGCACCAGCAGCGCCTCTAGAGCCGGAAGATGAGGTGGAGAACATGACTTCGCCTGAAGCATGCGATAAAGAAAATTATTTCTCCAGCATTCAGCTATGTGAAATTGAGAAGGAAAACACACCACAGCTTGAATACGCTTCTCGAGCAGTCGGCTAAGTGAAATTGAAAAAGAAAACAGCCCACAAGTTCATATTCCATCAGCTGTCCTTCAAAAAGAATCTCAAACAGAAATTAGAGAGTATTTTGAGATGAATTCAGAGAAAAGGCTATCCCTGAACATTTGGGCACGGAGAGGTAAATCTCAAAGTGTTAAGATCGAAACCAGCAGAAGCAAAGCAGGGATTAATATGAGCTCGCAGGTTAAACCAGTTCTCAGTTGGAAATTCTGTAAATAAATCAATGCTGAAAGATCAACATGCTAGTCCTGATAAAGATGAAGAGATATTTACCCCAGACAAGGAGAATGCCTCTCCCAATTCTTGCCTTGTCAGATCCTTGGCTGGGAAATTTGATGAAGCATTGAAGAGTGGATCAATCTCAAACACTACTATCTCCAGTGTGAATGAGGATGGAGAAGTTTTCACTTCAGACAAAGAGAACTTGACTCCGGATGGTAATTTGTTTAAGTCCATCAAGAATATTGGGAGGTCACAAGAAGTTAGGCATTCAAACTTTCATAAATCGTCCCCATTGAAGACAGCTGGTCATATCATCTATGAAGAGGAATGCAAAGTTCTGCAGGAACGTAAATCAACGTGTTCTGCTTCCAAAAGCCATGGCAGGTTGAGGAAACAGCCATATGCTTTAAAGGCAGAAAAAGGGAGCCTTTTCGCTCGCTGCCTGTGATTTCCGCTGGTGATGATAAGGCTGTACCAATACCTTCAATACATGAATCCCCTGTGAAAGGAAGCAAACCTATCAATTATTCAGAATCTGAGGGGGTTAATTTTTCGCATGTAAGTTTAATGTGCTCGCTTTCTTGTGTGCTAGAAGAACTCAAATGGTGTGAATTCAGCTCTGCAATGTTGAACATTTTCCATGAACTTTTTTTTGCAGAGAAGTACTAACAAGGAGACTGAAAAACAGCTGGATAATTGTAGTAGACACAGCCTGTCTGCTAAACAAGAAGTCAAGGAGGGAGCTGCATCTACTGCGAGGTCTTCGAGGGACTTCTTTGTTTATTCCTAGAATTGGTAAAGATAGATCCAATATGGTGGAATTCTTTTCGGCTTCATTAAGTTAACTTTTCTTTGAGTTAGATGAATCACACGCACCTTTCCTTTTGCATCTCAGTTTTAAGGGAACTCGATTGCATGGTAAGGCGTGCAAGTTTCTTATCAAGAATGACAGAGGCTTCTTCAGCACTGCAATGGATTGAAGAATGCATGGCTTGGGCGAAGTGGTGGATTCACGTGCAGAGCTCCTCGGAGGAAAGCAGGCTCATCCCACCAACTCCAACTGCTGCTTCTTCTGCTCATTGGCTTAATGAGGACAAAGGGGCATTCTCTGTTGGCCCAATTCCTTTCTCTCCTTGCACTTTACAAGAAATCGTCACCCCAACTGCTGCAGACCACATCCTAGAATCTTCTCTTCTCTTCAAGCAGACCACAAATGGACAACTTGTCCTTCTCAGTGATGATGTTACTTTGAGGATCAAAGCTATGGCTGAAGTACAACACCTATCTGCTAACTTGGAATGCATCTAAAGAGACATGTTTATGGTTTTGATTATGATTGTCTTTTCTTGCAGGGTGTCATTTGTGAGACAGCAAAGGAGTTTCGTGCCAGTCTAGTCAATCCGTTCTCATCACGGTTCTTGTATTCGAACAGCTCTCCCAGAGGACCTACTTGGACTTGTGTGGATGACACTGTTCTTAAAGAGAAATACTATCCCAGCCCCTCGAAGAAGACCGCGAAATCCGGAGAAGGAGCTAAAGGTTTGAAGCTTATATTGTTGCACAATTCCAACTTCAGGCAACTTAAAGCTTAGGAATATGCTGTGGACATGAAAATATAATTCCTAAATGCAAATGCTTCTCAATTTCTCATTGTGTTTCAGAAACTGAGCTCTGCTGTATGTTTCTTCCATTTTGGAAGTTATTAATCAAATGGAAAGTCTTGCTTTACTGTTGATTCCACTGCCCAACAAACACTATAAGCACTTACGAATAGAGATACTTTTCATTTAGACAGCAATGAAAATGATTCCAAATACATACATGGCTGTTGAAGGAAAATTTATTTGATGTCAATGAACTAGCACATGAGAAAAGTACTTACATCTATGCTAACAACAAAAAACGCACTTTACTCCGGATCATCTGAGCCGGTATATCTTCCACTCTTTGGAGGGTAATCACAAGAACCAGAGAGGAGAAAAGACAATGAGATTTCTGAGTCTTCAAATAGTGGTCGAGGGAATTCTTGAAATCCACCCATACTACTCGTGTCAAAACGCGTAGGTGAGAAATAATTAGCCGGATCCTCTCCAGCCCCTTCTACATCCATGACCTTTTGACATGCAGTTCTACCTTGATCTTCTAACTTGTAGTTGAAATCCAGTTGTTCAGCTTTATGTGTTGCTTCGCTGCTTAGTCCTTGATCAGACGGCCCAGCTCCTTTCGATTCTTCCAAGGGGATAGCAGGTGTATGGCCTTGAAAGAGGGTAATATGGCCAAAAAAGCTTATCTTTTCTGGAGAATGTTGTGCCACATGAACAGAGCCATCTATCCTTCCCACAATGCTTTTCGTGTGTTTTCAGATCTGCAATGACTGAGAATTTCTTCGTGTTGCAGCGGGCGCAGGTGTAATTCTTGTCACAATGGGTCCTCTTGTAATGGTTTTTCACACATAAAATTGTCTTCAGAGGCTGGAACTTCTTATGATCCTTGTTACGCTTGCAGCCAACGTAAGGGCAGGAGTATCTCTTGGATAAGAACCGGTTCTGAGCTGGATTCTTTATGTGGTTTAGCAAGAGCAGCTGCAGTCTTGTACTCGCCGCCATGGCCTCTCATGTGCATCCGTAGATTAGCATCTCTTTTAAACCCCTTTCCGCAGATTGTGCAGAAATGGGTGTGAGGTGCAAGGATTTCTTCCTTCTCTAGCTGCAGAATTTCGTACGAACCGGGAGGAAGGTTCTCTCCTTCTTCAGCATCATCATCACTTTTCATATCATGGTCCTCAATGTGGAAGTTTTGCTCTGCCCCAAAAAAAGCCTATTGGATCAGATTGATCATCCACCTTGTTCGCATTGTTATTCTGAACATTATCCTGAACTGAAACTCCTGCTGATTGACTCGTCATGCCACCTAATTGGCCCAGCTGGCTGATCGAACTTTCAGAGCCAAGGGTGTTCTTCATGGACGGTAGAAGGCTCCCTGCTGTCGATATTAACTGAACTATGATTGAAGTGAGGTCAGTAGTGATAAGCTGCTGCTGCTGCTGAACCAACATCTCATCAACTTGGCCTCTCCGCCCAACAACTAGATGCACCAAATCCTGCAGCTGATGAATCTTTTTCTCCAAAAACGACAGATTGTTTAGCATAGCCCTTGGATCCCAATTTTGAGTGCTCTCAGATATCTGCTTGCCATGAGGATCAGTCATTTGCCTCTGGTTATTCATGTTAGATGCAACAGAGTTTTCAGCTTCGAATGGTCGCTTGGAACCAGAAAATTGCTGGTTGGTTCTTACTCCATAGCCATGAAATGAGGGTTCTTCCCACTTCTGCTGTCTATCAAAATCTGTGAAAGATGTATCATTTGTATGCATGTTGAGTGATTCATGGCCCGATGAGGACTTTGCCCATGTTTCTACACATAGCCTCTCGTCGGGGTCCATATTAAGTTAGATTGCACAAGAACCAAACTTGGGAGATATTAAAACTGCAATACATAGGGTAGGAAAGGTGCAAAAAGTTTTAGCAGAAGTCAGGTGATAAACAAAGACAAACATATGCAAATAAAAGAAGATGAACACACTACTATAATAATATGAACCTAATTTATTTACAAACTGAATGAATTTTTTATCACGTCGTATGCACCAGATTATCTTTCACTAAATACTAATATCAGCACCAAAAAACCAAAAAAGAATGGCAGATCTCTTTGCAATGAAGTATAGACAACATTTATTGACTTTATCTGATGTGTAAGACTGTAATTGTTTCAGCCAGAAGACATCAAATATAAGTGTATCGGATCTTTTAACCATTACAATATAAGATAATTGCTACGCCAATATCTTCCTAGTTTGTGAAAGAGGGAACAAACAGGAAATACACCAATCCTTTTCGTGTTCTTTAACCTTGAAGGATATTATCTACACGCTACTATATGGAGTTGCATCTCCGCAGATCATGTCAAAATCCGCAATCACAAGAGAATGAACTATTTCACGAAATCGACAAGTCACTTTTATCATTGATATCCTTTCAAAGAACACCATCTAACCCTTCCTATGCTCTTCTTTTCCAAACAGAAGAGAATGGGAAGACTAACATCCTAACACAGTGATGCAATGATTAATTAGATACAACGATTGAGCTGAAGCTGAACGTCGTTCTAGTAGTTCGTAGATTAACAACCTTAGAACTGATTCAGTATCGGTTTGGTCTGCCAAGCTAAACGGTAAAGATAAAGACTAATGGAAGTAAATTTGCTGAACTTTATTGCAGCTTTCCAACTATTCCTACATCAGGTGAACACAGACAAGAAAACATCTAAATCTGAAAATTTTGGCCTTTCAAAGGAACCAAAAACACCAAACAACGCCCTAAAAATCGAGACAAACCAGAGGAACAAATATTACTTATTTTAGTATTTATAAGTTCCAATTAATCAACCTATATTCTCAAGGAAATACTCCCTTTCCTGATTGAATCTTCGGATTCAACATCAGAGCAAACAAATCAAGAACAAAAGCACAAAAGAATCAGTTCATATAAATCAATCAAAGCATATATAATCAAGAACCAATGAATCAAGACTCAGCGAATCAAAGCATTAGCACAAAAAAAAAAAGTAGCAAAAAAGCATTGATCCAATAAATATCTAGAGAGAGAGAGAGAAAAAAAAACTCACCGGATTAAAGAGAGCCCAGATGCTATTTCCCTATGAGTCTCAAATCGAGAAAGGGGTTTCGAAGTTGGAAGTCAGTCCATTTATATCTTTTTTCTTACACAATTGATTTTCCTTGTCATATTTTAGTATGGTGTGCTTCCAAGAAGTCTAGTTCCGTCTCTCCTCACTGCCACCACTTGTTCTCAAATCCCTATCAGCTAAAATTGGATACTCTGGGACCACTGTAAATCAAACTCGTAACTTTTCAACAATTTTTTTCTTGGTTCTTGTATTTTAATACTAACTCGTTCATACCGTGCCTCTGATTGTGGTGTAATTGCATATTAAAAAAAGACAAATTGATAAAAATAGTCCTCAAACTTCGCGTTTTTGCGAATTTTGTTCTCAAACAATTTTTTTTTGTTTTTTTGAGCTTCAACTCCTTTGTTTTGCGATTTTAAGTCACTGCGTTAGATTTTCGCGTACAATTTTAACTGTAATTCAATTTTAATTTAAAAAAAAAAATTAAAAGGGCAAAATCGAAATTTTTATTTATATGGACCAAAATTGCAAATGAAGAATTATTTGGGACCTATTTAGCAAAATTAAATAGTTTAAGGACCGATTTCACAAGTATTAAACAAAATAAAGTTAATTGCTTCAGATCGACGAGATTTTGCATTAAATTTTCGATTTTTCATATAACTTTATTGCTTCGATCAAATATAAGCTTAACGAAGACTTCGTACCAATATAAACAACATTTAATTCGAAATGCAAAATATTACTGTGAATTAACCATTAAAAAATAAAGCTATTATCACCCAAATTTTTTTACTTCAAAATAACAATTTAGAGCATAATATTTACTTAAAAATAACATGAATACGAGAAAAATATGTGTCAGTTCGTAATTTACGATGAATAATATAAAAAACATTTAATTCGTAATTTCTCATGAATAATAGAATACGAGGAAAATATGTATCAGTTCGTAAATAACAGAAAATATTAGTTTTATTTGCAAATACTATAATAAGCCAAAAAAACTACTGCAAACAAGATTAGTCTCGTATTCACATTCTCTGTATAGAACTGTCATAACGAATCCCCAACACCACCACCCGTCATTGAAGACCGTAACCATAACTCACGTCCGCTACCAGCGTGATGATCGCCCGGCCATTTACTCGCCTGGATCTACCTCGTCCCCGTGTTCATCGCCTTCGGCGGATTCGTCTCCCACTTCCTCTTCCGCCGCGAGCTCCGTGGAATGTTCTTCGCCGTCGGCCTCCTCCGCAATGGTCGTCGCCGAGCTCATAAATTGCGGATTCGCAATTCTCCTCGTATTCTAGTTATTTTGAAGTAAATATTATGCGCTAAATGGTTATTTTGAAGTAAAATTTTGGGGTGATAATAACTTTGTTTTTTAATGATTAATTCACAGTATATATTTTGCATTTCAAATTAAATGTTGTTTATATTGGTACGAAATCTTCGTTAGCTTATATTTGATACGAAGCAATAAAGTTATATGAAAAATCAAAAATTTAATGCAAAATCTCGTCGATACGAAGCAATTAGCTTATTTGTCTAAAATTTGTGAAATCGGCCCTTAAACTATTTAATTTTGCTAAATATGTCCCAAATAATTCTTCATTTGCAATTTTGGTCTATATAAATAAAAATTCCGATTTTGCCCTTTTAATTTTTTTATTTTTTAAAATTAAAATTGAATTACCGTTAAAATTGACGGAAAAAATCTAACAAGAGGGACTAAAATCGCAAAAACAAGGAGTTGAGGGTCAAAAAAAAAAAAAAATATTTGAGGACAAAATTCGCAAAAACGCGAAGTTTGAGGACTATTTTTGCCAATTTGCCTTAAAAAAAGTAAAAATACAATAAAACTTCTCAAGTTTTTCACTTTGGCTCTTGAATTATGAAAAGTTGTACTTTTGACCTCTTAATTATTGAACTTGTTGCAGAGAGTAGCATTCCAGCAAATATTCCACCAACACGTAAAAATTCAAGAATCTAAGGGTTTCCCCTCTTAAGGGTGAAATTCATGAAATAAGTTCAGTCTCTCGATTTGTGTATAACAAATATTTTATCTGCCCTCTTCGATTTCGGTAAAGAAGGAGATGGAATAGGAGTCCTAGTCCCCAACAACCATGGTGATGCTCAAAGTACTTGATTGTGGTACTTTCAACTCTTAACTACACAAATTTGGGGGACATAGAAAGTCTTAGCGATAATATAAACTATAAATTCTTGAAATCTAATTTATGGTGTTTTTATGAAATTGTCCATAAATTTATGTGTGGCAAAAATGTTGTTCTTCTGTAACAAATTCAATAGTTGAGCGAGGCAAAGTGCAATCTTTCATAATTTAGGG
The DNA here is from genome assembly GCA_028984105.1 of Lavandula angustifolia. Classification (NCBI taxonomy): domain Eukaryota; kingdom Viridiplantae; phylum Streptophyta; class Magnoliopsida; order Lamiales; family Lamiaceae; genus Lavandula; species Lavandula angustifolia. Next base: position 6,066,641 of record CM054823.1, on the reverse strand, counting down.
ACAAATTGAAAATTTTCGATAGTTGAGAGAGTTTATTATATTTATCCATATTAAAAAAGAGCGGGTGATAATTACGATCTTGAGTTGGAGGTGGGAATCTACCAACCAACATGGGGGGCTTCAGATCACCTGTCCCCAATCTTCTGTCCCAACTGTGTCCCAAGCCCGAAACGACGTCATTTCATCCTTTTTTTTTAAATTTCGTCTCCTATTCTATATATTGGGAACGGCTCGGCTAAAATTCATCGCTGTCTCTCTTCAATTTCATTTTCCTATTCTCTTAGCAACCCACGACTCTCTCTCTTCAATCTCAACCTTCTCTCTTCTATCGCCAGATATAAAACCCAGAAATTGGAAAAAGTAGCAGTGAATACGGTGATTTCAGATTTGGCCCTTCTAGAAATGTTGGAGAGAATTTGGGATTCGGATTTGGATTCAATCGTTCCTTCATAATTGCTGCAGATTTAACAAATTAGGGTCACGGTGCTGAGGGTAGAAGGTGAAGATGGGTTGGAATGTGTCGGAGAACTCCACCGCGAGGTGGCGGTCGGTGAGCACCAAGCGGCGGGAGTTATTTCTTGATATTAAGGGCGAAACCTTGCTTTCCTTGGTGTTGATATAGTGTATAGCCCCTTTTGACAAGATCAAAATCTTGGCTGGTGCTGCACAATTGCAACCTAGATATACTTTGTTCTTTTGTTCTTTAGTCCATAAATGAGGTTTTTAGCTTAGTTTCTTGGATATATTGTGTGTTTCTTCACATTTTAGCCGAGCCGAGTCAGCCGTTCCCAATAGATAGAATAGGGAAATGAAATTAAAAGAAAAAAAAGATGATGAAACGATGTCGTTTCGAGTTTGGGACACTAATTGGGACATAAGATTGGGGACAGGTGATCGAAGCCAACATGGGGGCTTCTTACCTCATTTTAGTTCGATTCTTCTTATAATTTTCATAATTTTTAGTTTCGAATTCATTGGATGTCCACAAAAACTCCCCCATAAGAATTATTTATAATACATAAATTTTTGTAACATAAATGTGCAATTAAGCAATAAAAGCATGCATTAGAATAATGCAAGTGGGGAAGGTGAGTTCCTTCTAGGAAGAAAAGTAAGCATATCTTTCTAGGCAATTAATATTTGAATCAAAACTTTACATTGGAGCCATAGAACTCGTTTGGAGAGAGGTGAAATGAAATTTACAATTTTGAAAATGTATTACTCTCTCCGTTCCAACCAAATTGTCTGGTTTCTTTTTGGCACGGTTATTTATACAGATTGATTTTATGTAATAAAAGTGTGGGATCCATATAATTAAATAATCGTTTAGAATTAATTTGTGTAGTAAAGATATAAAACCCATATAGATATTTAATTGTTTAAAGTTAAATTGAGTTGGTAAAAGTGTGATACTAATTTCTTTATTTAGAAAGTAGACAAGTGGGATTGACGACCCAAAAAGAAATGTGGACAAATCGGGTAGGACGAAGGGAAAAAGAGATACATAAAGTTCAAGATTCTTAAGATTCAAGAGAGGCAACATCAATGACAAACAAACATTCGAGATTCTTGAAGTGGTTATTGTGAGTATCAAACGAAATATCACATTACAGAGAGATCATCATACTAGCAAAAAACCACAGGTAGAAAATATCCAAAAAAACCCCTAAAGAAATTAAGACTAACTATTGCAAATTTGGAACAGTTCATGATTTATATTACCAAGATTACAACATTATTTTAGATTTTTATAACTACCATGTCGATAATATTTGTTTCTTGAGTTGCTTTTCAAATTAATTTCGTAGTCTGACAAATAGAAAAGACATGTTATCTAGACTCGTATTTGTTTCTTGTGAACCTATTTGAGTGATAAAGAAAAGACATGCGCAAACTGCATGCTAAGATATAAATTGAGCATGATTCCTCCTCTGTTTCTAACAGAACAAATGGAGATGGCAAAAGGGGAAGACCCTAATGATCTACGGACATGGGAAGACACGGAGAAGATGAAGTACACGCGAATCGCTGCCCCAGGAGGCTATAGAGAATGGAACAGAAGAATGTGTTCTAACTTAGCTGCAATGCCAATGCGGCCAATTTGCTCTAAGGAAATTGACTTTTGCAACTTATATGCAGAATTTCAACATGGGATACTCTCCTCTCTATGAAGATTGAGGTCATCTAATTAAACGACCCTAAAGCTCTCGGCAAAGGGCTTTCGTTTGTTGGTGTTGGTTGCGTGTGAACCACAATTTTCAAAAGGGATACTCTGCGGAGGAGGGAGTGGGGGGATGATAGATGGAAGCATAGAGCTTACCTAAGAAAATGTGCAAAGTACTCGTTTGATCGTCGAGCAGCGACTAGTTGTTTGCACCATCTCCTCAAGAAAGTAATGTTGCGTTGCAGTGAGTACATTTTTAGAAGAAGCAATGACTACAGTTCCACCTTTGTCACTGCTTTCAAACCTGCGAAGCAATCAGGAGAGAGTTCAGTTAATCTATTGAAGATTTGGTTTTTTAGAATCATGGGTTCAAATATCCATATAAAACTATTAACCAAAGTAATGTGAAGTCATTAAGGATTGATTCCCTTTATACGAAATGGTTGGACAGAATATCAGCACTTCGAATATCCATAGAGTATTAGCTTACCATGGGAATGAGAGTTAGACTGCTGTTTTCTATCTCGTGTTTTACTCAGGAAGTCCATAAAGCTGGATAACACCATCAAATCATTTTTGGCATCTCTTGTGGCCAGCCACTGCTCCTCAATCTGGATTTTTATATCCCTGTATATTTGGAAAGGATCATGAAATATAACACTTGATGTTAACAGGAAAAGGAAAATCAGAGGACCTTAATAAGAAGGATTTAATTCATATCAAGTTTAGTACCTCTTTAAAGAAAGAACTTCATAGTTCCTCCGCAGAAAATCAGTATATTTTGTTAGTGCCTCCCTGTGCATATTGTTTACCCACAGATCTCACACTGGCAGTGTTAGAGTAAAGAGATTGAGAATACGATTGATGTAAACTAACGGAAATATATAACAAAATACTCAAAAAAGAGTCCCACGGAAGATATACTTCCGGCCAAGCGTTCGCACGCCGATTCCAAGTCCAAGCTATAAAACCCTGGATGCCATCTTAGTCTATCCACCCTATTATTTATACTAGAACACTAATCTAAATACGGAAATTGCTAGAAAAAGGAAATAGGCCTAACAATTGGCCACCCGATATATATGGGCACTTATTTATTCAAACCCTAAATTAAATAGTAAACCCTAAATTAAATCTTCCATGCATACATGCATATGATCATATGCATGCACGTACTCACGAAGCTTTCCACGTCCAACGTCTCGTACTCCGAAGTTTTGGTTCCGAGTTCCATCTTCTTCAACCTCCGTCGGTACACCACGTCTCTAACAACTCCTCCATTCTTCCAAAATGACCTTGTCCTCAAGGCGGAAATTTGGAAATTGACTCATTAATTCGACACCTCCACCCATGTCGCATCATCTTCCCCTTTTCCGTGCCACTCGAATCAATACCTCGCGTACTCTATCATCTCCACGCCAAACCCAACGATCTTTTAAAATCCACTCGGGCTCGAAATCGGGATTTACCGCCCACCACTCCTCGGTAATCTCGGCCGAACATTCGTGGTCTCCAATAGCGTAGCCTTTTAGTAGGGAGACATGGAATACCGGATGCAATCGACAACCTTCGTAGTAACCGTAGGCAATAAGCAACAGCACCAATGCGTTCTTCCACCACAAAGGGTCCGTAAAACGTGCTACCAACTTCGCATTCTTACGTTTGAATAATGACATTTGTCGATAGGGTCTTAACTTTAAAAACACTTGCCGACCCACCTCATAAGCGACTTCTCGTCGATGTTTATTTGCAGCCTTCACCATGTAATCCTCGTGCTCGCTAATATGTGTCGTCAAATGCCGTAAAGCTCCATCTCGATCACGCATTCATTGGCCACGGCTTTCACCGAATCTCGGTTGGTAAAAAAATCCCACAATCGTGGGTGGTGGCCGTCCATACACAACTTTGAATGGAGTAGTACTTGTGGATGCATGAAAATTAGTGTTGTAAGAATACTCCGCCCAAGCTAACCAACGACTCCACCGCTTCGGCCGTTCGAAGCAAAGCAACGTAAATAAGTCTCCACACATCTATTAACCACCTCTTGTTTGCTCATCCGTTTCCGGATGATAAGCCGAACTCATACGTAATTTTGTTCCCATAGCCTTAAACATTGTTTTCCAAAACTCGCTACAAAATACCGGATCTTGATCAAGAACAATGGATTTAGGAAATCCATGCAATCGAACCACCTCCCGCACAAACAAGTCGGCTACATCACGCGCGCGTGTACGGATGGCGAAGACCACGTAAATGGGCATACTTGGTCAATCGGTCCACCACCACTAAGACACAATCGAAGTTTCCGATTTAGGTAACCCGCCAATAAAATCCATGCTAACATCCTCCCAAACACGAGTTGGAATTGGCAACGGTTGCAGAAGCCCCGCCGGAGATCGTGTATCGTATTTATGGCGTTGACAAACCAAACACTCGGATACAAACTTTGTTACGTCCTTCATAATTCCCGGCCAATACACGTTAAGAGCAAGACGTCGATAAGTCCGATAAGCCCCCGAATGACCCCTTGAGCCGTTGCGTGAAATTCTTCCAATAATCTTGGAATAAATGAAGAATTTTTAGCTATTACCATTCGGCCCTTATAGTATAAAACGACATTAACTACACGGTAATGCTGAAACTTTGTAGAGCCGGTTGCCGTGGCATGATAAATCTTCCCTAATACATTGTCGGCTTTTACCTCCTCTGCCACCAAAGACCATTCCAACCACACCGGAACCGAAATTGTAGTGTATTCGATCTCGTCACAGCTTCGTGATAGAGCGTCGGCCACTTTATTCGCAGCGCTAGGGCTTGTATTCAATTTCGAAATCATACCCTAACAAACTTGCCACCCAATAATGTTGTGCCGGGAGTAGACACGGATTGATTTAACAAAGAAACGAAGACTCCGCTGATCGGTTCTTACCGTAAACCTTCTTCCAACCAAGTACGGACGCCAATGTTGTACCGCCATAACCAAGGCCATCAACTCCAGTCGTATGCCCGACTTTGCCAAACTTCTATCCGAGACCGCTTTGCTGAAATAGGCTAACGGTCGACCATCTTGCATCAAAACCGCGCCTAGACCACGCCGGACGCATCGCATTCCACGATAAATTGCTTGAAAAGTCCGGAGTAGCTAGAACGGGCGCGGATGTCACGGCTTTTTGTAAAGCTTGAAATGTCAACCGAGCTGCATTGGTCCATGCAAATGCCGAAACATTGTCCTTTCAAGTAATTCGGTTAGTCCTCTAGCCAATTGCCCATAATTTCTTATGAATCGCCGATAATATCCAGGTTAACCCCAAAAAACCTCTAACACCTCAAATTGAGGTAGGTTGTGGCCATTGTAAAATTGCCGAAACTTTTCCCGTATCCATCTTAACTCCTTGCCCGGAAACAATATGGCCCAAATATTCCACCTCGGAACATCCCCACGCACACTTTTTTGGGTTTACAACGTACGAATTCTGCTTAAGCAATGACATTATCACACGAAGATGCTCCATATGAGACTTCCCAATCTCGGCTATAAACTAAAAATGTGATCAAAGAAAACTAACACAAACTTACGCAGATGAGCCCGCATTAAGTCATTCATAGCTAATTGAAAAGTTGAGGGTGCGTTCGTCAGGCCAAACGGCATCACCAAAAATTCGTAATGCCCAGAATGAGTTCGAAATGCTGTTTTAGATACATCTTCCGGCGCAATCCGTATCTGATGATATCCGGAGCGTAAATCCAATTTCGAGAACCACTTTGCTCCATGCAACTCATCTAACATTTCTTGAATTACCGGAATAGGGTATTTGTCCGGAATCGTCTGTTTATTCAACTGTCGGTAATCCACACGAAGCGCCGGCCTACCATCTTTCTTACGAACTAATAACACGGCTTGAATATGGACTCACACTAGGTTATATAATTCCCGCTTCTAACATTTCTGCACCGGCCGCTCCATCTCATCTTTAGCCGAATAGCTATACCGATACGGGTGAACAGATACCGGAGAAGTACCCGTTTTCAGTGGAATATGGTGGTCCACACTCCGGTGCGGTGGTAAACCTATCGGTGGTAACATAACCGAAAGAAATTCAATCTCCATTTGTGCTCGTAACCCGTCGCTTGCCGTGTGAAGTCGCACCGAAGAATATTCCAACTCCTCTTCCCTCGCCGAAGAAGCACGCATCCCAATCCATACTATCCACCGTATTCCCTCCTCGCCAATTTTTACCAACTCCTTTGCAAGGACGCCTCCCTGCGAATAAATGAAGAATCTCCCCGCAATATGACCAGGTTGCCCTTTTAAAAATAAATTCCATCGTCATCGGCTTCCAATTTGCCCGAACATCACCTAACGTTTTCAACCAAGATACTCCCAAGACCACATCAACACCCCCTAATTCAAAACGTAGCACGTTGTCACGAATTCCATCCCTTGCGGTTGCAGCCGCACTCCCTCCTGGTACTTAAGATGTTCGAACTCCGTCCGTCACCTAACCGAACCGCCCGATCGACCATCTTTCACGATCGGCAATCGCAATTCATTAGCCACCTTAGATGAAATAAAACAGGTGGCTTGCTTTTGCGCCACTATCGACCATGACACGAACTTGTTGTCCCACAATCCAAACCCGTAGGCTTCATCGTGCGGGGTCCATCAATCCCATGTGCTGCTAAGCGAGTTAGTACCATCGAATTGGCCTCCGGGTCCGGCTCCGGACTAGCCGAATCTTCTTCGTCGGGCCCCTGCTCCTCCCACCCGGCTAGGGTTTCTTCAGTCTCATCCAGATCGGATATGATAAGAACTTGAAAAGTCTTATCGGTACAACGATGACTAAGAGAGCATTTTTCGTCGCAACGAAAACACTTACCCGCCGCTCTCTTCGCTAAATAGTCACGATGAGAAATTTGTCGAACCGGTTTCTTAGTTTGACTTCCCGATCTTGCTGGTCGACCCCATCGAAGATGGTGGGTCTCGTCCTCTTTCTTTTCTTCGAATCCACCTTTAGTCCGATTACCCGAATATCCCGGAGATGAAATGGTGTCTTGGACTTGACGATCGGAGTAATCCCGCGACTTTCCCCGCCTGAAGTCGCGCCATTGTATCCTCCCCCAGAACCCTAACCTCACGTTCAATTTCTTTTGCAAGGTGTATAGTCTCGGATAGAGTTCTCGCATCTCGAGATTGAATTTTTAGAGGATATCATCTTGCAATCCATTAAGAAATAATCCTAAACGGTATTTTTCATCCCAATCCCGGTACATGGACCATTCTTGCGATAAACGAGTGTGACATATTCGCCTACTGATTGCGTCTACCGAGTTTGTACGAGCGTCTCGAATGGATTGGCTAGTGGGTTCGACCCGAACATTCGTACCATTTCAAGTTTAAATCCCGACCATCCCATGGTCGGACTCGTCGATCGTACCCACTGAAACCAAGGTAGGGCGTCACCCTCCATCGCCACCAATGCCACATCCAGTTTAGTAGCATCATTTGTGTTGTGTAGTTGAAATCTTGTTCAACGCGTGTGAGCGGCCCTCCGCGCCGGAGCCGTCAAACATTGGTAGAGTCACTTGCGGCGCACCAGTCGACGGAATTGTTGCACCGCTTGATATCTCAGGACCGCCAGCTATTGGTCCGTCCGCAGAATGGTTATCCTCCCTATTAGGGTTCGTCTGCGACCCTACGGCGGAACCCTCGTCCGTCTTGTGCCGTTCCGCCACCGAGTTCTCGGAGCAAGTCACGATTGACGCAACCGGAGTCTTTCACAATCGTCAACTCCCCACTCAATCGCGTGTCCATGGCGTGCAATCCCCTCTCTAACTCATCTAACCTCGATTCCATATGTTGTTGCCTCGTATTTGTCATCCGGTAGGTCGGACCAAATTGTTAGAGTAAAGAGATTGAGAATACAATTGATGTAAACTAACGGAAATATATAACAAAATACTCAAAAAAGAGTCCCACGGAAGATATACTTGGCCAAGCGTTCACACGCCGATTCCAAGTCCAAGCTATAAAACCCCGGATGCCATCTTAGTCTATCCACCCTATTATTTATACTAGAACACTAATCTAAATACGGAAATTGCTAGAAAAAGGAAATGAGGCTAACAATTGCATTGCCGGCCCGATATATATGGGCACTTATTTATTCAAACCCTAAATTAAATAGTAAACCCTAAATTAAATCTTCCATGCATACATGCATACGGTCATATGCATGCACGTACTCACGAGCTTTCCACGTCCAGCGTCTACGTACTTCGAAGTTTTGGTTAGAGTTCCATCTTCTTCAACCTTCGTCGGTACACCACATCTCTAACAGGCGGCACAAGTAAATTGTCTAAACACCCGTGTTTTCTCAAGAGCTTTAATGCGGTTTACGGCCAGAAACCGGAGAACAAGATCCCGGATACCGGGGACACCATCTATTTCATCACCCAACATGCATCCCCGCCATTCGGATGATAGAACCGGCCAAGATAAAAGGTTCGGTTGCGTGCTTTAGATTCTTCTCTTTCCAAAGTTTGTATTCATTCAAGTTTTGAACATTCATGTCATAAATATTTCTTCATGAACTCTTTAGGTAATTGATACAACAAGCTCAAAGCGACGATCAAGTAGAGACCAATACAACTTTTATGGACAATAGTACACAACCTTAGAAATAAAGTTGTTATTATGGTGAGTTTTCGATGTCTAAAATGAATTATGACAATAGAAACGTGGTGCATCGTGTATGGAAACACTTACTTAAGCTCAAATCGGATTGCGGGTCGCGATTGTATTGAGCAATGTAGTGTTTTAAGGTGTAAAAGGACCACCTATCCAATTCTTGGATAGGTATAACCATCCCGAACATCTTCGATATGAGTTGCTTGAAATCTTTGTCGGGAGAAGCTACTACGGCTCGATAGCCCTTGTGTAGCACTTGATGCACAAGTGTAGCAACGACATCATCCGCCTCATGCCCTTCTATCTTCACAACCTAAAATAATCACATAATTGTCATTCCTAGTCAATTATAAATCGGTTACAAGTATTATTACTCACCGGCACGTTGCATTTAAGAAGAACATCCATTTGCTAGTTTTTTTGATCTTCCAACGAAGCCCTTCGAACCTTTTTTAAGCCCGGGAATTTGATATGAATGAGGATCAACGGATCGAAGATGTGGTCGGAGAGCGGGAATTGGGTGCACGGGGCATCGGATGAGAAGTTTCGTATTTAGACGGAGGGAGCGGGAAAGTGGGAGTGTGGACCCACTACTTTATCTTTAATTATGTTTAGTAATGATGATATTTTCTACATCATTACTCCTTTAATTATTATATTTGGTATTGTATTTTTAATATGTTAGTGGGAACGAGATGTTAGTGGGAAGTGGGAAGGATGTGTAGCCTATAAAAGGCATGTTTGTAAAAGCGTAGAGAATGAGGAAGAAAATGTTTTATTGAGGGTTCCTACGGGAAAAGGGGCGAACAAGTGTTCCCTCAGAGTAGAATGTGTCTTGCTTTCCCTTTCGAAGTGTCAGTAGAACGTGTCGTGTTTCCTATTTTTGGCACACCTTATTTGAGAGACCCACAATTTTATACACAACTAAGAACTCTCCTAAATAACCATGCCCAGGCATTCCATGGGACGGAGGGAGTACTAAACTTGGCTAACTACGGAAATCCGGTTTAGATGCCAAATGGAGGCTTATTGAACTTGACACGAAAGTCAAAGTGAATGGATAAAGAAATACACAAAGCTAAATCCATTTGAGTATCCTTCCAACTTCATCACTTTAAAGAACCATAATGCCACCAAGCGGCAATCCCTCATATATCATCACATCCCATCACATCTCCAACAAGACGATATAATATGAAACCACGTGCACGTATGGCATAACCAAATGCGCGGCGGCATTTCCGCATCAATGTATGCATCCGTAAACCAAGCAAGATTATAAAGATGCGATCTTTTATTAATTTGCATGCGAGTAGCATATATGCTCTCTCTCTCTCTCACACACACACACACACAAGCACACCAAGGCGAGGGACTTGCTGCGACGACGGGGTCATTGAGGCTAACTTGGGATAAGAGAAGGAAATCCGGTGAGCGAAAGAGTCCCGAACTAGGAGTGCTTCCCTTTATAACACAAGGATTCACATCCAAGAAAAACACCCTCCTCTTTCTTGACAACTTATCACCATCATTTACGCTCGAAAACTTCATTCTTGTGCGAGTTGCGGCAAAATATTTTCTTCGAGAACGGACCGATTGCTCACTATTTGTGCCGAAAAGAGGGGGTTAATAACTTTCCGAATTTGGCCTTTTAGTTCAGAAGTTTGGAAACGAATTTAAAAACGGCGGACGATGAATTTTTGAGGGGATTCTAAAATTAGAACAAGAATTAAAATGGGAGACTCTACTAATTTGCGAGATGAGAATCCGTAGAAATTGAGATGAGCGCTTCCGAGCAATTCAGGCGAGTTGAGATTTACGCTGCGCGCTTTTATCTCTTCGGTTTATCGGCTTTGTAGCGGTGAAAAGGCGACGGCGCTGAAGGTATACGGAACAACGATTTTGTCGTTGTAAAAGCGTCGGCGGGGTTACGATCTGGCGAATTTAACAATTAAATTATTTTTAATCCAAAATGGCAACTCCAACAAAAAGGAAAATGGCGTCAAACCCCCCACAATGCGATGCATGTGTACGGTATGCCACCAATGTCGCGCCTCGACTCCAGTGAAGAGTGTCACGAGCCGCATGTTCGAGTGAGGCTAACGGGCGTGTTGCGGAGCGTTGGGTCGAAGTGGTAGGGTTTTACTAGAAGATAGCATTGACTAGACTTCTAGATTTTTTTCCCTTTGGAGGATTTTAGAATACTTCTAGAATATTTTAGATTCTAGATCAATATGAAAAGATCTAGGTAATTAATGTGATTGATATGATTTGTATATATATGGTAGGGTTCTAGAAGGTAGATCGGAGTCGTTAGATCAAATTGATCTAAGTCGTTCGTTGTAGAGGAGGAGCCCCACCTTCATTCGTTTGTAATCATCAAGTATTCAAGTAATACCAAAACATTTTCTCCAAGAGCTTCTTTCTCTACTTTCTCTGTGTGTTTGTTCGAGGGTAGGGTGACTAGCAAGCTTCGAGACGACGTCAAAGTTGCTAATGCCGCACGTGAAATTCCGTGCGCGTGACGGTTGGTATTAGAGCTCAGGGGGGAGTGCGGTCAGAGCACACGAGAGAAATCGCGGGTTCGAGTGAAGTTGTGAATGTGGAGAACGTGGAGGTCGTGAAGCCAAGTAGAGGCCAAGAGGGCAAGTTCTCGGGACGTGATGGCGAATCTCAATTCTAGGCTCGTGAGGGTCGAGCTAAGCGGTTGGCGATGGGCGGGACAAGTTCGGCGAGATGGACCAACGCGTCGAGGATCTTGACAAAGGAAGGGGACGAACTCCTTGGAGAGATGCGAGGTGCCTTGAACAAGGTCTTGACCAAGCTTATGGATCGCGTCGGGCGTTGGAGGACATGTACAAGTCTAGGCTCGTTTCGTTGGAGGCCGATTTTGAGAAAACTTCAAGTGGAGTTGAGAGATGTGAAGGATGAGGCGATCCTTTGCAAGCGAGCAATTGCTCAAGGCGAGAGCATTGCCCGACCGACGGTGGTTGCCAACTTTGGACGGGTCGATGTTCCGAGGCCAAGGGCGTATAAAGGCTCGAGGACGTGAAGGAGGAGCTGGACAACTTCTTGTGGAGCCTTGAGAGGTACTTCAAGGCGTTGGGCGTGGAGGAGGACGCCCATCGGGTCGATAGTGCTACCCTCTTCTTCGAGGACACAACAATTCCACGAGCAAAAGCAAAGACCCTGTCCCTCCCACAACATCAAGCACTTGTTCTTCCTTGTTACCTAAATTCCTAGCTTGAATACTAACATCTACCGAATACTCATTCGCGTGAAATGTAAGATAAATGACGTTAAATTGCGAATGCGCAAAGCTCTCAGCTAGGATTATGAAGCCTTGAGCTTTCCCCGACACCGAGATGTGTTGTCGGGGCCGTCGGTGAGCCACCGGTGGAAGATCAATGCCCGGCGTGGGGTGGAGGCACCGTGGGCATGGGGGAGCTTCCCGGTTGAGGTGGTTGGACATAGAATGATAACCCCGCGAGAAAAGTGTTGTGGTTGTTTCTTTGAGGCGGTGGTGAGAACAAGTCCGGGAGTATTACGGCACTTGTGGCTAACACGACCACGGCGCAATATATGATTCTTGGCCGGCATTATTGGAAGACGAGTGTTTGTGCGTGAAATAGAATGTCAAGTTGGAAGTGGTGGTTTTAATACGGGTTTTACGAGTGTGTTTGTTCGCTTTTACCAACCTAATCCACATTGTAGCAATTCACCCGATCCTCACATTTACTAACTTCTCCCGGTGTCGAGTTGATCATAATTAAATACTCCCTCCGTCCCGTTATTTGTGGCTCGCTTTTTCGAAAGGGGTGTCCAGTTATTTGTGGCCACTTTCCTAATTTGGTAAAAAATTATTATCATATCTTCTACTCTATCATCTTCTCTCTCCTACTTTATCATCATTTCTCTCATACTCTCTCATTATCTTACTCATCTTCTCTCTCATACTTTATCATCTACCCCCTCTCTCATACTTTATCATCTACTCTCTTAATTCCCGTGCGGAAACCCGATTGAGCCACAAATAACGGGACGGAGGGAGTATCGTTTTGTAGTTTAGTTTATTACATAAAGGACTAATTCATATGGCTAGAAGTACTACTTAATTATTAATTAATAAAATTTCCTACACTGACCTACTTTTGTCGATTCCAAGCACCCCTCGTTTTTGAGTATTCTCTATTATGCCATCCACCTCTTTATTTCATTTTTGCTCTCATGGCTTTTACGGAAATTTAAGCGAAATCATTTGGCACTTAATAAGAAGAACATCGCCAGAAGTAGAACTAACAAGAAGCTGCTGCGTACGCTTCGCCCTCCCCTTCTCCACGCATAGAAAGCCGCGGCGAAATCAAGCCGCCTACAAAGGCTCATCCAAATCTTCCTAAACCGACATATAGCTTCTTCCTCCTCTGTTCTTTCGGTTCTTCCTTTTACGCTTTTAGAAAGCTTTGGTTGTGTTGAGTACAAAAGCTACTATTACAATCAAATCGGTAAGTCGTAAAACAAAAATAAAACGAGAACTAGAAATGTAAGCGTCGTCGAGTCGAGGATGACCTCTATCCCTTAAGACGAAATACGCCCGCGGAACTACGAGCTCCGAGCGAGGACTAGAGCTTCTTGACGACTTAGAACTAAAATATATGCGGAGAGAGGTGTTGATGCGAGATGTGTTGAAATGCAGTGAAGCGCCTATTTATAAGCATCTTCGCCCGGGTGAAAGGTTGTTGGAGAGCTGTCGATTAAAGGCGGACGGACGTGGGGAAGGAAAGTGGAGAGGTGGAGACTTCCCAGCAGTCTCATTCAGAGACTTCCAAATAGAGACAATACAGTGCGGGAGGAGCGGCTGCACCACGGCCCGGGCCGGACCACAAATACAAATCGGGTCGGTCCGCAGTAGCCCACAAAGCCCAGACGGACAAGGCTCAGCGGACAAGCCCGTAAACCGCTCGAAATGACCAATTGCCAAGATCGAGTTCAAGTCCAAGGACAAGGACCGGGGCCGGAATCGGGTGGGGGTCGGCGACGGGCGCGGTGCGGCGCGGCGGCCGTCTTTGCGTGTTAAGCGGTCGGCGAAAAGACTGCGCGCATGAGCATGTGTGGCCCAAGCCCGTCACATTTCACTTTGTTATCTTATACTAAGTGGTAGTGATTTAAATACCACTAAAAACATTGTTCATTAATCAATGTGGGATATTGATTAATGTATTAATTCTCAAAACCCGAATAAGGTAAGTTTCTCAACTTTAGGTAATATTTTAATTTTGTCCCTCAAACTTGAGCCACTATTTCTCAATCACTGAAAATTGGAATCGAGAAATTAAGCACACTACAATTATCTACTTGAAACGTAGATCGTGTTGGTCGGAGACGATAGTCGGGTGTAGAGGGGGAGGGGGGGTGAATACACCTAATCACGGTATCTTTTTTCTCAAACGCGAAGGACAGTTTGGGGCGCAGGTTCTGGCCCGATGAACGGTGCCAAATAGTAACCTTCGATCGCGGGTCGAAGTGTGCCCGGCCTCGCGAGCTCTCCCTGCTGGCTTTTGTCGGTACTTGAAACTCCGGTCGGAGATGTTGTGCGGATAAGAGTGTGGGGCCGGGAGATTCGTCTCGGTTTGAAAGCGTGATTTTCACAAATCAAGTATTTTTGGCTAGTGCGCTTTGAGAATACATTTTATGCAAAGATATGATTTTTAATCGGTTTGTATGCAATCCGATAAAGCGGTAAATAACAAAAGTAATTTTTAACGTGGTTCGGATACGCAAGATCCTACGTCCGCGGTCTGCAGAACATGAGTTCTTGTTGATTTATCTAAGCAAGTCTCGGCCAAGGAATACGTAATGGACGAGACCACTTCTAAGTTATAGTCCTTAGCGACTTTACAATTCAAGCAGAGGTTTGAAAGGGAGGGGATAATCTCCAACTAGGAAGGAGTTCTTACAATAAGAACAATTCACGAGAAAGTGAACTCCTTCGAGTTTCTAAGCTATAAATTTGTGATGAGCTTAGCTAGAGAAGAGGGATCTAAAGAACTTTAGAGAGAAGAACTAATGATATTCTAGTAGGCAAGTTCTTGATTGGATTGATCTTGAATGCGCTAGAGTTGTTCGAAAGCTTGGCGTTTTTCCCTTGATATCCCGTGCGTGAAGCTCGGATTTCTTCTCTATTTATAGTTGTGAGCGGGCGTATGTCGGTTGGAGAAGGCGATGCCACGTGTCACAAGCTTCCAAAGAAAACGGCCGTAAATTCGAATTGTTGCAACTGAGTTGTTGGACACTTGTACATGAGAGCGGCTTTAGTTGGTCGGAAGCGGATAAAACGTTGCCGACTTCTCATTGGTCGAGGTTTGTGGTAGGTGAGATTGTGTCGGACATCGGAGTTGACTCTCTCTAATCCTCGTATGTCTTACGGCGACTTACGAAATGACTTTAGCGTGGTGAGTCGTTTTTACGTCGGATCTGATAGACTTTAAGGAGTCTCTGTCTTCTTCGTGCCCGAGTCGGGTGACAGAGATATTCTCTTGAGTATGGTCGGTGATGGCTGCGAAGGTGCTAAGCTTGCATAGAGTTCTTACTAGCGTGTACGTCGGCGATGAGATGTCTTCTGCGGGGCGAAGATCGGTGATGACTTAAGAATGCAAGCAATTACAACGATGACGTGGGGTTACGGAAAGTAACTTCGTCGAGAAGATCAATCCAACAATTTACCCCGTACGGGACTTAGACAAAAAGATAGATAATAAAAGCGGTCCCTTTTATACATCATCTAGTCCTATCAAGGCACTACACTCCGATATCAGGTGGGTTTTGGGATCTTCAATTCCATAGTACTACTATGATTTCCCCAATATTATTTTAACCACTAACGTTGAATACCACTCTGTGAGTCGCCAAGCCTTGACAATTTCCCCCTAATTGATGATGCCGAAACCTCCATAAAATATAAAGGAAGAATACTAAACTTTACGCGTAGATAGACTTGATGGCCCGAATCGGTTAGCCTTAAGAGTTCGGCGGTTGAGAGATAGGCAAAATCGGAGAAACGGTTATGTGTGAGTGTGTGTCGGATCACTTGGTGATCGGTGTGAAAAGCATAACACGACCAAAGCCGTAAGGCCAATGAGTGATTGTACGGCTAGAAATATGAGCGATATATATGTGAACATGAAGATTACGAGGTTCCTATCTCTATTACAAAACAAAAGATACGAAGATCACGGGCGACGTCGAATCTACGCATTCGGTTCTAGAAATCGGCCGAGACTTATCGGGTTGGAGGATCCGGACCATAATATTTGTAAATCCTTGCTCTCAATATGCGGATCTCCTCGAGATCGGCGGGGAAGGTCTTCGCTTAGATCGAAATGATATGCGGCTACCTTGATCTCGTCTTCTATCTCCTTTGTGCGAAGAGTTCCACGAGTCGTCCTCGGAGGGGAATGCGCTGAAGGCTGGAGCTCGAAAAGGAATATTCTCTCTTTCCATTATCACCCCCGAGCTGATCTACGAGCTCGGTGTTGTATTGATGCATAAACTCGTCAAATAGGCGATCAGCTGGTAGCCGGATGGATAGAAACCCCATACATAGTAGCCCTTGATGAATTCTTCCTTGAGTTCCTCCCGTTGTTCATTCGGCTCGGTGGGCACCCATTTGTCTACATGCGTAATAGTTTTCTTGATGTAAGGTGCTGCAGGCGCTCCTCTCTGTAATATCTCGACAACCTCGGAATGCGCTTCTTCCAATCAACTAGAGGCACTCACGGCTATCTTATCGGTTAGAGCAGCAATCTTAGCCGGGTCCTCCGGTCTCTTTTTCTCTTTGAGAGCCGGCGATCTAGCATCTCCTCTTCGGAGACTAAGTCCTTTCGGCGTGGCCTCCCGGGTGGCTCGTCCTCGGCCTCTTGCTCGGGTGTAAGTGTAGGAGTATAATAACTACGAGCTAAGGAGGCCCGGAGAGCTGAGTAGGAGCGCTTTGGCAAGCTCCTCACGAGCGCTTCTTCTTCGATCATCCGAGTATCTTCTTAGCCTTTCCTTTGTGCGATCTTTCCAATTACTTTCTTAGGCTTCTTGGCCTTCTTCGTTTCTTCTATCGATGCTCCCGATCCGGTGATCTTGTAGCTTTTGAGCAACTTCTTTATCATATGCCTCTGCTTCTGCTTTTGATTTGAATTTAGGCATCGAGGAAGATGGAGGGAGTAGCTTCGAGTGAAGTGATCTCCTTCCCCGGCCTTTGCGGTGGTAGTGGATCATTACTGCATCCACAAGGCGAGCGATGTCTTCAACGAGTTGAGCCGGTTGAAAGCGACTGCGGCTCGATCGCGATGGGTTGGACTTTGACATTCTCGGGAGGGGTACATCGGAGCTGGTTCCGGCTGAATAGGTGAACCTTCCCCCGATTTCCTTCCCCACGAGTAACGGCTTGAATTTCGGGGACTTTCTCCACCACGGCTGATCCGCCTCGGCACGTACATGTACCTCGGCTTCTTCCTCAACTTTTTTCCCCCTTTTTGGCATCATCGGCCGGGGAGAGGTAGGTGCGGATGGCGGTTACCTCCTTATCCAAATTAAAGATTAGATTCTTGATGAGGGTGGTGGTGGATTCGAAGTCTTTTCTTGCATCGCAGTATTGATCCCATTGCTTCTCCGATCATCTCTAAATAGTACGAGTTAAGCGGGTGACTCCTGTCGGAGTTTCGGCGAAGGGCGATCATGAGATTCCGTCATCTCCTTACGAATTTCTTTGAGTGCCTGCACTTTGTTGTTGAATGGCTTTACGGAAGGCTCGAGGAGGCCACTCTATTTCTTTCATCCATAGTGGCTTGGGTTTGCCGCAAGGCCCCAGTCATTGCTCGGGAGAATGATTTATCTTTGAGAGATAAGGAGGTGTTGACTTTGAGCGGCTAAGTCCGCCTACGAGCTATAAGGGCGGCCTCGACAATCTCCTGAATATTGAGTCGAAGAAGTAGGAGTTTCGGAGACCTTCTCAACCCTCTTCGCCGGTCGGTCGATGCTCTCGATCCGGGCTTTGGTGTGCGAGCCCATTTGAGATGCTTGTGCGGTGAAAAACGTTTTCGGGATGCGTTCGAGAAGACCCAGTGAGTTCTGAGAACCGATGATCGAGGAAGAACAAGGTTGCTACGATACCAATTGTTGGTCGGGAGGCGATAGTCGGGTGTAGAGGGGGGGTGAATACAGCGATCACAATATCTTTTTCTCAAACGCGAAGGACAAGCGAGGTCGTAGGTTCTGGCCCGATGAATAGTGCCAAATAGTAACCTTCGATCGCGGGTCGGGGAAGTGTGCCGCCTCCGAGCTCTCCTCCCGGCTTTTGTCGGTACTTGAAACTCCGGTCGGAGACGTTGTGCGGATAAGAGTGTGGGGCCGGAGATTCGTCAAGTTTGAAAAGCGTGATTTTCACAAATCAAGTATTTTTTAGCTAGTGCGCTTTGAGAATACGATTTATGCGAAGATATGATTTTTAATCGGTTGTATGTAATCTGATAAACACGGTAAATAACACAAGCAATTTTTAACGTAGTTCGGATACGCAAGATCCTACGTCCACGGTCTGCCGAACATGAGTTCTTGTTGATTTATGCGAGTAAGTCTCGGCAAGGAATGCGTATGCTCGGACGAGACCACTTCTAAGTTATAGTCTTAGCGACTTTACAATTCAAAGCGAGGTTTGAAAGGGAGGGATAATCTCCAACTAGGAAGGAGTTCTTACAATAAGAACAATTCACGAGAAAGTGAACTCCTTCGAGTTTCTAAGCTATAAATTTAGCAATGAGCTTAGCTAGAGAAGAGGGATCTAAAGAACTTTAGAGAGAAGAACTAATGATATTCTATTAGGCAAGTTCTTCACTTGGATTGATCTTGAATGCGCTAGAGTTGTTCGAAAGCTTGAGCGTTTTTCCCTTGATATCCCGTGCGTGAAGCTCGGATTTCTTCTCTATTTATAGTTGTGAGCGGGCGTATGTCCGTTGGAGAAGACGATGCCACGTGTTACAAGCTTCCAAAGAAAACGGCCATAAATTCGAATTGTTGCGGCGAGTTGTTGGACACTTGTACATGAGAGCGACTTTAGTTGGTCGGGAGCGGATAAAACGTTGTCGGCTTCTCATTGGTCGAGGTTTGTGGTAGGTGACATTGTGTCGGACATCGAGTTGACTCTCTCTCCAATCCTCGTATGTCTTCGTTGACTTTCGAAATGACTTTAGCGGCTAAGTCGTTTTACGTCGGATCTGATAGAGCTTTAAGGAGTCTCTGTCTTCTTCGTACTGAGTCGGGCGACAAGAGATATTCTCTTGAGTATGGTCAGGTGATGGCTGCGAGGTGCGAGCTTGCATAGAGTTCTTACTGGCGTGTACGTCGGTGATGAGATGTCTTCCTGCGGGCGAAGATCGGTGATGACTTAAGAACGCAAGCAATTACAGCGATGACGTGGGGTTACGGAAAGTAACTTCGTCGGAAGATCAATCCAACAATTTACCCCGTACGGGACTTAGACAAAAAGATAGATAATAAAAACGTTATACTTTATACATCGTCTAGTCTATCAAGACACTACACTACTCGATATCATTGGGTTTTGGGATCTTCAATTCCATAGTACTACTATGATTTCCCTCAATATTATTTTAACCACTAACGGCTAAATACCATCTCTCGACTCGTAACCCTTGACAGATCGACGCTATATATCTTAAGTCACAAATCGGATATATATCGAGGCTCGAAAGCGGCGATCAAAGCGGGCTGAATTTTGCCCGATGTCAAAATAGCATTAAATGCTAAATTAATTTCCATAATAAATATATATATAAATATATATTAATATCGATTTTCCAACAATCCCCCACATGAATAGAAATAGCAAATGCATGCGTACGGACACCGCGACT
Source organism: Lavandula angustifolia (assembly GCA_028984105.1). Classification (NCBI taxonomy): domain Eukaryota; kingdom Viridiplantae; phylum Streptophyta; class Magnoliopsida; order Lamiales; family Lamiaceae; genus Lavandula; species Lavandula angustifolia. The sequence continues at coordinate 6,046,873 of CM054823.1, read as the reverse complement.
CTGTCTTCAAGAGACAATAAAGCATCGAGGATAGTTGGCTTGTGACCTTGAACCTTTTTTAATCGGTGCTATCGAGCATACCGGCGGACTAGTGGACACGTGCCCTTGAACTATTCCTCCATGGTATATACTTAGACAATAGCACTAACTCCATAAAGTCTCGACCTCATTCGTTCTCACGTTTGTGCCCTTTACAGGCCATGGACAATCTCTTTGGATTCATAAGTGTTACATAGAAGCGGCCCTCACTTCTCACTTAGATAGGTGATTCTTACTCGAGTATTACGCAATACTCCGCCTTCTCAAGGCATCCGAGAATCATTAAAAGTCAAAAAAACTTAACCTCGCCACTTGACAGGTCACCAACACTCTCGAGCTTTTTTAGGGAATAGAATGATTGAGTGTGGTATCAACAGACTCATATAGCTTAGTTTTCTCATTGAACCAAGTTCATTTGACCTCCAATCTACAAGGTTGGATATCCACTATAATCATCTTTAAATTGTGGATTTAACTCTCATTCCTTTTACGAGCTTATATATTTGATCTCGATTCGAACTCTTAGTAAGCGGATCCGCTGGGTTATCTATAGACTTGACATAGTCTACGAGATAACCCCACTCGTGATCAAATGTCTTACGGTATGTCGGCGACGAATATGTCTCGACTTACCATTATCCAACCCGCTCTTGGCCCTACTAATAGGCGCTTGACTATCACGGTAAATCATCACGGGTGGCACGAGTTTCGTCCCAACATGAAATATCTTCAAAGAAAATTACGGAGCCATTCGGCCACCTCGCTGGCCTTATCCAAAGCAATAAACTCGGATTTCATGGTGGATCGGGCTATACACGTCTATTTCGTGGATCTCCACGATATAGCTCTCCCCCACATAGTGAACACATAACCACTAGTAGACAACAAGTCTTTAGTGTCGGATATCCATTCGCATCACGGTACCCTTCAAGTCTTGGGGGATGTCCAAGTAGTGCATCCCAATAAGAGTGTATTTCAAATACCTCGAGAACTCTTACAAGAGATTTTCAATGCTCTCTACTCGGATTACTAGTATAGCGACTCGGCTTGTTCCTTTGGACAAGCTAGATCGGGCCTCGTACAATTCGTGATGTACATAAGACAACCAATGACTCCAGAATAATCTTCTTGAGCAACGGGATCACCCATATTCTTGCTCAAGTGAACATTAACTTCTAAAAGGAGTCTTTTTGACGCCGCACTATCAAATACATTAAACCTCTTAAGTACTTTCTCAATATAATGAGATTGAGACAAAACAATCCCATTTGGAGTTCTTTGGATCTTTACTCCAAGAATAACATCAATAACTCTCATATCTTTCATATCGAAAGTTCTCTTAACCATAAGTTTGGTGTCATTTATGACTTGAATGTTTTGTCCCATAATCAACATGTCATCTACATAAAGACAAACAATTACAAACTCGTTCTTCGTAGTCTTTATGTAAAAACACTTATCACATTCATTTATCTTAAAACCATTCGACAACATAGCCTCGTCGAATTTCAAGTGTCGTTGTAATGGTGCTTGTTTCAACCCATATAGGGATTTCACCAACTTACATACATTTCGCTCTTGGCCGGGTACTACAAACCCTTGGGGTTGTTCCGTTATAAATTTCCTCTTCTAAATTTCCATTTAGAAAGACGGTTTTCACATCCGTTTGGTGAATCTCAAGATTGTACGGAGAGCGTGAATCGTGAGAAGCACATGGATTGAAGTAATTCTCGTTACATGGGAATAAGTATCGAAGAAATAGTATCCTTGATTTGCTTAGAACCTTTAACCACTAAACGAGTTTTATATTTATCAATTGACCCATCCGCCTTATACTTTCTTTTTAGGATCCATTTACATCCTAAGGGCTTGCAACCTTCGGGTAAGTCGGCTAAGACCCAAGTGTGATTTTGCATGATGGAATCAATTTCACTTTGGACGGCTTCTTGCCAAAGTGGGCCGTCGGGTCCAGAAAGAGCTTCTTTTATTGACCGCGGTTCTTCATCGAAAAGAAAAACTATATAATCGGGACCGAAGTCCTTAGCAACCATTGCTCTAGTGCTACATCTTGGTTCTAAAGCTTTAGGATCGGCGGCATGCCGCTTACGCGTAGCGAGGTTCTACCCCGCATTTCGAGAACTACTAGCGATTTCTTTTGTTTCACCACTAGAGCTTGACTCAACTTTATCATCCTTTTTACATGGATATATATGTTCAAAGAATATAACATTCATTGACTCGATATTAGTTCCAACATTCATATCGGACACGACCAGACTTATGAATGACAAATCGATATGCACTACTATTCGGAGCATATCCTATAAAGATATAATCGACGGTCTTGGGTCGGTTGCAACTTGCTTAGGCAAAGACACTTCTACCTTAACCAAACACACCCACACTTTTAGGTATTTATAAGAAGGTTTCCTTGCTTTCCACAACTCGTAAGGAGTAACATCCATTACCTTTTAGAGATATTTTGTTCGATAAGTAGTTAGCCGTCAAAACGACTTCCTTGACAATTCGTTCATCATCTCCTTTAAAGTTTGATTTTTCCTTTCGGCAACACCCATTTGATTGAGGCGAATAGGGGGCGGTGGTTTGATGAATAATACCACTTGTCTTACACGACTCTTCAAACGAGCTACATACTCCCTACCTCCATTACTTCGTACCATTTTGATTTTACAATCAAGTTGGTTTTCAACTTGACTTTAAAGTTAATAAAAGCTTCAATCGCTTCATCTTTACTCCTTAAAAGATAAAGAGTACAATACAGAGTACAATCATCAATAAAAGTAATAAAATATTTTTTTCCACCTCTAGTTTGAACAAATTTTAAATCACACACGTCGGTGTGAATGAGTTCTAGAGGCTTTGTGTTCCTTTTCTACGAGAATGACATGACAACTTACCAATTTTGCTTCAATGCAAACTTCACACTTGGTTTTGTTAAACTCATTTACTTTAAGTAAATCGAGATTAACTAATCTTTTTATTGCATTTAGATTAACATGTCCTAATCTAGAATGCCATAAATCAGAACACTCAATCATGTTTTGATTGTTAAGATTGCTCTGCGTAAAATTGACTGTTTGTTTTTTGAATTTTGCTGGCTGTGTTTGGTGATTTTGGGTTTCCCTTTTGTCGGCAATAGGCTTGTGGTTTAATTTGTTGATCATCTTGGATTAGTTAGGTGTTTTTAAGAAACATTCATTCACGAACCAATTTTTCATGTAATCAGCAGTAATTCACTTAGCATTTAACATTACATACTTCCCTTGACAGAGGTCCAACTACATTCACACCAGCACTTCTTCCATAGTTACGGTATCAAGGGATTCGAATTGTTAGGGTATAACTCGTCTTAATTTATGGTTTGGGTTCTAATTGTATTTACATGCTATATAATTAGTGAAATGACATGTTTTAATGTTTTATAATATATGAAGTTACTATACAAATTTCCTCGCCAAGATGCTAGGGAGAAGACTTATTAGACTGGATCTGCACGGCTCTCCTAATAATATCCATAAATGACTTGTTTTTGGTAATAGATGAACATTAGAGTTAAAAAAATACTATGATGGCTCCGTTGCTTTCTATTAAAAAATGGGCATAGATGGCACTATCTGATTTTGTGTGGTTAACGGAAGAAATTTGTTGCTATAGTGCAGGTTTTAGTATCTTTTCCATGGGATGCATAAAATTTTTGTTCTCCTTCCTGCAAATTAGCTACTGACTCGACAAAGAAGTTTTCAATCTTCTGGTGCTGTCCCATGATATACTGCAGGTTGTCCAACACAGAGTTTTAAAATATGTACTGAAATCCTCCTACCATGCTTACCATTTTTCATAGAATCAATTCCTACGTTGAAGATTACTGAAGAAGCACCTGCTCTAATTCTTCTTTCAAGTGTCGCTCTGTCACTGCACATTCGTAGTTCGGCCTCCGAATGAATTCAAAATCATTGAACGAAGGTAAACTTATTGAACCATCTTCTTGTCTTAGAATGACAAAATTGTGAGATTTAGTAGATCCATAGTTGGGAGTATTTGTCTGTACTTGCACACAACCTAAATTATATATTACCAAGATTTGAGATCACTGATGATATGTTTTTTTTATTCTACTAATTTGCATAGAAGATGTGATGCTTTCATGGGATTAAAACTGGTTATAGTTGGTATGCGGATGTGTTGTGATTCATAGTTTCTTCATATTCTTTAATTTTTTTTTCTTTGTAAATTGTTGCGGAATTCCTCCGATTCATGTTCTTATTGATGAATCAATCATTTTGTCATGCTTTGGTAGTTTTGTTACTCTGTCACTTTATGTTGTATGAACCTGTTAGACATGTAAATGTGATTTAAAGCCTTCTCATATCAAGATTGTGCTCATATGCGTAGAACTTATTAGTGTGATGATGACCACTTCAACTGCCTCCTTATTTTTCACGTGATGTATTGTTTATTTATATTAATGAATATTGTGTTCCTTCTTTTTCCTTATAAAAAGACTCCCATGATTTTCTACTTAGTTATATAAGTTTGATATAAAGCACTCTTAGGGGACAATTAGAACTATGTTCATATTTATAGGAACAAAATCTATTACATTCTTTATTACAGGACCAAAATTATTTGAATACTACATTACAGGACCAAAATTGATTGAAGACTACATTACATGACCAAAATCGATTGACAGTTAAATTACATGACCAAAATTGATTGACAGTTAAATTACATGACCAAAATCGATTTAGAACTAAATTACAGGATCAAAATTAGTTGCAAGCTACATTCTGAGGACTAAAAATGACAACGGGTGAGTGGCCGGAAAAATGTCCAGACGACGGAGTTGGGCGTGTGAGCATTACCTTCCGGCAACAGGACAAAAAACGGAGATAAAGTAAAATTACGGGGACCAAAATCGATTGAAATATCATTCTGAAGATCAATTTCGATTTGGAGACAACATTACACGACCAAAATCGATTTTTTCTCAAAAATAATATCAAAATAGTAACAAGACTGTATAACTGAATATAGAATAGTGGAGCATATATATCGGACTAGGAGTTATTTCTATCAATATCTTTAGGGTATGCAAGCTGCAATATAAGCAATCTGACCTTACTGTTGAACACTTGGCACGTCGTGATATTAGGTGCAGTTGTAAGAAGTCAGATATGCCTTCACGCTCTCTCCAGGGGGCCGTCTCACAGAGGAATTGCAAAGAAGATACAGGTTTCTTTGGTGCTTCAAACTCACTGTGCAAGTTTGTGCTTTATCATTCTTAACTGAATTTTTTATTTTGATGTTAGGTTGTTGCAAAAGCATGGGTACTGATTATCAAGTTTGTAGAGAAAAAAAGTGGTTTTGCTTTTGATGTTAGTCTTCTTAGGTTTCTGACATATTTCACGAGCTGTTCCAGTGGTTGTAACAATAGTATTTCTAAACCTGGATATTCCAGCTTGTCGGAACAATTAACTCCAAATAGGTATACAGGGCATGATCACAAATACCGTGCAGAGCGCGATTAAGAATTAAATGTTTTGGTAGTACAGTAAGAGGTGACTTGGCCAAAAACCGTGATGGAAGTGAATAATCTAGAGGTGGAGGCGCCGGAGTGCCCGGTTTGTCTTCAGCCTTACGATGCCCCGACTGCGATCCCACGTGTCCTTACCTGCGGCCACACTACCTGTGAAGCCTGTCTGAAGCTGCTTCCCCGCTCATTCACCACCACAATCCGCTACACCGTCTGTACCCTCCTCATCAAAATTCCAAACTCGCCCTCTTCACTCCCCAAGAACCTCGACCTACTCTACTTCTCCTCTGTCCTCCAACACAGACGCCCGACCGAGGAGAAAAAAGCTATTTCTCCGTCATCGGGCTAAGGATTGGTTTTGTCCCCGTCTGTTCTGAAGCTGTGGCCCTATTTTCTATTGCAAATGGAGGGGATGGATACTCCCGAAAGACTGTATTTTGATTGGGGATGATGAAGGTGGGGTTTTGGACGGAGAAGTTTTGAGCCTTTTTGAGAGTGATCGTGTGATGAGGTGTGTTTCTAGAGATAAAGAGAATGTGGGTTTTATTCAACTCGGGACTTTCGTGGAAGATGAAGTGAATTCAAAGTCGATCAAACCAAGCTATGAGTCTAAAATTCTGACTGTTTTGTGGGGGATGAAGGAAGAGGAGAGAGTTAACCTGGAAATTATCTTTAATGCAGCTTTAAGAGTGAGTAATATGGGGAAGCCTCATGGGTTTTGGTGTAATGAGGAGGATAATTGCATTTATATTGTTTGCGAGAATTCATCTAGTTTTATTCATTGTGTTTTTAAGAGAACAAAGGATGAGAAGGAAGGGTCTTGTACTGATGAAATGAGTATTCTGGGAATGATTGGTATGGAGATGTGTGAAACTTTGAGTCGCTTGCATCTCGAGGAGCTTAGTATTGGTTTTCTGAGTTTGAATTGTCTTGGTTTCGATGTTTTTGGTCGGGTTTGTGTAGACATAAGTGAAGTTGTTAATACCGGTAGGAGAGTGAGTACATCAGTGCGGAGGGCTTGCAAAGATATGGAATTTACTCTGAAGGATAAGTTATTGGATCAAAACCTTGTGTTTCTTAGTCCTGAGATGTTGTCACAGTTAATCGTCAAGGAGGGGTTTGAGTTGGATTCCCTAAATGTGTGTAAAGTTGGTCCTGCTTCAGATGTTTGGTCAGTGGCCTCTTTGCTGATTTGGATTATTTTTGGAAGCTCTTTTGCGGGAGAGATGGTGTCTTTCTTGCATTCTGTTATTAATGCTGTTAAAAGTGAAAAAGATTGTCATTATTCTGATATCTACATAGCTTGGAAGGAGAAAATTGCAGCATTTTGGAAAACAAACTGGGCTCGAGATGTGCTTCTTTGCTGGATATTTTTTGCAGATGCCTTGTGTTAGAACCTGGGCACCGGCCAATGATAACTGAATTATGGAAATGCTTCAGGGAGTTGGTTGTTAAACCTCAATTTGATATGGATCTCAGCTTGAAGCAGGAACTAACAAATCAAAGCTCAAGTTGTTATGTAGTACTTGGAGATATATTTCTCATGGTCAAGCAATTTGAGGATGGCTTGAAGGAAAAAGAAGTGAATGGCAAAGATGATGTGAGATTAAGGTTAGAAGGAGATGCTGATGGTATTTCTTAGGGTCATTTCAAATGTCTAGAGATGAAAGGTCATCTCGGTTTCATCACAGGATTATCTGTTGGAGCTATGACTTTCCCATAAGGGTCTTTCATTTCATCATTTTTTGCGAAGTATTGATTTAGGTTCTGCAGCCACACATAAATGATGGTTTTAGTTAATTAAAAATGCAGAGAAGACAATGAATACACACAAAAATATTTTACTGTCAAGTTGATTTTAGTTTGCATTTGTATTATGCAAAAGTTTGTTTATCTATTTCCTAAAGGAATGCTCGTTGGCTGCTTTTGTGTAGGGGGTTTCCTGTTCAGCTCCTCATGTGATAAGATAGTCAATGTATGGTCTCTGCAGGTACATAGTATAAACGTACTCTTCTCAAAATTATGCGATCAGCATAAATTTTAATGTTCAGCTACTAGAAAAGGGATTAGACCACATTTTTACTATTGAGGCCACCTTTTTGGCTAAAGAACATCTTTGTAGTAATTAACCATTGAAAAAATTAATTTCTGACTAGATCCTAAGGGGTCAAGAATTTGGTGCCTGGTTAAGTTGTGCCAGCTGCATCTTACAGCTTGGAAGGCATGCAACCTAGAACTAGCTGTATCTTGGGACGAACCCTAAGAGTGAAACTAGTAACTCCAGATTTATGGCACTTCTCATGGCAGATGGAAAACGTAAAAGTTTTTAATATTGTAAAGACGAAGATTGCTTTGTACAACACACTGATTGTGCAGTTATGTCCATCAATTTTACTAGAGAATATACTTGCTTACTAGATATGCATGTATATATATATACATGTGTGTGTGTGATATAGGCAAGCACATCAGGGAAAAGCCGTCTTGAGCACCTACATTTGCATAGACTTGTTATGGGAAATATCCAAAAGAAACAAGATCAGACCTATAAGATATTTCATATTAATGGTTTATTTACCTTGATGTGTGCATGGCGTCGTTGATTTGAACTTGCTTTTATCATTGGATTCTATTTATTTCTTGTGTTGTATTATTCCCTGTGTTATTAATGCTTATTTATTTCTCCAATTAATGTGAGGACTTCACTCATGTTCATTCATTTAAAGGCCACAAGCATAAAGTCATTGTGCATCAGTGGTGATAATGAAGGGGTTATATGCATCTGGGAAGCCAATTTTCCCTTTCCCGAAGTACCAATGAAGAAATTGTATGAAAATAAGGATTGGCGCTATAGTGGCATTCATGCAATGGCAAATTCTACGGAGTATCTGTACACTGGCAGTGGAGACAGATTAGTAAAAGCATGGTCACTGCAGGTGTTCAGACCTAATCCCTTTAGTTATATACTTACATATAAGGTTTTTGGATACGTGAACTGAAATCCACCATGAATCTGAAATCTTCAGGATCATACCTTGTTGTGTGCTAGAAGTGGTCACAGATCAGTTGTCTCGTCTCTTATAGTTCACGGTGGTGTCCTTTAAAATGGTAGCTGGGATGGGACAGTATTGGGGGATGACAAACTTGGAAATGTCGTGTCTGTCTCAGCTCTTTCTGCTAATCAGAATTTGCTTTTTGTTGGTCATGAGAACGGTAACATAAAGGTAAAGCTTCCCCTTTTTTTTTGTGTTTCGAATTCTAGAATTCATGTCTAATTATTGTCAGTATACTTATATCTTGATATGATTATTCTTTAACCTATAGTGAGATCTGATGAGACTAGTATATTTTCGTTGTTCAGCGGAGGCTGGAACAAGACAATTAGTGTGCAGATAAACACAAGTTATTACCGGCCATCATTTGTGCCTAAGAACATGGAAAGAGATGTAGTCCAATTGGTAATAGGAAACACTTAATGAATCATCTATGACAGTGTGGAAAGAAGAAAAATGATAGGTTACTTGATCAAGATTCAAATTTGCAGATGGGGTGGATGTCGTCTCTCTTGGGACTGTCGTCTGTGACTCACCGATTACAGCTCTGTTGTATCACCATGGGAAGCTATTTGTTGGACAAGCTGATAGAACTATAAAGGTACGATCTTTTAATTATCATCATCAGAATTCTGAAGCCAGCCTCTGACTCTTTAATAAATGGATGATATCTAGAATGTCTTAAATCATGTGTTGAAATCATACTAAAACTGCAGTGGTTGAAATCTGCATATATGAAATTACATGTTGCTGATGTATAAAAATCTTGCAACTTTTGGCAGGTCTACTGTGGACTGTAGCAATCGTCTGCTTCATCAATCTCATGGCTTCTGTCGGAGAATTATAATTATACTTCTTGCACATATAATATAGTAGGAAAATGTGTACATACATTAAAAGGAAATATATATTTTGAGAAGAATTTTGATTTTAGAATTGTGAAAAGAATAGTTATTTAGAATAGCATTGACATTAAAATGTTTTGGATAGCATTTCAAATTTCTCTGGTACCATTGTTTTTTGTCGCAGCTTTGAGCGCAAAATACTTTTCCACTTCCCTTTAATGATTATTTTGATTATGAGGCTATCAAATTCTCTGCAGTTGTGGATTGTATATTGTTTGTATATATGTGGTCATTTTATGAAATTTCATTCAGATTACTCTGCCTCCCTTAGCCATATAGGTGGCCCACTCAAACAAGCCTAAAAGACAAATATTAGTACAATTAAAATGGCAAGATGTCATTATAAAATGAATAAAATCGTTTACCAAGAAGAATATAATAATTGATTCAGCAATTCATTAATATATATGTCTATTTATTTTTCCATACATATTAAGAAAATATTTAATAATATAAAAATTAGATAAATATTAATATTAAAATATGAGTAAATTAAAGTAAATTATTAAAAGTTAAAGACATAATTGTATTTGTTATTAGAAAAATTGGATAAAATAGTCTTTTTTTAAATTCTCACATTAATTAAACATATTAAAATTAGTAAAATATTTAGTTAAACACAAAAAATTGTTAATAGACATATAAATTTGAGAAAAACAAAAAAAAGAAAATAGACATATATATTAGGGATCGGAGAGTACTTAGAGATAAATATTTATGGGCATAGATATTATGAAAAAAAGATTTTTAAATAATGCCGTTTTACAATAGTAAATAGAGAGCCCGCTTGTGTAAGAGTTTGGAAAAGCTTATGAAAATAACATTTTTTTTGGCTTTTTTTCATAAATATTAGTGTTATATAATGATCACAACATATTTTTTTTTAATTCATTTAGCAATTGTAAGTACAACGAAAATTGATGGAAAGAACAAAGTAGTATGCAATTATTAGGCTATATCAATCAACATGTTCGTCTTCGGATACTCCATATCTGATTCTGTAAAGGCAATCCAACGTTGTTAAACCCTCACCCTCAAAGTGCCATTCAAATGGATGTCAGAAATTGCTTCTTACAGTCTAAGAGAACCTTGAATGGCTTTGGCTTCTGTTAAGGCAGAATCTCTGCGGTTGACAATTTGTTCAAGATCCTCAGCCTTTTCAGACAAGGAGGCCACACTAGAATTGGTAGAGTCGACCAACTTGTTCGCGGTTTCCAGCGCAGCACATAGCTATATTGCAAGGAAACACTAGGCCAATCATATCTGCTTTCAAGACTCATATAATAGATACCTAACAAAAGCCTAACTCAACTTTCTGATCTGAATCATTAGAGATGGTAATATATATTGCATACCCAGGAAGTGAAGGAAAGACTTTCATGTGCTAGCTAAGTAGTAACTAATTAGCAGAAGCAAGAGAAACACAACCACCTAAAAGAAGCAGGGCAAAGAAAGATTTTGCACAAAAGTCTAAAACCCAAAGATGTGCAATTGATCAAGATTCTTCATAACATTTAACTGCAAAAAACATAAATAATCAAACAGGAGAGTGATATACCTTGAGTGTAAGAGCAGTCCAAGAGTGGTCTGCACCCTCAAGAGCCCCTTTCAGTTCGTTAAAATTTTCCTGAAAAGAGTAATTGACAGTTACACAGCCTGATCTTGATATTAGCCGAAATGTGAGCAAGATTAGCTAACTTGGTTCAGAGTTCCCAGATAAATGGTTTCTTGCAGCCTTCCAATGAGGTTGTAAAGGTCGGTAATTGCTCATTACATCAAATCAAATAAAAAGGAATTAGCATTCCCAAAATGACCATTCATAGAGGTTAGAGACCATAAATACAAACATATACAATAATACAAACAATTACAGAATGATTTTAAATTACAAGCTCATTAGTTAGTTCCTATTAATTCCCAAATCCCAATATGCAGGAATTCAAGTTTATGCGGTCATTGACAAGTTTGCAGATGCAACAACATCAAAGGGAGTCTGGGATGCATTGGTGATGTGGGGACAAAGTTATTAAGGTAAGACTCCAACTTTAAGACTTCAATATGAACTATTGCAAAAGGAAATCTCTTTTTTTTTTTCTGATTAAATAAGTCAGTTGGCAAATCAAATGAAAACCAACGGGGAACAGTTGTTCTATCCCTTTTCTAAAATTATTTTTCAACAACGAACAGGACTATTTCACGATTTTACTCATAAGTCATAACTATAGCTAGTTAATTCTTCAATCGACCAATTTGAAATCCATTGATTGTCCTACAGCAAAACTACTGAATCACAAATAGAAGTTCCAATAAAAGTCCTCAAACCAAAAATTCGTTGGATCATGAACGCCAAAAATCAGAATTCAGTGACTCGAATCTGCCTGGGCAATATACAATGAATACGTAATAATTGAACAAAGGACTTAACAAATTGCGTGGCGATTAGATATACCTGGAACAAATTAGGGAGTTGTGACGCTGCAAGTTTAGAAACGTCTACGGCGTCCAACGGTGGTGCTTGGTCGTGGGGCACGCCCGGATTTTCCTCTCCGACGTCGCTTAGAAGATCGCTGATGCACAATAAGGGTCCTCCAACTCCCCTCATCTCTCTCTCCTGTTTGCTCTAAGAAAAGAACTAGCATTGAGTGAGCGCCTTTGTTCATCCTGGGCTTGACTCTATTGGGCTGAAGTCTAGAATAGATCTATGCGAAGTGAGAACCCTTGTTATTTCTAATTTCAATCAACCTAAAAATATTGATTCAGATATGGGTGTTCTTTGCAGATGGCTGGGAAAGAGGAAGAGAAGAAATTAGAAGAATGCTTTGTTTCAAAGTTTGTATTTTCTTATCCCTCTTCTTGAGAATTACTCATGTTTTGATTTTTTTTCTCTTTTATGGATCTCCTGTTTGCGGCTAATTTTTTGTTTTTAGTAAGAATAGATTGAGGTAAATTTTATTTCTCTGCCTAGGCAAACAGCAAGGCCCGGGACTGATTTTGAAAGATGCAGCTTGGATCAAATCGAACCATGACTTATAAACACACTTGCAGCTCAAAATGGTTCTAATGGGTAGCCTTAAGAGGATATCCATGATGATTTCTGACGGTAGATTTATGAAGAAATCCAGCCTCATTTTGGGGGTACAGTTCTGCAAATTTCTACCTATCCTGGTTCTTACACAAGTTGATTAAATTTAAATCTTTAATTTAACAAGATTCAACCATGACAATAATCTAACATCGATAAACCCATCCGACTGGAAAAAAGAAAAAAAAATGCATCTTACACCCAACATATATTTTCAAACTGAATTAGGTTTAAACCTTAACTATTCCTTTCTCCGCAACTCGAACATCGACAATCAAATACAAATTGACCAATAAGTATCTGGAATCAGAAATTGATATAACACACAAGAGAAATTAAAAAAGTAAAAGGCCAAGAAATAAGTAATTAAATCTATTGAATCGAACAAGACAAGTTGATCTCACCTGACGTCTCCCTTGAGATTGTTCCTTTTTTTTTTTAACCTTCTGGTAGCGGCGGCGTATGGGTTGAATTAAACGGAGCAAGCGGCGCTGCTGCCGATGTGTTTCAACTTCTGTTTCGTAAAATGTGTGAAAATCTATATGTGAAAAAGTGTGTGCTGACGTGGTACTTTAAAATTAATTTAACTTCTCATTTTCATTCTTGTCTATTACTCCATTTCAGGATTCCTTATCTTAAGGAGTTCTATCTTAAAGTTTGTACGAAAATAATATTTATCTCCAATGATGTTTACTTATTTTTTCTTTTAAAAATGAATATTTCTTAATATTCTTTTTTTTAGCTTTTATAAATCAAATTAAAATACTATTATATAATATCTTTTAATTACAATTTAATGAGATAATATTTTTAATTTTAATTTAATTATATAATTAAATTAAATATAATATTTAACGGAAAAATTAAAATTAATTGCAAAAAAGATAATTTAAATTACTTAAACAAAAATAATAATATCTAATTATCAGAAGACGAATACTCATTCCACAAATATTCAATCAGTGCATTCCGAAGCATAAAATGAGCATTTGTGTCTTTAATTAATTATTAGATGTAATTTCAATATTTAGCATATTAAGTAATTTTAATTTATGGTAAACTCATGTATTATCCTTTTATTATTATTAAGTAATGTATTAGATTAATTGCTTAATTACTTTCAATTTAAGTGTTAAACTCATTGTTGGTCCCGATAAAATTTCAGGTGTATAGGGAGGTGAGGAATACACCTGACGTCAAACTTCACTTTTTCAGATCAGAGGCTGACTAGTATTGAGTCAGTCAGATAACGAATGCGGAATATATGGTAGGCCCTTAACGTAATAGACTTTTCAATACAACAGTTAATGTGAGTGATGGTAAACAGTGAGCTGATAGGTGATGAATGTAACAGTAAAATACTCATATTTTATAGTGGTTCGGATTCACAAGATCCTACGTCCCCTTTTCTGCTTCCTTAGCAGGAATCCACTAGGGTTACTTGTAGGATTACTCGTAGACTGACGAGTGCAGATCAACAGATACAAACAATCTATCTAACTAACAATCAAACTATCAAGCTATCACTTTCGTTCTAACTATCTAGTAAGGGTGGGGTTTTGAGAGTTTGTTCAACAATAAGAGTATAACAACACTCTTTACTCCAAGTTTAGGATGTAAACTTTTGAACACTTGGAGTATGAACAACATATGAAATTTTTAGCAAGAGAACTTGTAAGAGAATGAAGTAGCATAGGTTCTTTTGCTTGAGATATGACTTGAGCTTCTTGAAATTCCGTAACTTCGTTGTGAGAGGTTCTGCTATTTATAGTCGAGCTAGGGAATAGATCCGTTGAACAAGATCGATTTCCCATTGGCTCCCTAAACCTTATACTGTCTTCACAAATTAATCTTCAATGCGGCCTGGTAAAGATAATGATCTGAAGATCAATACAGCCTGAAGAATGTCAGCTTCAAAAGCATGACTTTAGAGAAAGCGGGCTGATCAATCTAACAACCTAGTCTGAAGACAAAGGTTCAGCCTGACTATACAGACACTGAAACAACCTATCAATTACATCAGACTGGTTCATCAATCAAATAGGGGTTCGAGATCATTCAAAACTTATATTATTTTTCAATAGTATCATTTTATTACTATTAAGTAATATATTAGATTAAATCCCTCTTATCTATAAATCAAGTTTTCTACCTTTTCTCTCCCAACAACAATATTCATACATTTACGCATCTTCTGATTCATCAATCGTCAATGTAAAGTTTTGCTTCGATTCAACCAGATTTCAACTTGAAGGCAACCGAGTTCAGATTAGGTGTCCTTGGCTCCGACAAGTGCAGCGACAACGCTTCCGCAATCAAAAGTAACAAGTGAGCCTCTCTGGAAACGGCGGAGGACAGCACCTCGAACGACGTCCCAACCTTTTTTAGTAGCTTTAGAGGACAGCACCTCGAACAACGCTTCGGCAATTAAAAGTAACAAGCAAGGTTTTGAGTAGCATTGGAGATTAAATAGTGCCAAAATATTAGGGATTCCCCAATTTTTGAGTAGCTTTAGAGATGGTCTTAGACGCAACCTTTTGTAATAGTCTCTCGCACAATATTGTACAAACTCCTAGAATTGATTCACCTGAGAATGTGTTTTTGTTGGGAGATGATTCAGTAGTTGATTTGACTAATCCCAAAACCCTATTCTGATTGTTGAACCATTCATTTGTAAAAGTTAACACCTTTGTCTTTGAGTGTTTCAGACCCAGTAGACTCGCCTTCAGCATGGTTCTAGCTCAAAAGTTATGTCTGTTGTTCCTCAGTAGACCATCTGCCGCAGTGCCATGGAGTGAAGATTCAATATGGCTGGACTTTGCAGGAGCAGATACTAAAAGGTGTTCAGGAGTCAGTAGAACTGGACTCAGCAGGAGCAGTTTACTGAACTCAAAGTCTTGGCCCTTAGTAGTGTTGGACTCAGTAGGAGCAACATACTGAACCTTTCGGTCAGACTCAACAACAGCCTGTCAGTTGCTTTAACTGACAGTGGACTTCAAAGTCATTTCAGTAGAGTTGTCCGATGTCGTACATCTGAGAAAAGTCAGCTTCAATATCAACCTTGAAGTCTGAATAAGTCTCAACCACTTTCTGTACCTCGACCAATGACAAGCAGCCAGCTGACAAAGTCTCCGAATGATTTAAAAGATTATATAAACTAAGCAATTAAAAAACTATCGGCGACGGTAGATTCCGGGTGCTGCCAAACCACATTAAAGGAAAAATCTAGATCAAACTCTTTTAGGTACAATTTACCTCCATGATTGCTACAAGTGCAATTTAGTAATTATGATTTTCATAAAGTGCAAGAATAGATTCAAACTTCTTAAATAGAATATAATTATAAAAATAATTTAATAAACAAATTAGATAATTTCAACTCAATCATACATTTGCTAAAAGTTGAAAAATGTTACATGTAGTAATAAATGATTTTAAGCAGGATTCAATACACTAATATATAGTACTATGAACAGGGATCCACAAATCAATACACCAACTCATGAATCTCACTTAAATGAGTTTATAGCTTCAATAGACTAGCAACAAATTATGAAATTTAGACGAACGTTAAACAAATATCATACACAAAATCTGAGCTATCACAAAATGATCAACAATCAAGCCTTCTCAAAGTTATGAATCAGTGATCAGCAGGAGCAACGAAATTTCTGCATTGCAACAGCTTCTAAGACCATTTGACAACAAAAATGACAAAAGAAAAAAAGCAGGACTATAACATACTAGGGGAAGCAACAGAGATGGAGATCAAACTCAATACACAAAGGAAAAATGCCAAATGAAAGGAGATATAACAGCTTAATTTCCTTCATCTTTGCTTGCTGATGAGGACTTCCTAGAGATGAAGTGCAGACTTCGTTATCAGCTGACTCGCTCGTCCGATCTGTGTTCCTCTCTTTCAACTGAGCGCATTGCTCTTGGTAACTTCAATGGAATATCGACTTCTCTATTAGCTTTCGGCTGTTTCTTGGGCTACCGTGTTATGAGGTTGAGGCAGGGGTGGAGTAGCCGAAAAAAATGACTGAATAACTTATGTCAATTCTTCCTTATATCATTAGGCTCCGGCAGGGACGGCTTAAACTTTTCATACTCTAAAACAAGGTATACAAATCTATTTATAATAATACATAAAAAAATATATTAAGTAACATTGGCTTAGTGGGAAGCATGTGTAAGTTTTGCTAAAGAACCTAGGTTTGAGTCATGATTGCTACTTTAAATTCTACCTTACTCTTAGAAGTTTGGGGCCTTGACATTCTTATATGTATATTTTACAGGATGAAATCACCTGTCCAATAAATCCATATTCAATTTGTGTCCAATTCAAAATGAAGTAGTTTTATATTGAAAAACAACAAATTAAAAAGATAAGATCGAAAAAATAATTTAATAAATAATTAAAGAGTGCATTTTTATAATACAAAACTACGTCGTTTTAAATCAGACACCAATTAGACATGAATTTATTGGACATGTGATCTCATCACACATTTTCCTAATATTTTAATTTAGATTTAATTTGATATCTTAAATTTATTATATATACCACTATGTAATTTAATATGTTAATCTAGAGTTTTATTTTTGACCAAAAAAACACCAAATATATTATATAATTAATTACTTCATATTATGATGCATTCTTTCATAGTTTCATATTAATAAACGACTAGTTATAGCTTAATTAGCGTCATTTAGTGAAGATTATTGCGTGAGCAAGATCTGATCTCGTTTATGATTAGGTGCATATAGAAAGTGGTGTAAGTCAGATTTATGAGATCGAATTGAATGTTCTGAATTTGGTGTAAATCGAGTGTTGGCTAGAATAACGGAATTAATTGGGAAAAAAAATCAATTTTACTCCATTATGTTGACGCATATCCACTTTTAGTCCGTTATGTTGGTCAAAGTCAATTTTAGTCCGTTAGGTTGGTAAATAGTCCGATTTTGATTCGTTTTATAAAATTGGACAAAGTTGTCCAATTTAGTCATTTTTTCACGCGTGTATACCTGTCGATAATTAAAAAATCAAAATAAAAATAAATCTTATTTGTGAAATAAGTTATTTTTAATTTCACGACAAGAGAATAATTTTTTAAAATTTTTGCACTTGTGTGTACACGCACTATAAGGACTAAAATTGGTTAACTTTGTCCAGTTTTGCAAAACGAACCAAAATTGGATTATTTAAAAATCTAATGGACCCAAATTGACCATGACCAACATAACGGACTAAAAGTAGACATGAGCCAACATAATGGACTAAAATTGATTTTTTCCCGAATTAACACAATCACAAAATGAAAAAAAATACCTTCAAAATTCATATCATTAATCAATCAGAAATCTTAAAAGAAGAAAAAACTTTGAATCGATGGAGATGAAATTAGGAAAAAACCATAAATGTTTTGATCTTAAGGCTATCAAATTCTATGTTCAGGCGGATTGCTTGTATATAATACGATGGTTTGATGAAATTTGAATCATATCATCTCACTTGCCTATGTAGTTGGACCAAATCAAACAAGCCAACAAAATGGTTTATAAGGAGAAATACAATAACTCATTAAGCAGTCCAATCATAACAGAAAATCTATCACATAATAGTAATCTTAAAAGGATTGAACATCATCACCTGCTTACATTCTCCATGGCGAACATTTTGATCGAAAGAAAGCTTGGGGTGCGAAAGACTAGTGGTAAACTAATTACATTTCTCACAATTTTATAAAAAAATTGTACATTTCTCATTTGCATCCGCCTCTCTTTCTCAACCTCCTTCACTTTTCCTTTCGTTTCGCCGCTCCAGCCAGAACGAAGTTCCTACCTTCATGAGCTCCCAAATTCTGAAGCCTAGAAGATGCCATCCCGTCTCTCGCGGCCTCCCTATCGACCTTCGTCGATTTCAGTTTTGGGAGATTACTATCTAAATCTCGCAAACTTTAAACACCTAGGTCTATTCTAACATGTCTGCATATTTACGGCTTCTGCTTCTGCTTCATTTTTCATTTTTATTTTATTTTTTCTTATTTTTTCGGTCGACGATTTCAGTGTTTACTTTCGGTCTACCCTCATTTTATGTTCCCGATTTTTGTTGCTTCCGCTTCTTCATTCTGTTTATTTTCGTTAACAGCCTAAGGATTGTTTACCTCTTGTGGTAGTTATTGCTGCATGTATATATAAATTTGTTTTCATCTGAATCACAAGTTTTTGTATTTTAGATTTTATATATTGTGTGCCGATTGGTCAAGATTTGAGTCTTATTTGAAATATTGACAAAAAAATGATGGATGTCATGAAAATTGGACGATGATCACCACAAACTTCCAAAGGAAAATACCATTGCGATGGTGGTTTTGGATAAATGGAATGAGGCCAGCCAGTACAACTATATCCATATCGCAAACTCCCACCATGAATTCACTTAAGAATGTAACCCACATTTCCCTTGATTTATTTATTCATCATTATTTTCACAATTAATTTTATTTGATCTTCATTTTTTTTCTTTTTTTGGTGTTTTGTTGTTATTGTTTGTGTTGTTTTCATTATTGAAGATTCCAAGTTAAAAACAAGTTTAAAATGGAGAATTGAACATCTTGGATCGACGTGGCATAGTTTTGGTGTCATTAATATGATTTTGCGGTATGTTGATACTCTAATATGGGTTGAATAACATTACTTGTAAATAAAAATTTCTTTCAGTAGATTGAGGTATCATATCGTCAATATCCATTTATTTCATTGCAAATTAGTAAAATTCTCAACAAATCATATTCTATTATCTTCGTTGAAAAATCTGAAATTTGCAATATCTAAATCAATTACTAAAGCAACGAGAGAAGAAATAGAACTTTTGTATTAAAATTTTCAGATCAACACATAACAAAGTAATTATTAAATAATATTTTATCAGTGAAGGGCTCACACGGGTCAGTCTACAAGCCTCAATATTCGAGAACTTTATCATTATCTAAACGAGTATGATTTCTATATGATATCACTTAATTTTTTTTTATTTAACTTTAATTATTTTTTAAACAATGAAATTATTTTGCAAGGTTACCTTCTCAATGGCCATAGGTCAACAATCTCATTTTCCTAGGACAAAATGATATGATGTAGAATCTCCTTTTTAGGAAAGGAAAAATCTTTTTATGTTATGATTTTCTTGAAGTTTTTGTTTAATGTTTTCTTTATATTTTATATAAGTTTCCTCTTGGTCTTTACTGTCATTTAGAATATGATTTTGGTTGTTGATCTACTCCTTCTCTGTGGCTATTTAACCACTTTGCTATCTCAAATGGGTCAGTTCAAATTTATTGTGGGTGTTTCAGTTTGCTTACATTTTCAGGTTGAGTTGAAGTCATTATTTATATAATCTTTAGTATTATGTATGTATTAGTGCTTACCGGATCTTTAGGGAGACAATACTTTATGAAACTAAATATCATATTGTTTGTGCTTTGGAACTTCATTGGCACTCATTGAGATTATAGGGTTCTTAAAATCAAATGAACCAATTTGTAGTTAATTGACACTTTTAAGATATGTGGAGTAAGAACTAATGTTTGAATTCGTCATAGAAAATTTTGATGCTTTTTTTTACTACATTTGTGTCTCTTTTCTGTGTGCTACAACCATTTTCATTTCTTTATTTTGTTGATGGGCTTGCATTTTTTTGGTGTTATAATTGAAATGTCAGAACCATGTATGAATAAAATAATTTCTAATTTAGTTAGTGATGGTTTTTTGTTGATTTATACTATTGCTCTTTAATTCTCTCTTTGTTTTTGCAGAACATATTCTTTCTGATGTTTGAATTGCAACTCCATTGTATTTTAGATTTTCGAAAATAACTTCTCAGCAATGAAAAGATTAGCTGCTCATTGTATGTGCCATCAACTTCTACTGCAAATATGTATCTTGTAGCTTATGCTTTAGGAACTTCATGAGTATTCTGCTTCTTTATTGGCTACAGATGTATACAGTGTTGTTTAAGCAATAGGAGAGCTCATTTGAGGGTATATTCGAATTTAGAAAAATTATTTATCTTGGTTATTTTGTCTATTCATCAAATTTACCCCCTTCCTTTTCTTCTTAAGCTTTGTTTCAATAATATGCAACTTTTAACTGTTAATAACCTTTTATATATGGCTCAAGGGGCCCTTACTAGCTCGATATTAACTGGATGTCTTAAAAAGATTGCTATTTAATAGTAATTGAGTATTCTGGCATGTAAACAAGATGATATGTGTTTGTCATATATATACTTAATAAAAGCACAATTTCTTTTGAGATGAGTTTTCTATTTATATGTTTGTCGTAAAGAGTTTAGGGATTCTTATATTTTTTAGTGCAACATGCACTAATAGCAAAAAATGTTAACAGTTGTCAAATTTCCAAAAACTACTGCATAGTGTAGATTTATGTTAGTAATGTCTAAAAATATATATATATATATATATATATATATATATATATATTAAGAGAGAGAGAGAGAGAGAGAGAGAGAAAGAGAGAGATGTTCTTTAGTGAACACCCCTTTAGAGTGTGAAAAATGAACACTTCTACACCATTAGATTTCAACAATAGATGCCTAGGATTTATACTTACTTAATTAACTTTTTTCTTTATTTTTAATAGTTAAAGCCTAAATTAGTAATCATTTTCCTTGATCCCCACTATCAAATTAAACTCCAATTTTTTTTTCTCTCTCTCACCTCTTTCTCTCGTCTCTCTCTCCTCCCTCCCTCCTTTTTTTCCCTCTCTCTCCCTCTCTCCTCCCTCTCTTTGTTTTTTTTCTCTCGTCTCTCTCCCTCCTCCCTCTCTTTTTTCCCCCCCTCTCTCTCTCTTCTCTCTCCTCTCTCTCTCTCTCTCTCTCTCTCTCTCTCTCTCTCTTTGGCTATGAAAGTCGTCGGACACGAAATGTAATACGTATACTGTTTGTGATGCACTTCCTTTGTTATCCGATGCAATTTGCTTGTTATTTGATGCACTTTCCATTGTTATTCGATGCACTCATCAAATTAAAATTAAAAAATCACATATAGTTTATAAAAAATATAATAAACTAATTAAATTATGTTTTTGGATAGCCAAGACAAACAAAACAATTGGTGAACATAAAACGAAAAAAAAATAAGGAGATTGAGAAATCTAATGCTCTTGAAGACAACTTCTGATGCACTTATAGGCATATCGTGATGCACTTTCCTTTGTTATTCGATGCACTCATCAAATTAAAATTAAAAAATCACATTTAGTTTATAAAAAACGTAATAAACTAATTAAGTTCAGTTTTAGAATTGCTAAGATAAACAAAATAATTGGTAACTATAAATAAAGAATAAAACGAAAAAATAGAAAAAATAAGGAGATTGAGAAATCTAATGCTCTCGAAGACAAATATTGATGCACTTATAGGCATATCGTGTACTTATAGGCACACCGTGATGCACTTATAGCAAAATCTAATGCACTCGAATGGAGAGAGATAGAAGAGAGAGAGAGAGAGAGAGAGAGAGAGAGAGAAGAGAGGGAGGAGAGATACATGAGAGAGAGAGAGAGAGAGAGAGAGAGAGAGAGAGAGAGGAGTGATACACGATCGAGAGGGAGAGAGAGACGAGAGATGAGAGAGAGAGAGAGAGAAAGAGAAGAGAGGGAGAAGAGATACATGAGAGAGAGAAGAAAAAATATACACGAGAGAGAAGAAGAAAAAAAAAAGGAAAAAGGAGAGAGAGAAAGAAAGAAAGAAATAAAAAAAAGGAAGGAGAGAGAGACGATAGAGAGAGAGAAAAAAGTGTAAGGAGAGAGAGAGAGAGAGAGAGAGAGAGAGAGGGGAGAGAGAGAGAGAAATGTGTGAGAGTGGGGATCAAAATATTAGATTAATAGTGGAGATAAAAAATAAAAAAACATAACTATTTTACCCTTAATAAAATTCAATGATTATTAATAATTAAATAATATTCATTTTATCATAGCCTTAGATCTTAGAAATGGAAGGTGTAGATGTGTTCATTTTTTACCCTCGAAGGAGGTGTACACAAATGATCATCTCCATAAATATATATATATATATATACCCTAAACCCTAAACCCTGAACTCTAAACCATATATATATATATATATATATATATATATATATATATATATATATATATATATATATATGAAATTGATCATATGAGAAGAAGACTTAAAATAAGAAATAAGAAGGAATTTTAGCCCTCCATCTTGTTTAATCTATGGTTGTTATTATTTTAAATTTATGTATTTCCTTAATACTTTATTATTGATTAAGATATCATTAAGGTTATTTATGTCAATTTATTTCCTTTATTTTTGTAACTGCAATCTACTTCCTTTATTAACCGCAATCTATTTCCTTTATTTTTGTAACTACAATCTACGTGAATTCATAATCTTCATCTTCTTTTTTCTTTCATTCTCTTCACATAAATTCACATACATCAATTTCCATATAAAATCAAATTTAGGTTTCTAAGTTTGAGTTTCATTTTTTTGTATCTGGACATTATGTACCGATTTTTTGTTTTTTGAATTATCATATTATCTTCTTTTTTCAGAAGCCACCATTTGAACATCATTAGAAATCAGACTATAAAGATTGGGTGATGCACGAATATCCATAATTTTATGCATAAAGTATTTTGATCTTATGCATATTGAAAACATAAAGAATGATAAAATATGCATAAATTATATCGATATCATGCATGAACTAATACTGTGATATGTATATACTATATAAAGCGTTAAAAAAAATAAGTAAAATATGCACTGATTAGTCATTAGTATGCAAAAAATAATGATAAAATAAAGTACTATGACCCTATGCATATTGAAAGCATAAAAAATGATAAAAATAAGCACAAATTATATCAATAATATGCATGAACTAATATTGTGATATTCATATACCACATTTCTTGTATAAAACGTTCAAAAAGAGAGAATGAGAAAAATATGCATTGATTAGTTGATAGTATGCAAGAAATAATGATAAAATAAAGTTTTATAATCATATGCATATTGAAAACATAAGGAATAATAAAATATACATAAATTATATCGATATTGTACATGAACTAATACTGTGATATGCATATAACAGATTTCATGTATAAAGCGTTCAAAAAGAAAGAATGAGAAAAATATGCACTGATTAGTTGAAAGTATGCAAAAAATAATGATAAGATAAAGTATTATAATCCTATGTATATTGAAAACATAAGGAATGATAACATATTTATAAATTATATCGATACTATGCATATACCGGATTACCTGTATAAAGCGTTCAAAAAGAAAGAATGAAAAAAATATGCATAAATAAGTTGGATACTAAAATATTATGATATGCATATACTGTATTTCATGTATGCATCGACTTATAAAACTGACATGCATAAATCAAATAAACAAAAAAATAAGAATATGCATGTATTATATCAAATGTATGCATGCATTAATGAAAGAGAGTATGCATTAATGAAAGAGAGAGAGAGTGTGTAAGTTAAATGAAGATGGAAATGTCATGTGAGTTTGATGAATATGGAAAGATCCACCTTTTTTTCTTTGCTGGAAAGTGAAAGAAATATGTGGGAAAGTGGAGAAGATTTAGACGAAAATTAGGGAAATTAATTAGGATTCAAACACATAAGATCCAAAATTACAAGCTTACCCTTAATGTTTCACTTCTTTTATTTTCAAGCAATTAAAAAAATTAAAACTTATCAATTAATTAAATCCATTGATGACACTAAATATAAGGCTAATATTTCTTCTTACTTCTTATCTTAAGACCCCTTCTTTCCTAATGATAACATAATTTATTATATTATTGTCTAGAAAATTTCTCTTGGTACGAATTTATTATCGGCTTATACTGGTTTAGTCGAATAACGCGCCGCGATTATCTAAGCCAACACTAATGTATAATGCCACACGTACACTATGCATGCATATCGATATTCTAAGACATAATGCGATACTAGACTTGCTCTTAAGGTTTAAATATTAATTTCGTAATATATAAAATTTACGGGTTATTACAGGTGTTCACACGTTCACATGATAATGATCCGTTCACATTTGAACATCATATATATATATACTCCCTCCGTTCCACTCCATTAGTCCACTTTCTTTTCGGCACGGAGATTAAGAAAGTTGTTTGTTGTGTGTAAAATAGATAAAGTAGTGGGGTCCACTTGAATATATTAGAGTATTATTTTAAGTTAAAAAAGGGAAAGTGGACTAATAGAGTGGAACGACCCAAAAAGGAAAAGTGGACTAATGGAGTGGAACGGATGGAGTATTACTTAAGAAAATATTACTTTAGCAACCGTAGCACATCCGTAGCTCCGCCCCTATCACCGACTGAGTGTCATTTGTTTTGAACAAAATTGTCATTTGTTGAGTATCATTTTTTAAAAAGAAACATGTTATTTGTTGAGTATTAATTGTTTTGAAAAAAATGTATTTTTTTGTCTAGGAAAATATTTTAATTATTTTGAATAAAAGTGTCATTTATTCTGAATAAATATGTTATTTTTGAACAAAAGTTTCATTCATTGAATATCAATTGTAATCATTTGTTTATCCTCATCCACATACATGTTCTTATATACTCTATTTCTTGGATTAGAACTTCCCAACTTGAGACCAAGGATTGGAAAAATTCTAATAAAACCCAACCGCGAGTTCAGGCTCCCTCAATCCTCATAAACCCTAAAATCACAGAACTACTTACGTGTTCGAAGCCTAGCGGAATCTTCTACCTCAAACATCGAACAAAATGTGTTTGAAGCCTTTGTAGCCGAGTTTTCTTCTTCAAAGATCGAACTTTTATCGAGTTTATCATAAATCTACTCTTTACGGCGAACAACTATAATAAAAGTTTTTTTTATCTAAGAATATTGAAATTGGTTAGAATCAAGCTAAGAGCATCTCCAATGCTACTGCATTTTAGACTTTGTAGTTAAGGAAATGGTCCAATCATACTGCAAAATTAACTATAAAACGCAATCTTTTGCTATCTTTATACAATAAATGATCAAGAATGATTTTTTTACTGAACAAACTGCATGGGAGTTGTATGCAAATAAATTATTTAGTGGGTGTTTGCAACTGCTTATCATAAACACTTTTTATTTGTTTTTGCTTAAAGTTGAAAATAATTGCTTTTAAGCAAAAGCAGACAGTTTTTGATATCAATAATAAAAAGCAAATATATTTGGTAGTTTCAGAAATTATGGTGCTTTAAGCACCCAAAAACATATCAATAGATGCTTAAAAAAAGCTGCTTAATTAAGCAGTTTAGTTGCTTAATTTTAGAGAAGCTGCTGCAGTAAGCAGATTTACCAAACACAAAAAAACTGCTTATGCTGTCAATAAGCCGATAAGTGCTTAAAATAAGCATTTACAAACACCCCCTTACAATTATTCAAATCACAAACAAGATTAGCTCTTCAATTATTATTCTATACGTGAGATCGATATTATTATTTAAGATAAAATAATGTTATGTAATTAATAATTACTAAAGTTGTGCAATTAATAATATCTAATACATAATTCAAGCTTTAGCATTATTTTTTACCGTCGCTTTACAATTATCTGATTTATACATGGATTTACTCTTATTTTCCTATTTCAACATTAATTTTTACAAAATTGTGTAATTAATAATTATTAATACATAATTTTATAATTTTATTTATTAATTATCAAGTTATTTTATAAATTAAATTTTATATCCAACATTTTATTAGTAGAAAAGTTAAGTGTATCTATGTGTAATTTAAAAAAAATATATTTAGGTAGAATTGAAATATGTTTTGTGAGAGAATATAACGAAAATATTTTTAAAATTTAAGTATGAGTATGATGGTTGGAGATTTATTACTGTCTGATGTTACAAAAATTGGAAAATGAGAATGAGTTTTGGATTTTTAAATGTTCATATTGGTCCTTCATTCATATAAGTTTAAACATTTTTTTTAAATGTTCATTGTTGGTCCGGAGACGATAAGTCGTGTGTAGAGGGGGGGGGGTGAATACACCGAGCTCGGTTGTTTTTCTCAATGAAGGTCACTGAAGTCGTTGATTGCAACCGATGAACAGTGCCAAATAAGCCTTCGATCGCGGGACGAGTAAGTCGGCCCATCGAGCTCTCTCCTACCGACCGTTGTCGATACTTTGAGAATCGGTCGGAGATCATGCAGCGGAAAGTGTGGGGTCCGAATTCGTCTCTTTTGAAAACACGTTTTAGCAAATTAAATCTTTTGGCTGTGCGCTTTATAAAATACGTTTTATGCAAGCTTATGATTTTCAAGTCGGTTGAATGCTATGCAATAAAACAAGAAAAAAGAACACAAGCGATTTAACGTGGTTCGGATACGCAAGATCCTACGTCCACGGTCCCGAACAAAGCGAGAGAACTTGTTGATTATTCGAGCAAGCCTCGGCGGGGATACTGTGCCTTTGGACGGTTCCCTCTAAGTTATAGCCCTTAGCGACTTTACAATCCAAACCTAAGTCTGAAAGGGAAGGGAATATTCTCCAACTGAGAAGGAGTTCTTACAATAAGAACAATTCACTAAATGTGAACTCCTTCGAATCTAAACTATAAATATGACAATGAACTTAGTCTAGAGAAGAAAGGGATCTAAGAACTCTAGAGAGAGAAATTGAGAAATCTTCTAAGTACGCAAGTTTTCCTCTGGATGATCTTTGAGTGTTCTAGAGCGTTTGTGAACTTGAGCTTGTCCCTTCGAAATTCCGTCACTCGGAGCTTCAAAAACTTCACTATATATAGTTGTGAGTTATGACATATGTCCGTTGGAGACGACGATGCCACGTGTCACAAGCTTCCAAGGAAAACGGCCATAATTCGAACTTGTTGCGGCAAGGCGTTAATGCGACGCGTTCATGAGAGCAGCTTTACTGTGTAGAGTAGGTAAGCGTTGTTGGCTTCTCATTGGTCGAGGTTTGTAGTTGGTGAGAATGTCAGAGTTGACCGTTCAACAACCTCGTATGTCTTCTGCTGAACTTCTCGAAAAGACTTGAATAGCTGGGTCGCTTTCCGTAGGATACAGTAGACTGAAAAGTCTCTGTCTTCTTCAGCTGAGTCGGCTGACAGGGTATCTACTGAGTAGGTCAGCTGGCGACTGCGAAGGTACTGGGCTTGCATGAGTTCTTCTGCTGATGGCTTATCAACTGCTGGGTTGGCTTCTACTGAGGTTTACTCAGCTGATGACTGAAGAACGCAAGCGATTACACTGATGACGTGGGGTTCTGAAAAGTATCTTCGACAGAAGATCAGTTCAACAATTATCCCGTACAGGACTTAGACAAGAATATAAAAACGATTACAACAAGTCTAACTTATACATCAGCTAATCCTAACGACACACTAATCTACTGATATCAGCTAGGTTTTGGGATCTTCAATTCCATAGTACTACTATGATTTCCCCCAATTTTCTTTTAACCGAACAACAGCTGAGTATCATCTACTGACTCATATCCAACAATTTCCCCCTAATTGGTGATGCCAAAACCTCTACCTCTACCTCTTAAACTTCTTAAGTCTATAAAAGATGCTATCTTACTGACAACAATTTCCCCCTTACAACATTCTGAGGGAAAGAAAAAAAATAAAGGAATTTCAATACTTCCGTAGGTGGGAGATAGGCAAAATCAGAGAAACTGACTGTGAGTGTGTGTCAGATCACTTAGTGATCAGTCGTGAAAACACAATGCAAAGAGCTGAAAGACAATGAGTAATTGTCTGACAAGCAATAGGAACTGATATATATAATCAATGAAGTACAGGTTCCTATCACTATTACAAAAGATAGAAAAGAGAAAGACTACAGATGCCTGAAGGCTTGAGTGCGTTCCCTGAATCCTGCAGATCTGTCCATGGGAGGTTCCAGACGATAGTATAAATAGATTCTCTTCCTCAGAGTCTGGATATCCTCGTCGTCTTCAGCAAGGTGGACACTCAGGTTGAAGCAGAATGCTGCAGCACTAACCTTATCTTCTATGTCCTTCGTACATAGAACTCCGCACGCAGTTCTAGGAGGTGGGATGCACCTGAAAGCTGGAGCTCTAAACGGAATATTCTGTCTCTTCATGATCTCCTTGAGCTGTTCCCTCACCTCTGGATTGTCTGAGAAACATGAACTCATCAAAGGCTTGATCGATAGGTTGCTCTCGAGGATAGAATCCCCCAAACATAGTAGCCTTTGATAAATTGCTCTTTAAGTTCTTCCCATTGATCATTAACCTCAGCCGGAACCCATCGATCGACATGAACAACTGAGTCCTTCTTGGCGAGAGGTGTTCTCTTCCTTGATCCTCTTGGGATTTGTCTTCTGGGATCAGCTGTTGGCTTCTTGGATAGGCTTATCATCTTAGCCATATCAGCTATTCTTTTCTTTTCTCGGAGAGCCGCCGCCCCTACGGTCTCCTCGTCCCGATATTTAGGCCTTGCGGCGTCGCCTCCCGTGTCGCTTGATCTTCCGCTATCCGCTCGGGTGTTAGAGTAGGAGTGGGAATGCTCTGAGTAGTAGCTGGGATCTCAGTCGGAAGAGCCTTAGCAAAATCTGCTTGGGCTTTCTTCTTCTGCTCTTCGACTGATTCGACCTTTTTCTTGCCTTTGCCCCTAACAGCTTTGCCCTTGGGCTTCTTTGCTGCTTCTTCAAGCTGACGCTCTCGGTCCAACTTATCTTGCATTGTTGGGCAATATTGAGGTCATAAGCCTCTTGCTCCGCTTTAGATTTGAATTTTCGGACCGGGGAGGAAGGAGGAGTAATAGCGATGTGAGCCTCCTTCCCCAGCCTCTGCAGAGGAGTCTGTTCTCCTTCAGACTCTTGCTCAACGAAGTGAGCAACATCTTCTATGTGAGCGGCAGAAGATGAGATGGGTGTAGGTTCTAGAGGAAATTCGAGCAGCAGAACCCCTGAAGTATCTTCAGCCTGAGCGGCTGAGGATTGAGCATGAGCAGTTGAGGGTTGTTCCGCCTGAATACCTTCCCCCTGAGTCTGAGCATTAGAGGGTCCTTCCTCCTGACCACCCTCTACTATTTGGACATCAGCCATATCCGTATCAGGTTCATCCTTCATAATACCTTCCCCATTTTTGGCATCATCTGCCTTGGAGAGTTGGGTGCGGATGGCTTGAATGTATCTTTCCACATTGTGGACTGAATCCTTAATCCGAGTTGTTGTGGATTCGAAGTCCTTGACGAGATCGCAATATAATTCCCAGTCTTTTTCTTGATCAGCTCTAGATGTTTTAAGCTGTGCAGCTGACTCCAGACGGAGTTTCAGCAGAGCCTGATCCTGCGATTCTGTCATTTCTTTCTGAATAAGTTTCAGAGCCTCTGCCTGTTGGGTAATAGATTTCTGAAGGCTAGAGGTGGCAATCTTATTCCGTTCATCGATTTCGAGCTTAACGGTTGTGAGAGCTTCGAGTCACCGTTGCTCGAAAATATCTTCTACCGATTCTGGAGCAACCGCCGACTCGAGCTTCTAGATCGACTTTCCGAGCCGCTAAGGTCGCCTCAATAATCTCCCCGAAAGTTGGGCCGAGGAGTAGGTACCGGAGTCTTTGAGATGTCGGCGGCTATTCCGTCTAAGCTGCGTATCGAGCCTTGGTATACTTTGTCCACTTCAGATGGACGTCCTTAGCCAAAAGTCTGTTTTTCTCTCCTTGGCGTTGAATGGCTTTATTTACGGACTTTGAGGACACGGAACCGATAGGTTGTATCTGGTACGAGCTGGTTCCGAGCCTCTGCTCAGAAAATGTGAGGAGCTGCTCCCTACCGTACTCCGAGCACCTTGAGCATCACCCGATGTATCGGGATGTGGTGAATTGCTCTTCTCACGGGAGTTGAATCCTCGGCAGAGCCTCCCAACTCGTATCCTTGGGTGTCTGATCCTTCCTCTGATTGTTATCATCATCATCTTTCTTATCATCAGCAGGAGGAGATGGGGGTGGAGGAGTGTTACCAGGGGCTGACTCTCGCAAGCTTAGAAGGTAAAGCATTGCGGCTCTGAGATCTTCAAGAGTAGCTAAGTCAGCTGGTTCTCCGTACCCTATTACTTCTTGTAGCTTCTGCTCCTCATCGTGCAGGTAGAGAACTGAGTGGGTTTTGATTATGTCTTCTAGAATATCCCAACTCAGAAATCTTAGAAGCATTTGAACCCTAGCCCTGATGGCTATGTCGACTAATTCTGAGTGCCCAGCGATCTCAAGAATATGATCGTGTACTTCAGCTGCGGCGCGGAGACGAGTGGTGTAAATAGTTGTCCACTCAGTCGTATTCTCCTCAGTCGGTTCCCTATCGTCCGACTGTGTGTCATCGGAGCTGATGACGTGAGCTTTCTCCTTGAGGGTTGCTCCTTCAATCCCTGTGTCGGAGTCTAAGATATGCTCATCTTGTTGTGGATGAGGAGCCTGTGCTAAGATGGTTATCGGCTGAGCCATAGTGACCTCAGCTGGTCGTGGCCTATTAAGCCTCCTCCTCTTGGGCATGTCAGCGGGAGATGGCAAGACAGGAGCAGCTCTCTTTTGCTCAGGTGGCCCTTTGCCAATCGACTTCTCTGTCGCTTCTTTAGTCTGAAACTTTATCAGCTTAGTGTTGTACAGCTTTGAGTCTTCAAAAGCTGAGTTCCTCTGTACAACACTCTCTATTAGGGCCCGACATCTTGGTCCCGAATAGAAGCTTACCCACACCGGCCAACCTCCTCTCGCCGGTGGGTAGCGTAGTGAACTTCCCGGGCTTGGGCTTTCATCCGAGTTGTATAATAGTCGGCCCGGTTCACTTCTACTCCATCATCTATAGCCATCATCAGCTGAATCCTTGGCTTGGACAGTTGATCGTACGATCCAGCTGAGCTTGTCAGTATGTGCGAGACCACATACGTTAAACCTCTGTACTGAGGTAGCAAGAGATTCCTCGGGAGAGCTGTCTTGAACGTCAGATCACTGCGTCCACAGAACTTTTGCACATAAGCGTTGATCTCCCTCTCCTTATATCCGATAGGGGAGATTCCAGAATTAGGAAGCTGAAACGCGAGGACCAGCGCCTCTCGGATGTTGAAGGTCTTCTGAGACGCCTTCCACTTGTTCGGATTAATCTCCTCCATTTAAGAAAACGAGACTTCTTCTCCTTCGGCAGCCACTGAATTCCAGTTGAAATATGCCTCCGCCACTTGCCTCGGCAGACTGGCACGGGGATGCTTGGTCACGAGGGTCTCCAACCCAGACCTCTCCAAAGCATCGAATATC
Source organism: Lavandula angustifolia (assembly GCA_028984105.1). Classification (NCBI taxonomy): domain Eukaryota; kingdom Viridiplantae; phylum Streptophyta; class Magnoliopsida; order Lamiales; family Lamiaceae; genus Lavandula; species Lavandula angustifolia. The sequence continues at coordinate 6,014,886 of CM054823.1, read as the reverse complement.
GGTTCCAGATATGGGATATCCACCTGGCGGAAAGCCATTGTGGGTTCGAACTAAATCCGGATGGTCATGATCTCCACTATAGGTTCAGGAGTTTGTACGATCGCCATAGAAATCTGCAAAACAACTTGTTAGCACTTGAAAATAGAGTAAGTTAGTAGTTATCAGCAGATTTTAATACATTACCGAGTATTAGAGCTTGAAAGATGCACAGGCAAGGCAGTTATAAGAAGTAGAAACTGATTGCGAGTAAAGCTCGTAAGGTATGAAAATGGTGAAAAGTAACGAATGATAGAAGATGAAAGATTTTGTATATATTGGCTTGATTGCACGTTTTAATCTAACGGCTGAGTTTTAATCTTTCATAACTATGGACGACTAAGATTTAATGTTAAAAAAGGAATGATTACCAAAGCTGCCTAAAACATAGATCTACGTAATAAAGGTAAGTGAGAAGACATGCATTAAATGCGCGACAGACATCATTAATTACTCAGGTTAAGGTTTCCTACTGACATTTCCTTAAACTATTAATGGCGGGAAATGAATGCACATTAACTACTGAGTGTGAGCGACTGATGCAATAAATGCGAGCATGCTTCAAAAAAAATAAGTACACAAAATTACGCAAACCTCTTCAGCTGAACTTATCAGCTGGTTACCGTTATGTATAAGGAGAATGGTTGTCATGCCGGTGACTATGTTCCCCCTTGCTGTGTACAGTGTGACTTTCCCAACTGAGTCACTGTACTTAGTTATCTGACCTGTCGTACTGATTCCTTATGCTGATACCAATTGTTACCAATTGTTGGGCAATGATGTTCTCAGTAGTCGGCATCTACTGACGCATCTCAGTAGGATCCAGTAGACCTAGCTCAGCTGATAGTTCTCTGAACCTGTTCTCAGCTAGTGGTTTGGTCAGTATATCTGCCATTTGCTTGTCAGTATGGATCTTCTCCATCCTGATATCGTTCTTCTCGACATGGTCTCTGATGAAGTGGTGTCGGATATCCACGTGGTTGCATCTGGTATGTAGAACTGGGTTCTGAGTTATGGCAATTGCACTTGTGGAGTCGCAGTAGATGGGCACTTCATCCTGAGTTATACCATAATCTCTAAGTTGTTGTCGAAGCCAAAGGATTTGGGCACAAGCAACTTCCTGCAGCCCATGTACTCGGCTTCGGTGAGTGGACGTTGCTACCGAATGCCGCTTCTTTGAAAACCAAGAAATCGACTTGCTTGCCTAGAACCGACAAGTTCGGAAGTTGACTTTCGATCTATCCCGCATCCCGCATAATCGGCATCGGAATAACCTGTCGGTATTAAGTTATCATCGGCAGGATACCATAACCCAAGACATCGGTGTTCCTTCTTAAATAGCGCAGAATCTTCTTCGCTGAGTCTAAATGACTTCGCTTGGGATCTGCTTGGAATCTTGCGCATACACCTAAAGCATAAGTTATGTCAGGACGGCTAGCTGTTAAATAAAGTAAAGAGCATATAATAGCTCTATAGTCAGTAGAGTTAACAGAAGCTCCCTCTTTGTCTAGATCGATTTTAAAGTTCGTGTTCATGGGGATTTTGACTGGCTTGCTGGAGTCGCAGCCGAATCTTTTGAGAAGGTCTCGAGTGTATTTGGCTTGATTGATGAAGATTCCTTCAGGTGATTGCTTCACTTGAAATCCAAGGAAATAATTCATCTCTCCCATCATGGACATCTCGAATTTCTCTTTCATCATCTTCTCGAAGCTGGCGGCATATGGTCTCATTTCTGCAGCCGAAAATGATGTCGTCCACGTAGATTTGCACCAATAGGATGTCATCTCCCGACTTTATGTTGAATAGGGTGCGATCTACTGTCCCCTTTCCGAAAACCTTTCGAAGTAGAAAGCTCCGATAGGGTATCATACCAAGCCCTGGGTGCTTGTTTTAACCCATACAGAGCTTTCCTAAGTCTGTACACCTGATGTCCCTGCTGAAAGCCGGGCGGTTGTTCCACGTAGACTTCTTCCTTCAGTACGCCGTTCAGAAAAGCTGACTTTACATCCATCTGATAGACTTTGAAGCCTTGATGTGTTGCATAAGCTAGGAATAGACGAATGGCTTCCGGGCCTAGCGACCGGAGCGAACGTTTCATCAAAGTCAATTCCTTCGCCCGATCGTATCCCTTTGCAACTAGTCTTGCTTTATTTCGACAATGACGTTGTTTTCATCTCGCTTGTTTTTGAAGACCCACTTAGTACCAATCACGTGCCGATGTCTAGGTCCGTCAACAAGCTCCCATACTTCATTTCGACGAACTGGTTCAGCTCTTCTTGCATAGCAATGACCCGGGCCAAGCATCTTTAAGTGCGTCCTCTATCGACCGAGGTTCTTCACGTAGACGAGAAAACAAGAGTAAAGTGAGCTTTCTCCTTGACTTAATCTTGATCTCGTCCTTATAGTTGCTGATGGATCTCCAATGATAAGATCTCGAAGAATGAGCATCGAGCCACGAACGCCCGAGTCGGGCTTCTTCTTCGATACTACTTCGCACGATCGGTAGGAGTGTTAGGCATTTCAGTAGTGCCGTTTTCGTGGACGTAGCAATTCAAGAAGAAGGTTAGGATCTACCGAGTTTCCGTGTTCGGGGGCATTTAGCTCGGGAACATTAATCGTTCCCCCGAGTTTATATTCTCGGTAGAGGTCTCGATTACCACATCGGGGCTTCCTCATCGACCGATGTTACCTCGTTGTTGATTCCGTTCGATAGAATCAACTAGGCCGCCTACATCGATTGTTGGTTGAGTATGAGTTTGTTCATCGTCCGACTCATCATCCCAACAATCTTGGATCTTTTCGGCTTTACCGAGTAAGTCCGAGATCCCGTAGCTTGCTGCTGACATCATTAGTATTTGACTCTGTTTCTTTCCCTGTTCTCGGCAACAAATTCATCAAAAACAACATGAGGGCTTTCCTCCACACAAAGAGTCCGATAGTTAAAGACTCTGAAGGCTTTCTTACGACTCGAGAGTAACCTAAGAAAACTCCTTGATCGGATTTGCTATCAAAGACCTTCAACTGATCTTTCCCATTATTGTGGATAAAGCAAGGACATAGAAAATATGAAAATGAGAAATAGAAGGTATTCTCCCTTTCCATAATTCATATGGTGTCTTCATGTGTTCTTGAGTGAGTAGTGAGCGATTCGAGTATAGCAAGGCGGTGTCGGTAGTATCGGCCCGGAACTTCGAGGGTAGTCCGAGAACTGCGAGGAGCGTTCTTGCTTCGCTTCTTTGAAGTGTTCTGTTCTTTCGTTCAGCAAGTCCGTTCTGCTGAGGGGTGCGTGCAGCTGATGTCTCGTGCTTAATTCCCTCTTTATCACAGTATGTCTTAACTACTGAGTTTAGAAACTCTGTTCCTCTGTCCGAGCGAATTCTTTGAATCTTGATGTCCTTTTCCACACTGAGTTTCTTCAACAGTTGGGCAACTCGGCTTTAACATCGATTTATTGGCGATGAAGATGACCCAAGTATATCTCGAGTAGTCGTCAATAACGACGAGGGCATACTTCTTGCCTCTTATAGTCACTGGAGAGACTGGCCCGAATAGGTCCATGTGCAGCAGCTGAAGGATTCCATCAGTGGAAGGTGACGGAATAGGTGGATTGCTACTCTTTGTTTGCTTTCCCTTCAGACATGCTTCACAATTTCTGTCTTTAACGAACGATTCGTTGGGCAGTCCTCTGACTTTGGAGTTCTTGGCTAGCTTGTTCATGGTCTTGATGTTCAAAGGTGGCCGAGTCCGTTGTGCCATAGCCATCCTGACTTGTCACCAGATTTTGTCATGCTAGTAAGGAAGCCTCGGGTTCCGCGGTTTTCCGACCGCAACATAGATGTTTTTCCTCCGCGAACCTGATAACACTGTTTTCCCTGTAGATTTGTCAACAATATCACAGAAACCAGCGTCAAAGATTACTCTATTAAGATTATCACGAATTGGTCGACCGAAAGGAGATTATGTTGAAGTCCTTCAACATATGTTACTCTTTAGGCGTGGCGGTCCCAATTGTCGGCGTTCCATATCCCCTTGTATAGCCTTTGGAGTTGTCACCGAATTCAATCTCGGGACCATCTTCTTGTACGTCGTTGGTCGAGCAGGCTCTTCCCGGTAAGTCATGTATCTCGAGCGATCGCCGTCCACTATCCAAGGGTCCTTATGCACCCGCAAAACAGAGGCATTTTTAGGTACCCTTTGGTTCGATTGGGTCCTTACTTGGTTAGTGGGTGATTTCGGAACCCGGATCCGTCTAGGAACCTTAGAAGTCCGAGACTTCTTCTTCGAACCTTGTCGCCTTTCTTCTCCACAGGACTTGGAGATACCGACTTTCTCGATGATTTTGGGTTCGGGCGCTTTCTTCTTCTGAGTCTTAGCGCTTCTCCTGACCCTGGGCTCATAGTAGTAGGAGCCGTACCGAGCCGGATGCTCATATAATGGCTCTCTCAGATCGTTCGCCCATCCGACCTTCTTGGTTCCCCCGAATTTGATCGCGGTGTCCGGAGCGAGAACCATTTGTCACTGTTTCTTATGATTGCTCGGGCCGAGGTGCAATCATTTTCTCGTTTGTTCTTCGCCCGAGGTGTAGTGTCGGCCAGCTTGCACTTTCCCCCGACGAACCTATCGGCCGACGATTCCGAGCTTTTAGAAGTGGAAGCTTCGTGAATATAACCAAGGCCTTCTTTTACAGTAGTTGGCCGTTGTGCTCTGAGCATGCTTTCTAGCTTCTCCTTAGCTCCTAGGTACTGTTCAGTCATCAGTCCTCTCCAGACCTCATCACTTCTCCTGAGAGAATCATAGTCCTTCTGTACGTCTGAGAGTTTCTGACTGAGTTGGGCTATTTCAGTCTCTTTCTCAGAATTGTCCTTAGTAAGGACTGAGATCTGAGTCTCTTGAAGCTGAGACTTAGTCATAAGAGATTCAATCTCTTTCTTGAGTCTCGCAACTAGATTCTCTGACTCAGTAGAGACCTGACAATCAGAAGAAAGTCTCTGATTCTCAGCCTTTACTTGTTCTAGTTCCTGGATGGTTCTGCTGAACTCTCTGCTCAGCTGAATCTGTTCCTCTAGTAGATCGTCGTAGGCTTGTACCACATCTAGAGGATCATCTGAGACCGAGCACGTGTCGTGTGTGCTGTGTGAAGAAGAGGTAATATTAAGTTTAGAATTTACCTCAGCCTCTTCTCCGGCCATCAGACACTGTTCAACTGATTCCTCAGGAACCTTCTCTCCGACTTCAACAGCTACGAATGCAGCTTCATCTTCAGAAGAATACATGAATGTATCCTCTTCAATTGAGTTGTCGGATATCTCTCCGGCTATGTAGGCCTGCCTTCGCTTGGCAAATTTTTTCTCTTCTGGCTTGCCGTTCTGCTCTTTGAGCAGCTGAGAGTTCGGGACAATCATACTGATAGTGTCCCTCCTTCTTGCAGTTGTAGCAGGTGGATGTTCTGCTGCTCTTACCCGTGAGTCTTTAGACGGTGGCGGCGCAGAACTCCGATTTCCCGCATTCGGTAGAAGGATTAGATTCTTCTTTCTTATGATAGTCTTTCTTACCTGAAGAAGAATCTCGGTTGTATTTCCTCAGCTTTCTGACTTTCTCCTTTTCCCTCTGATATTTGAGAGCCATCAGTGCTAGCTGATCAGGGACTGGAGTCTCGGAAGACTTTGCTACTGATGTGGCCACAACTTTGCTTAAGGAAATAGGCTTGGCTCCTGTGTTGCTGACTGTTGCCTTGAAGGCATGGTCGAACTGTGTGTCAGCTGGAGCGCTTAAGCACTTTTGGGGTAGGCTATGCTTGAATTCCTCCGATTTTAATTCTGAAAATATAACATCAGGAGTTAGAGCATTTAGATCAGAGCGACGTAAATAAGTAGCAAAAGGAAGCCACTTCTGTCGGGGCAACGCTCTCAAGATCTTGGTGTTCATCTCCTTGTTGGTGAACGACCTCCCCAGCCCATTGATGACATTGACTTGATTGGTGAATCTGACACTCAGCTCGTCAATGGTTTCGATAAGAGCTCCATTGCAAAGGCGTCGAACTTCTGAAGCTCTATCTCGAGCTTGTTTTCTTTGATCTGAGGGGTTCCATGGCTCAGTACAGCCAAGGCGTCCCATAGCTCTTTCGCCATTTTGCAATCCTGTACCCTTCCGAGGTGTGAGTCACTGAGCGTAGTCAGTATGGCATTACGTGCAACTTGGTCAAGGTTGTGCAACTTCTTTTCTTCAGGCGTGAAGGCAGATTTATCTTTGGGAACCTTAGCACCAGTTTGTGCTCCCGCGCCTCCTCCAGCAGCAAATACTACGCTGTCGATCATGGGAATGATCGGTCCTGACTTTAGGACATCTGACATGCTGTCGTGGAGTGACGTTAGGTGTGCCTCCATACGTACGCGCCATACCGTGTAGTTCTCTATTGAGAATATCGGTACCATCCTAATACCTGACATATCAGACATCGTAAGAGTAAGAGTATAAGGATGCTGAAAAGATGCTTATGCAGTGAAAACGGTTTTCAGGATCAGTTCGAGAGGACCAAGTATTTCGAACCGGCGATCGGTTGAACACCGTGCGCTCGATACCAATTGTTGGTCCGGAGACGATAAGTCGTGTGTAGAGGGGGGGGTGAATACACCTGAGCTCGTTTCTTTTTCTCAATGAAGGTCACTGAGCCGTTGATTGCAACCGATGAACGAGTGCCAAATAAGCCTTCGATCGCGGGACGTAGTAAGTCGGCCTCCGAAGCTCTCTCCCTACCGATCGTTGTCGCACTTTGAGAATCAGTTGGAGATTGTTGTGCGGAAAGTGTGGGGTCCGGAATTCGTCTCTTTTGAAAACACGTTTTAGCAAATTAAATCTTTTGGCTGTGCGCTTTATAAAATACGTTTTATGCAAGCTTATGATTTTCAAGTCAGTTGAATGCTATGCAATAAAACAAGAAAAGAACACAAGCGATTTAACGTGGTTCGGATACGCAAGATCCTACGTCCACGGTCCCGAACAAAGCGAGAGAACTTGTTGATTATTCTCGAGCAAGCCTCAGGCGGGAGGATCTGCACGGGGACGCATCCCTCTAAGTTATAGTCCTTAGCGACTTTACAATCCAAACCTAAGTCTGAAAGGGAAGGGAATATTCTCCAACTGAGAAGGAGTTCTTACAATAAGAACAATTCACTAAATGTGAACTCCTTCGAATCTAAGCTATAAATATGACAATGAACTTAGTCTAGAGAAGAAAGGGATCTAAGAACTCTAGAGAGAGAAATTGAGAAATCTTCTAAGTACGTAAGTTTTCCTCTGGATGATCTTTGAGTGTTCTAGAGCGTTTGTGAACTTGAGCTTGTCCCTTCGAAATTCCGTCACTCGGAGCTTCAAAAACTTCTCTATTTATAATTGTGAGTTATGGCATATGTCCGTTGGAGACGACGATGCCACGTGTCACAAGCTTCCAAGGAAAACGGCCATAATTCGAACTTGTTGCAAAGGGGCGTTAATGCACTGTTCATGAGAGCAGCTTTCTGTGTAGAGTAGGTAAGCCTTGTCGGCTTCTCATTGGTCGAGGTTTGTAGTTGGTGAGAATGTCGAGTTGACCGTTCAACACCCTCGTATGTCTTCTCCGCTGAACTTCTCGAAAAGACTTGAATAGCCGGGTCGCTTTCCGTAGGATACGATGGCCGAAAAGTCTCTGTCTTCTTCGGTGAGTCGGGCCGACGTGGTATCTACCGAGTAGGTCGGTGGTGATCGCGAAGGTACTCGGGCTTGCATGAGTTCTTCTGCTGATGGCTTATCAACTGCTGGATTGGCTTCTACTGAGGTTTACTCAGCTGATGACTGAAGAACGCAAGCGATTACACTGATGACGTGGGGTTCTGAAAAGTATCTTCGACAGAAGATCAGTTCAACAATTACCCCGTACAGGACTTAGACAAGAATATAAAAACGATTATAACAAGTCTAACTTATACATCAGCTAATCCTAACGACACACTAATCTACTGATATCAGCTAGGTTTTGGGATCTTCAATTCCTTAGTACTACTATGATTTCCCCCAATTTTCTTTTAACCGAACAACAGCTGAGTATCATCTACTGACTCATATCCAACATTCATATTTTTTTTTATTATTTCTTAGAAGAAATTGAATCATACTAATATATTCAATCTTTAGTCTACTCTATTTATTAAATAATCTTTACATTTTTTATTAATACTAGTAATTACTATTACATTTTATTTAAAAATCTACTTTTGTAAATCCAATAATGTCCCTCTACTTTTTTGACATTTTTATCGATTTTGATGCTATCATTCAGATTCTATGTTCAGTCATGGATTTCATCCTGCTTGTATATAATTGGTTGCTTGATGAAATCTTGAATCAGGTCATAACTCGTTTTAATCTTATAATGTGGTTTGTATTCGTTTTTTGTCACAAAACATGATCATGTCCGTTTTGGTCCTATAATTTGAAACAAAATGCTTGTATATAATGTAATTGTTTGATGAAATTTTGAATCAAATCATAGCTAGTCCAATATGTGTTCGCTTTAATCATGTGATTAGTGTTTGTTTTTTTAATCCTATAATGCGACCAGGATAGTTTTGGTCATAAGTCTATTTTAAGTCCTTCAGCATATATATTGTATTTTATAGTTCATACACTCCTTTCAGTCTTTAAATATACCGATGATTTATTATATTATTACATATAACCTAAAAGAGTTACTAGTAACACAAGACATACTTGTCACTAGTTGAAGATATGTCAGATAATGGAATGATAAAAGTACATGTAGAACAAAAAACGAACGATTAATCACCAATCGAAAACAAAAAAAGAAATGATTATTCACTATAGAACCAAAATCTAAATTTACCCAGCTATATAATGCTCAATCAGAAAACCCCAAAAGACAAATGTGAGTTAAATACCAAGGGCAAGTTGCTATTTTTAATTGAACAAAATCGTTTATAAAGATAAACACAATAACTCATTCAGCAATTCAATCATCACAGAAGCTCTATAACATAGTCAGTAGACTAAAATGATTGAACATCATAACGAGCTGACATTCTCCATGGGGAACATTTTGACCGAAAGAAAGCTTGGGGTATAAAAGACTATACTGGTTCGACAAAAGTTATAGGATGCAAAAGGGACAGTTTCTCGGATAGTTACAGCCTTGTTCGAGTAGCAAATAAGTCCAAGGCCGTCTTCCTCCGCGATCAAGATGTCACCGTTTTTGAAGACTTTAATGGGAAAACGATATCCCCACAACTGTCTACCAGACATGCTTATGGTATATTCCTTTGTCCAAGATTTCTCATCTCCATATTCCTTCATGAACCAGACAACAATCTCATCTTCAAGAGTACAGCACACACAGAGGCAACCCTCCAAAGTAGACAAGCAACAGATAACATGATCATCTAGACCGTTGAGAGGCGAAGAGAAGGTGGTGAAATGTTCAGTTTCAAGATCAAAGCAAGAAATCAGTGGATGGCGATTTGAATCCAATGCCAACCAGTGAAGATTTCCATTCAGAAATGCACCTACCTGCCGTTTATAGTTGAGTGGGTTATCAAGTTCAATGCTTCTCCATAAGCCTGTTCCAAGAGTGTATATCTCACACTCTGTGTATGCCTCATACTCAGATGGACCGCTGCCAAGACGAAAAACCTTGACTACCTTATATTGGCCGGTCATTTTGCTCACTCCAAATCCAAAAGTGTGATTCTGAAACTCACAATTTGGAGGAGGTGGGAGCTCGAAATAGTCACGAGTGATAGGGTTGCATATGTATAGATTACGTGGCCTCCACGAGTCCATGTCATACATGAAAAGCAAGCCATTAACTGAACTATGAATTTGGATAGAATAGCGGCTGAACTTGAACCTGAAGAGTACATTGTAATAACGGGAATAGATTCTGGCACGGCGTTCATCTGCAAATTCAAGAAGTTTGTATGGCTTTGGGCGCCCTGCACCTTCATAAACAGCAAGGCCCGGAACTGATTTTGAAAGGTGCAACTCTGAAAACTCAGGAGACTCAATCAAACCGACCCATGACTTACGAACACACTTGCAGCTCAAAATGGATTCAATGGGTAGCCTTGAGAAGATATCCATGATGATTTCTGGCGGTAGGTTTCTGAAGTAATCTAGCCTCATTTTGGGTTAAAAGATTGGTTTATACGATGATGGGGCCTATTTGGGGAGTATATTTCTGCAAGTTTCGACCTATTCTTGGTTCTTTCATAAGTTCATTCTTCACCTTCCTAATCAAACAACAAACAGGTAGTAACTAAGCATTATAATAATCTACGTCAATAAAATTCACTCGACTGGAAAAAAGAAAAAAAAATTGCATCTCATAGAACATATTTTTCCAAACCGAATTAGGCTTAAACCTTAAATACAACTTCTTCCCCCCAACCAGAACAACGACAATCAAACAGAAATTGACTAAACGTTAGGGATCATATAATTCGAGATAACACAGGAGAATTTACAAGAATTAAAAGCCAAAAAAAAATGAGGAATTAAGGCTATTGATTCGAACAAGACAAGTTGATCTCACCTGACGTCTCCGTCCGATCTCTTACTCGCTAAAATCAAGAGGTGGCTCGTTCACTGGTGCGTGGCCACGGCGGATGGGTTCAATTAGATGGATGAGCAAGCGGCGCCGCGGCAGAATTGCGGCGGCCTATGCCTATCGTCACGAAGAGTAAGTAATAAGCCCTAGAGTGAAATCACACAATCATGTCTTGCCCTCCCTCTGTTACCAAATTCCAACTATATTTTCCGTTTCGTATTGTCGGAAACTTATTCTTAATGTCTATTAGACATCTCCTAGAGGAACTCTATTGTAGACTATAATTCTATTGTAGAGTTCTTTCATATTATTTTAAAGTTGAATGTAGAGTTTTTTTTTTTTTTAATTTAGCTGCAATCGTCAACTCTACATTTAATTCTACAATGAAATATTCTATTTTGATACTTTTTACTATAAATTTTATATGTTTATTAATATTTTATTAATTATCTAATATTATATATATTTAAATTTATTTATTTTTATACTTAATCACTAAAAATATATTTTTAAATAAAAATTAAATTATTAAAAATTTATTTAAATAAATGTAAAATAATTAATTTATTTCCACAATAATAAAACTAAGAATACACAACACTTGTAAAAGCACAAATCCAAATATGCACCATCTAACTCACATCCTATTTGGATAATATTTCCCTCTATATATATGATATCATTTCCAACACATTTTAACACACACAACACTTTTTTCTATCTCAATTCTTCTCTTTAAAAACATATGGCTTCGTCTCGAAATCTCAATTACACAACTGATGAAGTAAGCATCTTCGTCGTTGTTACTTGAAAAATATCCCAAGATCCAGTAACGGGAATATACCAAAAATCAACTTAATTGTGGATTCGTATAATGGAGCTCTACAACTCAGAAAAACCTTCTTCAAATATGGCCGACCGAAGCTCTAGATCACTTAAAACTCGCATGCAATCGATTACGAGTTCTGTTAAATTTTTCAAATGTTGTATACAACATATGGAAGCTCTCAATCCAAGCGGAGCTTCTGAACATGATATTGTAAGGAGAAGTCATTTATTTGGTTTGATTTTTTTATTTCTTTTACTAAGTATAACACGTTTTATTAATTATGCAGCTTACTCGTGCAAAACAAATGATGACAGACAATGATAAATTTCCAAAAGGATTTAAGTTCGAGCATGTGTGGCCTATTATGAAAGATTTTGCAAAGTTTGATTGTAATCCACAAAGCTCTCGAAAACAAAGGTCTTCCTTTCGATCACACTCTACCGGAATCTCCTGTCTCGGCTAATGGGTTGCCTTCCTCCTTTAATATCAATTTAAGTGATGGTAGTGGCAGTGGTTCTGGACCATCACAACGTCCAGATGGTGTTAAAAAAACAAAAAATAAAAGGAAAAATCATGAAGATATGTCGGGTGTTTTGAAAGCAATCGAACAAGGAAATAAGAGAATTGGAGAATTAATGGAGAACTCATCCACAAGAAGAGAGAATCTTTTGCTATTACAGATGTAGAAGATTAAAGCAAAGAACAAAGCTACTGAAGCAAAGAATAGAGCTCTTGCTTTTGAAAGGTGGGAATCAGATAATAAGATTTTAATGATTGACACCGACAAACATTTCTGATCCTATTCGGGGAAATTACTTCAAGAATGAACAAGAAAAAATAATTATCAAAAGACAAGTACAGTCAAGCATTGGAGGTGATTTTCCAGATCTTGGAGGAACTGGAAGTGACTTCAGAGGATCTGAAAGCGACTTTGGAGCTCGGATAGCGGTTTTGGAGCTTACTAGATTATTTTGTCTCCTTAATTTAGTGTTATCGTATTTTTATGCTTGTATAATTTTAATATTATTGTTTAATTTATGTAACAACTTGTTTTAAATTTTATGTTTTTATATTATTATATTTTTATTTCAATATAATAATAATTAATAAATCTAAAATAAATTAAAATATAAAATTATATTTCATTAAATATATCATTAATTAAATATAACATCATCTATAAGACTAATCTAAATTATCTAATTAAAAAATATATATATAATGGTACTACTACCGTGTGAACAGTAACACGGTAGTAATACCGTGTGAAATTGCCTGAACGCTTCAAAGCCGTCAATTGCTGGTGATGATTGGAGAAGGCCCGCACGTCAAAGTGTCAATTAACGCCACAATCCAGCAGCTCTTGGATATGCTCTTATAGTCCATCCTGCCCGCTATTCCTGCTCAACGCATAGATTAAAAAACTTTATTTTATTATGTATTTTATAAATTTTAATTATATTAAAAAAATAAATATAATTTTGAATTGGTGGGAAAAATGATAATTCAATCAAATTCTCACAAATCATAATTAAGGCAATCGATTTTGTTTTCAAATTTTCAAAAAATTAAAAATCATAAATCTTAGAATTCAGAGTAAAACCAAATCGTGTGAGAGATAGATTTTTTGAGACAGAGAGTATAATAATGTGGGGTAAATAGAGTAGGTGGATCCACTTCATTTTATGTTTAAGATTAACTTTTGTTATTTTAGGAAAGAAGACAATAATAGCGAGACAATCTGATTAGGAAAGTATGACATTAATAACGGAACCGATGGAGTATTACTTTTTAACTCGAACCTCATCTAATAAATCCTCATCTAATAAAGGGGTTTGGCAAAAAAAAAACACAAACTTATTCGAATTTGTAATTTTAACACGCTTTTTAAAACTTGGTCAATTAAATCATGAAGTTTCAATTTTTTGCAATTTAAGACACGCTCTGACTCCCAATTTTTTTCGGCCACCGGAATGTTGACTTGGACGTCCACGTGGTCATCTCAAAACAACTTCGTTTTGATAATGAAAAGTATTTGCAAATTAAATTCACCGTCTTTCAAGTTTTTGCAAATTAAATCACCACCTTTAGAGTTTTTGCTAGACCAATACCAACTCAATAAGCTTAACCGTGTGTCGAGATTAAAATCTACATGTGAGATCGATACCAACTCTACATATGAGATCGGTACAAGCTCAACAAGCCAGACCGTGTGTCGAGGTCGAGATCGGGTGCGAGGTCGAAGGGGTAGGGGAGCTACTGCGAGAGAACGATGAGATGTCATTGAAACTCAAGAGCGTTGCAGCTAAACTTCGATCGATAGGTTTGCATAACTTTATTTTTTAGACACTTCTAGTTATTGGTGGCTTTTGAATGTAATGTTCGATACTATGTTGTTTTAAAATTTATTTATGATTTTAAATTATATTAGATTCTATTTACTTTGGAGATATGAGATTGATTAATGTTAATTTTTGTCCATTGAAATTTAGTAGGGTTCAAATTCTTTTTTTTTTCATGTGTTTTATATTGCAAAAACTCGAAAGGTGATTTAATTTGTAAAATTCTAAAGGTGATGATTTAATTTACAAATACTTCCATTATGAAAACGACGTCAATTGTGGATGGCCACGTGGACGTCCAAGTTAGCATTCCGGTGGCCGGAAAATTTTGAGGGTTAGAGTGTGTCTTAAATTGCAAGATATTGAAACTTCGTGATTTAATTGACCAAGTTTTAAAAGTATGTTAAAATTATAAATTTGGACAAGTTTGTGCTTTTTCCGCCAAAACCCCTAAAAGAAATTAAACATATATTTAGATTACGCAGACTTGCGACACGAGATGCGATATGAACGCGAAACAAAATAGTTTCTAACAAATTCAGGACAAGAGACATGATTGATCATTAGAGTGTAAAATTAATTTATTTTATAGTATTTTATTTCATTAAAATTAGATACATGTACTAGAACATATTATATTGTATTCCACAATTAAAATGTCAATCATATTATATTGGAGTATCTCACATAGGTTAGAGATTTTCTTAAGGGTCCGTACTTTCTAAACCATACTTATAAATTCAATCTTGATCTTTGTTAATTTATTATTGAATCTTAACATTTTTGGGAGGCTTATCATTATAGAGTTTAGTAGGTCCAATAATATCCCTCTATATTTGCCACAAGTTATTAGTGCGACAAGTTGAAGCCGTTGAACTAAAATTTTCACACATAATCATCATCACCATACCTTCCACCCCAACCACCCACCACAACTCTTCCCACCTCTTTATTACGAAGCCCACGAAAACAAACCCATGGCCAACGCACACGAAGACTTCACTTTCCCCACCACGACCGCCGACGATTCACCTCCTCGATTCCTCGACTCGCCGCCTCTCTGGGGCCGCGAGAAATCCAAAGGAGGTGGAAGATAAGGAGAGATTCAACTTGCAATCATTTCAAGAATGTGAAGAAGAGAAAATGGACATGTTGTGGGAGGATTTGAACGACAATCAGTTTTCAAGAGGGAAAGCAAGACAAGACTCAGACTCAAGAGAGATGAAGATCAGCTGTGTGAAAGCCTTCAAGTTGTCGAAAGCGAATGGACAGATAGTTTCTGGGAGGAAAACAAGCATTCTAGTATTTACCAGAGCATTGAAGAAGGTATTTCTCATGCATAAGTCTCAACATGCAATCAAGAATACCTCATGATCATTTTCTCATATTCAAGTTTAAGCTTGGTTTGTTTATTTAGATAATCAGATTTTGTTTTTCTTTTGTTTTATTATTGGAAAAAAGGAAATAAGAAGTGGATGTAAGGAGGATTTTTTTTAAAAATTTAACATTTTTTATGTATTTAAATAGTGTATATGTTACAATCATACAGCAGGCCAAGCAAATTGTATATGGAGACAAGATATGTAACTCCACACATTACATTTTGAATATTTTATTTGTATTATTTTTCTCTCATATGTTGGCTAAAAAGACATCAAATATTCAATTAATGTTAGTTGAGTGGTTCATTTCATGGCTAGTTCTATTTGCCTGATTGATTGAAAGATAAAGATGCCGCCTTTTACCAGTAGCTGTCACTAATGAATTAAATACATTCAATTAAAGCTGTAATGCAAAACATGAGTTGCTCATCTTTACAAATCATCAGTTACTGATAAATTTCCCATTATTAATATTTTATTTTTTACTTCGGATTATCCCACTATTTACATCTTATTCAAAAACAGACACTAATGAATGAACTATAATTATTTAAATAAGTAAATCCATCACTTTATAATTTTACAATACTACTTTATATCTTTCTACAAACCGCCTTAAATTTCGTGTCCAATCCTAATGGGACATAAATAATAAGACGGAAGGAGTATAGATGGGATGGTTGATTCATCACAAAGATGAAACCTTCTTTTACACCAGAGATGGAAAGATAAATTGTATCTATCCTTTTATGTTGATTAATCAAAACATAACACACCGTCACAAAAAATCCAACTAATTTGTTCTTCTAAAAAGAACAATGCATTTATATTGCTGGGAGTTGTATAAGAAATCTTAGCAAAAACCACCAAAATGTTATCAACTTAATGATGACAAGAATACATGATGTAGAAACTGTTACATTTGCTATCATAATGAATATTGGTATGGGAAAAATAGGTTGGATGCTAAATTTGTTGGAATTATACATTCAATATATCTCATCAATGGAATCGAACTAGGCCAGTAGAACATGATGATTATGATTCTATAGTTCTATCTTTCAAGCAAGTTGAGAAGCCAGTAAAACTAACCTTGGCTTGCTGGTATTGTATTGTGTAAGTGGAAGCAATGCGCCTTCACCATACGCACAACAAGTTGCGAAAATACGCACCACCTGATCAGATCCACCACTATGATGGTGATAAGTTTAATGAACAACTACCCGGTCTCGTGTTGGGGGACATTTCTCTTCTCCTCGGATCTGTGGTGGTACAGTTTCGCAATCTTTCGCCTCTCACAGTCCTGAAAAGCAGATGAGATGAAATAATCAATTATCAACCAAAACACTAAATTGTAACACTGAACTACGATAACGCACCTTGAACATGTGGAGATAGAAGGGTTTCTCGGGATTAGTCCTTCTCAGTTTGTGATATGTATATGCGAAACTCAGCTGGTCACGAGGAGTAAACCGATCAACCTCGTTAAACCACAGGCAGGAAAACAAGTTTGACATAGGAGTGTGAGCCCTAACAATGAAAGATCCTTCAGGTACATCTGCAAAAAGATTACGTGTCACATTGAGAACATATCAAATGGATCTAAGGGACTTATAAAGATGAAGAAAAACCATACTACTAGGGAGAAGTTTGGTAGGATCTGATGCATTAAATCTTCTCATTCCATCTGCTTGATAGAATGCAAACTGTTCATCTATAACGCTATGGTTATACTTGTTGAGCTTCTTATTTTGGGCAACCTCTTCCCACAAACAATGCCGATCATAATGATTTGAAATAGCATATTCATAACCTTTTCTCCACAAGAAATATTCCAAAATAAGTATAGGATCAAGTTGGAGACGAAGTTTGCTGTCCAACCAAATTGAGTACCTAAAAGGATACGCAGATTAGATGCCGATGGTAATATGGTGAAAATTAGTTTACAAGGCATGTAATAGCAGCCATAGCTAAACTGAAAAACTATACTCACCTAAACTCAATACTCCCTCTACAACTATGAAAGTGAAATGAGGACGTGGGACAGAGTACCTTAATTACTTTTGAATTTAAAATGCTATTTCTTTAGAAAAAAAATGTTTGATCTATTCTTTATACCTGGCGGAAGGAAAAAGGCGGTGTGGTAAAAATTTTGGTATCTTCCCTACTCTCCTCATATCCGCATACGGAAGATTCTTCACCACCACAATCTTCCACAATCCAACAAAGCCCATCATATCAGGCATTTGACCTTCCGATGAAAGAGCTTGTAAAGACACTTCATCAACGAACATGACAAAACATACATTTTTCCTTGAAGAACGAGAAACCTGTAATTTGGAAAAAGTGGATATCAAAGTAAGAATATCAGTTCTAGTTAATAATGTGCATCGTAATAGTTATTCAATTTATTAAATATGCAAACTAGTTGATCCAGTGATGCAGTGCTAACATTAGTCAC
Organism: Lavandula angustifolia; assembly: GCA_028984105.1. Lineage (NCBI taxonomy): Eukaryota > Viridiplantae > Streptophyta > Magnoliopsida > Lamiales > Lamiaceae > Lavandula > Lavandula angustifolia. Next base: position 5,997,242 of record CM054823.1, on the reverse strand, counting down.
TACCACTGCAATTATGTTCAAATCACGACAATACCCAAGATGTCACATTTTGGTCAAACTTATATTAGGTATTCCCCAAACCCCACCAACAAGAGGCTCTCTACTATCAAGAAATTTATCCAATTCACAATAATATGATTATGAAGTTACAAAGTGAAAATTTGCAGATTCAACAAACAAGAACCGGATACAGATACCCTCTAGGCATTCTGTTCATAGTATTAAGAGAAAAATGAGTTAAGAAATAAGACAAACAAATAAGATACACTTAGTAAAAAAGTGAAAAACAGTGATTAGCTTTAAGGATAGCGAGGATCATCTTTCATGCTACTGAACGATGAGAATACGAGTGAAAACAACTTTTTTCGTATTGGAATCAGAATCAAATCATTTTGATTTACTTCTAATAAACTAAGCATCCTAGTTCTTTTAAAAAAAAAAATATATACATCACGTAATAGATTAGCTAGAAGAAGCAAAAAGGTAGAAAAAGGTCCATAGAATCTTACTGTTTTGCCAATTGGTGATCTCAAGCGATCAGAATTGCCAAAAATGCAAGACATAACAGCAATGTGGCAACTACTAATGTATTTTGCATCACCTTCAGCTAAGTCAAATCCTGTACTTGATGACCCTGTAGGACCTTTCACAAAGCCACAGTTAATCTTCTGATCACGAGCAATAAAAGATTCTTCCCTTTCTTGGAGGCTCTGATGTCCAGCAAATCTAGGTTGCCATTTTTCATTTTCAGTGGGCTTCTCTTCCATCTCCGCATATTGCAAGGAAAATCTTGCAAATTTTGGACTTTCTATAGGCTCCACAAGTAGTGAAGTGGAATTCATTTTCATCTCACAAGTACCTAAAATTTCAGTGTCAGCATTCAATCCAGATTAGGAACAAATATACGTAAAAAAGGAAAAATGAACAAAATTTTGTTCTCAGATATATTATCATGACATCCATGTTTAGAAGGTCTCTTTTTGTTTATGTGTAATGAATGGGCCATTTCTTAGACAGAGCAGAGAGTACAGACCAAGTATATCAGTAAGTTACTGGCTCAAAACTGTCTACATCAGATGCAAGATACCTTATTTCAACATCATATTTTTATATAGTTTATTCCCTATTTTTTAACAATATATGAATAAGGCAACTGATTTCAAACTGAGTAGGCCAATGACACTCCATAATGTAACTCAAGAACTGAATAAAAACCAAACATTTTCAAATGCTAGTGAAACACTATAAATTTGTAAGAGTAGGAATTATAGATCTTCAGTCTCAAGCTCAGTAGCAGAACAGCTTGTAGTTTGTTTTTTGTAATTCAAAAGCTAGCCAATGACTGGATTAACAAGAAGGAAAAGTAACAAAATATTAGAAAATCACAAAATTACCAGAAAATTTTCGACGCTTAGACTTCTTTTTTGAACCTGAGCGCTTCTCAGGCTTCCTAGCAGGCTGGCCTTCCGTAGAACTGGCAAGATCAGAAATCAAGTTAGCATTAGCATGCTGAGAGTCTGGAAGAGATTCTTTTCCTTGTAAATCAGCAGAAGCTTCATCAACATCCTCATTCATATGCTTATTTTCTTTTCGAGCATGATGCACGGTAGATGCATTCTCGGTGCTGATAGTACGGAGTTTAATGGCACTTGAGTGGTCAATGTCATCGTTTCCAGCATCATCACTTTCTTCCATTTGATCATCTTGTAAGTCAATACCATCATCGTACTCATCCGCATCATCATTGCCCTGGGACTGCTGGTTTCTATGATCATCTGTGAATTTCTCAGTGCTATTTAAAGAAGCCTCATATTCAGCCTCATACATCTTCAATTCATTGCGCCCAGCCTCATTATATAAACCATTTCTACGGTGATCCAAGCTATCATGTTTTAAATGTATCTTATCTCTGTTTTTAACTATAGTGTGAGCCTTATCCACAGAACCATCATTGCCTCGCTCCTGTTCCTTCTCAATATAGTCTTCATCTCTTCTTCTATCATCCTTGTCCCAGTACCGTGAATCACGGCCATGAGCAACTGAGCCGTGACCAAATTTAAGCTCCCTGGGTCTTTGTATTCGTGTCACATCCATGAGAAAATCTGTATCATTGCCTATGTCTTCATCTTTAGTCTGGTTCGTTTCCACTCCTAAATCAGGAAGAATGAGTGAGTTGCAAATACCAGGCTCTTGGCTAGCAAAACCTCTAGTAGATGAGCCACAGAGCACATTAATGGCCTCAAGTTGAAAACACCCAATTTAGATCTCATCAGTTTAGCATTAACAGAGGTAGATGCATTTATATCCAAGTCATGCAGTCATGCTTAAAAGCACAGGGAAACTAGTCCTATCTAGTTATTATATCCGAAAGATACATACGATTAGAGGACAAGGAAATCGCAAGATCGTTTGGCTAATATTTTACACTAAATTGAATCTTACAGAACATTTGGAACGTATAACATAGTACTTCTACACATCAACTCCAAAATAACTTGCGATCCACCTCCCAGGTTTCTAAATCCCAACGACACTGAATTTACTATGAACCACAAATATTACCACCAACCAGATATCATCTGAGTTCAAAACTACCATTAGTACCAGCATTCAAACATTCAACATGAATACTTATCACTAAACTCCGGTTCATTTCATTATCCCAAAACAATTAATCAATCGCCAGATTTCCAACTAAAAAAACTAGCAAACAACTGAAAAAAAATAAAAAATAAATAAAAGATAAAAAAAAAAAAACCGAACTTCAACACGAAATCCGTAAACCCTCACTACAACGAAGTAGAATGCTCATATACCTTTATCCTGTAACACGAAATATAAAAAAACGTAGATCGAGAAAATGAGGGAGAGTATCAGAACGCAGAATCTGGTGGAGATCATATACGAAGGCAGCGGCTTCGATCGCCGGTGGTGTAACTGCCTGGAGCCGCGGACACTGAGTGGTATGTGATCCTGAACGCCGCCGTTCCGCGAGCCATTGCCGCCGAATTGCCTGAACTGAGCCATCCGCGCATTATCGGACGTGTACACAATGCGCGTAAGTATACCCAGCTCCGGCGAGGGGTATGATTGGGATGAGCGACTTCTTCAAGGGTATGATAGTGATTTAATGAAATAGTACGGATAATTTGGGGAAGTTCCCCGGAGAGCTGCGGTCAAGTTGGAAGTAAAGTAAAGAGGGGGAGTGACTGATGAGTGGGTTTTACTATTAGTTTTATTTAATGAGTTTATTTACAAACTTAGGCATTTATACACTCCATTTTTATTACCAGATTTATCATATTTGTCTAGCAGTTATTTTCCTTTTCGTTTTGGGAAATATATTTATGATTATTTAAGAGGGTAGTCAAATTCAAATAGTCCTCTGATTTTGACTAAATTCCTGATAGATTTGAATTATGTTGACTGATTAGGGTTTTACAATGCGAAACTAATTAGAATTAATAATCTCTATTAATTACACTCTCGATTCAAAATCTATCGAGGTTATTACGTGTCAGTTAATCATATGCGCACGCATCAAAGGTATCAGACGTCATAAAAGAAAAAAAAAACAAAAAACACCTGATTAGTAAAAAATGTCATAATATTTTTCTAGAATAATGCAATAGAAAAGAAAAAGATTGTATAAATTGATATTCAAATTTAAAGTTGAAATCTAAAGCGAAAATTAGGGGATTAAATTTGCATGTGTGATTATGAATGGAGGTTTTTGCTGTAGTAGCCAAACGCATTAAAAACAATAAAAGTAATTAAATTTTAAATTTATATTCACAAAATAGTCAATTTGTCTAAAATTTTCCTACTTTTTTATCTGAATCAATCTGATTCATAAATGCGGCCCATGTCCCCCCTCGGCAATGAAGAATTGCAGGGACGGATTCATACATGCGTCCTTGAAAGGCTCTGATTACGCTCGTGCACTACAAGTTCTTGTTTTTACCGACGGAATTGCCGACGGAAAAAAAATACGGGTCGGCTTACCGACAGATTACCGACGGAATGGCCAGCGTACTGTTTACCGACGGATTACCAACGGAAATATTCCGTCGGTGTCTTACCGACGGAATTTTCCGTCGGTAATTAATGAATTTCCATTTAATTTATTTTATTCTTATATTGCCGACGGATAATTCTGTCGGCAATATTATAATTAATTTTTTTTCATTTTAAACAGAAATATACCGACGGAAAATTCCGTCGGTAATAAGTATAGTTTTTACCGACGGAATTTTCCGTCGGTAAATCCGTCGGCGTAACCTAAATTAATTTAATGGGCAGAAGGACGTTGAAGCAGCAGAACACGCTGCGCTGCTCGATGCCGCCCGCCGCCACGCCATCCACGCCCTCGCCACGCCCGCCGCCCACCGCCACGCCGCCCGCCCCTCCGCCGTCCACGCCCTCCGCCGCACACAGCTCCCACGCCCTCTGCCACACACAGCTCCGCCGCCCACCGCCTCTGCCGTCCGCTGCCCTCCGTCGTCCGTTTCAGGTGATGGGGTTTTGAAGCTGTGTTTGTGAAATTTCTTGATTTTGTTCTATAATTGAATTCTATAAGCTCTTATGTCCAAAATGCTCAGACAAGTACCAATAAAGTTTCTTAGATATTGATCCGTGAGACGATCTCATACAAGCTTGGATCAACGATCCCACACAAGTAGTAGTGATAATGGGTTTACTTATTAACACAAGTAGTAGTGATAGTGGATTTACTTATCAAAGAGCTCTTACGGGGTTTGATTGATTCAACAGCAAACCTCAAGAGCTGAAGAAAAATATGATTTGAAGAACATAAAACCATAGTATCTTTATGTGTATGGCTTAGCCTTTCATATGATCTTTGTGGTTGGGAAATGACATGAGTGTAGTTTAGATAATTTTATTTTCTTTCAATGCCTTTCCAGAAATTAATTATCAATCGAAATTAAATTATTTCCTGATGCATAATACATGAACGAAGTAGAAATTTCATTCTTATAGCTATTTTCTTTCATTCCTTTACGTATATGCATTCTTAAATTATTTCCTGATGCATAATACTTGATGTAATCTTGCTCCAGAAGTGTTGGATTAGTATGTTAAACTTGCCAAATTAATCATTAACTACAAAAATTAATCCTGAGTTGGAACATGACAACTCAGGATTATGAATAATTAACTTCATAACATTTTATTTCTCACTTTGTCAAAGTGAGGATGTATTCTTACTCAATATCACCATACTCAATTCGATTTGAAATAATGCTCGTGTGTTTACACATGATTGGAGTGAGCCTAGAACATTTAGTAAACAATATTAATAAAGATTTGAAATAATAAGTCGTTCGTGGATGTATACACGGTGGACAATAGACGGTTCATTGAATCCTCAATTTGTGAATGACATTGAGGATTTCATTGATTGGCCAAGTAGCCAGACAAATTATATGGACGAGGAAAAAATTAGATGTCTGTGTAAAAATTGTAAGAATAAGTTGTTTTTGACTACACAAGTTGTAAGAGAACACGTTTATATGAGGGGATTCGTTAAAAAATATAAAGTTTGGTCATCTCATGGGGAAAAATACGTAATACTAGATGAGCAAGCTACGAGAAATGTGCAAAATGACACGTCGACCTCCTATCAGAGGATGGTAACGGATCATGCTGGGCCGAATTATAATGATGCGGATATTGAGGAGCTGCCAAATAACGAAGCAAGCAAGATCTATGAAATGTTGCGGGCAGTCGACACAGAGTTGTGGCCTGGTTGTGAGACCTACTCACAATTGTCTGCAGCAGTTCAGATGATGAACTTGAAGGCTGAGCGTCCTCTATAATTCGCTTGTCTTATTTTGTAACTTGTTCAATATATGTAACGACTTAAACAAACTTTCCTGAAGCCAATTTGAAGAAGAAATACGGCGTGCATGTCCAAATATATCAGATGAAGATTACCAAACATCGGTTGAGCAGGAATTCAGAGCTTGGTTCAAATCATATGTAAGATTCACTATCTAGTCTAAATAATTTCCAACCATTTTTTCTTTTCCTAATTAGCTTCTTATGTTCTTAGGTTTCATCCCCTTATTGCAATGAGATGAATCCGTATATACGGGATTTAGCAAAAGGTCCATTAGCAGCGGTTAATACGTACCCTGATTATGTTGTGAACGGATATAAGTTTCATACTTTATCACATGGGGTAGGAAAGTCCACTATGAATAGCGGAGTTTGCATACAAGGGCAGAATTATGGTTCTGATGCACTTGATTATTATGGACAGTTGGTGGAGATATGTGAAATTGAGTACCCGGGTTTACCAATAAAACGAACCATGTTGTTCAAGTGCTTATGGTTTGACCCGACCCCTCGAGGGACTTATGTACATCCACAATACAAGTTGGTTTCTATTGATCAAACGAAACCGCTGCGGAACTATGAACTATTTGTCATGGCATCACAAGCGCATCAAGTGTATTACTGCTCATATCCTAGTGTGAACAAATCTAGGAAGGACTATATGGAAGTATGTAAAGTTAAACCGAGATTTAAGACAGATTTGCCAACTCAATCTTCATTAGATGAAGCATTTCAAGAGGATGACATACTAAACCCACCAGTACGGCACCACGCGACACTAGAAGCTGATATAACATTAACTCATCCACGTCAAACAATAGAACTCGATGACGAAGATGTTGACAAAGTAGATGATGATGAAGAAGAACATTTTCTAACATCAGAAGAGGAGGACTTTAGTGAATGACTAGTAATACTTACAGGTTTTAAAAGATAGATTTATACCGCATATTTAGAACTCTACTTGATTATGATTTTTTTTGGCCAAAAGCAATTAATGGTTATTCGTTGTTTTCAGGTACATGGCCCCTCCCAGAGGTCGTGGCGGCAGGACTATATCAGCTTCTGCTGGGCGTGGAGCACCCCCTTCGTCGTCTGGCCATGGGGGCAGTCCCCCTGAGTCGGCTGGCCACTATCAGGGTCCGACTCTTACTCGGAGCCGCCGTTGTTTCGAGATTTCGCCTGAGGGGTATGCAATAATTGGTTTTATTATTTTTAAATATATCAACTATAACTTTCCTAAACCATTTTTAAATAATAGGCGATTGCTTGAGCCATCTGGATTGGCCTCGACAATCGTTGATTGTTTTAAGAAGATTAATAACCCGACTGGGTTCACTTGGAAGCTGACTCCTCCTGAAATTAAGGAGCAGTATTTTGAGGAATTTAAGGTTAGTTTTTCTTTCAAGTTCACAATCTTATAATTTAGCATTCACTTGTATCTAACATGTATCTCAATGTAAATTGTAGAAGCATTTCCGCTGGCCTGCTGACTGGGACCAGACAGTCCACCACATGTGGCAGAAGAAGGCGTCCAAGAGGTTCAGTGATTGACACTTCGAAATTAAAAAGGGCTGCCCTAAAAAACTGGACTACATCAACACAGAGAGGTGGAAGGCCCTCAACGAGTACTGGATGCGGCCAGAGGTACTCGCTAAGTCGAAGACTGCTTCCCAGTGCCGCAGGTCAGAGCCAAAGCCGGGCGCCGGGATGAGCAAGCACAAAGGAGGGTCCCGGTCTGCCTTACAGTACTCCCAGTCTACGGTAAGTCTCATTTTATAAGTTTTTAGCTTCTTTTGTCTTTGTTTTGACACAATTTTGTTTATGCATGTGATGAATAGGCTTCTCAGAGGGGATGCTCCTTAGAGTCCACCGCCTTTGACACTTTCCAGAGTCTCCATTACAAAGGTGGAGACTTCTCGAACATGAAGGCGGCGATACTTCATGTAAGCACCCAATTACAATATATAGAATAATATTCAAGAATTCTGAATTTGACTATTTTCTATTTTTATATTGTAATAGGCGGAGGTGGAGCGGGTTGGTGCTGACGAAGGCCCCAACGCAGATAAAAATGCGATTTATTTGCGGTTGGAAGGGGTTCGGGACAAGAAGCAGCGGTTGTATGGTTTCGGCAAGGAAGGGAGCAGCTACATCAACGCCGCCAGCCACTCTTCTACTTCTTCACTTGGGCCATCCTAAAGCAATATCGAGATCATGCGCCGACTGGGGGAGGAGTCGGTAGCTAGGAGGACCCTCTAGGAGCAGGTCGCGTTCATGAATGCCAAGATGGACCAGCTTATGGCGATGATGGGTTCCTCTAGCCGACGAGACCCTCCGGACGACAGCAACCAATCCCCTCCTCACACCTCTTTATGATTTAGTTCTATATGTTTATGTATATATATACTGAATATTTGAATTTTAAGATTTAAGTATTTATATTTCAGTTTCGATATGGGTTTGGACTTGATTTGAATAGTTATATGTATGTGCTTTGTTGGTTGGTAAAAAAAATGCAGGTTGTCGAGAACTGGGTACGAAAAAATAAAAAAAAATTATTTAAAAAAAAACAATTACCGACGGAATCCCGTCGGAAAAGCAAGAAAATTGCCGACGGAATATTCTGTCGGTAAATCATCGGTGATTAGGCCCCCGACAGAATGACCGACGACATTCTCCCGACGGTATATTCCGTCGGTAATCCGTTGGTAAAATTTACCGACGGATATATTCCGTCGGCAAAATTTTACCGACAAAGCCTGACCCGACGTCACAATTCCGTCGGTAATCATATTACCGACGGATAATTACGGTTTACCGACGGAATTTTCTATCGGTAAACAACGAATTTCTTGTTGTGGTGTTTGGAGTTTTTGGAGTGTGTCCCGACTCTTCCTCTCCACCATGTAGACAGAGATCTGAGAGGAATATGAGAAATTGTTCTCTCTAACTCACATTCTCGCATTTGCATGAATATATTATGATGGTGGTAATTATGTTGAACGTGTGTTATCAGGATTATATATTGTGATGTTTTTAATAAATATTGTATTATAATTGTGCCCAATTAGTAATTATATTGCTAATGGATTTAATAAATTAATATTCAACCCATAATATAATTATAATAACTGGCATTACCTATTTATCAATTAATTGACTCATCCAATTAATTTCAGATAAATAATTCCTACATTATTAAATAATGTACAAATACATGCATTAATCTATTTATAATTATTCAATAGTACAAAAAAATCTACTTGACATCTATTTGGGTCAGACCAATGTTCCAATACAGAAATAAAATAGGGCATTAAATTAATTAATTATCTGTACTTAACCTAGGGCAAAATTAATTAATAAATATAGATTCTTTCACTAGAGAATCCGTGCTAACTTACCCCTTTATCTCAACTTGAGCATGCGCTTATATTTTTGATTTAGTCGATCCCCATATTAAAAAAAATATTCATTAATAAATTAAGCTCACTGACAACTTAAATTAATTAATATCTTATCCATAGTAGTATCAATCGACCTTATTAACACACATGAACTTAATCAACCGATCGAGTTTAGCATGTTAATCCTTACGATTTCCTCCGGGGACATTATCAACTCAATTAATAGGGATACAATTGCAAGATATAGATAACCAACATGAGTCACAAATTACTACTATCACCCAAGATATCTAGATCCAGTCACGATGACATTCACCATAGTAAGTCCAAGTGATAAATAGCTATAAGTAATCAACTGAAATCTTAAGATGCTTAAGATAAGATAAGTCACCGATATATTTGGTTCTCTACTAAGGTAAGCTAGGAGAACACATCTTATTGTGATACATCAATACACCATATTCAGTGTATCAGTATAGACAAAGAATCAAGACAAGTCACTTCTTATCTAAACTGCAGCTTAAACCGACAACTTGTCCTTAAGTTATCTCAGCTGCGATAACTGTTTATATCTTGTTAGTTCAACCAATTGTGCAGTCTTCTGTGATCTACAATACACTACACAATCTAACTCTTATACAAGATAAATGACCAACATACGAATACATCAGATAGGAGAATAAAAATAATGGAAATAAAAAACATTGTATACAAACAAAAAAATAGCTTCTAGTATACAAAATTCAAACAGACACACCATAGGCACTGCCCTTGGCACAGAGGCGTACCACAAGCACTGCTCTATTCCTTAGGCACTCAGTGCTTCTGGTCTGTTTCTCCTCCTCGGCACACCATATGCGCTAGCCTGTTTCTTAAGCACTTGAGGCAGTGTTTGTGGTGTGTCTATGGGCTGAGGGCAGTACTTATGGTGTGCCGAGAAGGGGACACGAACTATAAGCACTGCATTTATAGAAACAAACTAATTCAGGTAAAAGAAGTAGAGGTATTTTGGACAAATTGACTAATTTGTGAATATAAGTTTGTTTGGTTACTTTTGAGCTTATTTAAATGAATTTGACTAGTTTTATACATTAACACTTATGAATATCTCTAACCACCCAAACACTAAACCAATCAATCATCTTAATATTTAATTCATTTCTCTCTCATTCATATACTTTATTTTTCTTTCAACTCAACCATCTCTACTTTTTACCAGGAACTAACAACCATAATGTTATATATTCTAATTAGTTTCTATTTATATTATTAGATTCTAATATTAATTATTTCAATTTTAAACTTTAAAATTAACTTGAATTGTAGAAAAAATTATAAAACTCGAAAATCGTAAAAGTTGCTATTATATAATCCATGATAATTAAAAGAGAAATTAAGATTTGTAGTAAATAATAGAATGAGAGAATTTTAAAATGTGAATAAACATAACAATATATTGGTATATGTTTATAGAGAATCAAAAAACATAAATTTTAGTTTTGTATAACATATATTAATAGTATTATCATTCTTCTATTCAAGAAAATAAAATAAAATATGAAAAGCCAATAAGTAAGCAATATGTGGCAACACTACATTGGACAAACATTGAGTAACCACCCAGTTGGTTTTGAACTCGCAACCCACCCATGTCGCTCTCTTTTCTCTCTCCTCTAATGTATTTAGATTTTTCTTTATTACGAAAATAGAAACTAGACCAAGCAAATTATATTGTGTTAGCCCCATTTCGAAAACAACTTAAATAAGTGCTTATGACATAAGTGTTTATAGTAAAAGTGCGTATGTCCTAGGCACTTAAGTTAAATAAGATGTATGCGTTTGGATACATTAATATATAAGCACTTAAATAGAGAAAAAAATAAAATATAGTTTTAAAAATTTTGTCAGTGGGATTTGATATGCAAATCTATTTTTATAGGTTATTTTCAGCTTATCCATAAGCTATTCTTACGGTAGTATTTGGAAGAGCTTTTAGAAGTAGCTTTTAGTTTTTTATGCTTAAAGTTGCTTAAAGTTGTTGTTAAGCAAAAGTTGTTAGTGTTTGCACTATTACAAAAAAACAGCTTAATTTTTTTAAAAAAAAAGTCTTGCAAACATTCTTATAAGCTACTTTTCAGTTTGTTTTGGATTTGCTTTTAAAGAGCACCATCTGACCAGCTTATGGCCTTCTGCTTATTCTTACTTATTTTAAGCAAAAAAAGCAGAAGCACACCTTCCAAACATTAAAAAATATGCTTCTGCGGTAAAAAAGAAAACCTAGAAGCAGCTTATTTAAGTTGTTCCAAACACTGCCTAAGTCAAAAATAATTTTTTTTTAGAATAAGCTGTTTTCAGAAGCTCTCCCAAACGCGCGTAAAAATACTTACTTTTTAGAATAAACTAAAGTAAGTTGCTGATAAACTCTTCAAAACATGAACATTATTCATGATCTGAGTAAATTGCATATGATAGTTTCACCATAATCCTAAAATGTTTATTTGAAATGGGGATGGAGATGAACATGAGGCGCATGAGCCGGGATAAGCGTTGCACGGAACACCATCTTTTCATTTGGGAAATTATATTAAAAATTGGCCCGGAATGGCCCGACTTGATAAGTTGGTCTAACTCGTCCGTATTTTGATTTGATTGTGCTAAAAAATTAGTGGCTCAAAATTATTATAGTTTAGATGGGCCTGATGAGCCAATTGAATTTTGAGCTTCAAAAGTTTGATGAGTTTGAACTAATTTGGCCCGTAATATTTTTGGATTTATACAAAAAAAACTAAATAATAAAATAGCTACTTCCAAGTAAGACGAATGCTAGTTTCTACCTAGCCATTTACATTCATTTTTTATATAGTATAAAGTTACATAAATTTCAAGATGTAAATTTCAAGATGTAGAATCTATGTTGAATCACCATTTGGCGGGAGCCATTGCCCCTTTCTTTATGATATCAACCTGAGTAATATAAATATGCGAGCGGATTGATATTAGCGGCTCAAATCATTTCTGAGCAAATCAGCCCGACCCAAAACTATGATGTTAGCATGTAGGGTTTTAGTGGTTGAATCTCTCTTTGATTGATCAATGTGTGATATTCCGAATTCTCATTACTAATGGAATCCAAATGATATCTGGATTGATCAGAAGATCCTTTCAGTTGGCTAGAATCCGTTACTTGAACCAAACTGAGCAAATCAACCCGACCCAAAATTATGATGTTAGCATGTAGGGTTTTAGTGGTTGAATCTCTCTTTGATTGATCAATGTGTGATATTCCGAATCCTCATTACTAATGAAATCCAAATGATCTCTGATCAGAAAATCCTTTTAGTTGGCTAGATTCCGTTACTTGAACCAAACTGTGCAAATCAGCCCGACCCAAAACTATGATGTTAGCATGTAGGGTGATGAGTCGTTTTCGTACCTTATTATTTATGTCTAAAATGTCTCTTAACTGCGCAAGCGAAGCACTTTATTTGGCAATTTTGCAGGAATTAAGGCTGATTTGACATGTGACGTGCAAATGAGGTGGAAAAGCGTTTTTCAGCTATATTGGCGTGATTATGAACGAATTTGGCCAGGAATAGGAAGGAAGGAAGGTGGATATATAAGGAAGGATAAGATATTTACATTATCTCATGAATCCTTTCCTTATCCGAAAAGAAACTCTAGATACTATCTTGATCAAAGGAGCAACCGTATAAAAGGGTAAAAAGGCGCAGGAAATCAACACCCTCTCACATCCGATCCTTCTCATACGCATTCATTCCCGATTCATCATTCCACCGCCGTCCGCCATTCCCGTCACCGCCGAAGAGAAGAAGAAGTTCACAATCGTTTTCCATTCATGATTCCATGCACTTTAGAGAGTAGAGAGGAAGAAACAAACACCATTTATTTCAATTTATGATGTTCGAATTTCCGCATTGTTTAGTTTTGTTTGTTGCTTTAAGTTTCTGCTCGCTTGAGAGATCGAAGACTAATCGGTACTCTCGTTCTTAGCTATTATTTATGCTTTAATTCAGTTTGTATTTCGTTTTAAGGTTTGATTTCCATGTTTACTGTTTATTTCTTAATATCTGTGCATGCTAGAATTAGAGTTGCGAATGATAACTGTTCTGTTTTACAAAGTGTCTTGCCTGCGCAGTCGGGACGTTTTCATGAGTAACTAAAACTTTTAGTGATCCAGCAGAATGTAAAATACACACGTGAACAATGCATGAGGCTTAGGTGCTAATAATTAAATGAAAGGGTTTTGGGTTTATTCTGAAATAATTAATCTGGCTAGTAATTTAGGCTTGATTACCCTAGGTTGCGCAGTCTGTAGGTAACTTAGTACTTCCATCGTTTCTCGTGGAACAAGACTAGGTAAGTAGCAAAATTATTCGTAAGAGTAATTGGATTAAACTGGTATGAGACTATTAGAGGCCCAACATACGAGTAGGCTCCTGTACTAGGTTCCCTTAATTAGTTCGATAAAGCTGTCTAGTTATTAAGTCTATTGATGGCCCAACAATGCAGGTTGTGGCTAGATTAGGGAAGTAGTCGTTTCGATGCCCAATAGGGCGGCTACTGATTAAGTAAGTGGGAGTGAGGGTTGTGCCAGTTTAATTACGACAATCTATAACTAGTAGATACGTAAGATTAATTAACTTTAAGTGTCGATGATTGGAATTTGTGTGTGTTGAATATTCTACTGGACCTGTCTTTCAACTGCCTAGTTAATATAGTTTTATTTCAATTTCAGTTTTTAATATTTCTTAGCTTAGTAAAAATCCCAAAATTTGCGTGGTTGCTAACCAAACCCTAGATAAGTAGGAAAATAATGTGTCTAGTCCTCTGTTCCCTATGTTCAATATCCTGTAGACTATACTGATTTAATTCTCAGAATTTGCAGGATTATTTGGTGCAATATAACGATCACCAAGTTGGCGTCATTGTCGGGGAATGGTGTTATTTAGTTTTATTTATTTTTCTACTAATATTTTTGTGCTTTTAAGTGTTACATGAGCAGGTCTTCCAACACTAATATGATATTTGATCCTGAGATCGAGAAAACAACAAATAGGAATAGGAAGAAGGAGAAGCTGCAAAAGCAACAGATTCTGTCCGGGACAGGGTACGTCCTAACTACCCAGTCAAGAGACAGAACAAACGCGGTGATCAGACCAGCGACTCAGAGCCAGAGACTCTCTTGTTCGACAAAACAAGGTAGAACACTCCAGCAAATTGCTCAGATTCTGAAGAGGAGAAGATGGAAGAAGGAGCCGATCTACCGCTACATTGAGAATGAATGCCAGATCGTTTGACATGGGAGCGGACCTACCCGGTCCAATCTAAATCACAACTAAATAAATATATGTCAAGCTGAATATGGTCGCAGTAATGCCCAAATTCTATGGGAGGACGAACGAGAACCCAAATTCCTTTTTGGCGTCGTTCAACCAAGTTTGTAACTTGCACAGACAAGGCAATCTAGATGCATTCAAGCTCTAGGCTTTTCCGTTCACACCTCAAGACTGAGCATAAACTTGGTTCTCAAGTCTTAAGCCAAATACGATCACGACGTGGGCCCAGATGCGTACTTTATTCTTGAAGAAGTATTTAATGCAATTAAAGACGAAGGCACTTAAGAAGCAGATTTCTGGGATCGCTCAAGAAATCGACGAAACCTTCGGCACATATTGGAGAGATTTTGATGACTTGTCGATAGTTGTCCTAACCATGACTACTCGGACGTGGAGACTTTACAAATCTTTTATCAAGGAATGACCAACGAAGCAAACGTCATGATCGATATCAGTCTAAGAGGAAATTTCCATACAAGTCTCTATGATCATGCAAGAAACATAATCGAAGGACTTTTGGAATCTACCTTGCAATACAAGGGGCCGATAACAACAAGAAAAGCTGTCAATTGGTCTCATTCCGACTACATGGACGAGATCGATACTAAGGTGGAGGCAAGCTAGACCTTCTGCTTAAGCAGAACGCTTCTGCTTCAAATCGATCAATTGCCGATCATACATGTGGAGCATGCGGTGAGAAAGGACATACGTCACTACAATGTCCTGGAGAAGAAGTTAATGCAGATGGAAATTGGAGCGGACAACAAAGGGTTCATCCGAACCTTAGATGGAGACAACCGGAAGAGCAATTTCAATCAAGGAATCCGCCTCAACCACAACTTCAGCAATCATACCAACAACAACAGAGCTATCAGCAGCCATACCAGTCTCCTAATCAGCATAGCTATCAGCAGGCATACAAGCCTCCGCATCAAAGGCAATTCCAGCAGCAGAGTGCTCCGCCTGCCCAGTTAGAGCAACAGAGCCCTTTAGAAAAGCTTTTGGCCGAAATGGTGTCTTCGCAGAATGACACCATTGCATTTCAAGAACAAAGGCAGAAGGATATGATCCTGGCTCAACGGGAGATGAACAAACGAAGAAAGATCAGCAAATTACTATGGATAATTTGGCCAAACAGATGAATAAGCTGAATTCTACCATGTAGGAAATGAAAAATTCCCAAGGGTAGCTCCCAGCTCAAACTTAGCAAAATTCGAATGCCCAGAACTGCAATCAAATCACACTGCGTGGAGGAAAGAACTGTCTGACCTGATAGTACAAGCGAGACACCAAGAAAAATCAGCAGAGACAAAGAAGGCTGCAGAACAGCCTATAGCATCAGAAGGCTTAAGGAAGTAGTATGCAGAAGATCCATGACAACAACGAGATGAGGAGGATGTTCTAACTGGCCAGTCCAAGTCTGAAAATCTAATTCCTCCACCATTTCCCGAAGCTTTGAAAAGGAAGAAGACACTAAACAAGGAGTACATGGACTATCTCAAATTGTTCGAGAAGTTGGAGATTAACATTCCTTTCCTTGAGGCCGTTAAAATTTCAAAGTTCGGGAAGTTTGTGAAGGATTTTATAGATGGAAAAGTCACGAAGTCCGAAAAGATTATCATGGACCACTCCGTCTCGACAATCATTCAAAGGATGCTACCCGCTAATTGTGTTGATCCAGGTATGTTTACACTACCATGTTTGATGGGAAATATAATGATTAAGCAAGATATGTGTGATCTAGGTGCATCCATTAATGTTATGCCATTGTCCGTTTATAATCAATTAACTGGAGCTGAATTAGTATCCACTAAGGTGATAATTCAATTAGCGGATAGGTCATGCATTGCCCCGGTAGGTTTACTTGAAAACATCTTAGTCAGATTTAACAATTTTGTTTATCCAGCAGATTTCTATGTAATAGACACTAATGATAGGCAAGTTGAGGGTACTACAGGTGTTTTATTGGGTAGACCGTTCTTAAAAACTGTGAATGCCATAATTAATGTAAATGAGGGATCTATAAGTTTTGCATATCATAATGAAATATGTGTTCATCATATTTCTGATGCACTTAAGAAGCCCTTTGATCATGAAAATGAAGATGTTTTATCAACTGACTCCATTGAAAGATTTGTTCAAGAATATCTTGAGACGTATGTGATGCAGGATAAGACGGAGGTCACCTTAACTCAAGGACTGGCCGAATCAAATCTCGAAGGTATGAGAGACGAGGAGATTAGAGAGAGTATGTCGGCCTTGTATGCAACTCCAGAATTGATGACTGTCAGCTGCCCAGCCAAGACGCTTCTGAAAAGCTGCTACCGTCAATCATCAAGGCACCGAAGTTGGAACTTAAAAAGCTTCCAACACATCTGAAATATGCCTATCTCGGAGATAATGAGACGCTGTCCGTCATCATTAATAAAGAACTTGATGACAATCAAGAGAAGGCGTTGTTGGGAATTTTGAAGAAGCACAAGAAGGCCATATGATGGACTTTAGCCGACATCACCGACATAAGTCCCGACATTTGCCAACACTCTATTCTCATGGAGCTGGATAGCAAGTCTTTTCGAGACCATCAAAGAAAACTCAATCCGAACATGAGGGAGATCATGCTTAAAGAGGTATTGAAGCTCTTATCCATGAGAATTATCTATCCCATATTGGATAGTAAATGGGTGAGTCCCGTTCAAGTCGTGCCAAAAAAGTCCGGATTCCAAGTGGTCGAGAACGAGAAGAACGAATTGGTTACAGTACGTTTAGTGACAGGATGACGCATGTGCATCGACTATAGGAAGCCCAACTCGGCTACACGTAAGGATCACTTTCCACTTCCTTTTATCGATCAAATGCTCAAGAGACTTGTGGGGCAAGTCTATTTTAGATTTTTGGACGGATATAGCGGCTATTTCTAAATCCATGTGTGAGCCAAAGATCAAGACAAGACGACGTTCACATGCCTTTAGGGAATGTTCGCCTACCGCCGAATGGCGTTCGGATTATGCAATGCGCCGGGTACCTTTCAAAGGTGTTTGATGAGCATATTCTCGGACCTTATCGAGAATTGCATAGAGGTATTCATGGACGACTTCACCGTTTACGGTGATTCTTACACTTTGTGCTTGAAGAATCTAGACAAAGTACTAGCTCGATGCGTAGAGAAGAACTTGGTATTGAACTACAAAAAATGTCATTTCATGGTAACCGAAGGGATTGTGCTCGGTCATGTAGTTTCAAAGAGAGGAATCAAAGTCGACAATGCTAATGTGGAGTCCATCGCGAAGTTAACATATCCGACTAATCCGAAGGAAGTTCGTGGTTTCTTAGGTCACGCCGGCTTCTATCGGGTTTTCATTAAAGATTTCGCAAAGATCACTCAACCATTAACGAGGCTACTTCAACAAGATGTCGAGTCTGATTTCGACACCAAGTATAAGGGGCTTTCACCCTCCTTAAGGACAAGCTTACAACAACTCCGGTGATGCAGTCCCCTGATTGGAACAAACCGTTCGAGATTATGTGCGATGCTTCCGATCGTGCAGTCGGAGCAGTGCTGGGACATAAATTCGGAAAGGAGAGCCACGTGATTTACTATGCGTCAAAGATATTAAACCCAACTCAATGAAATTATTCCACCACAGAGAATGAGCTGTTAGCTATCGTCTTTTCCTTCGACAAATATCGCTCTTATTTACTCGGCTCTAAGATCATTGTGTATACCGATCATGTCGCCGTCAAGCACCTCCTTGCTAAGAAAGAATCAACGCTAAGACTTATCCGATGGATTCTACTCTTACAAGAATTCGATTAGGAGCCGAAAACCATATGGCAGACCACTTAAGCCGATTAAATCAAAAAGACGATGGAGAGCCAATTAAGGAGGTTTTTCCTGAAGAACACTTATACGCTGTCCCAGAAACTGTTTCCAGCCTTGCCAAGCTTCTGCCCATGCAGTGTTTTACTGTTGGAGTCCAGGAAGTGTCTCAGCTGCCCAATCAAGACGATTCTGTACCAGAATGGCCGAAAGCCGTGGGTAAGATTTCTAAATTACCTTGGTTTGCTAATATTGTGAATTACTTGACCTCTAAGCAACTTCCACCTGAGTTCACTCATGCCCAACAAGAAAAATTGAAGAGCGAGTGTAAGCAGTACTTTTGGGACCCTCCAATTCTTTGGAAAATGGGAGTCGATCAAGTGATCTGAAGATGCATTCTGGAAGAAAAGCAAGGTAACATTCTATTCCATTGTCACTCATCCGCTTATGGAGGACACTTTGGACCAAAACGAACCGCAAGAAAAGTGCTAGATGCGGGATTCTTTTGGCCGAGTCTTCACCTCGACGCCTACAAATACTGTAAGTCATGTGCACGTTGCCAAATGACCAGGAATATATCTATGAGGGATGAAATGCCCCAAAAGCCTTTGAGATTTTGTAAGATATTTGATGTATGGGGTATGGACTTCATGGGTTTGTTTCCTAATTCAAATAGTAACGTGTACATTTTACTTGCCGTTGATTATGTTTCTAAATGGGTTGAGGCAAAGGCTATAAAAACTAATGACTCTAAAGTGGTTGCAGGATTTCTTCGAACTAACATCTTTTGCAGATTCGGCGTACCTAAGGCCATCATAAGTGATCAAGGAACCTATTTTTGCAACCGCACTATAGAGTCGTTGATGAAGAAATATGGAGTAGCCCATCGAGTTTCTACCGCTTGCCACCCACATACGAATGGGCAAGCTGAAGTGTCAAACCGAGAAGTGAAGTCTATTTTGGAGAAAACGGTCAATCCATCATGGAAAGATTGGAGTATGAGGCTGGATGACGCCTTGTGGGCTTATCAGACAGCCTATAAAATTCCTCGTCTCCGTATAGATTATTTTTTGGTAAATTATGTTACTTGCTTGTGCAGCTAGAACACAAAGCCTGGTGGGCGGTACAAGAAGTAAATTTGGATTTGACCGAAAGTGCTAAGGAGAGGAAATATCAGCTTCAAGAGCTTGAAGAAATTCGGTTGGAATCATATGATGCGGTTATGAGGTACAAGGATCGCACCAAGTCGTGGCATGATAAAGCAATCCGTTTGAAGACTTTTGAATTGGGTCAGCTTGTATTGCTTTATCAACCTCGCCTACGCATCATGCCCGAAAAGCTCCACTTAAGATGGATAGGTCCATTCCGGGTATGTTCTGTCTGGCCAGGCGGAGCGGTGGCGATACAAAAGCTTGACTCTGATGAAACTTTCACCGTCAACGGTCATCGCCTCAAAATTTATCATGCTGCTGCAATGATGGATGATGTGGACGAGCAAGGCTTGTTCGTTTTCTCTTACATTTTACTCTTTGAAGATGAGGTCTAGTCGAAGACTCTAAAGAGAGGCGCTTCCGGGAGGCAACCCGTGTTTATTATTCATTTAGTTTCTTTGATTTCGTGTTTTTAATATGATTTTATGCTTGGTGTTGTTTCTTTTCTTTTTTCAGATTTTTGGCTAAGTATGGAATTGAGATTAGAGTGTAAGCAGATGGAATTTGGAGAAGCAAAGATGAAGAGAATATATTTGGGGCCAATTGAAGTTGAGGAAAAGATGGGGGCTAAATCGAAAAGGAGGGACCAGATCTCTCAACTGCACAAGTGGGAGGACCTAATTGCAAAACTTAACTTCTATAAAAGGAGAGAGAGGGACCAAAACCCTACTACTTGATACTATTCAAATCTTTTCTCCCTCCATAACCGCCGCCCCCTACTCTCTCTTTCTACAAGATTCCTCAACTTCCTCAAGAAGTCTCTTCCCTGCTCAAGAGAGACGTCGCCGACCATGCCTCCAAAGAAGAAGTCCGGACTGCTCGTTGCCGCCCGATGGTTTGCCGCTGTCTAGTCAGACACGGAGACTCAACGCCGCCGCTTCTCATCGGGAGGTCATCCCTCTTCAACAAGTTTCGTTCAACAAGAACCCGCTCCACTGTTAGATTTCGTGTATGAAGAGCCGAACTCGCTGCCGGAGGAACACGACACCGAATCACACTATGCTACGGAGTCCACTTCCCCATCAAAACCGCCTCGAAGAAGGTTATGAAGCAACGCGAGAGTTCAACCGCCGCAGGAACCGACGCCCAAACCAACTCCCGAACCGACGCACGGAGCCTACTCCACCACCGTCTCTGCCTCGTCGTCCTAGGGCATGAAAACCGAGAGCTTCGTGTGTTGACGAAGCTTCTTCGTCTAATCCGCTGCCTCAATCTCCACAAGATCTTTACGAGTGGTTGCCTTTTCTTGAATTTCAACATCCACCACCACCACTCAACTATTATGAGGGCGTCAATTGGAGCGAAAACTTACGTGTGGAATTGCCGAACCAAGAGGAGGGAGATTTGGACTATGTGTTCGATAATCACGACGGAAACTACAAAGGGGATTTCAACTTGAGTGACTTGTCTCTAGTTGATTCGGATTCGTCTTCGGCTTTTCCAAAAGCGGAGGAGTATGGAAAACTCATGATAATACTTCTTGATACTCTGGAAGCCATTCATGCCCACTCTCAATTCGGAATCGAATACCTGACTTTACGTTTACAAGAACGTGAGGGAAAGGATTTCCGAAGTGGACGCCTCCTCGATCGCACTTTTCTTTGCGCGGTAGGTATTATCAATCTCTTCATTGCTTATTTTCGCAATATTGGTTGGTTGTGGTTGCTTGAGTCGCATCATTATCCTTGTTATAAAGAAGTTGCTAGTGAGTTCTTTAATACTTTCCATTTTGAGGGTGACAAGGATTTGGTTATACCTAGCATTGGGTTTAGGTTGTTTGGGGGTACTTATCATCTTTCGGTGGCCGAGTGGAATGCTAGGCTAGGGATATGTTTGTTGATTTTTATCTTGGTCACTTTGAGATTGGTTTTCATGTTTTACCGACCAAGGACCCTAACTACATAGGTTCACGGGCCGTGTGGAGGCTTCTCGCCCCAAGCGACCCGGAAGAGTTTGCTACGTCGGGTTGCTATGTGAGTTTTATAGAAGATCCCGCTCTTCGCATGTGCCTCCAATACTTAGCCCATAACCTCACCGGAAAGAGTACTTCTTTTGATAAGGTGACTGCAAACGAGTTGTATTTTCTATAGTGCATGTCTACTAAGCATCATCTTAACCTAGGTTGGTGGATTACTAAGAACATGTTCATAATTGCAAGTCATACCATCCGTCACATGACATTATGCCATATTCTTACCACTTTCATTGAGCGCAACTTTTTCATTTATGATGCTCGATATTTGTCTAGGGTGGACCCTCCACCTTTGTTTGATATGACTTTGTTGCGCCATACTCGCCTATTGTATGAACTGCCTAACCGGGAGATCCAGTTTTATCCACCGGAACCTCGTGTCTCGAGTGCCTTTACTTCTGCAGGTGTGGATACTGTGCAGAGTCTACGGATTGATCTAGATTCCCTTGGCCGCAGAGTAGATCGCCTTCGCCACACAGTTATGAGCAGACTCCCTCGCCTGCTTAGGCGAGGCGACAAGTGACTTTTTCCCCAATTTTTGTTTTTCGTTTTTGTATTTTTGTTTTTTGTTTTGAGTCTATTCTTGTGTGTCTTTCTTGTTCTTTCACTTGATAGGGATCAACTGTAAGGATGTGGGTGTTTATTTTCTCTTGTTTTTTGTTTTTACTTTGTTCTTACACTTGATAGAGATTAAGTGTAAGGAGGGTGTTTTGTGTTTATTTTGTCATGCCTTCTCTCTTGGTTTTGTCGTTTCTCTCTTGCTTGAGGGCGAGCAAGGTTTAAGTGTAAGGGGGGGGGATTTTGTGTCGAAGCATGCCAAAATTTTCGATTTTTAAGCGTCGTTTTCTATGTCAAGCATGTCTTATTTGTGCCTTTGTGCTTTAATGTGCTTGCATGTTAGTCTTTGTGAAAAGTAGATCTAGGCACATATACGCATGTAGTTTGGGATGAGGAAAAATAAACTTTGTTGGATCGAAATTTTATAAACCACTCACTTAAATTAGATTTGAGTCTTAAAGTAGGACACTATCTACAAAGTCGAAATATGTTTGAGTTACTTGTGATAAATGATAGGAGGCAATAGGGATTTTTAGCCACACGACCGCGACAAAATATTTCCGACCCTAAATTATCCCTTAGTGAACCAAGTTGAGCCTTGACCGATTTTCTTTGATTTGAGTTAGTAAAAATATAGTCAATGCCTTTTAAACTTTCTCTTGACCCATGTTATTGCTTGTTTTACGACCTCTCTTGTACTTGATATTTGTATTTCGGAGGATTGTTACACATATCCTCTGCTTGTCCAGTCTAGACGTGCTGCAGAAAAACAGACAAGATAAAAAGTCTAAGTGTAAAGACTGCTCTATATAAGCAAAATTCAATGTGTCATGTTTGTACAGTTGAGACAGCTTGTGCCCAGTTTGTTTAAAGGAAAAAAAGTGCCACGAAAATAAAATAAAAAAAAGAAAAAAGAAGAAGAAAACGTGGAAGAATAAGAAAGAGTATGTGTGCATAGTATTAAAGTTGTAGCAGTGAAGTGAATTTTCTTAAGTGGTGGGAGTTTGATGTTCTGCTTTGACTGCACAGGGAGTTTAATTTAAATCTTGATGGAGCTTAGTACCCTTAGGACCCCTACCAACATCAAATTACTAAGTCCTAAGCCCCATTACAACTGAATGAGAAAGACCTCCTTGATATTACTATTGTGACGATCTTTTATCATGATTACGTGGATTGATTTCATTTGAGTGACTTGAACCGGACCTAGATTAGTTGAGTGTGAGTTCACATCTTGAGGAGATCCACATTGTTTAGATTTTGACCAAGTTGATATATGTGTGCCTAGTTTCCAAATTTGCATTATCTACTTGCTTGATGAGATCATGATTGCATGGTTTGACACTGCTTGGTTAGAGATAGGAATCACTCAGGGTGGTCAGTATGTCGTTTCTGGCAACCCGGTCTAGATTGTGAAGCTTCTTCTCTTCAGGAGTGAAAAGGCTTCTGTCTTTGGGGATCTTCTTCCCGGTCACCATGCCACCTCCTTGTGTTGGATCTTGGACTTCGACGCTTCAATCATAGGAACGATAGGTTCGTCTTCCAAGACCTCTGTCATGCTGTTGTGGAGGGAAGTCAGATGAGCTTCCATTCTGACTCGCCATACCCCTTAGTTCTCTACTGAGAACGTGGGTACCATCCTGATTCCTGACATATCAGACATTGTAAATTATGATATGAAGGAAGAATGATATGCAGTGAAAACGTTTTCAGGATCCGTTCAAGTAGACTAGTTTCAGAAAAAAAGAGTCTTAGAGAACTCCTACTCTGATACCAATTGTTGGTCCCGAGATAAACGTTCAGGTGTAGGGGGAGGGTTGAATACACCTGAAAACTTTTCTCAACTTAAAACGCGAACAGTCCTTTTCAGGAGAGTGCCTTGCTGAACATGTTCAGTAGACCAAATAAGTTGTTCTGAATCGCGTGACAGAGTGACTGACTATACTGAGGTCTGCTAGCTGACAGAAGTCAGAATTCAGTACCGTTCAGTAAGAGTTCAGTAGAGTGCGGAAATGTGTAGGCCCAATTCAGCTGAGTTAGAAAACGTTTTTAGTAAAACTGTTTCAGTATATTAGTGCAGTCTTTTAAGCTTTGCTGAAACACAATTGAATGATTTTGAAAGATATTTTCAGTATGAACAAAAATCAATACAACAGTAAAACAGAGCACACAAAACACAACGATTTTTAAAGTGGTTCGGATATCAACAATCCTACGTCCACTGTCCCGAAAAGATCAGGAGGCTATTTTACTATACTGAGTTAGTCTCAGTCGGTTTGTGCACTGGACAAACACTGGTCTTAGTGATTATACTGAGCAAGTCTCAGTTTACAAGATATCAAACTAAAGCGTTTGACAAACTCTCCAACTATGAAGGAGTTCTTTACAATAAAAATCAGTTCAAGGATGAACTCCTTCGATCTAAGCTATGGATAGGTTCAGCTGAGCTTAGGTTAGAGGGAAGGGAATGGTGATCATTGTATTGCACCAAATAATCCTGCAAAATTAGAGAATTATATCAGTATAGTTCACAGGGTATCGAACACAGGGAACAGACGACTAGACAATTTATTTTTCTACTTATCTATAGTTTTGGTTAGCAACCACGCAAGATTTAGGTTTTAATCTAAACTAAGAATTGTAAAACTGATAGAAATTAAATAAACTGAAAACTGAAAATAAACTGTATGAACTGGGCAATTGAAAGACAGGTCCAGCAGAATATTCACACCCACGTAATTCCAATTCTCGGCACTTAATATGAATTAATCTCAAGAATCTACTAGTTATAGACCACCGTAACTTAAACTGTGTGATCCTCACTCCCACTTACTTAGTCGGTAACCGCCATGTTGGGCATCGAAACGACTACTTCCCTAACCTAGCTACAACCTACGTTGTTGGGCAATTAATAGATTTAATAGCTAGATAGCTTTATCGAACCAAGGGAGCCTAGTATAGAAGCCTACTCGTATGTTGGGCATCTAATAGTCTCCTATCGGTTTAATCCAATTACTCTTACGGATAATTTTGCTACTTACCTAGCCTTGTTCCACGAGAAACGATGGAAGTACTAAGTTAGCTACAGACTGCGCAACCTAGGCTGATCAAGCCTAAATTACTAGCCATATTAATTAATTCAGAATTAACCCGAAACCCTTTTGATTAATTATTCGAACCTAAGCCTCATGTACTGTTCACGTGTGCATTTACATTCTACCGGACCCTAAAAAGTTTAGCTACTCATGCTGACGCTTCAGTTGGGCAACTGGGTCAGTTTACAGAACATAAACTTAGACATGAATAACTCTAGATCTAGCATGAACGAAAATTAAAATAACTAAGGCACAAAATAACAGAATATTTAAACCTACGAAATGAAACTAAAACTTGAATTAAAACAACAACGGATGTTCAAATGTAAATATTAAGTTCCTACGAAAACGATTAACTATGAAATGAAATTAAAACTAGAATTCAAATTCAAAATTAAAAAGCATCAAACGACGGAAATGAAAGATGAGTTTCTTCTTCAACTAAGCTACGGAAATCGGTAAATGGTTCGGTGGTTGTCTTCGGCGGTCTTCGGCTTCGGCAGTAATTGGCGGCGGCGGCGGAATTCTCGGTCGGAAGGGAGTAATGGCAAGAATGTGTGTTCGGGTGTTGGGGGCGTGTTTTAAGCTATCAAAGTTGTGATTTTCGTCCCCCTTCAACTCCTTATATACTCCTCCTTTTCTTCCTCTCCAAGCTAGGTCAAATCTTTGATAAGGGAAGAGATTTAGATAAATAAGGAAATAATATCTTCCCTTAACTACCATAAAATATCTTCAAGATTCTTTCCTTCTCCACAAATCCGCGCCCACGTCATCAATTCCGTGCTTTTTCTTCATAAAAAATTGCCAAATAATATCCTCGTCATCATGCCACGTCAGCACCTAAAACCTGCATTTTTCACCACTGCGAGTGCACCGGTTGGCCAATTGACGTACTTTTCGGCATGAAATTACTAAGTACGAAAACGACTCATCAGGGAACAAGGAAGTGGCTTCTAGAGCGACGAACAGTGAGGTATAAACTCTGGGTCCGTGTTTAATCGCTTGGATACTAGAGGCTTTGAATCTGATTCAGCTTGGTTCCCTCTGAGCAAGAATGTCGCCTTTCGCTAGAAGGTTTTCTCTTGAGTTCTTGCCGAAAGCTTGAGTCAGTTTTGAATTAGCTCGTAATCGCTCGTATGTGTTCTTGATTTCTAGGTTCTTGCGTGAGCTTTGATTTGAATTCTTCCCTCTATTTATAGAGAAGAGACATGGAAAGATCCGTTGGAGACGATGATCCATATGTCACTCTCTTTTGGGTAGCTAACGGCTCTTTCAAGGAGATTTTGCCGAGTCTTTTCCCTCCATTTCCTGAAATATGTTGACCTGTAGCTTTAATCAGAAAGTAGACAACTGGCTGCTCGTCATTGGTCGAGGTTGTAGAAAGTAGGTGAGACAAACAGACTTCAAGGCAGATCTGAAGCTGACTTCTCTTAACTACCACAAAATATCTTCAAGATTTAGATAAAGGAAGAGATTTAGATAAATAAGGAAATAATATCTTCCCTTAACTACCACAAAATATCTTCAAGATTCTTTCCTTCTCCACAAATCCATTCCCACATCTTCAATTCCGTGCCTTTTCTTCATAAAAAATCGCCAAATAATATCCTCGTCATCATGCCACGTCAGCACCTAAAACCTGCCTTTTTCGTCACTGCGAGTACACCGGTTGGTCAATTGACGCACTTTTCGGCCTGAAATTACTAAGTACGAAAATGAATCATCAAATATCCTTACACTTGATTTATACTCACCCTCGAGTATAAGGAGAGACAAAGGATAAGTACTTAGTCATTTCGGCCAATCCCCAAGACTCAAAACAAAATAAAAGACTCAAGGAAAACAAAGACACGACATAACAAGGACACAATGACACGTACAAAACTAAAACACGAAATAAAAAAAACACGGACTCCAAACAAAAACATGAAAAATGACGATATGAAGCAGCACCAATCAATCCAAAATTCTCAATACCAATTAACTAGCCAAACAAGTCAAATCATACAAATATGATCTCATCAAGCAAGTAGATGATACAAATTTCAAAACTAATCACACATATATCAACTTGGTCAAAATCTAAACAATGTGGATCTCCTCAAGGTTCGCTTATCACTCAACTAATCTAGGTCCGGTTCAAGCCACTCAAGAAAATAAATCCACGCAATCACGATAAGAGATCGTCACAATAGCAATATCAAGGAGGTATTTCTCATTAGGTTGTAATGGGGCTTAGGACTCAGAGAAATTGATATTGGTAAGGGCCCTAGGGGTACTACGCTCCATCAAAATTACTATTCAATGTTATGTTGGGATTTTGTATACTGGAAGCACTTTTTATGCTTGTATACAATGTGTTTTTGTCCTTACCACTATTTTATTCTCCTATCTGATAAATATGTATATTTGCACATGTTATCCTTTATCTTGTATAAAAGTTAGATTTGTGTGGTGTGTCGGGTATCACATAAGACAACACAAATTGGTTGAACTGACAAGATATAAACAGTTATCACAGCTGAGATAACTTCAGGATAAGTTGTCGGTTTAAGCTGCAGTTTAGATAAGAAGTGGCTTGTCTTAGCTGCTTGTCTTTACTGGTACACTTAAGGTGGTGTATTGACGGATTAAAGTGAGATGTGTTCTCCTAACTGACCTTAGTGGAGAACCAAGATCTCGATGACTTAGCTGGTGTTAAGCTTGGTAAGACTTCAGCTGAGTGCATTTGACTATCTATCACTTTGACTTACTATGGTGAACGTCATCGCGACCGGATCTACGTATCTTGGGTGTTAGTAGTTATTTGTGGCTCAGACTGGTTGTCTGTATCTTGCAGCCGTATTCTAATAAAATGGGTTGATAATATCCCCTGAGGAACTCGAAAGGATTAGCACACTAAATCCGACCGGTTGATTAAGTTCAGGTGTGTTAATAAGGTCGAGTGGTACTACTCAAGAATATAAGATGTTAATTAATTTAAGCTGTCAGTGAGCTTAATTAATTAACGGATATTTCTATCTTAAATACGGAGATCGATTAAGTCTAAAATACAAGCCCTTGCTCAATTTGGGATAAAGGGGTAAGTCAGCACGGATTCTCTAGTGGAATGAATCTGTGTTTATTAATTAATTTTGCTTTGGGCTGAGCATGAATAATTAATTAATTTGAGGCCCAGCTTTATTTCTTGTAGTGGATCCCTGATCTGGCCCAATTAGTTGCCTGATTATTTATTGTCTCTCAGAAATCATTATAAATAATGTATTTTTACATTATTTAATAATGTTATTTATCTGGAATTAATTGGCTGAGCCAATTAATTGATAAATATTAGTAGCCCAGTAAATTAATTAATTGTATTATGGGCTGGTTATGTGGAAGCCCATTAGAAATATAATTAAATTAATGGGTTACAAATAAATTAATATTATATTGGCTTTTGAAGCCTATATATATTTGTATTCTGTTCAGAAACAGATTACACTGATTTCATAAAACTCACGCACGCACGCGAGTAAGAGAGAGAGACAGTTATTTATTTTCTTCAGTTCTCTGACCACCCAGAGGAAGAAAAAGGCCGGGACACAGATCAAAAGATCTAACACAGGAGCAACAATCAAAACCTCGACAACATACGAAGGAGGAAGGTATCGGTTCCTAACCCTCAATTTTCCTTCAATTGGTATCAGAGCCTGGTTTAGGCTCTGATTGTTGCTGTTAGGTGTATGATTAGGGTTCAATTCCGTCGTTATCGGGTTAATTTTCGTGTTTGGGGCGTCCTGCGAGCCACTGTTTTGACCCCGTTGTAACGTTTTTCTCGTGAGAAAATCCACGAGTAGTTGATAGGACCAATGTGTTACATGATTGTACTGCTTTTGTACTGTATTTTGGCCCGGATGCACGAAAATCGAGGCACGACGGCGCAGAAGGACGGAAAAAGGCAAAACCCTAGTTTTTGGCAGAACATGACCGCCATATTGAGGAGACGCGTGGGGGAGCGTGTGGAATTATATTTCCAATCCATTTGAATAGTTGTGTTCGTTGTTTCGTTAGCTTCGTATGGATAGGTCGCACAACTCATTCCGATTTTTGGTTTGTCCGGAATAGCGTCGGAAAGGAGAAGTGGTCGTGCTGTCCAGAAATCCCCAAATTGACCAGAAAACCCTAATTTTTCTAGGGTTCCGCCGCATTTTGCAGCGGCGATTTCCGGCGGGTCTGAGGTCCGATTTCCGATCGGCTTGAACCGATGGATTCCTTGTCACACTAGTTTCGCGTCAATAGGTCGTAAGGGGTCATCCGATCCCGGATGCGATCGGAATTGACATCTGAAGTTTGCTGCTCGTCATGAATTCGTTCCGGCGAATCATTTGAAATTCGGGAAATTGAGGAACTAATCTCGGCCGGAATCCGTTACACGGTGGTCGTGAGTGTTCCAATTATGTTTCCCCTCTTTCAATTGATCGAATCACGGCTCGGAGAGTACGAATTTGAGTGGCGAAGCTCGCCGACGACGGCTGCGGAATTCCGTAGCTCCATGTTGCGGCGGCGGCTCCAGGCAGCGACTAAGCACTGCCCAGACGTCTGGGGGACGTCGGACGTGGTTCGAGATGATGGACGAGGGCCAGATCGGCCGCGCCGGGGGCGGCACTCCCGCCGCGGCTAGAACGGGCGGCGAGGCTGCGGCGAGACCCTCCCTCGCCGACGGCGCGCGCTGCGGCGCGGCCTGGAGCGGTGGCGGCGGCGACTTCTTGCTGAAGAAGACGACGATGACGTGGCTGCCCACGTCAGACCCAGCTGTTGATGTGGCGCCACGCGGCGCTGGCGTGTCTGCCACGTGGCAGCCCCTGATGATGTGGCGAGGCAGTTTTCGATGCAGTTTTCGACGTAGTTTCCAGATTCGAAGATTTTGAAGATTTCGAAGATCTGTATTTTGATCGGGCTATGTAATAGTTAGGAATTACATGTTTTAAAGCTCGATAACGACGTTTTAAATTTCCTATTTGCGCATTTATTTTTTATTATGCTTTAGCATGCGATTATGTGATTAATTGCGCTTAGAAAAACATGTAAATAAGATTTACGTCGTATTAAAACATGTTTTATTTTTCGCGAGCACGTTTTATTATGTGCGCTTAGAAATTGCATGCTTTAGGAATTATGTGGATATGCATGATTCAAAACGAACCTTTTGAAAAAAAAGACTAAGCAAATAATAAATTAAATATTTAATTGGATTCCATTTAAATTGGAAATTAAATATTTAACCGGACCTCCATTAATTGGACTATACACAAAAGTGGAACAATTATATGAGTAAACGTCCACCTGAGTGGCTTGCTTGTATTTTTGAACCACGAGTTTTGTGAGATGGGTTTTCTAATATAATATTTAATTATTATTGAGTAGTGGGAGCGCAACCGTAAACGTTCACCTGAGTGGCTTGCGTGCCTAGTAAATACGAGTACTCTAGCAGATAATAATTAAATAAGATGGCTAATTAAATCAAATTGAAAGCGGTCTGGTTCGCGTAAGTATGCCAATTTCGAGAATTTGATGTTAATTCGGTCAAATTAATGGTCAAAGCTTAGATATCACCGCAGGTACAACTTCCTGAGAAGTCCATTCCTGCGTTTTAATAGTGACATGGTCCAGAGATATCGGATTATTAATTCCATTCGTCTTAAGAACCTATACGTGGATTTGAATTAAAGAGCTAGGTATATAGCTTGGTCTAGGGGTACACGAGTAAACGTCAACCTGAGTGGCTTGCGAGTGTGATCTCTAGGGCTATTCGAGTATTTAACATCATTGGTTTTTCAAAAGGTTACAATGATGGTTAATTACGAATTATGTGCAAATATTAATTTTATACATGCTTTTAAATTATATTTTTCAGATATGTTTGTTCGGATATTTTATTTTTCGAGTTCCTAAACAGTCTCACCAACCAAACCCTAACGGGTTTAACAATTTTAAATAATTTTGCAAAGTGGAAGAGATATCTTACCTTCCCAATAAATGCTCTGCAAAGGTCCTATAAGAACTTCTGTTTTAGGACCGCTATGTCTAAGAACGAGTTTACTATGAGTATGTTACTCAAATCTTTGGTAGTGGTCAAAGAGGTTATAGGAAAGGGCAATAGTGCTCAAGTCTTGAATATCCCTAGTAGTTCAAGGAATCCTCCGAAAGGCGGAAACCAGAAAAAGAGCAGAAAGGGTGGTCAATTAAAGAAGAGCAGTGGGAGTAGGAAGACGGTCCTTACCGGCGACATACGAATGTCAAAGGAGAAAGGAAGGTTCTTCAAGAAGTGGTAAGAAAGGACACTGTAATAATTATAATCCAGATGTCAAGGCAAAACAGAAAGAGACGCGAGTCGCTCTTGTAACTGAAACTGTTCTGGTTTCCTCTTCTACCTACGAATGGGTAGTGAATTCGGGGGCAACTGATCATGTTTGTTACACCTTGCAAGGTTTCTTGCGGAAAAGGCAATTGAGCAATGGCGAGGTGGTAGTCTCAATGGGCAATGGATCGAAAGTTCCTGCAATTGCCATTGGAGATTTACATCTATCTTTTAATAGTTCCGTTTTAGTATTTAAAGAAGTTTAATATGTGCCTGAGTTTAGGCGAAACATTATTTCTGTTTCAAAACTCTGCACCATGGATGGTTATAAATCAGGTTTTGATAGTGAAGTTTCTATCATGAAAGACGATGATTTTATCTGTGGTGGACTATTAAACGGATCTTTATATACTATTACTTATAAACCGCGTAGTTCTGTTAATATTGCTTCCTCATCATCAAATCCTAAGAAGAGGAAAGAGTCTTCTAAGGTAAACCAAACTTATCTGTGGCACTTAAGACTAGGTCACATCAATCTTAACAGGACTCAGAGGTTGGTGGAATATGGATCATTGGAGTCTCTCCAAGACTGAATCATTTCCAACTTGCGAAACCTGTTTGGAAGGAAAGATGATGACTAGGCCTTTCAAGGCAAAGGGTTATAGAGCCACAGAAGTATTAAGTTTGATACATTCTGACTTGTGTGGGTCTATGTCTACACAAGCTCGTGGAGGGTATGAGTACATCGTCACATTTACTGACGATTACTCGAGGTATGGATATGTTTACCTTCTTCGCCACAAGTTGGATTGCTTTGAAACCTTTAAGGAATTCAAGGCAGAAGTGGAGAAGAAGCTAGGTAAAGAAATCAAAACACTACGATCTGATAGTGGTAGGGAATATCTATCCAACGAGTTCAAGGACTACTTGACAGAATGTGGGATTACATCCCAACTGACAGCACCGGGCACGCCTCAGCAGAATGGTGTGTCAGAGAGAAGGAACCGAAGTCTCTTAGAGATGGTTCGGTCGATGATGAGTTATACAACTTTGCCAGTTTCCTTTTAGGGATATGCCCTAGAGACTGCAGCATACTTGCTGAACCGTGTGCCTTCCAAGTCGGTACAAAAGATCCCTTTTGAGTTGTGGAGAGGGCACAAACCCAGTATGCACCACTTAAGGATTTGGGGTTATCCTGCTTATGTGCTAAATAGGCAGACCGACAAATTGGAATCACGTTCAGAAGTGATGTGGTTCATAGGGTATCCGAAGGAAATGAAGGGTGGATACTTTTATGATCCTAAAGAACAGAGGATCGTTGTTAGCCCTAACGCTCAGTTCTTAGAAGAGGATTACATTAGTAACCATAAATCTCTAGTCGACATCATCCTTGAGGAATTACAAGGTGGTCGAGTTCCACTTGAACAGCCAGTTGTGCAAGATAGTACTCCACGAGTAACTGCACAGTCTGTTAACACAGCGTCTGACACTGTTCGACGTAGTGGGAGGGTGATATTTACACCTGATCGGTATATGTTCACTGGGGAGACGTTTGATCGTCTCCCGACAGATGAACAAGATACCATGGATCCCTGAACTTACAACGAAGCAGTGGGAGATGTAGATGCAGATTCCTAGCGAATCGTCATGGACTCAGAATTTAAGTCCATAATTGATATGGATGTATACGAGATCACTGAACTACCTGAGGGCTGCAAGGCTATTGGTAGTAAGTGGGTATACAAGAGAAAGATAGAGGACCGAATGGAGAGATCGTGGCGTTTAAGGCCAGGCTAGTGGCGAAGGGTTTTACCCAGAAAGAAGGTATCGATTACGAAGAGACCTTCTCACTTGTAGCAATGATCAAGTCCATTCGGATTCTCCTTGCCATATCAGCTCACATGAACCTAGAGATCTGGCAAATGTATGTCAAAACCTCATTCCGAAATGGTCACCTTGAAAAAGGTAGGGACATCTACATGAAACAGCCAGATGGTTAAGTGAAGAAGGGCGAAGAGCATCTAGTTTGGAAGCTTAAGAAGTCTATTCGTGGACTTAAGCAAGATTTCCGGTAATGGCACCAACATTTTTCGACGAGGTAGTCAAATCCTATGGATTTGTATCCTGTCCTAATGAGGTGTGTGTACCGTATTTATGTTAACGGATTAGTGGTGTTTCTTGCATTTTACGTAGATGACATCATTCTCATTGGCAACAATGTTGAAGTGTTATCAGACGTAAAGATGTGGTTATCCGAGCAGTTTCAAATGAAGGACTTAGGTGAAGCTGTTTTGTTGGGTGATGATTCCATCCTCAGCACTGTTACTCTTAGTGGGAAATGATTCGGTCTTGGACACTGATCTTAAGCTCAGTAGCCTTGTGCTCTGTACTTGTCTGAAGATTTGAAGATCCCAAAACCCTATATGATTGGTGAACCATTCCGTTGTATATGTTGTTTGTCTCTGAGGTTTCAGACTCAGTAGACACTCTGCTCTGGTCAAGGCGCTCAGTAGCTTATTTGCCTCAGCACCAGTGTAGAAGACTCGGTGATCTTGGACTCGGCGAGAGCAGATATGCGAGAGAGTCAGTTGAACTGAAATCAGCAGGAGTAGTTCACTGGACTCAGAGCTGATCTTCAGTAGACTTATCTCAGTTGTCTATCTACTGAATACATGGTCAGACTCAGCATCGGCAGACAATCTTCTGAACTATCAGATCTTTTTGAAATGCAATCAGCATGGTCATATACGAGGAAGAGAGAAGTCAGCTTCAATTAGCCTCGAAGTCTGTTCTGTCTCAACCACCTTATTCACCTCGACGAATGACAAGCATACACGTGTCATCCTACCTACTAAAGCTGCAAGTCAACACTTTCCTAAAAAGGAGGAAAAGGCACTGTTACCTACGTCAAAAAGAGCCGTTTGCTACCAAAAGAGAGAGAGAGAAGAAGATCATCTCCAACGGATCTATTTCAATCTCCGCTCTATAAATAGAGGGATTATTCAAGAAAAATTGACCGAATGCACGAACCACAAAGCCAAAATCCAGAAAGCAGTCAACGAGCAAAGAACCCAAAGAACAAAGTCTTAGCAAGAACTTGAAGAACAATCTTCCGGCGAAAGACTACATTCTAGCTCATAGGGAATCAAGCTGAACCGACATATAAAGCCTCTAGTATCCAAATCGACGTTACACGAACTCAAAGCTTACCTTCAGCTGTTCGTCGATCTAGAAGCTACTCTCTCATATTCCCTATCCCTCTAACCCTAAGCTCAACTGTTCTTATCTATAGCTTAGACGAAGGAGTTCATCTTTGAACCTGATCCTTATTGTATAAGGACTCCTTCACTGTTGGAGAAAGTTTGTCAAACACTTCTAAGTTTGATCGTTGTAAACTGAGACTTGGATCAGTATAAAAACCAAGACGCGGCTTTGCCCAGTGCGCAAGCTGACTGAGACTAACTCAGGATAAATAATAGCCTCCTGATCTTTCGGGACAGTGGACGTAGGATTTGAGCGATATCCGAACCACTTTAAAAATCTCTGTGTCGTTTACTTACTGTTGCATTGATTTTACTATTCATACCGAACATCATTTCTTAAAATCAATCAACCTGTCTCAAAGATACCTGAACCGAATATCTGGCGAACGGAGACTTTCATAAAATGTTTTCACCACTCAACTGATTTGGGCCTACACACATTTCCGCACGCTGAACTCTTACTGTAGATACTGAATTTCTGACTCAGTCAGCTATCAGGTCTCAGTAGAGTCAGACTCTTTGCCGCACACAATTCGGTAACACTGTTTGGTCTGGCCGAACTGTTTGATCCGACACCACCCTGAATAGGACTGTTCGTGTTCGAAGTTGAGAAATCGAATCAGGTGTATTCACCCCCCCCTCTACACCTGACCGTACACTCGGGACCAACATGTTTACATCCTTGGGATCAAGGTTATTTGAGATCGCCAGAAAATGATGTTAAGCTTGTCACACGCGTCCTACATTGACACTGTTATTATTCGTTTTAGCATGCAAAAAGCCAAGAGAGGTTCAGTACCTTTCAGACATAGCATTTTTCTATCCAAGAGTCAGTGCCCTAAAACGTCTGAAGAGATAGAAAGTATGAGGCTAGTATCATATGCTTCCATTGTCGGTAGCCTCATGTATGCAATGCTATGTACGGGAGCAGATATCTCATATGCCGTAGGCATTGTCTCAAGATATCAGTTTAACCCTGGAAAGGAACACTGGACTGCGGTCAAGCATATTCTCAAGTACTTTAAACGGACTAGAGATTATAGGCTTGTTTACCAGTCAGACAGTCTAGTGTCTTTGGGTTATACATAATTGGATTTCCAGGCTGACAGAGACGAGAAGAAGTCTACCTCGGGTTATGTGTTTACCTTGGGAGGTGGAGCCATTTCATGGAGGAGTACAAAGCAGAAATGCATTGCGGACTCAACCATGGAAGCAGAGTATGTGGCTGCTTCAGAAGCTTCGAAAGAGGCAGTTTGGCTCAAGAATTTCCTCCTGGATGTTGATATTGTTCAGAATTTGCCTAAGGCAATCACGATTTATTGTGATAATGCGGGTGCAGTGACAAATTGTAAGGGACCTAGATCTCGCAAGGCGTCTAAACACATAGACAGGAAGTACCACATTATACGAGTATTCGTAAATCGAGGTGACGTGGTGATTGACAAACTTGGAACTGAAGTTAACCTAGCTAATCCTTTCACGAAGAGCTTAGCACTCCCGGCTTACGAGAAGCATGTTCGTGGCTTAGGGATGGTAGAGATGCCCCCCCTACTTAGGACTACAGAAACTTTTGTATAAGTGGGAGAAGATGTAGTGATAGATAAGATAGATAGCTGAGATATAGTTGGGTACTAGTTTGTACCTAGATAGCGGAGATATATTTGAGTACTAGTTTGCACGTAGAACTGACACATTGCATACTAAAAGTTTACTTTAGTATAAGTGGGAGAATTGTTAGGATTTTGTATACTGGAAGTACTTTTTATGCTTGTATACAATGTGTTTTTATCCTTACCATTGTTTTATTCTCCTATCTGATAAATATGTATATTTGCACATGTTATCCTTTATCTTGTATAAAAGTTAGATTTGTGTGGTGTGTCGGGTATCACAGAAGACAATACAAATTGGTTGAACTGACAAGATATAAACAGTTATCACAGCTGAGACAACTTCAGGATAAGTTGTCGGTTTAAGCTGCAGTTTAGATAAGAAGTGGCTTGTCTTAGCTGCTTGTCTTTACTGGTACACTTAAGGTGGTGTATTGACGGATCACAGTGAGATGTGTTCTCCTAACTGACTTTAGTGGAGAACCAAGATCTCGGTGACTTAGCTGGTCTTAAGCTTGGTAAGACTTCAGCTGAGTGCATTTAGCTATCTATCACTTTGACCTACTATGGTGAACGTCATCGCGACCGGATCTACGTATCTTGGGTGTTAGTAGTTATTTGTGGCTCAGGCTGGTTGTCTGTATCTTGCAGCCGTATCCTAGTAAAATGGGTTGATAATATCCCCTGAGGAACTCGAAAGGATTAGCACACTAAACTCGTCCGGTTGATTAAGTTCAGGTGTGTTAATAAGGTCGAGTGGTACTACTCAAGAATATAAGATGTTAATTAATTTAAGCTGTCAGTGAGCTTAATTAATTAACGAATATTTCTATCTTAAATACGGAGATCGATTAAGTCTAAAATACAAGCTCTTGCTCAATTTGGGATAAAGGGGTAAGTCAGCACGGATTCTCTAGTGGAATGAATCTGTGTTTATTAATTAATTTTGCTCTGGGCTGAGCATGGATAATTAATTAATTTGATGCCCAGCTTTATTTCTTGTATCGAATCCCTGATCTGGCCCAATTAGTTGTCTGGTTATTTATTATCTCTCAGAAATCATTATTAATAGATTAATATATTTTTATATTATTTAATAATGTTATTTATCTGGAATTAATTGGCTGGGCCAATTGATTGATAAATATTAGTAGCCCAGTAAATTAATTAATTGTATTATGGGCTGGTTACGTAGAAGCTCATTAGAAATATAATTAAATTAATGGGTTACAAATACATTAATATTATATTGACTTTTGAAGCCTATATATATTAGTATTCTATTCAGAAACAGATTACACTGATTTCATAAAACTCACGCACGCAAGCGAGTAAGAGAGAGAGACAATTATTTATTTTGTTCAGTTCTCTGACCACCCAGAGGAAGAAAAAGGCTGGGACACAGATCAGAAGATCTAACACAGGAGCAACAATCAAAGTCGCGACAACATACGAAGGAGGAAGGTATCGGTTCCTAACCCTCAATTTTCCTTCATGTTATGCCTGCCAAACTCACTTACTTGTGTGCAATTAATACAAAAAATTCACAACATCCCACCACTTAAACAATTTCGAACAAATGCTACAATTATTTTATGTACCCATTTTTTTTCTTTTTTTGCCACATCACTTTTTTCTGAATATTTCATATGTATTTTTCGTGGCATTATTTTTTTTCCACATTCTGGGTACAGACTGTGTCAACTTGGCAATCAGGCCACTTAAAATCTGCTTTTTTTTCTTTCGCAGCTTACAAATTTTACTTTCGGCCTATACAAATCTTTTTGCAGCACCTCTTACTTTGGTAGGCGAAGGACATAGGTAACAATACTCTAAACAACAACTATAATGCACAAGAAAGTTTATAAAACATGCAATAACATGGGTTAAGAGAAAGTTTAAAAGGCCTTGGCTAAATTTTTACTAACTCATATCAAAGAATCGGTCAAGACTCAATTTTGGCTCACTAGGGGATAATTTAGGGTCGGAAAAATTTTGTCGCGGCCGTGTGGCTAAAAATCCCTAGTGACTCCTATCATTTATCACAAGTGACTCAAACTTATTGCGATTTTGCGGATAAACACTCTCAAAAGAAATAGTAGGAAGTGTTCTACTTTAAGGCTCAAATCTAATTTAAGTGAGTGGTTTTATAAAATTCGATCCAACAAAGTTTATTTTTCGTCATCCCAAATTACATACACATATGTGCCTAGATCTAATTTTCACAAAGTCTACAAGCAAGCATGTTGAAACACAAAAGCACAAATAAGACATGCTTGAGCATAGAAATTAGCGTATCAAAAATCGAAAAATTTGGCATGCTTCGACACAAAATACCCCCTACTTACACTTAAAACTTGCTCGCCCTCTAGCAAGAAGAAAAGACAAAACTAAGAGAGAAAGCATGACAAAATAAAAACAAAAACACCCTCCTTACACTTGAACCCTTTCAAGTGTAAGAACATACTAACACAAGAGACAAAATAAAAGAAAATAAACAACCCCTCCTTACACTTGAACCCTTTCAAGTGTAAGGACACAAAAGACTCACAAACACTGACTCAAAACAGAAAACAAAACAAAAAAACAAAAACTGGGGAGAAAAGTTACTTGGCGCCTCGCTTGGGCAAGCGAGGCAGTCGGCTCATCACGGTACGGCGTAGGCGGTCAACACGGCGTCCCATGGAATTTAGGTCAGTACGCAGCAACTCCACAGAATCTCCACCTACACTCGAAGATGCACTCGAGACACGAGGTCCCGGTGGATAAAATTGTAAGTCCCGGTTAGGCAGTTCATACACTAAGCGAGAATGTCTCAACAAAGACATATCAAACAAAGTGGGAGGGGGCACTTGACTTAAATACTGAGCATCATAGATCACAAAATTTCATTCAATGAACGTAGCAAGTAAGTAGCACAACGTGAGGTGTCGTGCGGTGTGACTAGCTATGATGAACATATTCTTGGCAGTCCAAAACCCTAGGTTAACCGGTCGGCCGGCATGCATACACCATAAGAAATATAACTCATTAACCGTTACCTTGTCAAAGGCCGTACTCTTACCGATGAGATTGTGGACTAGGAATCGATGACAAAGGTAGAGAGCAGGATCCTCTATGTAGCACACATACGAACCCGAGGATTGAAAATCCTCTGGGTCGCTCGGCGCTAAGAGCCTCCATGCATTGATCGATCCTATGTATTGAGGATCCTTGTTCGGCAAGCAATGTGCACCTATCTCATACCTTAACTCAAGAAAATGGTCAAAAGTGGTTATGCCTAATCGCGCACTCCATTCGGCCAAAGAAAGATGATAATTGTTGCCAAACAATCGAAAGGCTATGCATGGCTCATACAAGTCTTTATCATGCTCAAAATGGAAAGTATTGAAAAACTCTCTAGCCAATTCTTTGTAGCAAATATAGTGATGAGACTCAAGCAACCAAGACCAACCAATTCGACCAAAGTAGGTAAAGAAGGGAATGATATTACCCGTTCGGCGTAAGAACTCGCGGTCGATGAGGCGTCCGCTCCGGTACTCTTTCCTTCGCGCTCCATGTTCCAGTCATCCAAGTACTCGATCTTGAAATGAGAGAGGGCGGCGATGGCTTCGGGCGTGTCCAAGTGAATTATGGTGCGGTTACCATATTCATTTTCTTATGGGAAGGCGGATGTGGAGTCGGAGTCGACTAGAGAAAGGCCACTCAAGTTGAAGTCACCTTCGTAGTTGCCGTCATGGTCACGGACACATAGTCCGAGTCTTGTTCATCGCTCGGCAAGTCTCCACGTATACTCTCCGTCCAATTCACGTCGGCGGTGCCGGTTGAGATACTCGGGCTTCATCCACAAAGGGCAACCACTCGTACACCGTTTGCGGAGAACGAGGTGGTTAAGAGGACGAGGCTTCGCCGGGATGTCGGACGGAAGACCGACGGATGCGAGATCGACGAGGTGGAGACGGCGGCGGTGTAGGCTCGGGAGACTCCTCGGGTGTGGATTCCGTGAGATCCGCCCTTGGCGGTTGGATCGGCTCTTGAATTCGAACTCCCGTAGAACTACGTAACCGTCTCCTTGGCGGTTTCGGAGGAGAGGAAGATTCCGTGACAATGTTTGAATATTGAACTTGTGGATCTTCCTCCGGCTCCGGTTTGTACGTGAATGCCGGTGGTGGTGAGACTTTGACATCGTCGAAGGGGACTTGTTGGAAGGGCACTATAGCTTGAGCTGCGGCAGCAGCGGCGGCGCGGCGGTGCTGTGTCTCCGGGTCAGCTTTGTACGCGGCGAACCATTGGGCAGCGGCTCGGAGTCCAGACTTCTTCTTCGGCGGCATAATGTCTCGGTTGCACAACTGATCGGGTTGTGGTGGTGGAAGTTGAAGATCTTGTAGAGAGAAGGAGGAGGGCGGTGGCCTTGAGAGAGAAAGAGGGTTGGATAATGTCAAGTGGGTAGGGTTTTATGATCTCTCCCCTTTTATAGTACAAAACTTTTCACTTTGACCCCTCCACTTGCACAATTTAGACAACGACCCCTATCTTTATGAAATTAAGTCCTCCAATCTTTATGAGTTTCAATTGGCTCCATCAAAGCTTCCTTCTTTCAATTTGACCCTTCAAAAACTTTAGAAACGTCAATTGGGTCCTTTATATCTTCCGGAATTGCAATTTGGTCCCCCAAACTTCTTCTCTTCTTGATTCACCACAACAATTTATTTCTCCTTACACTTAAGCCCTTTTTCTTCCTTAGCCAAAATCTGAAAAATAAGAAGAAAAACACCAAGCATAAGATCGGGAAAAACAAATAAAAATATGAAAAATAAAAAAAATGGAAATAACAAACGCGGGTTGCCTCCCGGTAGCGCCTCTCTTTAGAGTCTTCGGCTAGACCTCCTCTTCAAAGAGTCAAACGTAAGAGGGAATGGACAAGCCTTGCTCGTCCACATCTTCCATCATAGCGGCTGCATGGTAGATTTTAAGGCGATGGCCATTGATGGTGAAAGCTTCGTCCGAATCGAGTTTCTGTATGACCACTGCTCCGCTTGGCCAAGTGGAGCGCACTCTGAACGGACCAATCCATCTGGACCTTAGCTTTCCCGACATGATCCGTAGGCGTGATTGATACAGCAAGACAAGTCGCCCTGACTCAAATTCTTCAGACGAATGGCCTTATCATGCCATGCCTTAGTACGATCCTTGTATCGCATTGCCGCGTCATAGGACTCCATCCGAATCTCCTCCAGCTCTTGAAGTTGATACTTTCGTTCCTCAGCACATTCGGCTGGGTCCATGTTGATTTTCTTGACTACCCACCAAGCTTTGTGCTCCAGTTGCACAGACAGATGACATAGCTTACCAAAGATGAATCTATATGGAGACATTCTGAGAGGAGTTTTATAGGCTGTCCGATAAGCCCATAAGGCGTCATCCAGCCTCGTACTCCAATCCTTCCTTGATGGATTGACAGTCTTCTCCAATATAGCCTTGATTTCTCGATTAGACACTTCAGCTTGACCATTCGACTAAGGATGGTAAGCGGTAGAGACTCGGTGAGCTACTCCATACTTCTTCATTAATGACTCTTTGGTGCGATTGCAAAAGTGTGTGCCTTGGTCGCTTATTATGGTTTTGGGCACTCCAAATCTGCAAAAGATGTTAGTACAGAGAAATCCTGCAACCACTTTAGAATCATTAGTCTTGGTGGCTTTCGCCTCGACCCACTTAGAAACATAATCGACGGCAAGTAAAATATACACGTTCCCATATGAATGAGGAAACGGACCCATGAAATCCATACCCCATACATCGAAACTTTCACAAAATCTTAAAGGCTTTTAGGGCATTTCATCTCTCATGGATATATTTTCGGTCATTTGACAACGCGTACAAGACTTACAGTAATTGTAGGCGTCGAGGTGTAGGCGTGTCCAAAATAATCCCGCATCCAACACCTTCCTTGCGGTTCTTTTTGGACCAAAATGTCCACCATAAGTAGAAGAGTGGCAATGGAATAAGGCGTCTTCTTGTTCATCTTCGGGTATGCATCAGCGAATCACTTGATCGACTCCCATTTTCCAAAGAATTGGAGAGTCCCAAAAATATTGCTTGCACTCTCTTTTCAACTTAGCATTTTGAGCATGATTAAATTTGGGTGGAAGCTGCTTAGATGTCAAGTAATTCACAATATTAGCAAACCAAGGTAAATTAGAAGTCTTACCCACAGTCTGCAACTATTCTGACTCGGTGGTGTCTCGGTTGGCCAACTGAGACACTTTCTGAACTTGCATCGCAAAACACTGTTCCGACAGTAGCTGGGCAAAGCTGGAAACCATCTTTGGAACAGCATATAAGTGTTCTTTTGGAAAGGTCTCGTTGATTGGCTCTCCATTATCTTCTTTATTTAATCGGCTTAAGTGGTCCGCCACATGATTTTCAGCACCTTTCTTGTCCTTCACCTTCCAATCGAATTCTTGTAGAAGAAGAATCCATCGGATAAGTCGTGGCTTTAATTCCCTCTTTGCTAGGAGATGCTTGACGGCGGCATGATCGGTATAGACAATTATATTCGAGCCGAGTAAATAAGAACGGAATTTGTCAAAGGCAAACACTATAGCCAATAGCTCCTTCTCCGTGGTGGAATAGTTGCATTGAGTCGGATTCAATATCTTTGATGCATAGTAAATCACGTGGCTCTCCTTCCCGAATTTCTGTCCCAGCATTGCTCCGATTGCCCAATCAGAGGCATCACACATAATTTCGAAGGGCTTGTTCCAACCGGCGGCTGCATCACCGGAGCTGTTGTGAGCTTGTCTTTCAGGAGGGTAAAGGCCTCCTTACACTTGTCATCAAAATCGAAGTCGATCTCTTTTTGCAGTAGCCTTGTTAATAGTTGAGCAATCTTTGCGAAATTCTTGATAAAGCGCCGATAAAAACCGGCGTGCCCTGGGAACCCAAGAACTTCTTTTGGCGTAGTAGGGTATGACAACTTTGCTATGGACTCGACCTTGGCTTTGTCGACTTCGATTCCTCTTCTAGAAACAATGTGACCGAGCACAATCCCCTCGGTCACCATGAAATGGCATTTCTCATAGTTCAACACCAAGCTCTTTTCTACGCACCGGGCTAGGACTTTGTCT
Organism: Lavandula angustifolia; assembly: GCA_028984105.1. Taxonomy (NCBI): domain Eukaryota; kingdom Viridiplantae; phylum Streptophyta; class Magnoliopsida; order Lamiales; family Lamiaceae; genus Lavandula; species Lavandula angustifolia. The sequence continues at coordinate 5,953,614 of CM054823.1, read as the reverse complement.
AGATTCTTCAAGCATGAAGTGTAAGAATCACCGTAAACGGTGAAGTCGTCCACGAAGACCTCTATGCAATTCTCGATAAGGTCCGAGAATATACTCATCATGCACCTTTGAAAGGTGCCCGGTGCGTTACACAATCCAAACGGCATTCGTCGGTAGGCAAACGTTCCATATGGGCATGTGAACGTCGTCTTGTCTTAATCCTCGTCTGGCACATGGATTTGGAAATAATAGCTATATCCGACTAGAAAACTGAAATAGACTTGTCCCGCAAGTCTCTCGAGCATTTGATCGATGAAAGGAAGCGGGAAATGATCCTTGCGTGTAGCCGAATTAAGCTTCCAATAATCGATGCACATGTGCCATCCCATCACTAAGTGTACCGGAACCAATTCGTTCTTCTCGTTCTCCACCACTTGGAATCCAGATTTCTTTGGCACGACATGAACTGGACTCAACCATTTGCTGTCCGATATGGGGTAAATTATACGCATAGATAGCAGTTTCAGAACTTCCTTTAATACGACCTCCCGCATAATCGGATTGAGATTCCTTTGTTGATCGCGAAAAGGCTTGCTATCAGGCTCCATCAAGATAGAATGTTCGCATACATCGGGACTTATGCCGGTAATGTCGGCTAAAGTCCAGCCGATAGCCTTCTTATGCTTCCTCAAAACTTCAAGCAATGCCGTTTCTTGATTGTCATCAAGCTCCTTGTTGATGATGACGGATAGCGTCTCATCTTCTCCCAGATATGCATACTTCAGATGTGTAGGGAGCTATTTAAGTTCCAGCTTCGGAGCTTTGACGATCGATGGCAACAATTTCTCATAAGTGTCTCAGTTGGGCAACTGAGACACATTGCTGATAGTTTCCAGTTTTGGGGCTGCGTACAAAGCTAGGATGCTTTCTCTGATCTCCTCATCCCTCATATCTTTGACATCTTCCTCGGTCAGCCCTTGGGTCAAGGAAACTTTCATTTTGTCCTGCATCACATACGTCTCAAGATATTCTTGGACAATAGCATCAATGGAGTCAGTAGAAAAAGCATTCTCATTTTCATGATCATAGGGTTTCTTAAGTGCTTCAGATATGCGATGAATATAAGTTTCATTATGGTATGCTACACTTATCGAACCCTCATCCACATTAATTATTGCCATTACAGTCTTCAAAAATGGCCTACCCAATAACACTCCCATAGTTCCTTCAACTTGCCTATCATTTATGTCAATTACATAGAAATCAGCAGGATAGACAAAATTGTTGATTCTGACTTAAATGTTTTCAAGTAAACCAATCAGAGCAATGCATTACCTATCCGCTAATTGAATAATCACCTTAGTGGATATTAACTCAGCTCCTACCAATTGATTATATACAGATAAAGGCATAACATTTATAGATGCACCTAGATCACACATGGCTTGTTTAATCATGACATCACCCATCAGACAAGGAAGTGTGAACATACCTGTGTCGGCACATTTAGCAGGAAGCATCTTTTGTATGATTGCCGACACTGTGTGATCGAACAAAACTTTCCCGGACTTGGGAACTTTTCCAGCAATGAAATCCTTCACAAATTTTCCAAACTTGGGAATCTTTACGGCTTCAAGGAAAGGGATATTTATCTCCAATTTCTCGAACAACTTCATGTAATCCATGTTTTCCTTGTTCGGCGTTCTCTTCCTTTCCAAAGCTTCCAGAAATGGTGGAGGTAGTATCGGTTCAAACTCCGATTGGCTAGTCGGGACAACCTCCTCTTCCTGTTCTAGTTCAGCATCTTCAGCATGTTGTTCTTCTGGTGGGTAGGGTCGTGCAGGCTGTTCTACGGCCTTCTTCTTTTCTACCAGCTTTTCTGGGTATCTCGCTTGCACAATCGGGCCAGTCAGTTCTTTTCCTCCACGCAGCGTAATCTGATTGCAGTTATGGGCATTGAGATTTTGCTGGGTTTGAGCTGGAAGCTGCCCTTGAGAATTCTTCATCTCCTACATGGTAGAATTCAGCTTACTCATTTCCTTGGCCAATTGATCCATCGTAGCTTGCTGATCCTTCTTCGTTTGATTCATCTCTCGTTGAGTTTGGATCATCTCCTTCCGCATTTGTTGTTGAAAGGCAGTAGTGTCCTTTTGTGAAGAAACCATTTCAGCCAAAAGTTTTTCCAATGGATTTTGGTGCTCCGGTTGGGCAACTGGAGCACCCTGCTGCTGAAACTACCTTTGATGCGGAGGCCTATACGCCTGCTGATAGCTATTCTGATTAGGAGCCTGGTATGGCTGTTGATAATTCTGTTGCTGCTGGTATGACTGCTGGAATTGTGGTTGAGGCGGATTTCTTGGTTGAAATTGCTCTTCTGGTTGCCTCCATCGAAGGTTCGGATGAACCCCTTTGTTGGTCCCGAGAGTAACGTTCAGGTGTAGAGGGGACGGGGGTGAATACACCTGAAAACCGATTTCTCAACTTTAAACGCGAACAGTCCTTTTTAGGAGAGTGCCGTACTGAACTAATTCAGCAGACCAAATAAGCTGTTCTGAATCACGTGACAGAGTGACTTTACTGAGGTCTGCTAGCTGACTAGAGTCAAAATTCAGTACCGTTCAGATAAAGTTCAGTAGTGCGGAAATGTGTAGGCCCAAATTCAGTTGAGATAGGAAAACGTTTTTAACAAAATAGTTTCAGTATGTTAGTGCAGTCGATTAAGCTTGCTGAAACTCAGTTGAATGATTTTAAAGATATTTTCAGTATGCACAGTAATCAATGCAACAGTAAATAACGAATATAGAACACATGAGATTTTTAAAGTGGTTCGGATCCAACAATCCTACGTCCACTGTCCCAAAAGATCAGGAGGCTATGTATTATACTGAGATAGTCTCAGTTGGTTTGTACACTGGACAAACACTGGTCTTGAGATTTATACTGAGCAAGTCTCAGTTTACAGGGTATCAAACTAAGTGTTTGAAAAACTCTCCAACTATGAAGGAGTCCTTTACAATAAGGGTCAGTTCGATTATGAACTCCTTCGTCTGATCTCTTAGTCAGTAGCATGCTCCTGCTGAGTCGCCTCTACTGAAGATCAACTCTGAGTTCAGTGAACTACTCCTGCTGAGTTCAGTTCCACTGACTCCTTTCAGTATACTGCTCTTGTTGAGTCTAGTATTACTGAGTCTTCTACTTCTAGTACTGAGGTAATCAACTAAGCGCCTGAACCAAATGAAGATTGTCTACTGAGTCTGAAACCTCAGAGACAGAACATAACAGGTTACAACTAAATGGTTCATCAGCCAAGATAGGTTTTTGGGATCTTCAAATCTTCAGTAAACATTCAGAGCACAGGGCTACTGAGTTATGTCTTAACTGATTGTGAGAAGACTGAATCATCTCCCAACATTTTCCCCCTATTTGATGATGCCAAAACCTAACACTATGACTTATCAGAAACAGAGCTCCTTACAAGTATTACAAGTAGAATCAGTGGAGTTGCTCTTCAAGTCCTAGACTACTGAGGGAATCAGGGAAGAAATATCAGAACCTATACAGAAACTAATCAGCAATTTCCCCCTTTCTAACAACATTTTCCCCCAATCAAGTAATCTATCAGAGTCTAACTAAGCAAAGACTGACATAATATATAAGTTCAGTGAGTGTGTGAGTCAGTAATCACTTGAGTGATTCTTTGTGTTAAGCATAAAAACAAACAGGGCCATATAGACAATAAGGAATTGTCAGGGCCAATAACAGTGATGATTTTATATATATGAAGAATTGTCAGTACATGTACATCAACTTCTATACTAAGGAGAACATAACAAAAAAGAAATACAAGAAACACAGAAGCTAGCTATCATCTGAACTGCTTAATCCTGTCTTTGAAGTCCTTTGATTTAGATTCAGGAAGAGGCACTCCATACATTCTATATGTGATCTTCCTCAGCTTTAGTATCTCTGCAAAGTCAGTTGGATCATCTTCTTCTAAGCATTTGGCTTCAGCAGCATCCTTGATCTCTTTCTCAATAACTCCATAGTGAACAGAGCCATCTAATTTCAGTGGGGGCGGTAAGATTCTTGGAGCTGGGACTCTGACATCTACCTTATCTGCAATGGCCTTCTGTACTCTGGTAAATATTTGTACGTCGGTCCTCAGAAACCACTCAGCAAAGGCGACAGATTTGTGCTTTTTAGGCCAGTACCTCCAGAAAAAATTTCTCTTTACGAAATCAGCCTTCAGTGACTCCCACCTTTGAGTTCTTTCCTAAGGCATCCATTCATCAACTCTTGGCCATCTGTGGAGTTTGAGATCATTAGGTTTCCTGAATCGTCTGTATCTGTAGGGAATGTCTGCTTTTTCAGGAATCCTCTGACTCGCTTCTTTTTCAGCTTTCAGCCTCAGAGCTTCTAAGTCTGCTAGTCTGAGCCTTTCTCTAGCTGCTTCTATCTGTCTTGCTTCTTCTCCTCTATACAGATACCTCTCTATCTGAGCCCAGATCTCTTGCATTTCTAGATCTTGTTACTTAGAAGGGACATAGGAGGGTACATGAGGTTCTTCTTCTGAATCAGCAGGTGTTGTGGATTTTTCTTTCGAAGTGCCCTGCTGACCAGTTGCCTGCTGCTGTTCCTTTTCTTTCTCCTTATCTGCCTCATCACTCAGCTTCAGAGTTCTGGGAGACAGTCTGGGTCCAGTCTTTTTTCCACCTGCTGGAGCCTTCGTCTTGCCTTTAGCTGGCTTCTTCTTTGGCTTATTAGCAGCCTCAGCCTCAGCAATCTCTCTTGCCAATTTCTCATCGGCGTAACATACCTCTTAGGTCCTTTCTTTTTAGAGGGAGGGGTTGGAAGCGTCAGAATCTTCTTGCCTTTGCCGCCAACTGGAGGACGCAGAGGAACCTCTTCCTCTTCTGACTCCTCGTCTGCGTACTTAGCAACTTCCTTGATTATATCAGATGGAGTTTGGGTTGCCTGAGTAGCAACGTCTTTGGGTCCTGAGCCGCTTGGGCCAGTCTCAGCAGACACTACATCGCCTGCTGCTGAGACACCCTGGGCCTCGCCAGACTAAGTTGAGGGACCAGTGGGAGCTGATGGCTGACTCTGAGTTGCTCTTACCACTGTCCTCACTCCTTTCGGTACCTTCAGTACCTTTCCTTCCTGTATCTTTCCTTTTCCTTCCCCCTTTTTGGCATCAACAAATACGCCAGGGGTGGGAATAGATACCTTCCTGTCCAGACTTTTGTAAGCTGCTGCAAGATCGTCCAAGGCATACTGCAGCTTAGTCAGTCGTTCATGTAGCTCGTTCCTCTCTTCAGTAAGTTGTTCGCTGTATTTCTTATTGGAGGCGTCTGCTGCTGTCTGGATCTCCTGCAACTGTTTGTCCACTCTCTCTTCTATAGCCTTCTGAATGGATTGGAGCCTGAGGTCGGAGGCTTGAGAGATGGAGGAAACTGATTCAGTGTGAGCTTTCTGGGCGGCCTTATAATCTTCAAGAAGTTGTGCTTGGCCAGCCTGAATCAGCTTCAGTTGCTCATCAAAGTCGGCTCTTTGTGTGGCGAGCGCATTATTCAGGATAATGGAGAAATCAGGGGCAGGCGTGTTCTGGATGGTTGATCTGAGCCCCTTTATCTCTGCGCTTTGAGCCTGAGTGGTCTGCCTCCACGTCTTGTGGACGGCGCGGGCGAGGAGTCGGTTCTGAGTCCCTTGACTCCTCAAGGCCCTGGCCACTGACTTCGAGCGTCGGCTTTTCAAGCTGGGCGCTACCTCGAAGGCAGATCCAAGTAGCAGCTGAGATGGTTCTGCTGACTTCGAGGTACCACCGATGACTGTCCTGGACCAAGGATGCTGAGAGGCGGTTCAGCAGTAGATGTGGGAGCATCCTTGTCAAGTTAAGTTCCCTCATCAGGCTTCTCAGGGCCTGAATCACGGGGTGGGTCCTGACCATCGGGGTCAGACCCATCTGAGGGTGTCGATGCTGAAATGGGTTGACGATCGTTCAGCATAGCTAACATGGCAGCCCTCAAGTCTTCTAAGGAGCAGACGTCAGATGGCTCTGAGTAGCCAATCTTGCACCTTATCAGTAGCTCCTCCTCGTGGAGCTGTTCGCAGGAGTGGTGTTTGATAAGGCGGTTCAGATTGTGCCACTCCTAGAACCGGATTAGCATGTGGAGCCTAGCCTGTCTCGCTAGTAGAATGAGATCAGTATGGCTGGCTATCTCTGGGATCCTTTTAGCAATCTCTCGGGAGGCTCTGGATTGAAGAGCTAAAGCCTCTATCCCGATAGATTCTGACTCAGAAGCGGTCTCCGAATCTTCAACTTCTATTGGAGACGGCTGCTTCTCAGCAGAAGGTATGCTGCTCAGTGGAGGGATATCCAAGGGGCTCTGAGATGTAGGAATTGATTCAGCTTGGACCCTTTGGTCCACTGTCTCATCACGCTTAGTGGAGACGGCCTTCTCCACTGTCGGAGTCTTCTCGGATGACTCAGATTCATCCCTCAGTTGCAGAGGAGGTTCAGCAACTACTGCCTCTGGCACTGCCTCCGGTACGACCTCACTGACTTTCCTCAGCCTCTTGGTCGGGGTTTTCGGAGTAGACTTCGGAGGGGACCTCTTCTTTGTGGGAGTGGAGGTCTTCTGAGCTCCGGACTTAGGATCAATGGGCCCTGACCCTATCTGCTAAAGGGCCGCTGCCCTGCTCTGGAACCGGACTTTCTTCGGGTTGAAGTACTACTTGTCAGTGAAAGTTATGTTGTCCGTTCTGTAGAAATCTTCTATCATTACCGATAACTTCAGTCCATATAATAGTTTTCCCTTCACAGCAAGGCAAAAACTTGTCTTGTCGAACTTCGTGGACTGCGTCATGAATTCTTTCAGAAAGAATTCGATCCAGTTGATCTTTGCTCGTTCGTGTATGGCCATCATAAGCTGAAGCTTTGGCCTGGACACCTGATCAAAGGACCCGGCTTGACTCGTCAGCAACTGAGTCACTATATAAGTCAATGCTCTGTACTGAGGGAGCATGCCATTCTTCAGAAATGCGGCTCTGAATGTAGTCGGCTTCCCGCAGAAGTCTGATAGGTACTCGTCCATCAGGTTGTCCTTATAAGCAACGGTGCTGAATCCCTCACTGGAAGTAGGAAGCTTCTCTTAAGTGCCTCTTTGATCGACATGGTTTTAATCTCAGTGATTGTACGGGAGGGGTCTCCAACTGAATGAACAAAGTAATGGCAGCGGATGTCCCCATCAACTGATTCCGAGTTCAGATAGAGCTCAGCTATCTGGCGCAGGAGGAAGAAGGATGGCTTCCTCGTCAGAAATCCTTCGAGGCCAGTCTCTCTGAGGGCGTAGAAGATCTCCTCCATGTAGTCGAGTTCGCAGATATCGAACTCCATCATGGGCTCGCACCAGACTCAATCCTTTTCAATGATTTCTTGCATATCCTTTGGAACGATAACTTCTCGTCCTGCCATATTCAGTAATCTGCAATAACAGGAAATCAGTATCGAACAAAACAAAAATATTGAAATTATTATACACGATACTGAATGATCATTAAAAGTTTACCAAAGGTTTCTCTGAGAGTTTTGAAAATAAGTTTTGCAAGGAGGCAATGGGTGGGTTCGAAATTTATGCAGAGTAGAAATGGCTGTTTCTAAACTTTGAACGTGTATATATATCTTAAAGAACATGAACAGTTAATTATCCACGGTTCAGTTTGAATTCGCTTTATGAAATGGACGGCCATGATTTGATTTTATAAAATAGGCAATGATAAATTTAGCCGCCTAAGTCAAAATACAGTTGTAAGTAGCCAAAGAAGTAACTTGATACGACGTGCATTAAATGCACCGCAGAGTTCAGCATGTTTTACATAGAATGTCGTGTATTTAATGTAAACCGTTATATTAAATGACATTTTCTAAGGCATTGAATACGAAGCTGAATCTGAGTCATAAATGCACAGAAATATTTCATTGGCTACTGAGTAGAGATACGCAAACCTGTCAGCTGAACATCGTAGTCAGCTGATACCTCGTGTAGATGGTTGCTGAGTCTCTACGTACTGAATTTACTCAGTACTGAGAGTGAACATTCCCCCTTGCTGAATGCTCCTCTCCTGAATCCACTTACTGACTAAAGTCAGTAGGGTCCAGCAGACCTAGCTCTACTGAAAGTTCTCTGAATCTAGCTTCAGCTAGAGGCTTGGTCAGTATATCTGCCCTTTGGTGGTCAGTATGGATCTTTTCCATCCTGATATCCTTCTTTTCGACATGATCGCGAATGAAGTGGTGTCTGATGTCCACGTGCTTGCATCTCGTATGAAGTACAGGATTGTGAGTGATTGCAATTGCACTGTGTTGGGTGATGATTCTGTCCTCAGCATAGTCTTACTTGGTGGGAAATGATTCTATCTTCTATACTGAACCATGCTCAGCAGCCTAGTGCTCTGAATGTTGAGAAGATTTGAAGATCCCAAAACCCCATCTGATTGGTGAACAATTCCGTTGTAATCGTTATTTGTCTCTGAGGTTTCAGACTCAGTAGACACTCTGCTCTGATCAAGGCGCTCAGTAGATTATCTGCCTTAACACCGAAGTAGAAGACTCGGTGATCTTGGACTCGGCGAGAGCAGATATCGAAAGAGTCAGTGGAACTAGAATCACCAGGAGCAGTTACTGAACTCAGAGCTGATCTTCAGTAGACTTTCCTCAGCTATCTACCTACTGAATACGGGATCAGACTCAGCATCGGTAGATAGTCTTCTAAACTGTCAGATACTTTTGAAAGACAATCAACATTGTCATATACGAGGAAGAGAGAAGTCAGCTTCAGTTTGCCTTGAAGTCTGTGCTGTCTCAACCACTCTATCCACCTCGACGAATGACAAGAACACACGTGTCCTCTCACCTGCTAAAGCTGCAGTCAACCCTTTACCTAAAAAGGTGGGAAAGTACATTGTTACCTACTTCAAAAAAGCCGTTTGCTACCAAAAGAGAGAGAAAGAAGAAGATCGTCTCCAACGGATCTTTTCCAATCTCTTCTCTATAAATAGAGGGACATTTCAAGAAGAGAGAATGCGCATAAGCTTAAACAACGAAAACATACACAAGCATTCAAACGAGCTAGAACCAGAAAACCCTAAGTCTTCCGCAAGAACTTGAAGATCTATCTCCGGCGAAAGACTACCTTCTCAGCTCATAGGGAACCAAGCTAAACTGTTAGAAGAGCCTCTAGTATCCAAATCGACGATACACGAACCTAAAGCTTATTTCAGCTGTTCGTCGATCTAGAAGCTACATTCTCATTCCCTATCCCTCTAACCCTAAGCTCAACCGAATATACCTATAGCTTAGACGAAGGAGTTCATATTTGAACCCAATCCTTATTGTAAAAGGACTCCTTCATAGTTGGAGAAGTTTGTCAAACACTTTAGTTTGATGCCTTTGTAAACCGGGACTTGCTCGATATAATCCCCAAGCCACGGCTTTGTCCCGTGCACAAGCCGACCGGGACTAACTCAAGTATAATAAATAGCCTCCCGAACTTTCGGGACAGTGGACGTAGGATCGATTGATATCCGAACCACTTTAAAAATCGTGTCTTGTTATTATTTTCGATTCTTGTTGCATTGATTTTACCTTGTTCATACCGAAAATCTTCTTGAAAATCATACAACCTGTCTCAAAGATACCGAACCGTCTACTTGCCGAACCGAGACTTGCATAAAACGGTTTTCCACTCAACCGATTAGGGCCTACACTTTTCCGCACCGCCGAACTCTACCGTTTGATACCGACTCGACTCGGTCCGCCCAGCGGATCTCGGTAGAGTCGGACTCTTTGCCACACACGATTCGTAACGGCTATTTGGTCTGCTGAATTATTTTAGTACGACACTTTCCTGAACAGGACTGTTCGTGTTCGAAGTTGAGAAAATCGGATTCAGGTGTATTCACCCCCCCCCCCCTCTACACCTGACCGTACACTCGGGACCAACAATTGGTATCAGAGCAGGAGTTCTTTAAGACTCTTGTTATCTTGAAACTGGTCTACTTGAACGGATCCGGAAAATCGTTTTCACTGCATATCACTCTACATTCACATCATTATTTTTATATGGCTGATATGTCAGGTATAAGAATGGTACCCATGTTCTCGGTAGAGAATTATGGAGTATGGCGAGTCAGAATGGAAGCACATCTCGACATCCCTCCATGATAGTATGATCGAAGTGCTTGAAGATGGACCTATTGTTCCCATGATCGATAGTGTCGTGACTCAGGCCCCAGTGAAGGAAGAGGAATGGTGACCTGGGAAGAAGATCCCTAAAGATAGAAGTCTCTTCACTCCTGAAGAGAAGAAGCTTCACAACTTAGACCGAGTCGCCAGAAATGCCATACTGACCACTCTTAGTGATTCTTATCTTGGCAGGGTTCAGGAATGCAAAACGGCAAAGGAACTGTGGGACGCTCTAGCGCTACTGAGTTGTGGAACTCAGAAGATAAAAGCTAACAAACTGGCGCTGGAACTCCAAAAGCTGGAAAGTCTGTCTCTCATGCCTGGTGACAAAATAGAAGATCTGAACGTCAGATTTACGAATCTGATGAATTCCATCAATGGGCTGGGAACGACATTCAGCAACCGAGAAATGAATCTCAAGATACTGAGGGCACTGCCGGACGGACACTGGACACCTTTTGCCACTTTATTGCGACATTCTGATTTAGATGTTGTCTCTCCTGACCATATCTTTTCGTAACTTCAAAGGCGTAAGAGTTTGAGTTCGACAGACCTCAACGAAAGCAAAGAGCTGAAGCTGACAATAAAATTGACCATGCCTTCAAAGCATCAGTCAGCACAGCATCTCCAGCGACTAGCAAGACAACGAGTAAGACTGAACCTTCACTCAATGATCTACAAGAAGGAAGTCTCGCTCAGAAGTACGCGTTGCTCGCTGTGAAGTATCAGAAGGAGAAGGAGAGGCGCAGAAAACTGACTGAAGCATACCGAGACACAAAAGGTAAGTTAGATTATACGCCAAAACGCACTCCTGACTCACAATCTTCTGAATGCAGAAAGAAGGATGACTCAGCACCATCAAAGGATAGTGAAAGCAAAGAAGAAAGAGTCATCACTTGCTACAACTGCAAAAAGCCAGGACACTATCAATATGATTGTCTTGAGCTCAGTAGTGTTGAACGCGCAGCACGTAAGGTAAGGAGAGAGAAATGCGCCCAGAAGAGACAATCCTATATTGCAGGCGAAATCTCAGATGACTCAGAAGAAGTCGACTCCTTCATGGACTCATCTGACGATGAAGCAGCTTTCATGGCCTTAGAGCATGAAGCTGAAGAAACAACTGAAAAGTGCATAATGGCAGGAGAAGAGGATGAGGTAAACTCTCATGAACCACTTAATTCCTCTTCACACTGCACACACGACTTGTTTCAAAGTGCGGATGGGAATTTGGACATCACGACCGCCTATGAAGAATTATTAGATGAACAAATTCAAATGAGTCTGCAGCTTAGTAAGACTCTTCAGGAATTGGATACCCTGAAAGTGGAGAATCAGAGACTTTCTCAGGAGAGTCAGGCCGCTACTGAAGCCGAAGGACTTGTGTTGAGACTCAGGGAGGAGATGAACTCTCTGATGGCCAAGTCTCAGCATCAAGAAGATCGAATTTCAGTTTTGACTAATGACTTGACTCAGAAAGATACTAAACTGAGTCTACTGAAGCAAGAACTGTCAGGACTTCGGACCAAGCACGACATACCGAAAAAGAGTGATGATGTCCGGAAGAGCCTCGATGACCGAGCGTTACATGGGCGCCGAAAAGAAGCCGGAGGCTATGCTTGCAAGCAACAAGCCCAAGCACCGTAAGGAAGGACTTGGTTTCAACCGAGAAGCTTCCTCATCGCCCCGTACACTCGGAAGTGCGTCTAACTGATAGGTTTGTTCGAGGAGAAACAATCAATGCAAATGTTCTGAACTCCTCAGTAAAGAACAAACAAAAGATGAAAGCACCTCATCCTACGCATCAGTATTCTGACCAGAAGATCAGTACCAAGACACCCCAGTTCAGTCAAGGGGGAACCAGCAGAGTTAAGTGGGCTGATCAGTATGGACCACCTCGGTTGACACATCCAATTCCAATATGGGTCATATTACTATGATCCTATAGTCAGAAGTGGTTCCAAGAGTCAGAAAAAGAAGAAAAACGCACAAAAGGCAAAGGTCAGCAGTCCACCAACTCAGAAGATCCGGACTCCTGAACCTGAACAGCCTAAGAAGTCAGCTCTAACCAGTCCAGTGGTCAAGTATGTTGACTCAAGTGGAAAGAAACTGTCTGAAACCACCAGGGTTGTTAGACAGATTTGGGTTACTAAAACTAACATCTAAGGACCCAAAAACAAAATAAAGGGTACCTGAATATAATTCTGTTTTGCAGGTGCACAAAGATCCTTGGTATGTGGACAGTGGATGCTCAAGACATATGACTTACCAAAGGAACCTAGTGAAGAATTATATAGCTGAAGAAGGACCCAGAATTGAGTTTGGAGACAATGCAAAAGGCTATACAAGAGGATATGGAGCACTCAACATTGGAACTGCCACAGTTCCTAGAGTATCATATGTTGAAGGACTTCAGCATAATCTTCTCTCTGTTAGTCAATTCTGTGATAACTCGAATAGAGTGATTTTTGACACTGGTTTCTGTGATGTCATTGATAAATCCACAGGGAAAACAATGTTATCAGGTTCGCATAAAAAGAATATATATGTAGCTGACTGGAACTCAGCAGAACCTGAAGCTTGTCTGTTGGCGAAGAACGACAACCGTACAGGATGGCTTTGGCATAGGAGACTCAGCCACCTCAACTTCAAAACGCTCAACAAACTAGCAAGGAACACTCTAGCAAGAGAACTGCCGAATGAAGTATTCAGCAAAGACACTCAGTGTGAAGCATGTCTGAAGGGAAAGCAAACAAGGAATCAAAATCCACCTGTTCCATCTCCTTCCACTGATGGAATCCTTCAGCTGCTACATATGGATTTGTTCGGTCCAGTCTCTCCAGTGACGATCAGAGGCAAGAAATATGCTTTAGTGGTCATCGATGACTACTCGCGCTACACATGGGTCATATTCATTGCCAACAAGTCTGACGTCAAAACAGAGTTACCAACGCTTCTAAAAAAGCTGAGTGTCGAGAAGAACACCAAGATAATCAAAATTCGTTCTGACAGAGGAACTGAGTTCCTTAATTCCATGGTAGAGGAGTTACGCAAGCGTAAGGAATTGAGCATGAGACATCTGCTGCGCGCACCCCTCGGCGAACGGGGTTGCTTCGAACGAAAGAATCGCACACTCAAAGAAGCAAAGAAGAACTCTACTCGCAGACTCGGGACTCCCAACCAAATTCTCGGGCGAAGCAACTGACACTGCATGTTATACTCAGAACCGATCTCTACTGACAAAGCAGCATAAGAGAACACCATATGAACTATGGAACTGTAGGAAGCCTTCTTTATCTTATTTCCATATCTTTGGTTGTTCATGCTTTATCCACAATAATGGGAAAGATCAGCTGAAGACTTTTGATAGCAAGTCAGATCAGGGAGTTTTCTTAGGATACTCTCGGGTCAGCAAAGCTTTCAGAGTATTCAACTATCGGACTCTTTGCGTGGAGGAAAGCCCTCATGTTGTTTTTAATGAGTTTGCTACTGAAGACAAGAGCAATAACTCTAACTCTAAATCTGAGGACATCAGTAAGCAGCTACAGGATCTAAGCTTAAAAGACAAACCTGAAAAGATCCAGCTATGTTGGGATGATGATTCAGACGAAAAAACCGAAGACAAGTCTACTGAATCTCAACCAGCAGAGCAAGTAGCTGAACAGATTGACTCTCCTGAACAGAATCAAATCAATCCCAGGTAACTCAGGTCGATGAGGAAACCTTAGAGGTAACTGAGACCACTACTAAGAGTAACAACTCAGGGGGAACATCTATTAATGTTCCTGATCTGAATGCCCCTGAACCTGGAAACTCAGTAGATCACACTCTCATTACTGAATTGCTTCAATCTCATAATAGTACGACTGAAATTCCTAACTCACCTACTATCTGTGTTGGTCAAATTTCAGATGAAGAGCTGAAACATCGTAGATCATGGCTAGATGCTCACACTCCTGATCTAATCATTGGAGATCCTTCTGCAAAAGTCAAGACAAGATCCAGATTCTGTCAAGGAGAAAGCGCATTATATTCCTGCTTCTTGTCTACTGAAGAGCCTCAGACGATTGAGGATGCACTTAAAGATGCTGACTGGATCATAGCTATGCAGGAGGAGCTGAATCACTTCACGAGAAACGAAGTTTGGGAGCTTGTTAACAGACCCCGGCATCAAAACGTCATTGGAACAAAATGGGTCTTCAAGAACAAGCGAGATGAAAACAACGTCATAGTAAGGAACAAAGCAAGGCTCGTGGCTAAAGGCTACTGTCAAGCTGAGGGAATAGATTTCGATGAGACATTCGCTCCAGTTGCAAGATTGGAGGCAATCAGACTATTCCTAGCCTACGCAACACATCAAAGATTCAGAGTCTATCAAATAGATGTGAAGTCTGCGTTCCTGAACGGCGTACTGAAAGAAGAAGTCTATGTAGAACAACCGCTCGGCTTTCAGCAGGGATATCAGGTTTATAGACTCATAAAGGCTCTATATGGGTTAAAACAAGCACCCAGGGCTTGGTACGATACCCTGTCAGAGTTTCTTCTTCGGAAAGGTTTTCAGAAAGGCACAGTAGATCACACGCTGTTCAGCATTCGACTGGAAGATGACTTATTACTCGTGCAGATCTATGTAGACGACATTATCTTCGGATCAAAGAACGTCGTCATGTGTCGCCAGCTTTGAGAAAATGATGAAGGACAAGTTCGAGATGTCAATGATGGGTGAAATGAACTATTTCCTCGGCTTTCAAGTCAAACAATCTGAAAAGGGAACGTTCATTAACCAAGGCAAATACACTCGAGACCTCATCAAAAGATTCGGTTGCACATCCGGCAAACCTATCAAGATCCCGATGAACACGAATATGAAGATCGATCTTGATAAAGAGGGAGTATCAGTAGACCAAACTGAATTTCATGCAATAATTGGTTCCTTATTATATCTAACAGCTACTCGTCCTGACATAACTTATGCTGTAGGTGTCTACGCTCGATTTCAGGCGAATCCTAAGCAGAGCCACATGGACTCAGCAAAGAAGATTCTCCGCTACCTCAGAGGCACACCTGACATGGGTTTATGGTATCCAGCTGATGATAATTTTGAACTAACTGGTTACTCTGATGCTGACTATGCAGGATGTAGAATTGACCGAAAATCAACTTCAGGAACTTGTCAGTTCCTAGGCAGTAAGCTGATCTCATGGTTTTCAAAGAAGCAGCACTCAGTAGCCACGTCAACTACTGAAGTTGAATACATGGCTGCCGGAAGTTGTTGCACCCAATTCCTTTGGCTGAGATAGTAGCTAAGAGACTATGACGTCATTCAGAATGAAGTGCCGATATTCTGCGACAGTACCAGTGCTATTGCAATCACTCAGAACTCTGTACTACACACGAGATGCAAGCACGTGGACATTAGGCATCACTTCATTCGCGATCATGTCGAAAAGAAGGATATCAGGATGGAAAAGATCCATACTGACAAACAAAGGGCTGATATTCTGACCAAGCCTCTAGCTGAATCCAGATTCAAAGAACTTTCAGTAGAGCTAGGTCTGCTGGACCCTACTGACCCCAGTCAGTAAGAAGGTTCCAGGAGAGGATCATTCAGTAAGGGGGAATGATCACTCTCAATACTGAGTAAATTCAATACGTAGAGACAAGAAAACCATCTACAAGAGGTATCGCTGACTACTATGTTCAACTGACAGGTTTGCGTATCTCTACTCAGTAGTAACGAATAAAACAGTAATGCATTTATGATGAAGATTCAGCATGCTATTAAATATCCTAAGTTTATCATTTATTATTAACGACTTATATTTAATGCATGACATTCTATACATAAGTTTGCTGAACTCTGCACGCATTTAATGCATGTCATCTCATAGTTACTACTTAGGCATATTTACAACTGGCTTTGACTTAGGCGGCTACTGTGATCATTACCTTTTTTAATATCCAATCTTAACCGTCCATATCATAAAGCAGATTTAAATTTGGCCTTTGATCGAAAACCGTTCACCTTCACATTAGATATATATTTTCGATCATATCTTTAGAAACCGCCATTACCGCACTTAAAATCCTCTGCATCCGAAAATTCTGAGATCATTTCTTGCAATCCCCTCTTGCATATCCTTTCAGAATCTCAATCTCTCTTTCGGTATGCTTATTACAACTGCTACACGAATTAATCTTCTTTTTCAGAATCGCTATACAAACTGTTTTATTTAAATCGATACTGACAAATTCTAGTGTAACAGGTACAATGGCAAGTGAAAACATTTCGGTGTCTGCTCCAGTTAACATGCAAGAAATCCTGGACAAGGATCGTGTTTAGTTCGAGCCAACCATGGAGTTCAATGCCTATGATCTCGATTATATGGACGAGATCTTCTCAGCTCTTAGAGAGTCAGGGCTTGAAAGTTTTCTTTCAAGGAAGCCGACATACTTCCTCCCGAGGCAGGTGGCCGAAGTTTATCTTAATTCTGACTCAGTAGGCGGGGACATAATCGGAAGATACGCCGTTCACGAGATCAAGGATGCTTTTCCGATACTAAAGCAAATATCACTCAAGGAGGCGCTAAAGAGAAGTTTTGATCTGCCTTCTGAAGGAGCCAGTACTGTGGGGTACAAGGATGATCTTGTAGATGACTATTTAACAATATTCTGTGGAAAGCCCACGACCTTCAGAGCTGCTTTTCCTAAAAACAACATGCTGCCTCAGTACAGAGCTTTGGCTTATATTGTGACGCGCCTAGCCTCGACCGGCCCAAGCGGTGCTCATTCGATCAAGTATCGAGGCTCAAGATCCAGCTCATGATGGCCATATATGATAGAGCCCAGATCAATTGGACGGAGTTCTTTATCCGTGAATTCATGGCTCAGGCGGCCAAATTCGACAAGGCCTCTTGCACGCTGAGTGCAAAGGGCAAGCTTCTTTATGGGTGAAAGCCGTCCATAATGATAGAGATGTCTGCGGATCTGAACCAATAACCTACGGTGACAAGGAGTATTTTAATGTGAAGAAGGTCGGATTCCACAACAAGATCGCCTGCTCTTCGCCAGATCGGGTCGAGTCCCTCGACCGTAACTCGGCAGACTAAGCCTCGGCAGGCTACACCCTCGAAGAAGAGAACACCTCCAAGCAAAAACTCCAAAGGCACCAGCTAAGAAACTGAGGAAAGCCATTCCGGACGTGCCTACTGAACCTGAGGTCTCTCCCGAAGTTCCTGCTTGCTCGAGCTACTCGGCAACCTATTCGGCCTCGGCGGGCCGATAGGACGAGTCGGGATCATCGAGAAGACTCAATCGGTGGAGAAGGCCGTCTCCACTGAGGAACCCGTAGAAGTGGAACAAGGGGATGCTACTGAAGCACATAGCGAAGAGATCCAGCGTCTTGACAGCCCCCTCTCAGTTCCACCACTCAGCAGTGTGCCTCCTGCTGAGACTCAGACGTCTCCCATAGACTTGGAGTCTGAGACAGCATCTGAAGAAGAGACAATTGGGATGGAAGCTTTAGTGATCGTATCCAGAGCATCCCGAGAGATTCTTCAACAGATTCCAGAGCTTGCTGACTACTCTGATTTGTTGCTCATTGCAAAATCAGCAAGGCTCCACATGTTGCTGCGATTTCAGGAGTGGCCCCATCTACAACGTCTAGTACTCCACTACTCCTGCCAGCAGCTTCATGAAGAAGAATTGAAGTTGAGGGAGCAAATAGGCTACTCTGAGCCTGCTGACCTCAGCACCATGGAGAGCCTGAGGGCTGCTATGCTGGCAATGATACATGACAGGCAGCTAGCTACCGGCTCAGCACCCTCAGATGGATCAGACCACAATGGTCAAGATCCACCCAGTGATTCAGGCCCTGGAAAGCCTGATGAGGAAAATCCCCAGGACAAGGATACACATGCTATTGAACAAGCTCAACCTCCACTCCGTATCCTTGGACCTGCGAAGTCCACGGCTGGTGCTCGTCCTCAGCAGAGCCCGCTCAGCTCTTGCTGGAGTCGACTTACGAAGCAGCGCCCAGCCCAACTTCCAAGAAGGTACTCGTCCCTACCCCGACTATAATTGATGATGCCAAAAAGGGGGAAGGAAAAGAGAAGAGTACGGAAGGAAAAGAGAAGAATACTGAGAAGCCGACCCCTACCAAAACTACTGCCAAATTACTTAAGGGGACAGCTTCACTGAGATCTGAGAAAAAGACCAAGTCCGTGACTGAGATAAGCAAGACTCAGACTCAGACTCAGACAGAAGGTAAGGCCCAGGGTGTCTTGGCTGCGAGCACAGCTGAGACTGGCCCAAGTGGCTCAGGAACCCAGGCTACTCATGCAACCCAGACTCCGACTGATTTTATCAAGGAGGTTGCAGAGTACGCTGAGCAGGAAGAGTCAGAAGAGGAAGAGGCTCCTCTACCTCCACCTGTTCAGGGAAAAGGCAAGAAAGTGCTGATTCTCCCAACCCCTCCAGCTAAGAAAACCAAGAGATACATTTCAGCTGAGGAGGAGGCTCAAATTGCACCGATGAGAAGCCGGCAAGGGAGATTGCTTGAAACAGTAAGCCGCTAATAAACCAAAGTCTAAGCCTGTCAAAGGAAAGACAAAATCTCCAGCTCGAGGAGGAAGAAAGCCTGCTAGGATACCTCCAAGGAAGCTGATTATCGAGGATGAAGAAGATAGGGAGAAGGAGAAGGAGCAAAAAGAAGCAAAGCACCGAGAAGCGAGTGGTACGTCAAAAGAAAAATCAAGTACCCTCGCCGAATCGAAGACATTCCTCGGAAAGCCACCGAAGCCCAAGATGATGAAATTGAGGCCATATTCGACCAAATGAACAGATACTTATACAGAGGCGAAGAGGCTAGACAAGTTCAGGCTGCCAAAGAAAGAATTTGGGAGGCAGACCTTGAAGCATTGAGGAAAAGGACTGAGGAAGAGGCCAGGCTGAGAGTACCTTCAAAAGCAGATATTCCTTATCGATACAGAAGGTTCGGGAAGCCACTGATCCGAAATCGCACGAGATGGCCAAAGACGAGACAATTGGATACCGCTCAATTTACTCGAGAGATGGGAATCGGCAAAGATAGAGTTCATCAAGCGCAATTATTTCCGGAGGTTCCGGCCCAACATGACTAAAGGCCGATGCCTACACGTAATGGATGATGATAAGTGAACCTGATCTATACATATACTTGCATAAAGCCGTATCTGAAGGTATAGAGGTCAGTGTTTCGGAGCCCAGAATCATACCTCCACCTAGAAGAAATGATGACTCAATCCACTTTGGGGTAATAGAAGCTGAAGTGATGTATGCTGCTTCAAAGAGAGAACTGGATGAAGATGAGCCAGCAGACTTTGCTGCATACTTGAAGCTGAGGAAGAACACATACCGGATGTATGGAGTGCCACTGCCAGAGACGCAATCTCAAGGATTCATGGACAGGATCAAGCAGTTTAAGGGCTCCTAGGCTTAGTTCTATTCTTCCTAGCTTAGCAAGATTTGTAATTGTACTGATCTGAATCACTCATATATACAAATCTGATTTTGGCTCTAACAACCACTTGTTGTCTATCCAGCCGTGTTTGTATTATGCTTTAACACTCAGAATCACTGAAGTGATGACTGACTCACACACTCACTCTATTTACTTTCTTGTCAGTTTATTACTTTGTTAGATTCTGCTAGTCTAGTTTCTATGTAATGGGGGAAATTGTGTTTTGCCCTGTTTTCTCAGTAGTCTAGAACTGTTGGAACAACTCCACTGATCTTACTTGTAATAATGTAAGGAGCTCTGTTTCTGATAGTTTAGTGTTAGCATAGATGATAGGTTTTGGCATCATCAAATAGGGGGAAATTGTTGGGTGATGATTCTGTCCTCAGCATAGTCTTACTTGGTGGGAAATGATTCTATCTTCTATACTGAACCATGCTCAGCAGCCTAGTGCTCTGAATGTTGAGAAGATTTGAAGATCCCAAAACCCCATCTAATTGGTGAACCATTCCGTTGTAATCGTTATTTGTCTCTGAGGTTTTAGACTCAGTAGACACTCTGCTCTGATCAAGGTGCTCAGTAGATTATCTGCCTTAACACCAGAAGTAGAAGACTCAGTGATACTGGACTCAGCAGGAGCAGTATATTGAAAGAGTCAGTGGAACTGGACTCAGCAGGAGCAGTTCATTGAACTCAGAGCTGATCTTCAGTAGACTTTCCTCAGCTATCTACCTACTGAATACGGGATCAGACTCAGCATCGGTAGACAGTCTTCTGAACTGTCAGATACTTTTGAAAGACAATCAGCATTGTCATATACGAGGAAGAGAGAAGTCAGCTTCAGTTTGCCTTGAATTCTGTGCTGTCTCAACCACTCTATCCACCTCGACGAATGACAAGAACACACGTGTCCTCTCACCTGCTAAAGCTGCAGTCAACCCTTTACCTAAAAAGGTGGGAAAGTATACTGTTACCTACTTCAAAAGAGCCGTTTGCTACCAAAAGAGAGAGAAAGAAGAAGATCGTCTCCAACGGATCTTTTCCAATCTCTGCTATATAAATAGAGGGACATTTCAAGAAGAGAGAATGCGCATAAGCTTAAACAACGAAAACATACACAAGCATTCAAACGAGCTAGAACCAAAAAACCCTAAGTCTTCCGCAAGAACTTGAAGATCTATCTCCGGCGAAAGACTACCTTCTCAGCTCATAGGGAACCAAGCTAAACTGTTAGAAGAGCCTCTAGTATCCAAATCGACGATACACGAACCTAAAGCTTATTTCAGCTGTTCGTCGATCTAGAAGCTACATTCTCATTCCCTATCCCTCTAACCCTTAGCTCAACTGTATATACCTATAGCTTAGACGAAGGAGTTCGTATTTGAACCCAATCCTTATTGTAAAAGGACTCCTTCATAGTTGGAGAAGTTTGTCAAACACTTTAGTTTGATGCCTTTGTAAACTGGGACTTGCTCAGTATAATCCCCAAGCCACAGCTTTGTCCTGTGCACAAGCTGACTGAGACTAACTCAGTATAATAAATAGCCTCCTGAACTTTCGGGACAGTGGACGTAGGATCGATTGATATCCGAACCACTTTAAAAATCTGTGTCTTGTTATTGTTTCTGATTACTGTTGCATTGATTTTACTGTTCATACTGAAAATCTTCCTTAAAATCATACAACTGTCTCAGCATACTAAACTGTCTACTTGCTGAACTGAGACTTACATAAAACGGTTTTCCACTCAACTGATTAGGGCCTACACTTTTCCGCACCGCTGAACTTTACCTGTTTGATACTGAATTCTGACTCAGTCAGCTAGCAGATCTCAGTAGAGTCAGACTCTTTGCCACACACGATTCGGAAACGGCTATTTGGTCTGCTGAATTATTTCAGTACGGCACTTTCCTGAACAGGACTGTTCGTGTTTGAAGTTGAGAAAATCGGATTCAGGTGTATTCACCCCCCCCCCCTCTACACCTGACCGTACACTCGAGACCAACACAGTGGTACTATCGCAGAAGATCGGCACTTCATTTTGAATAACTTCATAGTCGTGTAGCTACTGTCTCAGCCAAAGGATTTGGGCGCATCAACTTCCGGCAACTATATATTCAGCTTCAGTAGTTGACGTCGCTACTGAATGCTGTTTCTTTGAAAATCATGAGATCAACTTACTGCCAAGGAACTGACACGTTCCAGAAGTTGACTTTCGGTCAATTCTACATCCTGCATAGTCAGCATCAGAATAACTAGTTAGTTCAATATTATCATCAACTGGATACCATAAACCCATGTCAGGTATTCCTATGAGATAGCGGAGAATCTTCTTTGCTGAGTCCATATGACTCTGCTTAGGATTCGCCTGAAATCGAGCGCAGACACCTACAACATAAGTTATGTCAGGACGAGTAGCTGTTAAGTATAATAAAGAACTAATAATAGCACGAAATTCAGTATGGTCTACTAATACTCCCACTTTATCAAGATCGATTTTCATGTTCGTGTTCATCGGGATCTTGATTGGTTTGCCGAATGTGCAACCGAATTTCTTGATGAGGTCTCGAGTGTATTTGCCTTGATTGATGAACGTTCCCTTCTCAGATTGTTTGACTTGAAAGCCGAGGAAATAGTTCATCTCTCCCATCATTGACATCTCGAACTTGTCCTTCATCATTTTCTCAAACTGCTGACACATAATGATGTTCTTTGATCTAAAGATTATGTCATCTACGTAGATCTGCACAAGTAGGATGTCTTCTTCCAGTCGAATGCTGAATAATGTGCGGTCTACTGTGCCTTTCTGAAAACCTTTCTAAAGAAGAAACTCAGATAGGGTATCATACCAAGCCCTGGGTGCTTGTTTTAACCCATACAGAGCATTTCTGAGTCTGTAGACCTGATGTCCCTGCTGAAAGCCGGGAGGCTGTTCTACATATACTTCTTCTTTCAGTACGTCGTTCAGGAACGCAGACTTCACATCCATTTGATAAACTCTGAATCTCTGATGTGTTACGTAGGCTAGGAATAGTCTGATTGCCTCCAATCTTGCAACTGGAGCAAACGTTTCGTCGAAATCTATCCCTTCAGCTTGACAGTAGCATTTTGCCATGAGTCTTGCTTTGTTCCTTTCTATAATGTTGTTTTCATCTCGCTTGTTCTTGAAGACCCATTTAGTTCCAATCACATGTTGATGCAGGGGTCTGTCAACAAGCTCCCAAACTTCGTTTCTCGTGAACTGATTCAGCTCCTCCTGCATGGCTATGATCCAATCAGCGTCCTTAAGTGCATCCTCAACTGACTGAGGTTCTTCAGTAGACAAGAAGTATGAATACAAAGCGCTTTCTCCCTGACAGAATCTGGATCTTGTCTTTACGCTTGCTGAAGGATCTCCAATAATTAAATCAAAAGTGTGAGCATCCAGCCACGATCTACGATGTTTCAACTCTTCATCTGAAATTTTTTCAACGCAGATAGTAGGTGAATTAGGCATTTCAGTTGTACTATTCTGAGATTGAAGCAATTTAGTTACAAGAATAGGATTTACTGAGTCACCAGGTTCAGGGGCATTTAGCTCAGGAACATCATTTGTTCCCCCTGAATTATTATCCTCAGTAGAGGTCTCAGTTACCACTTGGGTTTCTTCATCGACCTGAGTTACCACGGGATTGACTCGTTCGGTGAGAGTCAACTGTTCGCCTACTTCGCCGGGCCGAGATTCGATAGACTTGTCTTCAGTTTCTTCATCTGAATCATCATCCCAACATAGCTAGATCTTTTCAACTTTATCTTTTAAGCTCAGATCTTGTAGCTGCTTATTGATGTCCTCAGATTCAGGTTTAGAGTTCCTGCTCCTGTCTTCAATAGCAAACTCATTAAAAACAACATGAGGGCTTTCCTCCACGCAAGGGGCTGATAATTAAAGACTCTAAAGACTTTGCTGACCCGGGAGTATCCTAAGAAGACTCCCTGGTCTGACTTGCTATCAAAAGTCTTCAACTGATCCTTCCCATTATTGTGGATAAAGCACGAACAACCAAAAATATGGAAATAAGATAAAGAAGGCTTCCTGCCGTTCCATAATTCATATGGTGTCTTCTTATGCTGCTTTGTCAGTAAAGATCTATTCTGAGTATAACATGCAGTGTCAGTAGCTTCTGCCCAGAATTTGGTTGGGAGTCCTGAGTCTGCGAGCAAGGTTCTTGCTGCTTCTTTGAGTGTTCTATTCTTCCTTTCAGCAACCCCATTTTGTTGAGGCGTGCGCGTGGCAGACGTCTCATGCTCTGTGCCTTCTGCTTTGCAGAACTCCTTTACCATAGAATTCAGGAACTCAATTCCTCTGTCTAAACGTATCTTGATGATCTTGGTGTTCTTCTCGACACTGAGCTTTTTCAGAAGCGTAGGTAACTCTGTTTTGACGTCAGACTTGTTGACAATGAATATGACCCATGTGTAGCGCGAGTAGTCATCGATGACCACTAAAGCATATTTCTTGCCTCTGATCGTCACTGGAGAGACTGGACCGAACAAATCCATATGTAGCAGCTGAAGGATTCCATCAGTAGAAGGAGATGGAACAGGTGGATTTTGATTCCTTGTTTGCTTTCCCTTCAGACATGCTTCACACTGAGTGTCTTTGCTGAATACTTCATTCGGCAGTCCTCTTGCTAGAGTGTTCCTTGCTAGTTTGTTGAGCGTTTTGAAGTTGAGGTGGCTGAGTCTCCTATGCCAAAGCCATCCTGTACGGTTGTCGTTCTTCGCCACCGAGACAAGCTTCGTGTTCCCGCCGAGTTCCGATCGGCTACATATATATTCTTTTTACGCGAACCTGATAACATTGTTTTCCCTGTGGATTTATCAATGACATCACAGAAACTAGTGTC
The DNA here is from genome assembly GCA_028984105.1 of Lavandula angustifolia. Lineage (NCBI taxonomy): Eukaryota > Viridiplantae > Streptophyta > Magnoliopsida > Lamiales > Lamiaceae > Lavandula > Lavandula angustifolia. The sequence goes on along the minus strand of CM054823.1, from coordinate 5,929,013 downwards.
AAAAATCACTCTATTCGAGTTATCACAGAATTGACTAACAGAGAGAAGATTCTACTGAAGTCCTTAAACATATGATACTCTTGGAACTGTTGCGGTTCCAATGCTGAGTGTTCCATAGCCTCTAGTATAGCCTTTTGCGTTGTCTCCAAACTCGATTCTAGGTCCTTCTTCAGTAGTATAATTCTTCAGTAGGTTCTTTTGGTATGTCATATGTCTTGAGCATCCGCTGTCCACATACCAAGGGTCCTTGTGCACCTGCAAAATAGAATTATATTTAGGTACCCTTTATTTTTGATTTTGGGTCCTTAGATGTTAGTTTTGGAAACCCAAATCTGTCTTACGACCCTGGTGGTCTCAGACAATTTCTTTCCCCTTTGATCAACATATTTGACCACTGGACTGGTCAATTCTGAATTTTGAGGCTTTACGGGTTCAGGAGTCCTGATCTTCTAAGTAGGTGGATTGTTGACATTTGCCTTTTGTTCGGCTTCTTCTTCTTTTGACTATTAAGTCCTCTCCTGACTATAGGATCATAGTAATATGACCCATATTGAGCTGGATGTGTCAGCTGCGGAGGTCCACACTGATCAACCCACTTTGCTTTGCTGGATCCCCCTTGACTGAACTGGAGTGATTTGGTGTTGATCTTCTTGTCAGAATCCTGATAACTAGGATGAGGTGCCTTCATCTTTTGTTTGTTCTTGGCTAAGGGGTTCAGTATCTCTGCATTGATGGTCTCCCCTTGAACAAACCTATCAGCTAGCCGATTTTCTGAGCGTACGGGGGCAGATGAGGAGGCTCCATGGCTGAATCCAAGTCCCTCCTTACAATGCTTAGGCTTGTTTCTTGCTAGCATTGCCTCAAGTTTCTTTTCAGCGCCCATGTAACGCTCTGCCATCAGGTTCCTCCAGACATCATCGCTCTTTTTCAGCAATTCATGCTCGGTCTGAAGTCCTGACAACTCGTGCTTCAGCAGACTCAATTCACTATCTTTCTGAGTCAAGTCATTGGTCAGTACTGAGATCTGATCTTCTTGATGCTGAGACTTGGCCATCAGAGAGTTTATCTCCTCCCTAAGTCTCAACACAAGTCCTTCTGACTCAGTAGCAACCTGACTCTCCTGAGAAAGTCTTTGATTCTCCACTTTCAAGGTATCCAACTCCTGAAGAGTCTTACTGAGCTGTAGACTCATCTGAATCTGCTCGTCGAGTAGTTCTTCGTATGCAATCACGACATCCAGATTCTCATCTGCACCTGAAATAGTATCGTGTGTGCAGTGTGAAGAGGAGTTAAATGGAGCATGAGAGTTTACCTCATCCTCTTCTCCTGCCATGAGACACTTTTCAGCATCTTTTTCAGCTTCAAGCTCTACGGTCATGAATGCTGATTCATCATCTGATGAATCCATGAAGGAGTCGACTTCATCTGAGTCATCTGAGAGTTCATCGGCAATATATGTTTATCGCTTCTTGATAAACTTCTCCCTTCGAGCTTTGCGTCCTGCTCTTTCAGCAGTGCTGAGCTCAGGACAGTCATACTGATAGTGTCCTAGCTTCTTGCAGTTATAACAGGTTGTGACTCTTTCTTCTTTGCTTTCGCTGTCTTTCGACTGAGCTGAGTCCTCCTGTTTTCTGCATTCAGAAGTATGTGAGCCAGGAGTGCGCTTAGATAAGTATTCAGTCTTACCCTTAGAGTCTCTGACGACTCTTGAGAGCTTCCTGCGCCTCTCTTTCTCTTTCTGATACTTCACGGCAAGCAGCGCGTACTTCTTGGCCAAATTTCCTTATTGTATGTCACTGACTGAAGGTTCAGCCTTGCTAGACGCCGGAGCTGTTGTGCTGACTGTTGCTTTAAAAGCATGGTCGACTTGGGTGTCAGCTTCAGCTCGCTGCTTCCTTTGAGGTAGGCCAAACTCGAACTCCTTAGCTTTAAGCTCTGAAAAGATATGGTCAGGAGTAACAATATCTAAATCAGAATGTCACAATAAAGTAGCAAAGGGAGTCCAGTGACCGTCTAACAATGCCCTCAAAATCTTGAAATTCATCTCTCGGTTGGAGAATATCTTTCCCAGCCCGTTGATAGAGTTCATCAGATCCGTGAATCTGACGTTGAGATCTTTAATGGAGTCACCAGGCATGAGAGACAGTCTCTCCAGCTTCTGAAGTTCCAGCACGAGCTTGTTCGCTTTGATCTTCTGAGTCCCCCGACTCAGTAGCGCTAGAGCATCCCAGAGTTCTTTCGCTGACTTGCAGTCCTGAACTCTTCCGAGATAAGAATCGCTCAGAGTGGTCAGTATGGCGTTTCTGGCGAGACGGTCTAAGTTGTGAAGCTTCTTCTCCTCAGGGGTGAAGAGACTTCTGTATTTAGAGATCTTCTTCCTAGTCACCATTCCTCCTCCTTGTGCTGGGTCTTGAGCTACGACGCTATCAACCATTGGAATGATAGGTCTATCCTCTAGAACCTCTGTCATGCTGTCGTGGAGGGAGGTCAAATGTGCCTCCATTCTGACCCGCCATACTCCATAGTTCTCTACTGAGAACATGGGTACCGTCCTGATTCCTGACATATCAGACATAGTGAATAATGATATGAATGAAGAATGATATGCAGTGAAAACGTTTTCCGGATCCATTCAAGTAGACTAGTTTCAGAATAACAAGAGTCTTAGAGAACTCCTGCTCTGATACCATTACTCTCGGGACCAACAATTGGTATCAGAGCAGGAGTTCTCTAAGACTCTTGTTATTCTGAAAACCTGAAAACCGATTTCTCAACTTTAAACGCGAACAGTCCTTTTTAGGAGAGTGTCGTACTGAACTAATTCAGCAGACCAAATAAGCTGTTCTAAATCGCGTGGCAGAGTTACTGACTTTACTGAGACCTGCTAGCTAACTAGAGTCAGAATTCAGTACCGTTCAGATAAAGTTCAGTAGTGCGGAAATGTGTAGGCCCAAATTCAGTTGAGTTAGGAAAACGTTTTTAACAAAATAGTTTCAGTATGTTAGTGCAGTCGATTAAGCTTGCTGAAACTCAGTTGAATGATTTTAAAGATATTTTCAGTATGCACAGTAATCAACGCAACAGTAACTAACGAACACAGAACACGGGAGATTTTTAAAGTGGTTCAGATCCAACAATCCTACGTCCACTGTCCCGAAAGATTAGGAGGCTATGTATTATACTGAGATAGTCTCAGTTGGTTTGTACACTGGACAAACAATGGTCTTGAGATTTATTCTGAGCAAGTCTCAGTTTACAGGGTATCAAACTAAGTGTTTGAAAAATTCTCCAACTATGAAGGAGTCCTTTACAATAAGGATCAGTTCGATTATGAACTCCTTCGTCTAAGCTATAGATATGAACAGCTGAGCTTAGGTTAGAGGGATAGGGAACGAGAAAGTGGCTTCTAGAGCGACGAACGGCTAAGTATAAACTTGGGTTCGCGTTCAGTCGCTTGGATACTAGAGGCTATATGATTCTGGTTCAGCTTGGTTCCCTATGAGCAGGTATGTCGTCTTTCGCTGGAGATTACTTCTTCGAACTACTTGCGGAAGACTTAAGACGTTTGTGAGTTGCTCTTTGAATGCTCTGTGTGCTCGTTGGTTCACTCGTATTCTCTCTTTTTTTCAATTTGAATTGTATCCCTCTATTTAAAGAGTAGAGGCAAGGATAGATCCGTTGGAGACGACGATCCTTGTGTCTCTCTCTTTTGGGTAGCTAACGACTCTTTCAAAGTATGGTTGCAGTGTCATTTCCCTCCATTTCTGGAAAGTTGTTGACTTGCAGCTTTAATCAGAATGTGGACAGCTGGCTGCTTGTCATTGGTCGAGGTTCAGGAAAGTAGGTGAGACAGAACAGACTTCAAGGTAGATCTGAAGCTGATTTCTCTCTTCCTCGTATTGACTCTGCTGATTTGACTTTAGAAAATCTGACAGTCAGAAGACTGTCTAGCCGTTGCTGAGTCTGATCTCTTATTCAGTAGCACACTCCTGCTGAGTCGGCTCTACTGAAGATCAACCCTGAGTTCAGTAAACTACTCCTGCTGAGTTCAGTTCCACTGACTCCTTTTAGTATCTTTGCTCCCGCCGAGTCCAAGATATCGAGTCTTCTACTTATGGTACTGAGGCAGGTAATCAACTAAGCGCCTGAACCAAATGAAGATTGTCTACTGAGTCTGAAACCTCAGAGACAGAACAAAACAGGTTACAACTGAATGGTTCATCAGCCAAGATAGGGTTTTGGGATCTTCAAATCTTCAGTAAACATTCAGAGCACAGGGCTACTGAGTTATGTCTTAACTGATTGTGAGAAGACTGAATCATCTCCCAACACCCTTGTTGTCCGCTCCAATTTCCAGCTGCATTTACTTCTTCTACCGGACATTGTAGTGATGTATGTCCTTTTTCTCCACATGCTCCACATGCGTGATCGGCATTTGATCGGCTTGAAGCAGGAGCGTTCTGTTTGAGTATCAAGTCGAGCTTATCTTGCAATAGGCTGAATTTTGCCTCCACCTTACTATCGATCTCATCCATGTAGTTGGAATGAGACCAATTTACAGCTCTCCTTGTTGGTCTCGGCCCTTTGTATTGCGAGGTAGACTTCGCAAGCCCTTCGATTATATTTCTTGCATCTTCGTAGAGGCTTGTATGGAAATTCCCTCTCAGACCGATATCAACCATGGCGTTTGCTTGGTCTGTCATCCCTTGATAGAAAATTTGTAGAAGCTCCACATCCGAGTAGCCATGGTTCGGACAACTATCGACAAGTCGTCCAAATCTCTCCCAGTATACGCCGAAAGTCTCGTCGATTTCTTGAGCGATCCCAGAAACCTGCTTTTTAAGTGCATTTGTCTTTGACTGCGGGAAGTATTTCTTCAGGAAAACCGTACGCATCTGGGCCTACATCGTGATCGTGTTCGGCTTTAGACTTGAGAACCACGCTTGTGCTCTGTCTTGGAGAGTGAATGGAAAGGCCTTGAGCTTGAACGCGTCCAGGTTGCCTTGCCGGTACAAGTTACACACTTGGTTGAACGACGCCAAAAAGGAATTTGGATTCTCGTTCGTCCTTCCATAAAACTTTGGCATGGCAGCGACCATGTTCAGCTTGACATCGATTTGTTCAGTAGTTGTGATTTGGATTGGACCGGGTAGGTCCGTTCCCATGTCAAGCGATTCGGCATTCATCCTCAAAGGTTGTGGATTGTGCACTTCTTCCATCTCTTCCTCCTCTGATTCTGAGCTTTTTACTGGAGTATTTTGCCTTGTTCTGTCGAACAAAACAGTCTCTGGTTCTGAGTCGCTGATCTGATCACCGGCGTCTGTTCTGTCTCCTAGTTGGGCAGTTGAGACGTCTGCTGCCTTGGACAGATTCTGTTGCTTTTGCAGCTTTGTCTCCTTCCTATTCCTCTTTGCTGCTTTCTCGATCTCAGGATAAAATATCAAATTAGGTTTGGAAGACCTGCTCATGCAACATCAAAAAAGCACAAAAGAAAGATTAGTAGAAAAATTAAAGAAAACTAGTTAACACCGTTCCCCGACAACGGCGTCAATTTGGTGATCGTTGTATTACACCAAATAATCCTGCAAAATTAGAGAATTATATCAGTATAGTTCACAGGGTATCGAACACAGGGAACGAACGACTAGACACTTTATTTTTCTACTTATCTATGGTTTTGGTTAGCAACCACGCAAGATTTAGGTTTTAATCTAAACTAAGAAATTGTAAAACTGAAAGAAACTAAATAAACTGAAAACTGAAAATAAACTGTATGAACTGGGCAATTGAAAGACAGGTCCAGCAGAATATTCACACACACGTAACCAATCATCGGCACTTAATATGAATTAATCTCAAGAATCTACTAGTTATAGACCACCGTAACTTAAACTGCGTGATCCTCACTCCCACTTACTTAGTCGGTAACCGCCATGTTGGGCATCGAAACGGCTACTTCCCTAACCTAGCTACAACCTACGTTGTTGGGCATTCAATAGATTTAATAGCTAGACAGCTTTATTGAACTAAGGGAGCCTAGTATAGGAGCCTACTCGTATGTTGGGCATCTAATAGTCTCCTATCGGTTTAATCCAATTACTCTTACGAATAATTTTGCTACTTACCTAGCCTTGTTCCACGAGAAACGATGGAAGTACTAAGTTAGCTACAGACTGCGCAACCTAGGCTGATCAAGCCTAAATTACTAGTCAGATTAATTAATTCAGAATTAACCCGAAACCCTTTTGATTAATTATTCGAACCTAAGCCTCATGTACTGTTCACGTGTGCATTTACATTCTACCAGACCCTAAAAAGTTTAGCTACTCATGCTGACGCTTCAGTTGGGCAATTGGGGTCAGTTTACATAACATAAACTTAGACATGAATAACTCTAGATCTAGCATGAACGAAAATTAAAATAACTAAGGCACAAAATAACAGAATATTTAAACCTACGAAATGAAACTAAAACTTGAATTAAAACAACAACGGATGTTTAAATGTAAATACTAAGTTCCTACGAAAACAATTAACTATGAAATGAAATTAAAACTAGAATTCGAACTCAAAATTAAAAAGCATCAAACGACGGAAATGAAAGATGAGTTTCCTCTTCAACTAAGCTACGGAAATCGGTAAATGGTTCGGTGGTTGTTTTCGGCGGTCTTCGGCTTCGGCAGTAATCGACGGCGGCGGCGGAATTCTCGGTCGGAAGGGAGTAATGGCAAGAATGTGTGTTCGGGTGTTGGGGGCGTGTTTTAAGCTATCAAAGTTGTGATTTTCGTCCCCCTTCAACTCCTTATATACTCCTCCTTTTCTTCCTCTCCAAGCTAGGTCAAATCTTTGATAAGGGAAGAGATTTAGATAAATAAGGAAATAATATCTTCCCTTAACTACCATAAAATATCTTCAAGATTCTTTCCTTCTCCACAAATCCGCGCCCACGTTATCAATTCCGTGCCTTTTCTTCATCAAAAATTGCCAAATAATATCCTCGTCATCATGCCACGTCAGCACCTAAAACCTGCATTTTTCACCACTGCGAGTGCACCGGTTGGCCAATTGACGTACTTTTCAGCCTGAAATTACTAAGTACGAAAACGACTCATCAGGGAACAAGGAAGTGGCTTCTAGAGCGACGAACAGTGAGGTATAAACTCTGGGTTCGTGTTTAATCGCTTGGATACTAGAGGCTTTGAATCTGATTCAGCTTGGTTCCCTCTGAGCAAGAATGTTGCCTTTCGCTAGAAGGTTTTCTCTTGAGTTCTTGCCGAAAGCTTGAGTCGGTTTTGAATTTGCTCGTAATCGCTCGTATGTGTTCTTGATTTTTAGGTTCGTGCGTGAGCTTTGATTTGAATTCTTCCCTCTATTTATAGAGAAGAGACATGGAAAGATCCGTTGGAGACGATGATCCATGTGTCACTCTCTTTTGGGTAGCTAACGGCTCTTTCAAGGAGATTTTGCAGAGTCTTTTCCCTCCATTTCCTGAAATATGTTGACCTGCAGCTTTAATCAGAAAGTAGACAGCTGGCTGCTCGTCATTGGTCGAGGTTGTAGAAAGTAGGTGAGACAAACAGACTTCAAGGCAGATCTGAAGCTGACTTCTCTGTACCTCGTATGACTCTGAGTTCAGTGAACTGCTCCTGCTGAATCCAGTTCTACTAACTCCTTTCAGTATGCTGCTCCTGCTGAGTCCAGCACTACTGAGTCTTCTCTCCATGGTACTGAGGCTGATAGTCTACTGAATGGTCAACAGACAGAACTGAGCGCCTGAACCATGCTGAAAGAATGTCGACTGAGTCTGAAACTCTCAAAGACAAAGGCAATACAAATACAACTAAATGGTTCACCAATCAAAGTAGGGTTTTTGGATCATTCAAATCTACTAGCACTAAGCTACTGAATCATCTCCCAACAATTAGTGATGCGAAAGAGAGAGAAGATAATAAAATTTTAAAAAGGTTGGCCGATTGGCTGGTTGGGGGTTGCTGTTAGACATAGTCTTATAGTAGAATTTCTATAATTTAATACTTGATAAATTAATAATTTCTCTAAAATAATATTTTTCTCTGGTCCCGTTTCGGGTTAGTGTAAAAAAATCATCAAATTCGATAAGATAATAAGACAATGATTTTCAGAAAACTCCATTCTAAATATATGATCCTGTTAATATCATATATTAATAATCTTTTTAAAATTAGTAATAACAATAAGATTTTTTGTTAAAATATGATTCTAGTTTTCATTGTGTTTTCTTAAATTTAAATAATCTCATCTCTAACTTTTCTAATTACATAAAAAAACTCAGTACAGTTTTCTGGACAATAAAATTATGAAGAGTTCTAAACACAACAAGTGCTTCCTTGCGTGTAACTAGTTTCAAAGGAATTGTATTATCTTTAGTGTTTTAGTGCTCGATGGCCAATGAATGTTAAGTATACTATTATACTTGTTTTTAAAAATGAATAAATTAATTATTTCTTACAAAATTAATATAATATATTATTTATAGATAGTAAATAGTAAAATGACATTAAATATGATATATAGATAAACTTGTAACTTCTTATATTTATTTAATTCGAAATTTTTTTCTAAATTAATAAATATTAATTTATAAAAATAATAAAATCTCACGGTTCCATCAATATTAATTTAGAGAGATTTAACTGTAGTAGGCTTGAACCTTTGAAAGCTCCTTTACGAAGAAATCGAGTTTTGAACCGGAAAAATATAGTAAAGTAAGTATGGGTTCAACCCAAGGCTCCTTAAAATTAAACATAAGCTTAATTTACAAACATAGTGTATTCAAGATTCATGAAATTAATAATTAGCAATTAACACGACAGATCTTCAACGTTAAGAAATTTAAAACTCACGCATAGTCAACTTTTGGATAAAATTTAAAACCTCGAAATAATTTAGAGTAATAAAATGATCTGGATCTTTTAAATGAATACTAAATTTGGTATTAGATTTGCATAGATGATAGTTCATGTGACCACTAAGGGCGGACACATAATTTATTATTCGGGGGTGTAAAGATAATTCTATGGTGCAGATACACAATTTTGGGTTGTGAAAGACTAAATTTTTGAAAAATTCTATATAAATTCTCAATAAAAATAAAAATAAATAATTTTTGGGGTTGCTGCTGCACCCGCGCATCCCCTTATGTACGCCCATGTGACCATGCGATTAACTATAATTATCTACATATGTGAGTAATCATATAAACAGAGTCCTTAGAAGTACGTAATTAATAGGCCTATAAAATTTATGGTTGTCATTTAATTAGTTTTTCTAAATTATAAACGAATGGGTTTGTAACTAGAATACGATGTATATAACACACAACTATATTATATTAAGTATGTATAGTGTCATATATAAAACATAATGTATTACTTATTATAATGCATTTTCTTTATATAAAAAAATTGACTAACAGTTGACTAACCAATTTATTCAAAATTCTACGTTTTGGTCTTCCTCCGCCATATCATCTCCACAGCGGTTTTGAGGAGCTCGATCACAAATATGCTATGTGAATCCTCTCCGAATTAACTGGGCATTAATAAATAATGCAATTGAGAAACATCAGTTTATTGTTGAGGAAACTTATGCAAGTTAGTCTAAGAGTGACCCATGCTAAGATATTAGAGATGATTGCAAAAACAAAACAAAATTAAGTAGGGCTTCAAGTGAAGCTATCATCCATAGACACTAACTTTTCGGCTCTAATATATATGATCATGGCCTACATAACCCCCCACTTGTAATCCAAGCAATGCCCAATAGCATTTGCACAGCACACAAACGCAATAGCGACATTGTTTTCCAATACCCTCTAGAAGATTAATTGTTAAGCCATTCTCAACTATATATACTACATCCAATACATGTAGGGGCAAATTCAAAAATCGATAGTAGAGTGGCCTGAAAAGTTATTTGTGGTAGACAGAAACATTATTTTGGATTAAGCTACATATGTCATCTTATTATATATATATATCGATATCGATATAAATATCTAAAGAAAATCTTGTGGTGGAGCCCCGTACGTACAACTCTTGAAAACACCCGCCCCTAAATACATAGATATGTATATATCATTTGATGAGAGGGTTGAAAATGTCGTCTTAGCACAACATTCCTTTTGTCCCACAAACCGCCCCAAATGAAGCCATTTGCTTGGTTTGCACTGTAATAGTTTGCTGAAGTAAACCCCACCCATTTAAGACAGCAGCAAATACATCAAGTCTTAGTTAATTATAGTCTTGTGGGCTTATGTATGCCTTTTAGGATAGGATTTTTAGTGTTTTATTTATATTTACGTTTTATGATGTAATGGGATAGTTTTGATGGATTGAAGAAATCAATGTGTGTCCGTTCGGCGGATCGATATTTGAAATAATTAATCTAGTTATCTGTGCCTGGTCAATGGATTAACGTAGATTAACTTTTTGTATTCGTATATCGATCAGACATTCTCAGCTCCACATATTCTTATGCATGTCAAAGGGGATCGATTTTGTAAAAGATGAGATCAGTAAAAAACAATTACTAAAAAACAGATCTGATAAATCGACTTCCAGCTGTATTTCGAGGAATCAATGGATTCGAAATTTGCAATTTTGCATCTAATTGCTAGTGGAGTATAACTATCATTGAAGTATTTGATAAGTTAATAGTACTCCGGCTTGATAAACTTAATTTTTTGACAATTCATTACACCCTACTCATGCAGTGTGAAACAGCTACAATAGAAAGGATTGATCCACTCATGTCATAGATTGTGTTTGCCGTACTCGAATCTCGTCACGCTTTGTTCGGATTGTTGTATCCCACAAGATCGATAAATATATATATTGTGTTTGAAAAATGATTGCGTGACCGAAACAAGAAAATGCGCATGCTTCTTGGACGAAATTCAGACAGATGGAGCTTCAGCAAATTCCTTGTCTGAGTATGTGTGTGAGAAAGAGAAAGAGAAAGAGAGAAATAGAGAGAGACATGTCAGCTAGTTTAATTTAGACTATAGTTTTATTGAATCTTGAGTTGCAATCCCAAGAAATAATGTTGTGGCTGGGGTTCCCAGTATTTTTAATTAGTTTTTACTTAGGGAGACTATAAAATCAATACTTTTTTTTGCTCTTCTCTTGGAAAATACTCAAAGTTGATTAAAATACTCTTACTTTCCAATTCTATAACGGGAAAGTATTCCATTGCGCAAAAACTGAAACAATTTCTACTTGCTGCAGCCTTCTGATTTGGAGGACCAAAGAAAAAGGAGCAGCCGGATGGAAATGAGAACAGTATTTATTTGAAGCAAAAATGTGTTTTTAGGCTCCACATTGCATTTTATGAATGTAAGTAATATAAATTAAAATTGGTTTCTACGTACTGAAATCTTTCCTCAGACTCATCATCCCGTATGAAAAACTTAGCAGAAAATGATTAGTTTCCCAAAGTAGACAGCTCCACCGGTCCACGTGTGAGGCATTTAGTGGCGCCAGATTTCCAAGGGCGGCGCACCAAACAGACAAGGTATAGCTGGACCAGAAAATGCAAATCTGCATACATTCTTACGAAATTTAGTGGTTAATGTAAATGATAACTTGTGTTAATTAATCAAGAAAAAACACCTTCAGATGTCATGCGTAATCAACAACGGTTTTTACACAATACAATTCTGTATCTCTTTGATTTGTCCTTAATGCGTGGGTGGAGTCAAATTCGAAGTAATATTAGAATTAATATGATCGAGGAGACTTGCTTCTGCTTATCAACTATCATGTAAGTGCACTGTGCACATCCCACTCCCACCAAATTTAACCGACATTACATATATTCATCATCCTCCTCTCTATATATATACCAAGAAACCACAATCTCTCTCTCTCTCTCTCTCTCTCTCTCAAGAACTGGACAATCAAGGAGCTTTCTGGTTAGTATATTTCTGAATTCTAAATATGCTAGTAATGCTTGCATGAGTTTTCTGTTATGGATCGAGTAAAGTTATCTAGCTTTTTGATAGATGGCTATGGAAAGCCTCCCATATTCATCTTTCCAATCTAAAAAAATACACAACATAAATAAGAAGATTTAATCGATCAATATCTCATTGGAAAGGGCTCTTCGAATTATTTATGCATGGTTGAGAATGAGATAGCACATCTATTCTGTATACATCTCATTTGAGAGTGGGGTGTATTTTTTATAACATAGAAATACTATAGCTTAGTATTTACATCTTAAGTTGATGAATTATGCAAGAAGACTATAGGTTGGTATTGAAAACCCTTGTACACCGGTAACCATGGAGTAGAATGTACTCAAAGAAAAGAACCAATGCCCATATCTCTCTCTCTCTCTCTCTAAAAAGTCAATTTTATCGGCCTATACTACTTTTCTCTTCCCTTTTAGTAAAAGATTGGGCCGAGTTTAATTGCAATTCAATTAAGAGAACGGAGAGTAATTACTTTTCATTTTCCTTATCCAAAGTATCCACTGCTTTAAACTCAAATTTGATTTCTTTCCATACTTCTACTAGTTGCTTTAACTATAACTTCAGCTCTATTTATTGGTCTGAGCCAACATATTTTCTCTTAGTTACTTTCCTTTCAACTAAGAAGATTAGCATATGCTTCTATGAATCATTACATTTTCAGAGCAAAGGGTTGTGTGAATTTCACTGAACTGCCTTTACACAGCATAGAAGCACAGTGAGAAAATATCTTCCTTGTTTCGATTGCTACGTGGCTCCACACCTATTTTAATTAGTGTCTTCATGATCACCAAAGTTTGTGAATATCTTTCTTCATTCTCTATCTAAAAACACCTTTCTCTTTCTAGATCAAGAACATGCAAATGGAGCCGTGTGTCCCTCCGGGGTTCCGATTTCACCCCACGGAAGAAGAACTCGTCGGATACTACCTCAAGAGAAAGATCGACTCTCTCAAAATCGATCTTGATATCATCACCGACATCGATCTGTACAGAATGGAGCCGTGGGACATCCATGGTAAGAACAAATTAATCTCCATACAAGACTATTGTAATTCTTGTTCTAGGGTGGCCGGCCTTATTTTATGTACACATGCAGATAGGTGCAAATTGGGATATGAAGAGCAGAATGAGTGGTACTTCTTCAGCCACAAGGATAGGAAATACCCGACCGGAACGCGGACAAATAGGGCGACGACAGCTGGCTTCTGGAAGGCTACCGGAAGGGACAAGGCAGTGATGTCTAAGGAGAAGATTATTGGTATGAGGAAAACTTTGGTGTTTTACAAAGGGCGTGCGCCCAATGGTAGGAAGACGGATTGGATCATGCATGAATATCGCCTGCAGACTTCTCAAAATGGACCTCCTCAGGTAATTAAATGTTAATCATATGTTCCATCCGTCTCCTTCATCTTCTCTCATTTCTTTTCGGCACGGTTATTAAGGATAATTATTAGTTGTGTGTAAATGACTGTATTAGTGATTGACTTATGCTTTCTTTCTTTGTCATTTTTGAAAACGAGACAAGATGAATGTGAGAGAGAACGATATATAAAACCTAATTTGGTGTTACATCTCGTGTTTTATTTCATTTATGCAGGAAGAAGGATGGGCAGTTTGCCGCGCTTTCAAGAAGCCGATTCCAAACCAGAGGCAAGGATTTGAATCTTGGAGCTATAGGCCTCCATCGTATCCAAACACTCAGTGTTTCGACCAGAGCCAAGGAAATTATCACCATCCACCATTTCCTAAGCTCGATAGCCCCTCCATCTCAACAAGCTTCGCGACAAACGACGTCAATGAGGAGGCTCATGAAGATATCAAGAGCAGTTTTGCCAAGCAGTTTAGTGAGTGGAAGAGCTTCGAGAAGCTTCTTGGATCTTCTTCGGGTGATTATACAAGCATTCCTTTAGTACCGCGTAATGATGATTTGGATGATCAGAGCCAGTTGAGCCATGCACTCGAATGCTTTCCTGACTTAAAGGCATAACGGTTCCATTTAGGTCTTCATTTAGAAATTGGTAAAAGATGACAAGACTTTTTTCATTGTTAATTTGATCAAAGATCTCTCTCTTTGATCTTGCTATTTCCCTATTAGGGAAGTAGGCTGATTATTTGCTGATTCTGATTCTGATTCTGATTCTTGACTGTTTACCATTTTTAAGCAATTGTGAATTTCTTATATTCAATCAAAATAAATGTGTTGTTTCAGATTTCCAGCTTCATTATAATCTTTTCTATTTTCAATTTTTTGCAAATAAAGAATTATCATGTTTGTCACTTGTCAGTAGATTCTGTGAATTCGATATTATTAATCTTAATACTTGGTTGGCATCTAAGTAAGACAAATACAAGCATAGAAGAAGGGGAGAAAAAAAAATCATCCGATAAAATAAATGCCTTAATTTCTATGAGATAAAATATATACCACATTTTGTCATTACTCAGAATCCAGCAACACCCATATATACTAAATTAAATTCTTCTACATTCCCAAACTTGTTGTGATTCACCTCTCAAGAATCTATAAATACTTCATTTTGTCTTTAACAAGTACTTCCCTACTCTTGAAGTTTTCAGTCCTATATATAGACAACTCTCAAACCTCTCTCAAGCAAGCTCACTTCAATTCACATATTCAACAGTTGTAGTTTCTTGACAACAAGCATGGAGGCCTTCCCAGTGTATCTTCTTCCTCTTCTGCTTCTTCCTCTCTCACTCTATCTTGTCTTCTTCCTCCGGAAAACGCGCTCTGACGATCAGAAAAACCTGCCTCCGGGCTCAAAGGGATGGCCAATGCTGGGAGAAAACATGGAATTTGCTCTGTTAGGTCCTCAGAAATTTGTCAAAGATAGGATGGCAAAATACTCTCCGGAAGTATTCCGAACCTCGTTGTTGGGCGAGAAAATGGCCATATTCTGCGGTGCACAGGGCAACAAGTTCCTATTCACGAATGAGAACAAACTCCTCACCTCCTGGTGGCCTCAATCAATGAAGAAGGCCTTGTTGTTCCCGGAGTTTGTGGAGAGCAACTTGAAGGAGGTATCAGCCTTGAAACGTAGCTTCCACCACGACATTCTCAAGCCGGAGGCCTTAAAGCAGTACATTCCGGTGATGGATGCGTTGGCTCGCGAGCATTTGGATGCCGACTGGAAGCCTAACTCAGTGGTGAAGGTTTTGCCCTTGTCGAAGAAGTACACCTTTGAGCTGGCGTGCAAATTGTTTCTGAGCGTGGTTGATCCAGTGCACATAAAGAAGTTGTCCGATCCCTTCACTCTTGTGACTAATGGGATGTTCTCTGTTCCGATAGACTTGCCCGGGACGGCCTACAATGGCGCGATCAAGGGAGGGAAGATGGTGAGAGAGGAGCTGATGAGGATCATCAAGGAGAGGAGGAAGGAGCTAATGGAGAAGAACGAAGTCGAGGGACGAGACCGAGACCTTCTATCGAAGATGCTTTTGGCTACAGATGAAGATGGGCAGTTCATGAGTGAGATGGAGATTTCTAACAACCTTATAGGGTTGCTGGTGGCGAGCTTTGAGACAACCAGTTCTGCAGTAACTGCTGTAATGAACTATCTTGCTGAACTTCCTCATATCTATGATGAGGTCATGAAAGGTAATAATACTATGAAATGTAGTAATACTACTCCAAACATAAAAGATTCTCATATCTTGCACTCTATTCTGAAACAGAACAAATGGCCATTGCGAAATCCAAAGGCCCAGATGATCTGCTAACATGGGAAGACATCGAAAAGATGAAGTACTCGTGGAACGTTGCACGCGAATCGCTTAGGCTTACTCCCCCTGCACAAGGAGCATTCAGAGAAACCACAATTGAATTCACCTATGCAGGTTTCACCATTCCTAAAGGATGGAAGGTGCACACTTAAATATACACTCAATCTAAACTCATTCTCCATTATTTTCATATAGTTTAGTACTTAACTCATCAAGAGTGATTATAAAATTGCAGACATTCTGGACGGTCCATTCGTCCCACAAGAATCCCAAGTACTTCCCTGAACCAGAGAAGTTTGATCCGTCGCGGTTTGAGGGGAGTGGACCGGCACCTTTCACGTTCGTGCCCTTCGGAGGAGGGCCAAGAATGTGCCCAGGTAAAGAGTATGCGAGGCTTGAAGTTCTGGTTTTCATGCACAATGTGGCGACAAGGTTCAAACTGGAGAAGGCAATCCCAAATGAGAAGATAGTTTTCTATGCTTCGCCTACACCGGTTCATGGCCTTCCGGTTCATCTTCGTCCCCATCTTAAATAGATCAACAAATCTGCCGATTTCTGTTATTTCTTTACATATACATGATTTGAGTTCTGTGTTCCTCAATAACCTACGAAAGTAGAGCTTACAGAATGTATGAATACGCACCAAATATAATATAAACTATTTTCTTTTTCTACCAGAAAAAATTGGCACACACTATCAAACAAATCGGCAGTCTATTTTACATGGCTTCTATTTTATTTAAGGCATGTTTATATATAAAATTAGTATAATGTTGTATACATAGATAGATTCATGCATAGGGATAAAAGGATCCTAAACGTGTATGTCAGATGTGATCCGGAAGAAAAAGAAATCCTCTACGAAAAAATAAAGTAGATCCCTTAGCTAACGGAGGGGGAAGGTGGTCTCCACCTCGCAACTCGCGTGTCTCCAAAATCGTGCGAGAACTCAGTTTGCATTTATATTTTCCGGAAAACGTCCCTCCTAATTACAAATTATTTCTTCTTTGCAAAAATAATTTATTGTACCATTTCTTTCATAATTTTGTATATACATTTTTTCCATATAAAAAATAGTAAAGAAAAGAAAGTTCACTTAAAAAATTTTAAAAACTATTACCAACTAATAAATTTAAGAGAAAAGTTGTAAATAAATGAGAATAGAAAAACTCCAAAAAAAAAAAAAGGAAAAAGAAAAGTTCACTCTATATTAAAAGCAAATTAACAATAAAAAGAATGAACGGATCCCTCATATTCAAATAGTAAAAAAGGTTAATAGTAAATTGAAAGTATTCTTGCCATTTGCGCAACACTCGTTTTCGAAAAATACAGGGCAAAATTATTTTTTGTAAATACATGTAATAACTGGGCCATTAATTGGGTTGGGATCCTAATTGTTTGGGGCTTTATGCGGTTGGGCCGCCCGTATAGACCCAAAGCCGGCCCTGGTTAGAGTAATACGCGGAGTTGGAAATAGTACCTCAGTGGTACCACTTTACAAATTGTCGGCAGTTTTATAATTCACGTCAATCAATGATTGAAATTTAATAATAGTAGTAAAATTTAGTGGAAGCAGTTTCTATATATGTGATGCAATGGGTTCAAATATTCAACTTAGTTGGTAGTCTTCACAAAAGTATAACAAATTTAGGTTTCAATTTCTCTCGTCGACGGCTCCCCAGGTTGTTATAATTTATTTATTAATAAAAGGTGTACGAGAGTGATTATGTAATTTTCCTTCCGATACAACCGTTAATTACTTCCATCAAGAGAACTGGCTCCAATGATGGGAAAAACCTTCCTCCCGGCTCAATTGGGTGGCCGGTTCTTTGAGAAAACATCAAGTTTGGCTGGTTAGGCCCGTGGAAGATCGGATGGAGAAATACTCTCCCGATGTATTCCGAACGTCGTTGTTGGGAGAGAATGTTAAGCCGTAGTCTGCGGCGCACTAGGGAACAAGTTTGTATTCAGGAATGAAAACAAAGTCCTGGCAACCTGGTTCCCTCCATCACTGAAGAAGGCCTTGCTGTCTCCGGACCTGATGGACGCAACATGAAATGAGTAATGCCCCGAGGCTGGTCTGACCGCCTCTTTATGCCTTTTTTTTTTAATTAAAACTTTGTCTTTTTGCAGGTTGGTGGATGAAAAATCATGAATGAGAGTAGTCTTATAGAGAGAAACAAGAACTCACTAAGACCATTGATTAAGAGAGGTGGATGGTTGAGATCACTTCATAAAATCATTTCTTTTTACATTATTTTCGCACATTTTTGCCTCATTAAGGGTATAACTGGAAAAAAAATGCAAAATATTGTAGAAAGATAATTGGGGAGCGGGAGTTGATATTGTAGATCTAGGGTTTTTGTTCTTCTCTTCATCATCTCCCAAAATTACCGCTGCTCAATTCGACATCCACAACCGAGGCGACGCGACGCTATGCTAGGCGGTGGTTCGAAAATACTACAGTTTTGGAAGCGATGGGATGCTTGTGTAACCGGCGTCGACATTGACGGCTTTTTGTGGTCACGGCGAAGAGCAAATACTATGTAAGATCAATTATATCCTTGTGTTTGGTTTCGAAACTGAATGTGCGAGATTATTGTTGTTCTTAGAATGTAATTTCCGAATCAATTCTAGGGTTTAATTTCAAACTAGAATGTGCATAATTGGGGTATAAATTTCGAATTAGTGGTTGATTTGGAATAGATGTTGTGGGTAATGAATTGTCTTGCCTTTCTGGAGTTCATTTCTTTGCCTTGAATTTTGATTCTTGGATGGACTGGAAGATTTCAATTTCTAAATTTGCGGTTCACGCACTTAAAATTTGTGTGCACATTTAGGTTAAAGTTTATGCACATATATGTTTAGTTATCTGCACATTATTCGTGGAATGAGTTTTTGCTGTAATTGAGGTATCGATTTCATTAATTGGGTAGTTCATTGTGTGGATTTGGTAGATTTGGGACTGCAAGTTTGGGTATTTTGATTTGAGACTGAATTTGGTTGAGATTGAAGTGTGGATTCCATTTATTATCTTCATGTGCTTTCAAAGCTTCATATAATGAAACATATACGCGCTGTGATTGTTGGCGTAACTTATATAACTCATTTGCTTTATGTTTTATCTATTGAACATCACTTGTGTAGTTCTATATAAGAGCAGGATAATAAGTAGTACATGAGATTATGATGAATTTGTAGTTAAATACATGAACTGTTATTATAAATATGTCTGCACTTTCATTAATAATATGTATGCACATTTTGACAAAGCCATGTTATGCACTTGAGATATTTGTTTTTTGTTATATTTGACTGGAACTTGCACTTGGATGTTACTTTTTGTAGTCCCAAACTGTGAGGAAGACGAAGGTTAGTATCATCACGGTCAAGTGAGAGACATGGAAAATGCCAATGTCTTGAAGGAAGTGGTAAAAGAGAAAGGGTGATGGAGATGTGGCTTGACTAGTAAATCAAAGAAGCAACTTAGTGTTCTGAGGGTACGATATCTGTCAGCGATTATGAACCGATTGAGTGGGATACAATTCAAAAGACCGAAGAATACTATGAGAAATTTGTTCAGGCAAACGTTATTGATATACCCAATACTTTATTAGATTGATTATTAGGATTGTATTTTTGGTAATATGAACTTCCAAATTGTAGGAAAAAAATGTTTTATTTGGTTTTGATGAAGGGTACATGATTTGTTAATTAATTATTTGTGTATGCACATTTGTAAGGAAATGTATGCACATAATGAACTATATATATGCACACAATGAACTGTATAAACGACGGCAATTACTATAAAAAAACGACAACAATAACAACTCCATAGAATTCAATATTCTGTCATAAAAGAGTACTTCAACGTATGCACATTTAATCTTTATTGATTTTAATTCTTCATCCATTTCTTAATTCTACTATCTTGTTTTAATCTCATATATATGCTTGATCAACATATATATGATGTTTGAGATTGATTTTTTATAACCCTCAAGATTAATCCGCGCAATAGATAGTATGATATGCCCGAGAATAGTCACGAGAGTAGGCTGATAAGGGTATAGCATGTTCAACACCTAGGATTGTAATGGGTTCGTTTAATTTCTATATCACGAAAGTAGGTATAACATTTATACGAGCACGTGTTATTCGAATCGAGAGATTGTTTAAGATACTTTAGAGTGCATGCTGTAGGATAGT
Organism: Lavandula angustifolia; assembly: GCA_028984105.1. Taxonomy (NCBI): domain Eukaryota; kingdom Viridiplantae; phylum Streptophyta; class Magnoliopsida; order Lamiales; family Lamiaceae; genus Lavandula; species Lavandula angustifolia. Next base: position 5,909,045 of record CM054823.1, on the reverse strand, counting down.
TGAAGAACATAATCAATAGGTTAATTGGTTTACTGTTTTATGTTATTGGAATAAATTAAGCAGATAAATCATTGTCCATGTGGTTCGACCTTGGTCTTCCAAGATTTATTGCTACAATAGGACTAAATTCGTACACTTGAAAATAAAATTCTATCAAGTTTTTGGCGCCGTTGCCGGGGACGGTGTTTATTTGTCTACTTGTTTTATTCTAATAATTTTTATTTTAGTTTTTATTTTTTTTTATATATATTGTTTCAATCTATTCAGGTACTCAGTTTATGACCCGGTCTCAAAAGGAGCCTTTACTTATTTTGGATTCAGAGATCGATAAGACTTGCAAAAGAAACAACAAAGCCAAGAAGCTATGGAAGAGAAACTTGCAAGAAACATCTTCTCAAGGATTGAGTTCGGACATCACGCAATCTGAATTGGAAATTGAAACAGAACCAGTTGTTCCAATGGCAGAGAGGCATGAAGAAAACAATGGGCGTGGTCTAGAACCACCACCGGCTATGCACCTTCGCGATATTCAGAGGCCCGTCATTGCAGCCAACCCTCATTGCATTAGGCTGAGTACGAGAGCCCGAAATTATGAGTTGAAGAATCTGCATTTCAACACACTCCCAATATTCTATGGATTGGCGAATGAAGATCCCTTGGCATTCATTCGGGAATTCTTTGCTATTCTACAAACATTTCAATTGAGTGGCTTAACTGAGGAGTTGAAGATGCGTTGTTTTCCCTATTGCTTAAAGGATAGAGCGAAGACTTGGTTGCTTGGTTTGGAGAAAGAATCACTGTCTACTTGGGATGAAGTTTATGATGTGTTCATTTCACGATATTATTCATCTCAAAAGACCAATGATAACGGAAACAAGATCTGCACATTTACGCAAGCTGTAGGAGAGCCTCTTCATGAAGCATGGGAGCAATATAAGGCACTTATTACTCAATGTCCACATCATCAATTTTTTGATGCATTACTTGTGCGGTACTTCTATGATGAGCTAACTGCGATCACTCAACAACTTGTGGATCTAAGTGATGGTGGTTTTATTAGAAACAAGACAGCCGAGGAGATGAATAATATTTTCAAAGAGTTGGCTGAAGGTTCAATGCAGAAAGCTGTTCGAGGACAAAAAGCTTCAGTTAAGGAAGTCAATGAAATCAATGCATCAACTTTCAACAATTTAACCACTCAAATGGCAAAAATGGGCAAGAAGTTTTAGAATATGCAAATCATGATGCAGACACCACCACAACCACTTCAACAACAAACAAATGATTACATGATGGGGCCTCCAACAAACCACGGTCAGCAAGGAGAACAAAACAATTCTTTTTATGATGATGTATGCTACGCTGGTCCTTATGGGGGAGGACCACCGGCACCACTTATGCAAAAGAATAACCCATATTCTGCTACTTATAATCCGAGTTGGACGAATCACCCGAATTTTTCATGGAGTCAACAAGGGAGTAACTCACAACCTCCTGGATTTCAATATAATCAGCAAAGAGCAGCTCCACAAACTCCACCTCCACAACCTCCTCAACAGAAGAAACTAACTTGGGAAGAAACACTGAGTGAAGTTCTCAAAAATCAACAAGTTGCCTTAGACGAGTTTAAGGAAATAGAACAAGAATATTGAGCATCAAATGGGTCAGATTCCAAATAGCATTGGAGGAAGGGACCATGGAAAGCTTCCAAGTAACACTGAGATAAATCCTAAAGAGGCTAAAGCCATCTCCCTTCGTTCTGGTAAGATACTTGATGATCCGGTGGTCAAGGCACATGTGGTGCCTAATTCGGATGAAAAAGTTGAGGGAAATCTTGATGAGGAAGTACAAATGCCAATCTCTACAGAGGAAAAGGCAAGACTTAACAACATACCAGAGATGAATGCTTATGTCTCTCCTATTCCTTTTTCTTCCCGTTTGAAGAAAAAGTTTGATGAAGGAAGATATCAGAAGTTTTTGGAGATGTTCAAAAAGTTACGTGTGGATATTTCTTTTGCCGAGGCTATAGCAAACATGTCTGCTTATGCAAAGTTTTTGAAGGATTTATTGTGTAACAAAGAGAAAATGCAGGAGTTCGCTACAATTCTTGTGTCTAGGCAATGCTCGGCCATAGTTCAAAATCATTTACCATTAAAGAGGGCAGATCCGGGCAGCTTCACATTGACTTGTTTTATTGAAAACATTTTAGTGTCCCGTTGTTTATGTGATCTTGGTTCTGCTATAAACCTCATGCCACTCTCGTTCTTTCAGAAGTTGAAGCATGCCGAGTTAGTACCAACTAATGTTGTTCTTCAATTGGCAGATCGTTCTTTACGTTATCCCGTTGGGATGATAGAGGATATGGTGGTTAAAGTTGGCAAGTTTTATCTTCCAGCAGATTTCATCAGCTTGGATATGGAGGAAGATGGAATTTAATACCGTAGAGTTGGAAAAAATTGAATGTCGGGTCCGACATTTGCACCGACTTTGGAGCCGGCAAGCTACGGTCTTTTATCTTGTGGAATTTTTTTTTTAAAACGGACCCAGCTTTGGAGCCAGCAAACTACGGTAATTGACAGAATTGGCGTATTGGTATTTTAGTATAAATGTTGGGTCCAACATTTGGACCGACTTTGGAACCGGCAAGCCTCACAGATTCACTTTTTGAAGAAGGAATACAAAGTTGGATCTGACTTTCAACCCGTCATCTGATCCAGCATTTTAGGGTGGAGGCGTGAGTGAAAAAAAAATAATAAGAAAAAAAAGAAGAAACCGTCCCACAAACTTCCATTAACCACTACCCAAGCCCATTATACTTACCCATTTTCAAATCTTTTAACACCCAAATCTACTTTCTTTCTTTTCTCCATCAAACCCAATGCAATTATTTAGTTCTTCCATCCAAGAACCAGATACTCCACTTTCATCCTTGTCGGCTGTTCCAACGGCCACCATCTCTGATGTTAATTTTGGCGTGCATTCTACTCGTCAAAAGGCTCCCTCCACCTAATTCCAGAGAAGTTCTCAGTTTCAAATTGCTTTCCATTTGTGTTTTGATATTATTTGGCTAATCGAAACATTGAGGACAATGTTCCGCGCAAGTGTGGGAGAGTGTAGGTTGCATGCATTTTGATGTGGTGTTGGTTGTTAAGTGTGCTTAAATTTTGCTCATGCTTTGATTATGGTATGATGACATGATTGCCTAAGTTTCAAATTGATGGTCGTTGACGCATGTTGAATTTCGAGGCAAAAATTTGTTGTGTGCATTTAGAGTTAGAGTTCGTGTGAACACCTTATGCTTGAGGCTTATTCTGAGTTGGCTAAACTTGTGTAAATTTTGGAATTTAGTACTTGAATTTGCATTTTTGTTGGAACTTTAATTAGCCTTAATCCTTGATGTTTTTCTTGGAAAAAGCTTTGGAAGGAATTGGTTGCTTTGGTATGTTGGTGGTGTTTTTAAATAAATGACCACTTTGGGGGAAGAGTGTCTGTTCTACATGGTTCGCCTAGTGTGCAAGACGAAAAAAATTACATATATATATATATATATATATATATATATATATATATATATATATATATTTACTTTGGAAAAGTTGTAACTGGTGGAACAAACGGGTGATATAGGCTTGTTGCTCTTGCTTGATGCGGACAATAGGCTGGGCCATGACTTGTGTGAACGGTTGTGGACGCATGTGACAATTTTGGCCAATGACTTATTCCCAAGTTTGACATGTTTGGATTGAGGTTAATTCTTGTTTCACTTGGGTAATTTCTTGTCCTTCATTCCAATATTTAAACTTGATTAGCCGGTTGAGAATATGAGGATGGTAGGAGGTACTAACAGAATGATAGCTTTTAAGTCTTCACTTCATTTTGTTGCCCTTATTTTCAACGTGTTTCGATATAATCGAGTTAAAGTTTTGGTAATTGATTGTGTCTTGCTTGAGGACAAGCATGAGCTAAGTGTGGAGGAATTTTGATAGACTATATTTTGGCATTGTTTAATATGTGGTTTGGTTTTAATAATCTTCACTTTTGAACATGATTGCTACTTAATTTGTAAGCTTTGGATCTTGATAGATGTGAAGCTTTCATATGGAAAAGTGGAAGAAAACGAAGGAAAGAAACCAAAATTAATGTTGAACAATGTCGGATTGAATGTCGGGATGAAAGTCGGACGAAGAAGAAAAAGAAAACAAAAACTGCGCTGATTTAATTGGGCCTCTTTATTCTCTTAATTGGTGGAGTCCAATTAATATATTCTTGGGGATCTCCACGGCAGTTTTGGAAAAGGATCATGGGGAGTTGATTTTAAAGGAGAGAGGGAGAGAAACGGACGCAGGCGATTCTTATTCAGAAAAAAAAATCTTCATCAACATATTTTTGGGGAAGAAAACCATCAGCACATGGGGAGAATCGAGACAATCTTTTGATGAGATTTGACATTAAGATTGAGAAGTCTTTTTATCCTTTCTTTTAAATTTTTGTACTCGAATTCTCTCTCGTTTTATCGACCATGTTTTGTGGCTAATTCCCTTTGCTAGGGATTATGGTGTTTATGATTATGAATGATATTTAATCTTTATTGATTTTAGTTCTTCATCCATTTCTTAATTCTACTATCTTGTTTTAATCACATATATATGCTTGATCAACATGTATATGATGTTCGAGATTGATTTCTTGTACCCCTCGAGATTGATTCGCGCAATAGATGGTAGGATATGCCCGAGAATAGTCACGAGAGTATGCTAATAAGGGTATAGCATGTTCAACACCTAGGATTGTAATGAGTTCGTTTAATTTCTATATCAGGAAAGTAGGTATAACATTTATACGAGCACGTCTTATTCGAATCGAGAGATTGTTTAAGATACTTTGGAGTGCATGATGTAGGATAGTTGAAGAACATAATCAATAGATTAATTGGATTTCTAATCATAGCCCGACATCCCTAGTTCATCCTCATTTGCATTTATCTGATTTTAGTATTTCTAGCTTTAATCATTACAATCACAAATTGGTTTACTGTTTTATGTTATTGGAATAAATTAAGTAGATAAATCATTGTTCCTGTGGTTCGACCTTGGTCTTCCAAGATTTATTACTACAATAGAACTAAATTCGTACACTTGCGAATAAAATTCCTATCACTCTAGTCATAGTAGAATCATATAATTTTCCTTTTCTTTTTCATTTCCTGGACAGAGCAAATGGCGATTGCAAAAACAGAAGGGCCTAATGATCTACTAACAATGGAAGATATCGAAAAGATGAATTACACGTGGAACGTTGCGCGTGAATACTAACACCCCCTGCAGCAGGAACATTTAGGGAAGCCACAGCCTAATTCACCTATGGAGGTTTCACCATTCCTAAAGGATGGAAGGTGCACACTTAATTATATACATACTAATTCTTCACTTTTGTCATCGTTTACTACTTAACTCATTATAAAATCGCAGGAATTTTGGACGCTCCATTCGTCCCACAAGAACCCCAACTACTTTCCTGAACCGGAGAAGTTTGACCCATCACGGTTTGAAGGGCGTCCCGTTCGGAGGCTTCAGCTGCTGGTTTTCATACATAATGTGGTGACAAAGTTCAAACTGGAGAAGACAATCCCAAATGAGAAGATAGTTTTCCATACTTTCGGCTGCGCCGGTTCACGGGCTTCCACTTCATATTCGTCCTCATCCTAAATAGATCAATTCCTACAATGGAATCTACTCTTCTTGTTTTATGAATAACAAGTCACATGTTTTTTCAGCGAATTGTAATGGAATCGAACCGAGGGTAAAAGTTTGTAATAAAATGTGATTTTGACTACTTTGAATGGTGTGGTGCATTTACATTAGGCACGTTTATAATGTTGTTAATATATTTATGCATAGGAATTATAGGATCCTAAGTTCCTAATTCCTAAACGCTTATGATAATTGCCAAATGTGGTAGATTTGTACACGAAGTTGACACTTGATCACAATAATATCCAACAAATTAAAATCACTAAAACGACCGACGTTTGCATATGTATGTATTATCTTGGTTTTACTTGGTATATATATTTGCTTACTTGTGTTTCGTACCTCCATTGTATTAATTTTGAATCTTTTCAGTTCTACACTATTATATTTTCCCTTGTGACATTTATATTGTGTTACAGATATCAAATGAATAAGATTTCATGTGATGATTTTTTGCACTGGCCCAACTCGAGATAAAAAAAAAAGAGAAAAAAATTTTTTTTATAGATTAATTTATGGAGATTTTATTTAGGGGTGAATCTATATGTATACCGAACATTTTTTGTCATACAATATACCGTACTGAAAAACTACGATATGACAAAAGTTCTTACCGTTATTATATCGATCCATACGGTGTACCGAAAAATCGGTATACCAAATTTTATATTTTTCTAGATCGAAACTTAAACCGTTTGCATGTCTCGATATTTGAAATATCATCGAACAATCATTAATTTTCAAATATGTCAGTCTGAAAAGTGAGTATATAATTTAATTTTTGCTAGTTTTTTAATTCAATTATAAAAGTGACCATATTTGTATATGTTATAAGAGATATGGCTAGATTTGTATATTACCACTTGGTAAATACAAGATAGTAAATTATATATGCAAAGCATTGCAATAGATAAATGTTTAAAAATGTCAAATGTTTCAAATCAAGTTAAAATTTCAAAAGAGTTGATATTTACTGGAATATATCATAATAGTAAATACAGTTAAACCTCGATAAAGTAATATTTGATAAAGTAGTAATCTCGCTTAGATAATAATTTATTTCAGTTCCGATATGGGTCAATGTACTAAAATAATGTTCGATAAAGTAATAACCTCGTTAAATAAATATTTTTTTCTCGGTACCAAGGTTATTACTTTATCGAGGTTTAATTGTACATGTGTTTGAACCGGTAGCTATTGCAAATAAATTAGTGAATGCAAGAATTAGACGTTGTGTTGGGAAGAAAGTATTATAACTCGCGGCAAAAGAAGCTTGTTAAGAATCTAGAATAATATTTTGAACAATGTCCAACTGAATTTGTCCTAGTTTATGAGGTTTAACAATGAACTAAAGCGTCAAACTTTAAATATAAAGTGGTACTCTTGTCTAAATGTGGAAAAATCTATCATAAATCGGAACATGTTGCATAGAACACAACCACTTCATTTGTTCTTAAAAACAACATAACACTTATAAAATGTAGAAGATGATGTAGTATTGTTCCACCCCATAAGGTAGTCTAGGGTAGATTTTTCTGGTGACCTATCATTTCCTTTTTGTTGGAGTTTTCTTTCTAAAGATGGTGGATTTTTTTCTATTCTAAAAATGATTGCTTGTAAAGTTTTTTTTTTTAATCCTAGTCGGGGACTTTAGACTTCTTGTTCTATGACTAATATAAATCGAAGATACTAACTATCATTGACTAACTAGACACACAAATGTGCAATTAAGTGTTGAAGGTTTTTGGGGTAAAAATTCATTCCAAACACAAAATATTGGACATAACCTAGCCAGTTAAGAGTGGCTGGATAAGAGACTAACCCTTTCATCACTTGTATTATAGACTGTAACAGAGTTCCAAATGAAGAGTTTCAGTACATAGTCTTTTAGTCAATTGCAACATAAAATTATAAAGTAGTAGCACATAATGCTGGCTGCAATTCCTCATTCTGTGTTGTAAATTGTAATTAGGAGAATAAGAAATTATTAAAAGTTAATAAAAAATTTAAAAATTGAAAAGTGTCATGTCAACACACACAACTGTTCACACACTTGGAAGAATAATAATATAGATAGAAAAATATTAGCATGTTTAGTTTAAAATATATAATTATTTCATTTTTATACAATAAGAATATAATTTTAAAAAATTATAAAAAAAATTGAAAAATTAATTGGTAAAGCCTGTTTGTTGAAAAATTTAAAGTTGGATTGGGCTTTATATATCATGAGATAAGATACAATGCGGGCTTGGATGGCCCCGAAAAACTGAATAGACCCCAATAAGACCGGGCTGGACCGGCTGGCCCGCTTAATGTTTATGTATATTAGGAATAATAGGATCCTATACGCATATGCCAAATGTGGTAGATTAGCACATCAAGTTCGAAATCCCTAACAAGATGATTGCATCCCCAAATTCAAACAATTGCTGTACCACCATTTGACTCCTATTTCACTTTTCTCTCTTCACTACATATAACAGAGACGCCAATTCTTTTGTTAACTTAATGTTCTAGGGTTTGTTGATGATCCGGATCAAACCCGAATTTTCATTCTTGAATTCTTTATATTTCTACAGTTAATTGGCCAATCCCAGCTTAATTCGAGGAAATTCCCCGAATTCAAATTGCGCTAACAGATCGTCCAAAGCGCTCATGAATTGAACGCATATTGAGTGAGATGGTTTTGATTTTGTTAATAGCAGGAGCAGAAGGAATGATTGAGTCCCAAGCCATTCTTCCACCCTGCTACTTGTATCATAATGAAGGCTAAAGTCCTGCTCTGTTCATCGACTCCCAACAATTTAATCGAGTCGTTTTCCACGTCAGTTGCAGCGCCATCGATCTCCATGGCGGCGCCGCGGAGCGTTTACGTGGAAGCCGATGGGGCGAGGCTGTTGGGCGAGGACAGGGAGAAGTGTGCGGAGTCTCCGACGGACAAGAAATACAGGGCGGAGAAATCGCCGCTCTCTAGGTGGGAGTTCGTGGCGGCGTTGGGGTTATTTTTGGTATTTTCCTCTGGGTTGTTGTGCATTTATCTTAAAATGCCTGCTGCGGAGTATGAGATGCTCAAGCTGTCCCGCACCCTTGCAGATCTTCGCCTGCTCAAGTAAGAGGCTTTTTTTGTTTTAATTACCCTTTTATACTTCAAGAACTCGATTACTTGATATCTTTTTCGGCTAATGTGAAAAAGGCTGAATATAGTTCTTCCATGTTTGATAGTATGGTATAGTTTAATATTTCTGAAATATGTAAGAAAATCTGAATTGCATATAGGCTCGATTATCTTGGTAGCAGTAGATCTGCTTATTTGTGTTTGATGCCTTGCCTGCATTGTTTAAAATTTGTTATCTTTTCAGTTTTATGCAGTATTATCTTTTTCCTAGATGACATATGTATCGTGTTTCAGAGATAATCTTGCAAGCTATGCTCAACACTACCCAGCAAAGTTCATTCTGGGTTACTGTTCAACATACATATTCATGCAGACATTTATGATACCAGGGACGATTTTCATGTCCCTACTAGCTGGAGCTCTTTTTGGAGTAGGCAAAGGCCTCTTCTTGGTTATTTTCAATGCCACTGCCGGTGCATCATCTTGCTATTTTCTGTCTAATTTAATCGGCAGACCAATTGTTATCTGGCTGTGGCCTGAAAAGCTGAGATCCTTTCAGGCAGAGGTGCGTTTGTCTTTTCCCTTTTGGTAATAGTAATGCTTGATTCGTGTACCTGAAAAGCTGAGATCCTTTCAGGCAGAGGTGCGTTTGTCTTTTCCCTTTTGGTAATAGTAATGCTTGATTCGTGTACTTAACTATTCTGATCTGATGTGCTATTTGCAAACAATATTACTGTGTAATTCTGCATCTTGCAGCTGCAGCTGATTCCAATCATCCAATGTGCCCGTGGTTCATTTGATTATGTCTTTTTATTCTGTTGTAAGTAGTTTATTAGATTGTTGGTATAAACCTATGTGTTGGTCTGTACTGTGTTAAAACAGATGAATAAATGAGAGAACTATTTAGTGTACGATCTCCAGAAAGTACACACAAGTGCAAATTTGCAGCAGAAGTGTATGAGGTGTGTGGTATATATATAATGAAAATGACTATTTATAGGTTAATGCAGACAACTTAGTAATTTTAAGATTTTCTTATCGTATATGGTATGGAGTCCATAATTTTTTGTTATTTATCGTCATCAGTTCTTTCGAAGCTGCTAATTTTCCTCTTATTGATCTCAGATAGCAAGGCATAGAGACAAGTTGCTCAACTATATGCTCTTCCTGAGAGTAACCCCAACATTGCCAAATCTTTTCATCAATTTGGCTTCACCGATTGTAGATATCCCATTTCATATCTTCTTTCTGGCAACTGTCATTGGTATCATTCCAGCCTCTTATATTACTGTCAGGGTAAGCTTTCCACTTTTTCTTTCTCAAGTTGTTTATTATGCATCTGTTTTTATTGTCACTATGGCTGTTGGCATTCACAAAGTTTATTATTGAATGTGTTGCCGAATGATATGCTAAGATGTTGAGAAAGATACTTCTGATCTTGTAGTTAGTTAAACGTTGGCCCACCGATTATAGTAACTTTTGGTTTGTGTTATCACCAGGCTGGACTTGCTCTTGGGGATCTCAAGTCGGTGAAAGATTTATATGATTATAAGACCTTGGCCGTGCTCTTCCTCATAGGATCTGTTTTATTAATTCCAACCCTTCTCAAGAGAAAGCGAGTGTACGAATAGGGCTGTTCAATATTCATGCATTCCCTCCCATCTCTGTGGAGTATATAGTCCTTCCCAAATAGACCAGCGTACGGAACGGGTTGGCATGAAGTGGAGAAGCATGATGTTCATTCTATCCTTGAGGTAGGCTAATACCTACATAGCTTATCTATGTTACAGCAGAAATTGTGAAAATTTATGCTTATGCTTCATGAAGTAACTAACACATGATGTTTTTTACTATGTATATATTAAATCAATTGAAACTACAAATGTCATTTATAAAGATTGTTATTCTAGTTTTTATCTGTCATGGGCTGCCACTGTGAAAGTAAGGCTCCAATTCTTGACTGGAAGAACTCTGTCATAGTATAATTAAAACTATGTGGATTTTATGACAAAATTGTTACAGTTGTTATATTTAAGTATAAATGATGGTGTGATTTGCATTTCTACCAATTATTATATGTAACGACCTATAATGTACATCATATACAATCACCAAACTCATCTAAGTCGAGAAACAAGAAACAATCCCATAACATAATCACATTCTCTTATCCACAAACTTAACTGCTCTCTGTGAAGTCGGCATCAATAACTTCTCCATCTCCATCCGATTTACCAGTTGAACCGGACCCAGTGGATGCGCTGCCCGCAGGCTCACCTTCAGCCGCCGCTGCTCCCGGCTGACTATACAAAGACTGGCCTAGTTGCATGACTTCTTGGTTGAGCGCCGCCATGGCATCCTTGATTGCTTGAGTTGTTCCACTAGAAAGGCTATCTCTAAGTGCATTCAATTTACTCTCCACCTTCTCTTTCACATCAGCGGGGACTTTATCACCAACCTCTTTCAATTGCTTCTCCGTCTGATACACAACAGACTCGGCTTGATTCTTCGTGTCGATGGCTTCCCTCCTCTCCTTATCCTCCTTCGCGTATCTCTCCGCGTCTTTGACCATCCTATCCACCTCATCCTTAGGCAACGTGCTGGCCCCCGTTATCGTGATGTCTTGCTTCTTCCCGGTGCCTTTGTCGATAGCTGTGACGGAGAGAATGCCGTTTGCATCTATGTCGAATTTCACCTCTATCTGAGGTACGCCACGAGGTGCAGGTGGGATGCCGTCCAAACGGAAGCTACCTAAAGATTTGTTGTCTTTGACGAACTCTCTTTCGCCTTGCAACACCTTGATCTCAACGCTTGTTTGCCCGTCTGCAGCTGTGGAGAAGACCTCTGATTTGGACGTTGGCAACGTCGTGTTTCTTGGTATGATTTTCGTCATGACTCCGCCCAAGGTTTCCAAGCCGAGAGATAAGGGAGTTACGTCTAGGAGTACGATATCGCTCACATCACCAGCCAAAACACCAGCCTAACAAACAAAGTTGAATCTTACTAAGCTAGTTAAAGCATAAGTAAGAGAAATGTAAAAAAGATGGAGGAAATGAGGTGGTACCTGAACTGCAGCTCCGAGTGCAACCACCTCGTCTGGGTTTACAGTAACGTTCGGATCTTTCCCGGTCATCTTCCTAACGAGTTCTTGGACGGAAGGTATTCGAGTTGACCCACCAACGAGAATTACTTCATCTATTTCCTTGATTGAAAGATTTGCATCCTTTAAGGCAGTTTGGACTGGAGTTTTAAGCCTGCAGATATGAAAAATCGACTATCATGGTAATCAAGCTACATCTTAAATCTGGAGTTGGCAAGAAGGAGATGGGCTTTTTGTGTACCTGTCTAGTAAGTCGGAGCATAAGTCTTCAAATTTAGCTCTTGTAAGTGTTGTATCGATATGTTTTGGACCATCCGCAGTAGCCGTAATGAAGGGCAAACTGTCATACAATACAATAAAACCCGTCAGTACTCTAGCAAAACATTTATCATTCATAAATGTGATGGTGAAGAAACGATCTACCTTATATTAGTTTGAGTTAAGGATGACAACTCTATCTTTGCTTTCTCAGCAGTTTCAGTAAGTCGTTGGAGGGCCTGCTTGTCCTTGAGAAGATCAATGCCTTCATCTTTCTTGAAGTTATCGGCTAGCCAATCAACAATTCTCTGTTACATTCCAAAGTACACATTAGAACTAATACTAACAGAGGCACCGTGCAACAATTGAATACTTAATGATGGATTCATACTTTGTCAAAATCATCCCCACCCAGATGTGTGTCCCCGGAGGTGGAAAGCACCTCAAAAACTCCGTCTCCGACCTCAAGAACTGCAAGAATAAATTCAAACCAGTTCAGAGAAAAAGTGAATAGAAGCCTTCAACAAGTGCGGAAAGAAACTCTATAAGGAGAGAAACAGAGCCTAAAAACCCCATGATAGTGGTGCCAAGAAACTTGTTCAACAAAGCACCTAGAGATAAACAGTAACGAAAACTTAATTTCGTACAGAAGACGACATCAAAACAAGCACGAAATCCAATAATAGCAAGTTAAAAAGCTTCACGGCACAAAATAAACTAATGGTAATTAATCTGAAACAACTTAAGATTCTAAGAATAAGAAGGCTATGATGCATCAGAGAAACCAGCACTATGATGAGGCTGAGTACCTGAGACATCAAATGTACCACCTCCTAAGTCAAAAACCAGAATGGTCTCATTGTTTTTCTTCTCGAAACCATAAGCCAAAGAAGCAGCTGTGGGTTCATTAATAATGCGAAGAACATCCAGTCCAGCTATACGGCCAGCATCCTTCGTTGCAGTCCTCTGTGAATCATTAAAATAGGCTGGTACTGTAACAACTGCTTTAGTGACCTTATCATTCAAAAACTTTGAAGCATCATCCACAAGCTTCCGCAAGACCTAAGAGGAAAAAAATTGATGTCATTGTCTATCATCAACAAATTCATTCAAACTTACTCTTCTGACTATTAACAAATAGTAATAGCTAAGGACCTCCAGTGCATTATTCGGAACTATACCAAGGCAAAATCGAAAATATATATGTTATCTTTAGCATATATGATTTCACTGTCATTCTGATTTAAAACAAACTTATAAATATGAGATTTTATCCATTCACAAGTCCCCTCAACATCATCATCACACGGTGAATGCCCGATAAACGTTTATGTATTCAGTAACGGCCTAACTCAAGCTGATCACCATCAAACAGAACCAGAAATCATCAAAAAAAAAAAAAAAAAAAAAAAAACCACCACCAATATCACATATATTACACTCATAGCATCAAGAAGCCACCAGATATACACGAAAAATCAACCATATCAAGAACAATATAGCAACCAAGGCACTAATTAGACCAAGAACTCCACATACCTGGGCAGAAATCTCCTCAGGGGCAAACAATTTCCCAGTAGCAGGGCACTCCAACTTCACATTCCCAATCTCATCCTTCACCACCTTATACGAAACCTGCTTCGACTCCTCATCTACCTCATTCATCTTCCTCCCAATAAACCTCTTCACCGAGAAAAACGTGTTTTCGGGGTTCACCACCGCTTGCCTCTTCGCAATCTGCCCCACCAATCTATCCCCACTTTTCGTGTACGCCACCACCGACGGTGTCGTCCGCTGCCCCTCGGCGTTGGTCACGATCGTAGGCTGACCGCCTTCCATCGCCGCCACGGCCGAGTTGGTGGTGCCCAAGTCGATTCCCACCACTTTCTCGCTCACCACTCTTAAGGGTTTGTATCGATTAGTATTCCTTCTCCCACCTTGCTGAAAGAAGGGCGTTTTTCTAATCATTTTTGGGCCCAGGAACGGCGTTTTGTTTCCTGTTTGAGGAAACGGGTGGTGTAGTTGAGCTGCAGTAGCCATGATCGTCGCTTGGTAGTACGTTTTTGAGAGTTCTTGATCGTGTTTTGGATGTCGGGATGTTGTTGGTTTTACGAGCGGGAACAGAGGTTTATGAAGAGAGAATATCTTGAGGGAAATTCAATGAATTCTAGAGAAATCGCGAGTGGGAGTGGAGATGAAACATTGAAACGGTCATTTTCAGTATGGAGGACTTTGTGTGATGCGGGGAATGGATGTTTTAAGGAGAGTAGCCTCGAGGAGATTCTCGAAGGGACTTTAGTGTATATTTCTTCTTTACAGTGTGACCCTTACACTTTTTGCTATTTCGACTTTGGCCCCTACCATAAATTAAGCCCAATTCATTCACATTTCTTTACCAAGAATTTCAGTAGTGCTAAAGGCCCAAGTCAATCCAAACGACCAAGTCCAATCCTTCAATTTCAAGATTTTGAATGAAAATAGCACAGCCACCCACAATACTAACCTTATCTCCATAATGCTTGTTTGTGGAGGAAAAGATTTGTTGGCTCAATTGTAGTAGCAGTGTACATGGGAGGGAGTAGTCAATCTTTCAGGACTTGCACTAATCAAGATGGTTGAATTTTTGTCACAAATTATAATTATTCTCCATGAAATTGAGTGGCATATGGTTCAAGCCACATAACTACAAGGGCTCTTCTCTCTTCTCTCTCTCTCTCTCCCTCTCATATCAAATCAGAGTTTCTTGAAAGAGAGAAGGAAAGGAGTGATGGCTCATTTGCATCACAACCTCTCCATTGTTCTTAAATGTTCAGGACAAGAACTCTCGTGGAGATATGGAGGAATGAGATTCTACAAAATGAATTTAACCAGTCAAAGAGGAAGAATCAAGACAAACAGAGGACTCATTCATTGTTGCAGTTCTTCAACATCAACATCTGCTGATCAGCAAGTGAATGCAGAGAAGCTCGACTCGGTAAAAAATGAATACGAAGATCTGCAGTTTGGGTATCTGGTTAGAGATGTAAACTGGGAAGTGAGAAGAATGCTTGAGACAGAAGAAGAAATGAGAGAAGTAGCTAATGTTCAAGCAGAAGCTTTCCATGAGCCAGTCTTTCTCTTTGATGACATGTTCTTCGACTTCTTTAAGGTACTCTGGTTCACTTCTGCTTCACGTTTATTTACTTCAAATATACTCCATCCGTTCTATTATGAGTGGCTCACTTTCTTAATTTGTACGTTCCATTATAAGTAGCTCATTCAAAAAAAAAAAAAAAAACGTAAAAAAAATGCTGAAGAATCATCTTGTTTTCATTCACAGGCTGAAGTGCTTTCTGGGCTGCTGTACAGGCTAAGGAATTCCCCTCCTGATAGGTAAACTTAAGAAAGAAATGGCTTACGTGGCATCTATATGAGCACGTGTTGTAAACAGTATGATCTCCATAAAATAATCAGATTAATGTAATAAACAGATATGCCTGCTTGGTAGCAGAGCCCAGAAATGAAATCCAAGAATCAAAGAAAGAGCTCGCAGGAGTAGTAGATGCAACAATTCTAAGGGAAGATTCTGTTCTTCAGCATCTCCTAGGGGCAAAAGAGTATCTTTACGTGTCCGGGATAGCGGTTCTAAACAAGTTCAGGTTCAAATTCTTGCAAGAAACCTTACCTTAAGCCTAAGACACTCAAAACAGAACATGCACTAACAGAACCAATTGGGATTTGCAGGAGGCAGAAGGTTGGCACGGCATTGCTGAAAGCTTGCGACAAACTCGCTGCTATGTGGGGCTTCAACTACCTCGTCCTTAGAGCTTACGAAGATGATCATGGAGCCCAGAATCTGTATTCGAAAGCGGGTTACATAGTCGTCTCAGCAGACCCTCCATGGACGACTAGCTGGATTGGGCGGAGGAGACGCGTTCTTATGGTTAAAGAAATTAACATAAGGTGACATATTTTGTGAAGCAATAATATGTCCATTTGCCTACAAGAATCATCAGACACAACTGTCACATAGCAATATGTAAGAAACTCAAATCCTAAACTTATGAATTAAGACAAATGAACAGCTTATAGTTCTGGTGGATCTGTACATCTTTGTAAGTCTTGATTTTGCTCCAAAACAATGCTCAAGAGATCCATATCACATGTTTCTAGCAGTGAAAATGTTTAGAACAAGTATACTAAGATATGGAGCAATGCATTCTTTACATGCAATAACACTGTATGTATAAAGGCTTGAAGCAATGAAGTTGCTACTTGTAACTCGACCAGAGAAATGGATCAGTGTTTCTTTATGAAAATACACATTCAGACAGATCATACGGGCAATACAAATTATTTGGTTATGTTGAAATTCTTTCATAAATATCAAACAAAGACAAATACTTGTGGTTAAGCAATAGAATTTGATTTGGTTATCAAGTAGGGGCATATAGCATATCTATTCAAAAACATAAGCTATTACAACTTTCCTGCTTTTGCTAATTTTGCATTAAGAAACAACTAATAGAATTGAATTCAAGCATAACACCTTATGAACATCAAAGATCAAAATGCAGAATTCTCGAACATTAAAGGTGAATGTTACATGAAAATCACGAAGGGGGATCACAACCTAAGTACAAAACAACATATATAAGTCAGTGCAAGAAGTTGGCAACACAAATAAGCAACTGAAGATTCACTATGAAATACCTCAACTGTCTTCAATGATAGAGAAATGACTTTGACATTGCATATATCAAAAAGAATATTCAATAAACATTCCGGAGTTTTCTGCTTTCTGTCTACTGGCATTGATCATCGAGCAAGCAGTGGGGAAGAACAAGCGAAAACACGCTTTCTCCAAACAAGGCAAAACTTCCTTAAAATTCACTCTAACAAGATGACCTTGAAACTTCAAGGAAACAAGTTAAGGAGCATTCACATTGATCATGTGTTCATCAAACAATAAACACAGACTCCTCCAAAGCTTTATCAAAATTTTGAAATCATATCCAAAAGCGTGGGTTTTGTCAAAACCTTTCCCAAAAACCCAAAACCAATTCCAAACTGTAAACCAAACGCCCTCTGAATCATCATAGTTCAGTTATGTTAATAATAGCTAGACTTAGACCTGGCTTTTGTTGCAATAAAGTAATGGTTCTTTAATTTCTTGTGCTCACTTACATCTACTGAAATTTGACTAAATTAATTGCAAATGTGTCTAAATTGCTTCACTTTCTAGATACATTGATAATCATGTAATTACTAGAATATCTCTATGATTCTATTAATTCATCATTAATTATCATTACCTAAGTTAATGTATTAAACATCTTTTTACCGAATTATGACAAAATGTATAAAGTACTGATATATAAATCAAAGAAAAAAATGACTAAAAGATTTAAGAGCATAACAAGTATTTCATCTAAAACACTAAA
Source organism: Lavandula angustifolia (assembly GCA_028984105.1). NCBI lineage: Eukaryota > Viridiplantae > Streptophyta > Magnoliopsida > Lamiales > Lamiaceae > Lavandula > Lavandula angustifolia. The sequence continues at coordinate 5,891,396 of CM054823.1, read as the reverse complement.
ACTAAAATTCAAATTTGCAGAATCATCAACATATTATAGACTATATTTCCAAGTAAGGGGATCATCCCCAAATTCGTAGAGTAGTCAAGAAATCTGAGAACCAAACTGGAGCCAAACTTTCACCAAACTGATGAACACCACTATACTGACCACCAGTTCTGCAAACCATCAACTTCCCCGAATCTTGAGCCACAATCCTCAATGGAGAATCTGCACTGCTCGGAGAAGAAGATGGCGGCAGACTAATCACATCACAATCCTCTTCAAACAACCATGGCTGATCACCATTCACCCCTTGCATCTTCCACACTTGTACGATCTCACATCCCACAACACAATAGTGTAGATTCCCATTCACCTCTTGGAGGTGGGGAAACCATGATTTAGGTGTTCTGTTATGAGGGATTGTGATTTTCGGAAACGAAAAATATTTGATCACATTCTTATCAATATCATAGTAGGGGGAAGCACCACTGCTAGGCCAGTATATGAAGTTGTTGCAATGCACTCCATGAGCTGTTAAAAGTTCTGGGGATGTAAATGTAATTTCCCCCAAACAGATCTTCCAATGCCGATCCTCTGAGCTACAGACCTCAATCTGGTAAGTCTGCGTCTTCGCATTCTTCTTGAGACAAACAATCTTATAATGAGGCGATCTTGAAGGGTCAAAGGCTAAGTTGACTCCGGCAACAAAAGGGTACCTTTCATTATCAGTAAGAATGACTTTTGTTGATTGTTTTGTGGTGGGGTTGTAGACGTAGTACAAGTAGTCATAATTCAGCAACAGCAAACCGTTGCAAGATTTCGAGATTTTCAACATTCTTGGTTCAGGGGTATAAATATTGAAGTTGTGAGGAGTTATCTTATCTGATTGGCGAAAGGATGGAAGTAAAAGAACTCCGAGGTGGATGTCGTGAGGATGAGAGATGGCGGCGGTTTTGGGTGGCGGAGGATGTGGAGGCGGCGGAATTGAACGGTGGAGATGAGGGAGTGCCATTTTTTGCAGACTAACATGAGTCTGATGAAGAATTTTGCAGGCACCCATAGAAGGATTTCCAATATGATGTCGTCCAAATTTGATTCAGAATTCATGATGCAGAATCTAACATGTAATTGCATCAAACATCGATTAAAACCCTAACGCAAATAACAATTTTCGAACACTTCATACTCGCTTTAAAGATAAAGAAATAATGATTTTGTCAAACTGTATAAACCTGGGAGAAGTCGGATTATCGATTTGCATGGCTTGATTCTGATGCATTCTTAGTTTCTTACGCACGGCTATGAGAGATTGAATCGCAGTTTCCGATTTCATTTTTCTGGCAAAAACTTATGATGCAACATCATCCAATTACTCAATTTTAATCCATTTTGATCCGTATTTTATCCGTGGACTGTTTTAACCAATGTTTGACTTGATGATATCAGCATGACATCATTAATCTTTTTTATTACTTTTTTTAATTTTTTACGTTTTTTTTCTCTTTATTTTAAGGACGGGCGTGTCACTCTTTGCATATGGAAATGTCAATCGTAACAAACAAAAGTGTCAATCGCAAAAAATAATTTTTTTTTAAATTTAATTTTTTTTCTTTTTTTTAAACGTTTTTTCCCCTTTATTTTAAGGACGGGTGTGTCACTCTTTTCATACGAAAGTGTTAATTGTAATAAACAAAAGTGTCAATCGTAACAAACAAATATTTTAATTTTTTAACTTTTTTATAAGTAAGGCGTGTCATTTGTAATGAATAAACGGGTCACTTATTTTTTATCCAAAGTGTCAATCGTAACAAACAAAAATGTCATTTGTATTTGAATAAAGTACCATTTATTGACTATCTATTATTTTTGAAAAAAATGCGATTTGTTTCGAAAAAAAATGTCATTTGTTTATGAAAAAAGTATCAATTGTCTATGTTGTTTGTGTCAATCATGACAAAATAACGTATCAATGAGCAAAGTGTCTATTTATGCCATAATTCATAATAGAGAGCAGAGTGTCAATTGTCTCTGATGTGTGTGTCAATCACGATAAAAGAACGTGTCAATGATGAGTAGAGTGTTTGTTTAAGCCATAATTCACAGTAGAGAGCAGAGTGTCAATTGTCTCTGTTGTGCGTGTCAAACATGACAAAAGAATGTGTCAATGATGAGCAGAGTGTCTATTTAAGTCATAATTCACAATAGAGAGTAAAGTGTCAATTGTCTATGTTGTGCGTGTCAATCATGACAAAAGAACTTGTCAGCAGAGTGTCTGTTTAAGCCATAATTCACAATAAAGAGCAGAGTGTCAATTGTCTCTGTCGTGTCAATCACGATAAAAGAACATGTCAATGATGAGCAGAGTGTCTGTTTAAGCCGTAATTCATAGTAGATAAGAGTGGAGCAACATATTTAATAACTGCCTCTGTTCATAAGGAAATCACATAATTCCCCTCTCACTCTCAAATCAATAGACATTAGTACGATTAAAAAGTACGATAAAAGAAGAAATATAATGCTCTAGCCTTTACAGCCTCTAAGTTAAGCACTCAACTGTAACTAGGAACACAAAAGTGATCAAACCTAAGCGTGTAAAACCAACAGAAGATTGACATCTATGTTTTGTTTCAAATAATAAATTAAATAGTTCACATCAAAATTGGAAGAACCAAAAACATCAGGAAATCAACGAATTGTAAATAAATGACGAATTGATCAAATGCCAGACAAACACCACTATCATCAAATCAATAAACTAGCACAACCAATCATCCGCTCCACCAAGAAGACTGAACTTGAGAATTACAATTTCAAAAACTTAAGAAGCAAATTCAAGCAATTGTAGAAATTGATTTTGGCGAAGCACTAACCCAACGGCGGCGACGTTTCGCGGTTGAATATTGACGAGTTCTTCAGATCTGTAGGCGCATCTATTTTTCGGAGAGAGAGAGAGAGAGAGAGAGAAAGAGAGAGAGAGAGAGAGAGAGAGAGAGAGAGAGAGAGAGAGAGAGAGAGAGAGAGAGAGAGAGAGAGAGATGACGATGAAAGACGGGAGAGAGGAGACGACAGTGAAAAAGGGGGGAGAGAGAGAGAGGACGGTGGGAGAGAGCGGAGGTGGATCTAGAGGATGGCACGGAGGTGGATCCAGCCGCCGGAGTAACGGAGACGGAGGCGCGAGGAGTGACGGCGATGGAGACGGAGAGGAGTGACGACGGCGGAGACAGGGAGGACGGTGGAGAAAGAGAGAGAGGGGAGTGGAGAAAGAGAGGGGGGGAGGAGAGAGAGAGAGAGAGAGAGAGAGAGAGAGAGAGAGAGAGAGAGAGAGAGAGAGGTGATTTGCAGAGAGAAAGAGAGGGAGAGAGAAAGGGGGTAGTGGGGAGGGGAGGAGACGGGAAGAGAGAGAGAGCGTAATTCAATAATTTAAAAAAAAAAAATATTGAACTGGGTCAAATTCGAGTCAAAATTGGGCAATTGGATCATGTTGCATGTGCAACATGATGCACCATAGTCCATCTCCCTTTTTCTATCTTAATAACAAATTAGTTGGGTTTTGATTATTATTTATAAGATAATGTAATTTGTGTTACAAAATAATAAGTGTAATATGCCGAAACACAAAAATCCGTAAAATAGAAATGGAATATTACAACTTTAAACAAGGAAGTAAACAAGAACCAAATATAAAGCCGAGTCGAGAAGGCTCTCTATCCGCAAGAGATAAACGCCCCGGTAGTGCTCTTGGTGTTGGCGTGATCTCCCCAAAGATGAAACGACTTTCGTCTTATTGTAGGCAGCACTGCAATACAACAAGCTCCGGCGAACTTGACGAATGGCGAGGACAAGAGCTAGATGAACTTAGAGCTAATATGAGAATGATATGATATACTTGAGTGTGTATGAAATAATTTCTACCAATCCTATTTATAGGCTTTCTCCACCATGTAGGAATCAATGCTCATGATGACCACCATCATCACATAAACGGCGGTTACGAGAGCTCATGATGACCACCGGCGGTTACGAGAGTTCATGATGACCACCATCATTACACAAACGGCGGCTACGAGAGCTCATGATGACCACCGGCGGTTATGAGAGCCCATGATGACCACCATCATTATACAAACGGCGGTTACGAGAGTAAGTGGAGAGTTACAAATTGATTCAATATTTGAATCACGAACCATCTCCACTTCAATTTAGTACCACTTTACGCATCAAACTTCGAGAAGCTATTTCTCACTCACTGAAAATCGGAATTGAGAAACTCCTCTATACTGCATTTAAATGCAGATTTTCCAACAATCCCCCACATGAGTGGGAATAGCCTAAATGTATGCATGTAAACACTAAGCTCAGTCCCCAAGAGACAATAAAGCATCAGGGTAGGTGGCTTGTGACCTTGAACCATCCTTAATTAGTGTTATCGAGTATACCGGCGGACTAGTGAACACAAGGTTTTGAACTATTCATCCAACGTGTATATCGAGACAATAACACTAACACTATAAAGTCTCAACCTCGTCCGTTCTCACGTTTGTGTCCGTTTCTGGTCATGGACAACCTCTTTGGATTTATAAGTATCGAATAGAAGCGGCCCTCACTACTCACTTACATATGTGATTCTTACACGAGTATCCTGCCATACTCCACCTCCTCGAGGTATCCAAGAATTAATAAAAGTCTATGACTTAACCTCACCACATAACAGGTCAGCAACACTCTACTGCTCTTTCCAGGGAATAATTCTGACGAGTGTTGTTACACAAACAGACTCTCATAGCTTAGTTTTCCCATTGAATCAAGTACATGGGATCTCCACTCTACAAGGTTGGGTTACCACTATAATTGTCTTAAGTTGTGGATTTTACTCTCCTTCCCTCTAGCAGTTTATACATTTGATCTCGAGGCAAACTCTTAGTAACCGGATCCGCTAGGTTATCTGCCGACCTAACATAGTCAACATAAATAACCCCACTCGTGATCAAGTGTCTTACAGTATTATGTCATCGACGTATGTGTCTAGACTTACCATTGTACAACCCACTTTTCGCTCTTCCAATAGCAGCTTGACTATCGCAGTGAATCATCACAGGTGGTACGGGTTTGTTTCAACATGGAATATCTTCCAAAAATTACGGAGCCACTCGGCTTCCTCACCAGTCTTATCTAAGGCGATAAATTCTGATTCCATGGTGGATCGGGCTATGCACGTCTGTTTCGTGGATCTCCACGACACAACTCCTCCCCCTATAGTGAACACATAACCACTAGTAGACAACGAGTCTTTAATGTCGGATATCCAATTTGCATCATAGTACCCTTCAAGTACTGGGGGATGTCTCGAGTAGTGCAGCCCAAAGTTAAGAGTGTATTTCAAATACCTCAGAACTCTTATAAGAGATTTCCAATGCTCTCTACTCGGATTACTCGTATAGCGACTTAGTTTGTTCACCAGACATGCTAGATCGGGCCTCGTACAATTCGTGATGTACATAAGATAACCAATGACTCTAGCATAATCCTCTTGAGCAACAGGATCACCTATATTCTTGCTCAAGTGAACATTAAGTTCTAAAGGAGTCTTAGCCGACAAACCATCATACGTATTGAACTTCTTAAGCACTTTCTCAATATAATGAGACTGTGATAGAATAATTCCCTCAGGAGTTCTTTTGATTTTTATTCCAAGAATAACATCAGCCACTCCCATGTCCTTCATGTCGAAATTTCATGCTCTTGGTTTCATTAATCACTTGACTGTTACGTCCCATAATTAACATATCATCAACATAAAGACATACAATAACAAAATCGTTATTCGTATCCTTTATCTAAACACATTTGTCACACTCATTTATCTTGAATCCGTTCGACATCATAACTTCGTCAAACTTCAAATGCTATTGTAAAGGGGCTTATTTTAATCCATATATGGACTTAACCAACTTGCACACCTTTCTTTCTTGACCAGGTACCACAAAACCTTCAGGTTGTTCCATATAAATTTCTTCTTCTAAATCTCCATTTAGAAAAGCAGTCTTCACATCCATTTGGTGAGTTTCAAGATTGTGCAGAACAACAATCGAAAGCAGCACGCGGATTGAAGTTATTCTCGTGACAGGCGAATATGTATCGAAAAAACCGTACCCTTCCCTTTGCTTAAAACCCTTTACAACTAAACGGGCCTTATATTTATCAATTGACCCATCAGTCTTATATTTTCTTTTTAGGATCCATTTACATCATAAGGGCTTACAACCTTCTGGCAAATCTGCTAACACCCACGTATGATTTTGCATAATGGAATCAATCTCACTTTGGACAGCTTCTTTCCAAAGTGGTCCATCAGGTCTCGTAAGAGCTTCATTAACAAACCTCGGTTCCTCATCTAAAAGGAACACCAAATAGTCCAGACCAAAGTCCTTAGCAATTCTTGCTCTCGTGCTACGTCTCGGTTCAAGAGCTTCTAGGTCAGAACCAGGTCGTTTTCGTGAAACTGGTTCAACCCCTCCAAGCTCAGAACTAGTAGCTTCATCTCTCGTTCTAGCATTAGAGCTAGATTCAACCTTATCCTTACATGGATAAGTATTCTCAAAGAAAATAGCATTCCTTGATTCAATAGTTGTTCCCACATTCATATCGGGAACTTTCGACTTATGAATAATAAACCTATAGGCACTACTATTCAAAGCATATCCGATAAATATACAATTGACGGTCTTAGGTCCGATTGTAACTTGCTTAGGTAGAGGCACTTCTACCTTAGTCAAACACCCCCAGACTTTAAGGTATTTGTAGGAAGGTTTACTTCCTTTCCACATCTCGTAAGGAGTTATATCCTTACCTTTAAGGGGAGTCTTGTTCAGTAAGTAGTTAGCTGTTAAAACAGTTTCCCCCCACATGTTCTGGGGTAGCCCCGAACTAATTAACAAGGCATTCATCATCTCCTTAAGTGTTCGATTTTTCGTTTCAGCAACGCCGTTGGATTGTGGCGAATAGGGGGCAGTAGTTTGATGAATAATACCACTAGATTTACACAACTCTTCAAATGGAGCTACATAATCTCCCCCTCTATCACTTCAAACATTTTTAATCCGACAATCTAGTTGATTTTTGGCTTCCGCGTTGAAACTTTTAAAAGCTTCAATTGCCTCGTCTTTACTTCTTAGAAGATAAAGACAACAATAACGTGTGCAATCGTCAATAAACGTGATGAAATACTTTTTACCACCTCTTGTTTGCACAAACTTCAAATCACACACATCTGTGTGAATATGTTCAAGAGGCTTAGTGCTCCTTTCCATCGAATGAAACGGTGGTTTAACCATTTTTGCTTCTACACATACTTCACATCTTTTATTTTCATTAAACTCATTTACTTTTAGTAAATCGAGATTAGCTAGACATTTTATTGCATTTAGATTAACATGTCCTAATCTACAATGCCATAAATCGGAGCACTCTGTCAAATAAGAAGAAGCAGAAGCATTATTATTTCCATCATTACTGGGCACTTGGCGAAGTGCCGCTATATTGAGCTTAAAAACCCATCGATAAGATACCCCTTACCAAGAAATACACCAAACTTAGATAAGATAAACTTATCAACTTCAAACACTAGTCTAAAACCCCGTTTGACTAGTACGAAACCCGACACAAGGTTCTTCCAAATATCCGGAACATGAAACACTTCACTCAAAATCAATTCTTTGTCGGAAGTCATCCTCAGAACGACGGTTCCAACTCCAACCATGTCGGAAGTACGCCAATTTTCATAGGCAATGGAGACTTGCATGTTCTCCTAATTTGCACTTGGAGGTGCGAGACCATCTTCCTTGAGGATGTATCCAAACCCTAGTGTTGTTAAATAAAAACATCTTTTGTTGCCAACGTTTGAAGTCGGCCCCACCAAATTGTGGTGGCCTTTCTGCGACGGACAATGCTCTTGAAGAATGCAACGGCACCGGCAAAGTTGGGATCAAGCCCCCCACCCCTCAAAGGTGGTTCAACGTTCCAAAAGGGATAAACGGTGTCACCGAAGACGACATAAAGACATGAGTTGCATCAAGTAGATTGTTCACAATCCGGTCATTAGTAGCGGATGACATGGCGGCCAAGGGTGAAATGGTGACCATGTTGGATAATGGCAAAGTAACATTCGTAGTCGATGAGGCCACGAACGAGAATGAAGATGGTCCACCAAATCCGGCAGCGGAGATTCCGACGGAAGTGACCGCGAGAAAAGGGACTCCGGTGGAGGAGACGGTTGCGGTCGAAGAGACGGCGACGCCGACAGCAATGGTGGATGATGCAGCGGATGAAGATGCCATTTCCAAGCTAAGGTAAGTTTAAGTTTCGGTTTTTGTTTCCGGCAACAAGGTCGATTTATCTCTTGCGATTGTTACAAAATAATAAGTGTATTCTGCCGAAACACAAAAACCCGTAAAATAGAAATGGAATATTACAACTTTAAACAAGGAAGTAAACAAGAACCAAATATAAAGCCGAGTCGAGAAGGCTCTCTATCCGCAAGAGATAAACGCCCGGTAGTGCTCTCGGTGTTGGCGTGATCTCCCCAACGATGAAACGGCTTTCGTCTTATTGTAGGCAGCACCGCAATACAACAAGCTCCGACGAACTTGACGAATGGCGAGGACAAGAGCTAGATGAGCTTAGAGCTAATATGAGAATGATATGATATGCTTGAGTGTGTATGAAATGATTTCTACCACTTCTATTTATAGGTTTTCTCCACCATGTAGGAATCAATGCTCATGATGACCACATCATCACACAAACGGCGGTTACGAGAGCTCATGATGACCATCGGCGGTTACGAAAGCTCATGATGACCACCATCATTACACAAACGGCGGTTACGAGAGCTCATGATGACCACCATCACTACACAAACGGCGGTTACGAGAGTAAGTGGAGAGTTACAAATTGATTCAATATTTGAATCACGGACCATCTCCACTTCAATTTAGTACCACTTTGCGCATCAAACTTCGAGAAGCTATTTCTCACTCACCGAAAATCGGAATTGAAAAACTCCTCTATACTGCATTTAAATGCAGATTTTCCAACAATTTGTAATTTGCTCAATTTGTATTTCATTTTATTGCATACATTTTGGATCAAATTGGAATTTGGTATAAAAACACTTGATTCTCACCCTCCCAATTGCAAGAAAATGATTCCAAATATGCGAATCTCATACACTTTTGTTACAACCAGACATACTGGTTGCCGCTAATTATTTAATTAAACTGAAATTTGGAATGAATATGAATCATTAAAAAAATAAGCACATTTGCTTTATAGCAGATCTTTTACAAGATTATACTGAACTCTGATTCGTTTAGAAAATGTGATTATAGGAACTATCCACCTCACAAAGATAAGATCACAAATAAAAAGATCACTCCTGTAGCACCTAGATTGGGCAGAGGTGATGTTCGGATTGACGGAACCCGAGTCAAGAAAATAGAACATGCGAGTAAGTAAGCTGTCAGTTAGACTGCTGAGTGAATCTTTTTTTATCCTCGTCTCTTAATTCTCTATTGATTCCTTGTTCCCCACGTCATCAAGAAGTTGGAGAGGTGAATTCGAGCTGTCCGGATCTTCTGGCCCATTTCCGGTGGACCACTTGGTAGCCCACCAATCACGCGGCGCCACGCGTGCATTGGTGGGCCCCCAAGCCAATAAATTAATATTAGAGTGTAAAAAAGGTGGCCCACCAATGCACGCGTGACGCCGCGTGATTGGTGGGCCACCAAGTGGTCCACCGGAAATGGGCCAGAAGATCCCCAGCGGAATTCGAGTTGGGTAAATTTGATGGTTGGTGGGATTTTGCATATTGTGGTTCTTAAATAGATTGAAGAAATGGGTTTTCAGATCGGAGAGAGATTTAAAGCAAGTTTGCAAACTTGTTAAGTCCGAAGAGGAGAATAAAATTTAGAGTAAATAGTCAAATTGATCACCTATTCAAATTAGTCCTCACTTTTCAAAGAATAATTTAAGTCAAAACATCTTAATTCCTGCATTTGTCCTTTCATCTTTTTCATAACATTCAAATTGATCATCTATATTTCAACTGAGTCATATAAATCTAAACATCTTAATTTTATACGACAAGCCCCAATTTTTACTTGAATGATAAAGTTAATCAAATACTCGTTTGTATTTACTATTCCACCCAATTCCAATTTATTTATCCTCATATTACCTTATACAAATCTATCCAAATCAAATACTCCTTCCGTCCCGCCCGATTTGTCTTGTTTATTTTCGGCACGGAGATTAAGATGAGTGGTGGTTATGTGTAGATGAGTGGGTGTTGTGTATAAAGAGATAGTCTCCACAAAGAAAAAATGGAGTTTGTGTAGTAATTATTTTTTCATTTTAAGAAACAAGACAAATCAAGCGGGACTACCCAAATGGGAAAACAAGACAAGTCAAACAAGAAGGATAAAGTATAATAAACACAAAACTACCATTATTGTGAAAATCATCCATAATATATCCAAGATGTTCAAAATACCCTCACTTTTTCATTATTCTCATTTGAAAGTGCGTCATATCAATCGGGCACACGATAGGGCACACGATGAAAATGTGATGGGGGCTACTGAATCATTGATTCGTGAGAAAGTGTGTCCTATTGATAAGACACGTGTCTTGATCAAACACATAACATGGCACGTGATCGGACATAATAGGACACATGCATATCCTGTAGGATTTGTACCGATCAATCGACATTGATCGAACATGTGGTTAGACAATATTATTTCGAAAATCAATCATTTTTTCATAAAATTTTTAAAAAAAATCACTTGAAAATGATTAAGGGGAGAATGACATTTCTCAAAATGTACGAGTATTAATGTCATTTTGGTAGATTATAATGATTTGATAGAATTTTGTTTTACTTCAATTATTTTTTTATTACACCAAACACCCCCTTATTAATTCCTATTCACTTTCTTTTTTTATCTTTATTTTCTCCTATATATAACTTTTCTTTTTAGGAAAATGAGCTATCCTTTACCCTTATAACCATTTTATTAAATTAGCCCCAACAAAAATTGAATAATATATTAACTACTAATTAAACTGCATGCCGTGTGTTTTGGTTTTGCCCTATATAAAAAATTGATAATGACTTTTTAAGATTTGAAGTTGGGTTCCTATCCTAACAAAAGGAAATCCTCATATCAAAGAGCAACCTAGTTAACTTGAAAAAACCTTAATAATAATTCATTAATATTTTCTTATAATAAAAAAAAGTACATCTATTATTCGAATTATTCACTATAATAAATAATCAATATTCAATCATTCATATTCTGATACAGGAAATTTACGAGTCTAAAGTATAAATCATTGAAAGCACAAGATTAGTATACACCATAATAAAATATTAAAATTTATCTAGTGAATACTTTTGATAGAGGCTAATTTATCTAGTCGCCAAAATAAAATAACTAACCCTCAAAAACCATAAACATTGTCATTCTCCAATCACCGAGCAATGGCTTCTTCTCGACCAAAGATCTACTCTTCTTTACCAGTATCTTCTCTCCAGATACTATCTTTGTTACTGATAATATCACTTTTTCCGGCGATCGGCGCATCGGCGGATCAGTTCAAGTTGGACGGCAAAGTGTTGGAGCTCCACGAATCCAATTTCGATGCCGCGATTTCGAGCTTCGATTACGTTTTTGTAGATTTTTACGCTCCCTGGTGCGGCCACTGCAAGCGTCTCGCGCCTGAGGTTCAACCTTTGCTTCTTCGCCTTGTGTGATTGGGTTTCGTTAATCATATTTTTTCTTTTGGTTTTCATTGATTGAAAAAAAATATTTAATTTGAAGAGTACTTGAGCTTCTAGTAGATATAGTGTGGTTGTAGTGCATCTGGTGTTCACGAGTTCAGGCAAATTTCAATTCTTTGATTGGAGAGAGCATTTTACTGTGATTTTTCTTGATTGTATTTTGTGATAGACTGCAATAGCCTGGAAAGAAAATGCTGCTGAAGCTATAATATAGTCATCTTTTTTTCCTTCTGTAGGATGTTGCATATATTTTTCAGATGTAGTGATGTAAGCATATGTTGCAGTACATGTTTGTTAATATGTCTAGCATATGCTATGGGTTCTTTATAGTTACAGTAGCATGCTAGCTATTCTGATTTCATTTGGTGATTTTAAGGATGTGTCAAGTATTCTCAATTTCCTTTAAATCATGAGTCACTCTATAGTCTATACAACTGACTTTTTTGTCATGCCAGTTTTAATCCGTTATTGGTGGTGCTTTGTGGCTCTTAGGAGATTATTCTAAAGGTATTAAGGAACAAGTCGCTCAATTGTTAAGCTGTAATAACCAGAATAAATTTAAGAAAGGCAAAACTTTCACTGGTGGAACCATCGAAGCCTCTTTTAGGATCTTGAGTAGTTTTATTCTCTTGGTACACATTAAGTTAAGTCAAAAAGGCTTTGTGGCACAGAAGAACAACTTGCTTTATATATTTCCTGTTTCTGATTGATTGCCGGTCTATCCTCACAGTATTAGAGCCTCTTACCATCCGTTTGGATTCAACCCCTAATTTTGTTTATAAATTGGACTAATGGATGTGAATGCTGCATTGCAGTTAGATAAAGCGGCCCCTGTTCTAGCTGGATTGAAGCCACCCGTAGTTGTAGCAAAGGTAGATGCTGACAAGTACAGAAAGCTTGGTTCTAAGCATGATGTTGAGTATGTTAACTCATTCTCCTAGAACAATAGTTTTTTGGGCTGTCTAGACCCGCTTTTATAGTTTCTTGGATGAGATATAATAATCTGTATGGTTGGTAAGTAATAAAAATATTAATTCTATTTTATGCAGTGGATACCCAACTCTAAAGATTTTCATACATGGAGTTCCTACAGAATATTTTGGACCGCGGAAAGCTGATTTACTTCTTCAGTTTTTGACAAAATTCGTTGCTCCTGATGTTGCTTTACTTAATTCTGACTCTGCTATTAGAGACTTTATCAAGGAATCAGGCACAAATTTTCCTATGTTTATAGGCTTTGGCTTGAATGAGTCCACAATATTGGATATGGCTGTCAAGTATAAGAAGAAAGCCTGGTTTGCTGTTGCCAGTGACTTCTCTGAGGATATGATGTCCTTCTATGATTTTGATAAGGTGCCTGCTTTGGTTGCGATTCATCCAGCCTACAATGAGCAGAGCATTTTGTATGGACCATTTGAAGGTTAGCTTGATGCTAATTGTTAATTTTTGTCTTTGATGCCTGTGGGTATCTCAGTTTCCATTTTTTTCGAAGCATGTTACTTCTAACATCTTTTTAGCAAAGTCCCTTCTGAAACACTTACATTTGCATATATCATACCCATGCATATATGCACGTGTATTTGGTTTCAGATAGCTTGTAGTGCACAGCTTTTGTTACCATTCTCTAACAGTTCCAGGTGCAGTTGTTTCTAAACTATGGTCAGAATCTGGTTTACATGAAGATTTGTTATAACTTGATTTAATCTTCAAAGCATCATGCTCTTATAGAAAGCTAATTTTGAACCCATTTCGGATGTTAAAATAGTATGAAGATATGGTCTGTCCAACAACATAAGATTGGCCACATTTGCATTTTTCCTTGAGAAGCTTCCAACGTTTGAACTGTTAAAAATGATTAGCCTGTTTTCAAATCTCATCTTATATATATTTTTCATTGCCCTGAATTGCAGAAAATTTCCTTGAAGATTACATAAAGCAGAGTTTGATCCCTTTGATATTACCCATAAGTCAGGATTCATTGAAATTGCTCAGAGATGACAAAAGGAAAGTTGTTCTAACAATCTTGGAGGATGAAGTAGATGAAAAGTCTAGGGAATTAATAAAAGTTTTAAAGTCCGCTGCTTCTGCAAATCGTGACTTGGTCTTTGGCTATGTTGGGCTGAAGCAGTGGGAAGATTTCGCTGAGTCATTTGAAGTCTACAAGAAAACCCCACTTCCTACGATGGTTGTCTGGGATGGTGATGAGGAGTATTACACTGTAAGTGATTGGTTTTTACTTCAATAATTATGTCTCTCAGAGTTTATATCTTTGAGGATTTTGTTTCTTAATGTTGCAATCTTCGTTTGAACAGGTTGTTGGTTCAGAAAGCATTGATGAAACCAACATGCACAACCAAGTATCAAAATTTATTGAAGGATACAGAGAAGGAAATGTCATACAAAAAAGTCTCCACGGTCCAACCATGATGGGATTCATAAAATCACAGCTAGGAACCAGACTCATTCTCATTGTTATATTTGTGGTACTGGTAATGGTGTTGATCGTGATGATGACTAAAGAAGAGCCTCTAACTGTTGGCACTCGGGACCAGGCCGAAGATGGGAGGAGCTCCACTCCCCAGCCGGAAACCAGAGAACCACGTCGGGACACTGCCAAGGAAGACTGATTTTCACGGTTTGCTCACTACAAATTCCATTTACAACTTGTCTGGATTAGATTATCTTTTGAAACTTATGCAGTATTTTGGACAGTCGTAATTTATCAAATTTGGGTAGGCGTGCAGCATTTTATCTCATTATTATTTCGTAACTTGTTTACTCTGTAGTTAAACCAAGTTAGACGAACCTCTTTCTTGTATAGGTACATTTGGTTATGGTGCATTTCTACTAGGGATCTTTGCTTTACATTCATTTCTTAAAATCTTGAGTTTCGAAACTCAACTTTACATATACACTGCTTCCGTCCTACTAGTGACATTGTATTCATAATGTTCCACTAGAAATGTCATGTTTTTGAAAAAGAGAAGGAATGTGCGGATATTTTTTTTTTTTACTTCATGTCTAGAAGAAATAAAACGTTCTAATGAAATGGGTTGGGGGTTGGGGGGTACTTGATACCTCATTATGCGTATCTAAATTTTAAATGAAAAATGAAGGGCTTGAGAATCTTCACCTTACAAAACGGAAGTAAACCAATATTTACAGACAGAAAAGCATACCCCCACAAAGAGAAATTGAGACAAAAATCATACGAATTAAAAGCCACATGCAGATGCAAATGAAGCACAAAAAATCTTAAACATGTGTAGCAAAAGTAATCAATCTACTTTTAAACGTATGTGGCAATTTATAAGTTTAGCACAAGGGCCAACTCTGGTCTCCTTTAAACCGTCTGTCTGCAATGAAGTTCCTCTGTAGCTTCTCTAGCAATCCGGTAACGACTGAGCCGAGGCAAAGGGCGAGAAGCTCGTAGCGGACTCGCTATAATGCAAAGGGTTAGCTTGCCGGCTTGAAGATCCTAAGTAACTTGAGCCATTCCCAGGGGTAGGAATGTACGGGGACATGTATCTGGAGTTGAGAGGTGACAAGTAAGGGTACCCTAACGAGTGGGGCGAAACTAGATACGCCCCGTGAGATCTTTGCGAAGACATGTTTCTAAGGTTGGCGGAGCTCCGGCTTGCGCTTAGATGAGGAGAGTGGTGATGGGAGAGAAGAGAGTGGGGGTTGTAAGGGGTGGAGGAGATTGATTGAGGCCGCGAAAATGGTGGTGTTCTAGAGTATGACGGATCTATTTGAATGGCAGATGATGATGCTAATGATGATCTAAAGGACGATAGAACCGAAGAGGAAACAAAGGAACCTGGGATGGATGAGAGCAGCGGTGTGGATTCCGTTGCTGGCGGTTCACCATTGCTGGTTCTTGCATCACGCTTGCATACCGGGCAGAATGTTCGCCACGAAGTCAGCCAAGCATCAACACAAATTGCATGGAATTCTGAGAAATAACATGAAATTCTTACATATGCTTGAAAAGAGAACGATAGAAGGGGGTCGATAAGAACGCTTACTATGTCGACATGGCAAGACTCGTAGCCTCTCGCCCATGGTGTAATCTTCGAGGCATATGGCACATGTAGCTGAAGTGCAGTTGTCTTCAAGAACAGCTGTGAAGACTAGGGATGGCATGGCTTTGACCAAACGGCTGCTCATCCCGTGGAACTCTCGTACGTGGGGAGCTTGGGGCCGTACTCTTCTAATCCGATGCCTACGGACAAAGAAACATGTGGCCATCACAGCAGACATAGCGAGGAGTGAAATGAAGGAGATAGCCATTATTGACCATGCTGAGTCGAAGCTCGGGTTTATCCACACCTCCGCGTTGCTAATGTTGGTGTTTTTCATCAATGTTTCGCCGGATGCCTTGGAAACAAACACAGCCTGAATCTTTATACCAGCAGAGTTTCCAGCCACTGCATTTTCAAATGTAAGAAATTAATGCTTTTAGCACATAAGTTGAAAAGGATCGGAGTTGCAAACTGGAGCCGGACATCGACAAACTGAAATCCAATCCTAATACAATAAGAAAATACTATATAATACTAATAAATCTAGAAATATTCAAACTAATCTTAAATGAATCCTAACAAAAAACGATCAGTATCTCCCTACGATTACTCTGCATCAACTTAATTGATTGACTGCAAAAACCAAAAGTCACATTCAACTTGCAAGTTGATGTTCGGATCAGTCTTTTATACATTTCTTCATATCCTCCTCACAAAGAATCAGGCATAAAGAATACATTGATGAAGCAATGTATCAAAAGTATGAAGGTGTGGTAGAAGAAGACATACTTGCAACCAATTCCTCCTTTAAATTATCATAAATAATGGCGGCTTTAAATCCTGCAGCTTGTACTCTTCTGACTTTTTCGTCAAAGCTACATCCTCCTCGGACTATCAACGCAAATGGAGACGTGGTGTTACTCACTACTTGAGCAAGCTTATTAGTCAGTGATGAGCATGCATCCAAAGGTTCTGCCACATACAATCTCCCACAAATCCCAGACGCTGCAACTGATGGAGCTGAAATACGAAAGCACGAGAGACTTTATCAGTAAGTGGCCATTAACAAGAAGTAGACCCTAGCACTTGTTATCAAACTATAAACACTCCTAACAGGGGAAGGAAGGAGTTTTCGTGTTGTTATGCAACAGCTAACTAATTCCACTTTAAGTCTTTCTATTGCAAATCATAAGGTAACAAAATAAGCCAACAACCAATAAATCAAACATCCACCAACTGCTCCATATGGCCTAAAACAAATCTCTGTTTTTTATATGTCGGTATCAGAAAAAGACTACCTCTTTCAGCCCAAATACTGCAGGAGCTGAATTATTCAAGCAATCCATCTAACAGTAAACAAGCCAAAATACTCAGCAGCCTATGAAATTAAGAAGACGTGGGTTACAAAAAAAAAAAAAAAAAAAAAGCGAATCGGAAAAGAATAGTAAAGATCCAACTAAACAGAAAATCCACCAAGGCAACAACCAGATTCAAGAATATTGACACAAAAAACCCAATAACTGGCAGTTACACACGAAGGAAAAGATATAGAGAAAATGGAAATTAAACTCACCAAAATTAGCTTCAAGATCATCGAACGATAGAGTAATATTGTTGCCTATAAAAACCACATTTCCGTAAGCCGTGAAAGCACCCATTAGACAAAATAAGAAGCAGAAAAATACCCACAAATCCGGCATCTCTAACGACCTTAAAAATTCAAACTTTATCCAAATATTGCACAGCCCGTAAACCCTCTTCTTCTTTTTCCTCAAAGAAGCAAAAAATTTCTACTCAATTTCTAAAAAAGGGGTTTCAGACAATGAGGAGATTTCGACATCAGCTTCCATGCTGGAGTAGGATGCTGTGAAGATGGCTGGTCTTCTAGGGCTTTGGGATAAATTGTACTGTAATTAAGGTAATTTCCCCAAGAGACTAATTTGTATCAATCAAAATTCAATTTGCTATTTATGGGAGTGTTGTCATTTGTTTGTGGGTGAGCTGGAATGATAATCTTCCCAATGAATATCCTTTCAGAAATTATTAGATATAGCAAAATTAACAAGTGTGATTGTGGGTTTTGCAACATGGCCCTCCAAGGAGTTTCTAATTATATACGTCTCAGAAAAAGTATCTCTTTCTTTATCGGTTATTCTAGGAAAAGTGTCATATTTACTACACAAATTATTACGCATTTTATTTGATGAACTATAATTTTATATAATTTTATTTATTATTAATATTTTTTTTAAATAAATACTTCGAAAAGAAATAAGATAACTTCTATTCGACCGAACAAGTATTATAAAGAGAGGAGAGAGAACTAAAAATCATTGATATCTCTCTCTTGCTCACAGTGGGTTGGTTTGGAACGGGATAGTTATCAGTTCCAGAAATAATTAGGCACATTGTATCGTCAAAATACAATGAATTAAGTGTGTGCAATAATATAAAATCTTACTATGGGTCCAAGTGTTCAACTTTCTTTTGATCTTAATTTTTGTTTGTCTAAAGATTTGTCTTTATTCTATAAAGTAATTAGTACTCATGTAACAAGTTATAGACCCATTTCAACCTAATAACTTAGTCATGATTATAAAACATGAATCATCACAAATTCAGGTAACCGAAGAGATATCTATAAGATATCATCGGATGTTAAAGATAAAATATTGGGTCCAATTCAGTGGCGTAACCGGACAAGGTTAGTAGTGGCCAAGTTATGGTCTATTGTAAAAATAGTTGTTAAAATTGATAGAAAAAAAATGATTTTTTTTTCTTTTTTTACATTACTTACATACATTATATTGCATTAGCATTTTTTTTCTCTTAATTCTTAAGAACTTCATAAAATAAAATTCTAATTTAAGTATAAAAAGATAAGATTTAAATTATTTTTTAGCCTTTTGATCAGAAAAAAAAGAGACAAAAGCAAGAGAGAGAGAAAAAAGTTTGAACCCTTTCAAAAAGAAATTCCAAATATCTTAATTACAGGCTAATTAATCAAATTATTAAAAACAGGGGCAATTTCTTAAATACCCAAATCCATATTACAAAAGTTAAATTTACACAATCTTTATGTTTGTTACACAAAATACCCACTTTTACTTTAAAATCTCTACTTTTCACTTGTCAGCCTGCAATTTCGTTATTTTGCTTCTTTCCGTGCGTAAATGATTGGAATCGGATATCTGAAGCATAACACAGAATTCCGCTCGTGTCCCGCTCACATCGCCACAAAATCCCGCTCGTTACGTCCCGCTCGGAAGTCCCAAGTCCCGCTCGAGTTTTGACTTGGCAGGGAGCAGAATCCCGCTCGACCTGCCAAGTCCCGCTAGTCTTTTTGACTTGGTAGGCGAGCAGAATCCCGCTCGGCCTGCCAAGTCCCGCTCGACTTTTTGACTTGGAAAATTGATACTCCCTCCGTCCCATTGGAAACGATGCGTTTTCAATGGGCGCGGGAATTTAGGAGGTTGTGTTTAAGACTTAATCTTTATGGCCCACTTGTAAGATTAAATAATATTTTAATTTTAATCTCTTCCAACTCACATTATCACCTTCTCTACCTAAACATTTAACATTTGCAAAATCACTTTGATTCTATTAACAACAACAAATTAATCTCACTTTGATTTTTATTTAGGCGCCCTTTTTTCATGAATTTTTTGAAGTAACAGTACCAACCAAGAGAAATAACTACATATCCGTCCACATCAACAAATTAATATGCACAATTCCATCATCTCATCCACATAAAAAATGAGGGAAAATAAACAAGTGTTGAAAAAAGGAAATGAGTTGCCGCTAGATCCTTTAGAAATACAGTACCAAATTCAAAATGTTTGAAAAGGTTTCACAACCATTACTATATAAATTCAGACCTCCATCATCTCATCATTCATCTTCTCACAGCTGCCCTCTCTATAATTTTCCTTCTTCTCTCTATAAATCTCCATCTTCAAACATGGCACCAGTCAATCTTACCACCAAACAACGAAATCAACTTGTCCAATTCTTGCTGCAAAATTGCAAGAATGGAAAGCCGAACAGAGGCATTATGAAAGCAGCGTCGGTGAAGTGAAATTGTCCTCGGAGCACGGTTCATCGTCAATGGGATGAAGCAAAGAAACAACAAAATTCTGGTGAGATGATCTATCTTCAAAGTGCAAAGATAGGTAAAAATCGACCAAACAGAAGAGTGGTCATAGATTTGGAGTTGATTCAAGGACTTGAGTTACAAAAAAGATCAACTATTAGAAAATTAGCACGTGGCATTAGTTGTAGCATCATAACAGTTGGTAGGTGGGTGACGAAAGGCTTGATCAAAGCTCACACTAGTGCAATTAGGCCCGACCTAACAACAGATTGTAGGTTACTTAGGCTAAGGTTTTCTATGGAAGCACTAAAGTTTGATCGAGTCTTAAATCTCTTGAAGTTTAAGGATATGCACAACACAATACATACAGATGAAAAATGGTTCTATATAACTAAGGTATCACATAGATTTTATCTTACTCCCGGAGAGGCCGAGCCACATAGAACTTGTAAAAACAAGAAATTCATCACAAAAGTTATATTTATGTGTGCTGTGCGCCGTCCTATTTTCAATTCAGATGGACCAGTTTTATTTGATGGGAAAATAGGTATTTTTCCCTTCACTCAACAAGTTGCAGCAAAAAGGAAAAGCAAAAATCGACCAGCAGGCACATTGGAGACTCAGCCAATACCATCTATAACCAAAGAAGTCACTGAAGCCTGCCTAATAAATCAGGTATGGAAATGCAATGAAGTATGCATCACATGTAATAGAAAATTGTATGTTTTCACATATGTTGAATTAGAACAGTAAGAAGAAATGCAATGTAAGAAGCTGTTCTGATTTTAAATCAATGAATTTCACATGCAATTAATGAGCTAAAGCAGTTCAGAGCATATCTTAATTCTGAAACAGTTCAGAGCATATCTTAATTCTGAAACAGTTCAGATTTTATTTAAGAGCTGACACAGTTCAACTTTTATTTAAGAGCTGAACTGCTTCAGACTTTAATTCAATGATACTAGCAATTAATAATGTTAATAATGGCAGATACTCCCAGCTATTAGAGAAAAGTGGCAAAAACATGCCAGCAAGCATATCTTTATACAACAAGATAATGCTAAGCCCCACATCAAAGACAGTGATATTCAGTTTAGAGAGGCAGCCAACAAGGAAATGTTTGATATTAGATTGATTTCTCAGCCACGTAATAGCCCTGGCACTAATGTCCTTGATCTAGGGTTTTTAGAGCCATTCAGAGTATACAAGTTGAAACAACAAGCTATAATGTGGACCAACTCATAAGTGCAGTTGTTCTTTCATTTGAACAACTATCACCTGTCAGCCTTAACAAAGTCTTTTTGAGCTTGCAAGGGTGTATGATTGAAATTATGAAGGTTAAAGGCAGCAACAGCTACAAAATCCCACACCTAAAGAAGGACAGCTTAATAAGATTGGATGCACTACCAATGGATTTGGAAGTTCCCAACAGTTTGGCAGAAGAATGCATCAACTATATGATGGAAAATGGAACCCTAACTGATATACAAGAGCTAAGGGAGAGGTTGGGGCTAAATGTGGATGATTGGACAGTTGGTAGATGACTGAATGTCAAAGTTTTTGTTTTTTGTAAATAGCAGCCTTGGGACAATGTCAAAGTTTTTGTTTACAGAAACTAAGAGCTGTGTACTTGTAAAGTCTATGACTGAATGTTTCTTTAATTCTAAGTTGTAGATGCATTTATGTCAAAGTTTATGAATTAATTCGAAGTCTATGACAGAATAATATGCAGCAGTATGGGGCTATGAATTAATCTTAATACCAGAATAATATGCCTAACAGAAGAATATGCAACACAGAATACAAAACCTAACAGAAGAATATGCAACACAGAAGAATATGCAACACAAAATACAATTCAGTACCAATAAACAGCTATGAACTTATTGTATTACCAACAATAAGTTCATCAGTCCAATTATGCATAGGACTATTAGGAACAAGTTCATCAGTCATAGTAATTGCAAAAGTGCACTTCAGTTTTGTCATCATAACAATGTTATAAACCAAAACAAAACCTAAGTGTGAGCATATTTCTTATCATTTCAAGCTTAATCACCCTCCTACCACAATAACAAGCAAGTAAAAAGTACCAGCATGCTTATTTTCAAACAACGACAGGAAAGATCTCACCAGAGCATTACAGGATTCAGAGCCAATTCTCGGTCCATATGCATAATTCTCAAGCGCGTCCTTGTATCTCCGTCTCTTCAAGTTATACTCCTCCTCCACACCCGGGAACCTTTTATTGAAAGATTCCAGGAAACATACGTTCACCTTCCTGAAGTAGCCGCGCTCCAAGAAGGAGGCGACGACCTCTTCTCCGCTCAGATCGACTCAATCGTCGGCATCCCGGATTTCAGGATGTCGATCCTTAGGATCTGTACAAGACTTCATCATCAACTGAGGAAGGCTGTCGTAGTCCCCCCCAACGGAGACATCTCGCCCGTTTCAGATCCGGACAGATCCGTCTCAAATCTGGAGAATGGAAGGAGAGAAATCACAGAGGAGGGCGATGATGGCGCAACTTCGCATGTCTCAGATCCGGTTAATTGAAGGGGAGAAATCACGGAGGGGGTCGAGGACTGTGTGCCGTCGTAGGTCTCAGATCGGGATTTGCTTGACTTCATGGCGGAGGGTTGCGAACGGTGGACGGAGGTGCGGCAAAGTAGAGAGTTCGAGACGGAGAGGGAAGCGGCGCAAGAACAGAGAGAGAAAATGGAGATCGAATGAGGGAATTAAGGTTAGGTTGAGATGGAATATAGATAATAATTAAGATAAGTTAGTTAAGTGTTAATTGTTGTTAGTAATAATTAATTAGTTACTAAAAGAAAATTAAGTTGGGATAAATATTTCTATTTTAGGAAACGTGTCGTTTTCAGAGGGACGGCCCGATAAGGAAAATGCGTCGTTTCCAGTGGGATGGAGGGAGTATAATATTATTGTTCATTTTAACGGGCAATTTAACAATTGTCCAAGTATGTTGGCGGTGAAGTTAGACTTGTCTGCATTTCTGGGAACAGTGTTTGTCTCCCGATTTTACAACAGTTCATTAAATACAATCTTAATCCCTTTTCACTTTCGTCAAATTATGAAATTTATTACACCTACGTTTCTCGTCAAGGTATTAAGCTTAGGTCCATTCTCGCGACCGATATGGATCTAGCTCATCTTTGTAGTACACAAATTGAACCGATTTTATTTCTTGTGCACTCCAATGTTCAATCTTATCGTACACCCGATGTTGTCGAACAATTCAGTTCAGGGTTTAATTTTCAAGAGCAAGCGGGTGGTAGCAATCGGGCTGTGAATGTTCGTGAACAGAAAACCTTTGTTCGCGAAGAGGATACCCATGTTGTGTCCGACAGTGACGAAGGAAATAATTTAGATAGTTCATCCGACGAAGAATACGATGAGGTGTCTGGTGCATTAAATCAATGTACGTTTGGCGACTTCGCGGCATGGATCCGATGAGAAGGTGGTGTGAATCAACCAATATCTATGCTCATGCCGGACAACTCTGACCCTCTAAGCGACGAAATAATATATGGTGGCGGCGAAGAAGTAAGTGATGGTTTACTTCTACTTGTTCCTCTCGATGTATCCGACTCACCTATGGTTCGAGATCTGGATCACGTTGTGGACTATCCACTCCGTGAAGGGGCGACATTTTGGGAGAAGGAGGATTTGTTTGTTGCTGTTGCACTTAGGCACATGGAACAATGTCTTGATTTCATGGTAACTCGTTCTGACCCTGGTTGGATTGAGTATAAATGCAGAGGGAGTCGCGATTGCCCATTTTTTCTACGGGCATCGTTTCACAGGGATGTGTTGTGGATTGTAAACTGCTTGCATGCCGAACACACATGTAATCGAGATTTTTCACAGACTGGTCCAAGGAGGGTACGCGCAAAGGCGCTCGCTGCTTATGTTGCTCGATGAATGCGCCGTCAAACATCCGTCCTAAAACCGAAATAAATTATGGCAACTATCTAGGGGGAATTCAACTTTCAAGCAAGCTACAGTGTAGCTCTACGAGCACGTAATTGTATTGTGGCTATAATTTTTGGTGGACACTCAGATTCGTTCAAGATGCTTCCTCGTTACCTCTACGTACTGAAAACAACGAATCCATGTACAATGACTGATCTCGAAGTCGATTCAGAAGGTCATTTCCAATAATTATTCATTGCTTTTAATGTTTCTCGTGGCCAGTGGTTTTTAACCTCCGAGATCTGATTGTGGTCAACGCGACTCACTTGAAAGGAAGGAATAAAGACGTGTTATTTGTGGCTGCTACGATAGATGGCAATGACCAAATATTTCCACTAGCCTTTGGTGTGGGTCCAATTGAGAACGATTACTCTTGGACGTGGTTCATGTCTCGACTGAAAGAATCATATACGACGCCAAGCCATTTAATGATCATCTCCGATCAACACCGCAGCATAGCTAACGCGGTAGAGGTTGTTGTCCGGAAGAAGCCCATGGCACTTGTTACTATCATCTCCAGAATAAGATTACACGATATGGTAAGACGCTGGTTAAGCTGTATCATGATGCCGCATATGCATATACGACGTATGATTTTGATCGTGCGATGGAAGGGATTCGTCAAGCCTATCCTGAGGCATACGAGAAGTTAATGGAAGTCGGACCAAAAAAGTAGGCTAGATCGAAGTCTCCCATTCGCCGGTACAGTTAGCTGACCTCAAACATAACTGAATCCATCAACTCAAGGCTGCTCACATCACGACGTTTGCCGATATACTCTATGATCGAGGCAATAGGTCACATGGTGGAACAGTGGTAATACGAACGTCGAGCAAAAGCCATGGCACGAGATAATGCGCCCACAATTGCTGTAGAGCTAAAGTTAGCTCCGTTAGAGGAGCGTTCACATCACTTCATTATTATGTCCGTGAACGGAGATAAATTCAAGGTTCACGACGGAACGTATCAATGGAGAATTCAAATCAGCAGAAGCGCTTGTGAATGTCGTGAGTGGCAACTCGATGAGATCCCGTGTTCGCATGCTTGTGCTGCTATCAGGTATAACAAAAATTTTGTCTATAGGCCTGTTCCTTTCCTGTGTATTAACAGGTTTTTTGTCTATAGGGCTACTAGACTAAATTTACTAGACTTCGTCTTGGACGCATACAAGACAGAGAATTGGAAGATGATATATGCCGGAACACTGTATCTGGTACCCCCCCCCTGCGTAATTGGCGGGTCGTGTCAGATGTAGCCTCAATGGTTGTGTTGCCGCCATTAATTACACGGCAGGCAGGGAGACCGAAGAATAGTAGATGACCCTCAGGTGCTGAAGCAAGTACATCTAGTGGGAGAACACACGGTCCGAAAAAATACAGCATATATGGTTTGGTTGGTCTTATCAGGAGGAAGTGTCCGAGAACAGATGTGCCGGACTCACCCGAGTCGGAAACATTTTAATATGAAGTAATTGCTCTTTATTTGTAATTGTCAAAGTAATATATGATTTTGTAATTATGTTAATTTGTAATTATATCATAATTTGAAATACCGTAAAATAAAAATTCAAAATACCGTAAAACAAAATCAAAAGTCATAAATCCAAATAAAATATGTCAATCAAATACAAATAACGAAATCATCATAAACCCGGCCGTGTGTAGCATATCTTGAAGATCCTCTGAGCCATCAATCAACGATAAATTGCTACATTACCGAGGTTGCTGCCCCACTCGACTGTTGGGTAAGTGGCAATGAATCACTCCACTACCATGCACGCCATCGGTCCCCAGCTCCACGAATCGTGCTGAACCATTTGTTTCTCAGGGGGCATAATCTACACAGTGGGCGAGCGATCTTGGGATCCTGATACCCGAATTCATTATAGTCCCAGTAGGAGCCATACTGCAGATAAGGACCAATCAGCTTCACCAGAGGTCTCAACTGCCTTTGTTGGATATGAGTCAGTAGATGATACTCAGCTGTTGTTCGGTTAAAAGAAAATTGGGGGAAATCATAGTAGTACTATGGAATTGAAGATCCCAAAACCTAGCTGATATCAGTAGATTAGTGTGTCGTTAGGATTAGCTGATGTATAGGTTAGACTTGATGTATTGATTATTATTTTTGTCTAAGTCCTGTACGGGGTAATTGTTGAACTGATCTTCTGTCGAAGATACTTTTCAGAACCCCACGTCATCAGTGTAATCGCTTGTGTTCTTCAGTCAGCAGCTGATCTTCCACTCAGTCGAAGACAGCGTATCAGCTGACAAATCATCAGTAGAAGACTACTCCCAGCTGATAGTCATCGGCGGAAGAACGAGAAACAAGCACAGTACCTTCGCGTCGCCGCGTGACCTACTCGGTAGATGCCGTGTCGGCCGACTCAGCTGAAGAAGACGAGAGACTTTTCGGCCCTCGTATCCTACGGAAAGCGACCCGACTATTCAAGTCTTTTCGAAAAGTTCGGCGAGAAGACATACGAGGTTGTTGAACGGTCAACTCGACATTCTCACCAACTACAAACCTCGACCAATGAGAAGCCGACAACGCACCTACTCTACACAGTAAAAGTCTGCTCTCATGAACGGTGCATTAACCGCCTGCTTCGCAACAAGTTCGAATTATGGCCGTTTTCCTTGGAAGCTTGTGACACGTGGCATCGTCGTCTCCAACGGACATATGCCATAACTCACAACTATAAATAGAGATGTTTTTGAAGCTCCGAGTGACGGAATTTCAAAGGGACAAGCTCAAGTTCACAAACGCTCTAGAACACTCAAAGATCATCCAGAGGAAAACTTGCGTACTTAGAAGATTTCTCAGTTTCTCTCTCTAGAGTTCTTAGATCCCTTTCTTCTCTAGACTAAGCTCATTGTCATATTTATAGCTTAGATTCGAAGGAGTTCACATTTAGTGAATTGTTCTTATTGTAAGAACTCCTTCTCAGTTGGAGAAAATTCCCTTCCCTTTCAGACTTAGGTTTGGATTGTAAAGTCGATAAGGACTATAACTTAGAGGGAACTGTCCAGTGCACAGTATCCCTGCTGAGGCTTGCTCAGAATAATCAACAAGTTCTCCTGCCTTGTTCAGGACCGTGGACGTAGGATCTTGCGTATCCGAACCACGTTAAATCGCTTGTGTTCTTTTACTGTTTTATTGCATAGCATTCAACTGAGTTGAAAATCATAAGTTTGCATAAAACATATTTTATAAAGCGCACAACCAAAAAATTTAATTTGCTAAAACGTGTTTTCAAAAGAGATGAATTCCGGGCCCCACACTTTCCGCACAACAGTCTCCGACTGATTCTCAAAGAATGCCGACAACGATCGGTAGGAGAGAGCTCGATGGCCGACTCACTCTGTCCCGCGATCGAAGGCTTATTTGGCACTGTTCAATCGGTTGCAATCATCGGCTCGCTGACCTTCATTGAGAAAAAGAAACTGAGCTCAGGTGTATTCACCCCCCCCTCTACACCTGACTTATCGTCTCCGGACCAACAATTGGTATCAGAGCGCACGGTGTTCAACTGATCGCCGGTTCTGAAATACTGGTCTTCTCGAATTGATCCTGAAAACCGTTTTCACTGCATAAGCATCTTTTCAGCATCCTTATACTCTTACTCTTACGATGTCTGATATGTCAGGTATTAGGATGATACCGATGTTCTCAATAGAGAACTACACGGTATGGCGCGTACGTATGGAGGCACACCTAACGTCACTCCACGACAGCATGTCAGATGTCCTAGAGTCAGGACCGATCATTCCCATGATCGACAGCGTAGTATTTGCTGCTGGAGGAGGCGTGGGAGTACAAACTGGTGCTAAGGTTCCCAAAGATAAAACTGCCTTCACGCCTGAAGAAAAGAAGTTGCACAACCTTGACCGAGTTGCACGTAATGCCATACTGATTACGCTCAGTGACTCACACCTCGGAAGGGTACAAGATTGCAAAACGGCGAAAGAGCTATGGGACGCCTTGACTGTACTGAGCCATGGAACCCCTCAGATCAAAGAAAACAAGCTCGAGCTAGAGCTTCAGAAGTTCGACGCCTTTGCAATGGAGTTTCTCGAAACCATTGACGAGCTGAGTGTCAGATTCACCAATCAAGTCAATGTCATCAATGGGCTGGGGAGGTCGTTCACCAACAAGGAGATGAACACCAATATCTTGAGAGCGTTGCCCCGACAGAAGTGGCTTCCATTTGCTACTTATTTACGTCGCTCTGATCTAAATGCTCTAACCCATGATGTTATATTTTCAGAATTAAAATCAGAGGAATTCGAGCATAGCCTACCCCAAAAGTGCTTAAGCGCTCCAGCTGACACATAGTTCGACCACACCTTCAAGGCAACAGTCAGCAATACCGGAGCCAAGCCTATTTCCTCAAGCAAAGCTGTGGCCACATCGTAGCAAAGTCTTCTAAGACTTCGAGGCCACGACCGACCAAAGACCGATGGCTCTCAAATATCGAGGGAAAAGGAGAGAGTCGAAAGCCGAGGAAATACAACCGAGATTCTTCTTCGAGTAAGAAAGACTATCATAAGAAAGAAGAATCTAATCCTTCTACCGAATGCGGGAAATCGGAGTCTGTCGCCGGTCCGTCTAAAGACTCACGGTAAGAGAAAGCAGAACATCCACTCCGCTACAACCGCAAGAAGGAGGGACACTATCGTACGATTGTCCCGAACTCTCAACCGCTCAAAGAGCGAACGGCGAGCCAGGAGAAAGAAATTCGCCGAGAGACGGCGAGCCTATATAGCCGGAGAGATATCCGACAACTCAATTGAGGAGGATACATTCATGTATTCTTCTCAAGACGAAGCCGCATTCGTCGCAGTTGAGGTCGCAGAGAAGCGGTTCTCGATGAGTCGGCCGAATACTCGTCGATGGCCGGGAGAAGAGGCCGAGGTAAATTCTAAACACATTATTACCTCTTCTTCACACAAAGCACACAAGACACGTGCTCGGTCACGGATGATCCTCTAGATGTGGTACAAGCCTACGACGATCTACTAGAGGAACAGATTCACGGAGAGCAGAGTTCAAGCAGAACCATCCGGGAACTTGAACAGGTAAAGGCCGAGAATCGGAGACTTTCTTCGATTGTCGGGTCTCTACTCGAGTCGGTGGATCTAGTTGCGAGACTCAAGGAAGAGATTGAATCTCTTATGACTAAGTCTCGGCTTCAAGAGACTCGGATCTCGGTTCGACCAAGGACAATTCGAGAAAGAGACCGAAATAGCCAAGCTCGGTCGAAGCTCACGGACGTGCGGGAATGACTATGACTCACTCGGAAGGAGTGACGAGGTCCGGAGAGGTTTGATGACCGAACAATACACGGGAGCGAAGGAGAAGCTTGAAAGCATGCTCGAGCACAACGTCCAACTACCGTAAAAGAAGGCCTTGGCTATACCCACGAAGCTTCTACCTCCAAAAACTCCAGCAACTCGGGCGATAGGTTCGTCGGAGGAAAGGTGCAAGCGTGCGACACCACACCTCGGGCGAAGAACAAACGAGAAAATGATTGCACCTCGGCCGAGTAGCAACAAGCAGTGACCAAAGGTTCCAGCCCCGGGACACCGCGATCAAATTCGGGGGGGAACCAAGAAGGTCGAGATGGGCGAACAGTACAAGGAGCCATTGTATGAGCACCCGGCTCGGTACGACTCGTACTACTATGAGCCCGTGGTCGGGAGAAGCGCTAAGACTCGAAGAAGAAAGCGCCCGAACCCAAAATCATCGGCAGAAAGTCGGTATCTCCAAGTCCTGTGGAGAAGAAAGATGATAAGGTTCGGAAGAAGAAGTCTAGGACTTCTAAGGTCCCGAGACGAGTCCGGGTCCCGAAATCACCCACTAACCAAGTAAGGACCCAACCGAACCAAAGGGTACCTAAAAATGCCTCTGTTTTGCGGAGTGCATAAGGACCCAATGGATAGTGGACGGCGGTGCTCGAGACACATGACTTACCGTAAGAGCCTCGCCGACCAACTACGTACAAGAAGATGGTCCCGCACTGAATTCGGTGACAACTCAAAAGGCTACACAAGGGGATACGGAACGCCGAACATTGGGACCGCCACGGTTCCTAAGAGTAACATATGTTGAAGGACTTCAACATAATCTCCTTTCGATCGACCAATTATGTGATAATCTTAACGAGTAATCTTTGACGCCGGTTTTCGTGATATTGTTGACAAATCTACAGGGAAAACAGTGTTATCAGGTTCGCGGAGGAAGAACATCTATGTTGCAAACTGGAATACCGTAGAACCTGAGGCTTGCTTGCTCGCACAGACTAAATCAGGTGACAAGTCAGGCTGGCTATGGCACAAGAGACTCAGCCACCTAAACTTCAAGACCATGAACAAGCTTGTCAAGAACTCTAAAGTCAGAGGACTGCCCAACGAATCGTTTATCAAAGACAGAAATTGTGAAGCGTGCCTGAAGGGAAAGCAAACAAAGAGTAGCAATCCACCTATTCCGTCACCTTCCATTGATGGAATCCTTCAGCTGCTTCACATGGACTTATTCGGGCCAGTCTCTCCAGTGACTATAAGAGGCAAGAAGTATGCCCTCGTCGTCATAGACGACTACTCAAGATATACTTGGGTCATCTTCATCGCCAACAAATCGATGTTCGGACCGAGTTACCTAATCCATCGAAGAAACTCGGTGTGGAAAAGAACATCAAGATTAAGAAGATACGCTCAGAAAGAGGAACAGAGTTTATGAACTCAGTAGTTAAAGTGTATCTTGCGATAAAGAGGGAATTCAGCACGAGACATCACCGCGCGCACCCCCTCGGCCAGAACGGACTTGCCGAACGTAAGAACGAGAACACTCAAAGAAGCAAAGCAAGAACGCTCCTCGCAGATTCTCGGACTACCCTCAAAGTTTTGGGGCCGATGCTACCGACACCGCCCTGTTACACTCGGGAATCACTCACTACCGACACAAAGAACACATGAAGACGCCTTACGAACCGTGGAAAGGGAGAATTCCATCTATTTCTCATTTTCATATTTTCGGTTGTCCTTGCTTTATCCACAATAATGGGAAAGATCGGTTGAAGGTCTTTGATAACAAATCGATCAAGGAGTATTCTTAGGATACTCTCGAGTCAACAAAGCATTCGGAGTCTTTAACTATCGGACTCTTTGCGTGGAGGAAAGCCCTCATGTTGTTTTTGATGAATTTGTTACCGAGAACGGAGAAAGATACAAAGTCAAATATCGAAGATGTCGGCGAAGCAAGCTACGGGATCTCGGACCGAATGATAAAGTCGAAAAGATCCAAGCATTGTTGGGATGATGAGTCGGACGATGAACAAACTCGGACTCAACCAACAATCGATGTAGCCGACCTAGTTGATTCTATCGAACGGAATCAACAACGGAGTAACATCGGTCGATGAGGAAGCCCCCGTGGTAACCGAGACCTCTACCGAGAATGTAAACTCGGGGGGAACGATCGGTGTTCCCGAGCTAAATGCCCCGAACCACGGAAACTCGGTAGATCCTAACCTTCTTCTTGAATTGCTACGATCCACGTAACGATTACTACCGAAATGCCTAATACACCTACCGGCGTGCGAAGTAGTATCGAAGAAGAAGAAGCCCGACTCGGGCGTTCGTGGCTCGATGCTCATTCTTCGGATCTTATCATTGGAGATCCATCAGCAACTATAAGGACGAGATCAAGATTAAGTCAAGGAGAAAGCTCACTTTACTCTTGTTTTTCGTCTACGTAAGAACCTTAGTCGATAGAGGACGCACTTAAAGATGCCGACCGGGTCATTGCTATGCAAGAAGAGCTGAACCGGTTCGTCGAAATGAAGTTTGGGAGCTTGTCGACGGACCTGAGACATCAGCACGTGATTGGAACTAAGTGGGTCTTCAAGAACAAGCGAGATGAAAACAACGTCATTGTCGGAAATAAAGCTCGACTAGTTGCTAAAGGATACGATCGGGCGAGATGGAATTGACTTTGATGAAACATTTGCTCCGGTCGCGTGATTGGAAGCCATTCGTCTTTTCCTAGCTTATGCAACACATCGGGGATTTAAGGTATATCGGATGGATGTGAAGTCAGCTTTTTCGAACGGCGCATCGAAGGAAGAAGTCTACGTGGAACAACCGCCCGGCTTTCAGCGAGGGACATCGAGTGTACGAGACTTAGGAAAGCTCAGTATGGGTTAAAACAAGCACCCGGGGCTTGGTATGATACCCTATCGGACTTTCTACTTCGTAAAAGGTTTTCGGAAGGGGACGAAGAGATCGCACCCTATTCAACATAAAGTCGGGAGATGACATCCTACCGGTGCAAATCTACGTGGACGACATCATTTTCGAGCGCGAGAAATGAGACCATATGCCAGCGAGTTCGAGAAGATGATGAAGGAGAAATTCGAGATGTCCATGATGGGAGAGATGAATTATTTCCTTGGATTTCAAGTGAAGCAATCACACGAAGGAATTTTCATCAATCAAGCCAAATACACTCCGGATCTTCTCAAGAGATTCGGCCGCGACTCACAGCAAGCCGACCAAAATCCCCATGAACACGAACTTTAAAATCGATCTAGACAAAGAGGGAGCTTCGTTAACTCTACCGACTATAGAGCTATTATAGGCTCTTTACTTTATTTAACGCCTAACCGTCCCGACATAACTTATCGCCGTAGGTGTATGCGCAAGATTCCAAGCAGATCCCAAGCGAAGTCATTTAGACTCGGCGAAGAAGATTCTCAGCGCTATTTAAGAGGAACACGATCTTCGGGTTATGGTATCCTCGCCGATGATAACTTAATACTAACGAAGGTTATTCGATGCCGATTATGCGGGATGCGGGATAGATCGAAAGTCAACTTCCGGAACTTGTCGGTTCCTAGGCAAAGCAAGTCGATTTCTTGGTTTTCAAAGAAGCAGCATTCGGCAGCAACGTCCACTACCGAAGCCGAGTACATGGCTGCGAGGAAGTTGTTGTGCCCAAATCCTTTGGCTTCGACAACAACTTAGAGATCATGGTATAACTCAGGATGAAGTGCCCATCTACTGCGACTCCACAAGTGCAATTGCCATAACTCAGAACCCAGTTCTACATACCAGATGCAAGCACGTGGATATCCGACACCACTTCATCGGAGACCATGTCGAGAAGAAGGATATCGAGGATGGAGAAGATCCATACCGACAAGCAAAGGCGCGATATACCGACCAAACCACTAGCTGAGAACAGGTTCAGAAAACTATCAGTTGAGCTAGGTCTACTGGATCCTACTGAGATGCGTCAGTAGATGCCGACTACTGAGAACATCATTGCCCAACAATTGGTAATAATTGGTATCAGCATAAGGAATCAGTACGACAGGTCAGATAACTAAGTACAGTGACTCAGTTGGGAAAGTCACACTGTACACAACAAGGGGGAACATAGTCATCAGCATGACAACCATTCTCCTTATACATAACGGTAACCAGCTGATAAGTTCAGCTGAAGAGGTTTGCGTAATTTTGTGTACTTATTTTTTTAAGGCATGCTCGCATTTATTGCATCAGTCGCTCACACTCAGTAGTTAATGTGCATTCATTTCCCGCCATTAATAGTTTAAGGAAAGGTCAGTAGGAAACCTCTTCATTCGCATAAACTGAGTAATTAATGCTGTCTGTCGCGCATTTAATGCATGTCTTCTCACTTACCTTTATTACGTAGATCTATGTTTTAGGCGGCTTTGGTAATCATCATTTTTTAACATTAAATCTTAGCCGTCCATAGTTATGAAAGATTAAAACTCAGCCGTTAGATTAAAACGTGCAATCAAGCCAATATATACAAAATCTTTCATCTTCTATCACTCCTCACTTTTCGCCATTTTCATACCTTACGAGCTTTACTCGCAATCAGTTTCTACTTCTTACAACTGCCTTGCCTGTGCATCTTTCAAGCTCTAATACTCGGTAATGTATTAAAATCTGCTGATAACTACTAACTTACTCTATTTTCAAGTGCTAACAAGTTGTTTTGCAGATTTCTATGGCGATCGTACAGACTCCTGAACCTATAGTGGAGATCATGGCCATCCGAATTCAGTTCAAACCCACAATGGCTTTCCGCCAGGTGGATATCCCATATCTGGAACCTATGTTTGATGCTCTGGAGAGGTCTGGGTTGGAGACCCTCGTGACCAAGCATCTGCGTGCCCATCTGCCAAGGCAAGTGGCAGAAGCGTATTTCAATTGGAACTCAGTGGCTGCCGGAGGAGAAGAAGCTTCCTTCTCATACATGAGAGAAACAACTCCGAACAAGTGGAAGCCGACTCAACACACCTTCAACATCCGAGAGGCTCTAGTCCTCGCGTTTCAGCTTCCTACTTTTGGAATCTCCCCTATCGGATATAAGGAGAGGGAGATCAACGCTTATGTGCAAAAGTTCTGTGGACGCAGTGATCTGACGTTCAAGACAGCTCTCCCGAGGAATCTCTTGCTACCTCGGTACAGAGGTTTAGCGTATGTGGTCTCGCACATACTGACAAGCTCAGCTGGATCATACGATCAACTGTCCAAACTTAGGATTCAGCTGATGATGGCTATTGACGACGGAGTATAAGTGAACTGGGCTGACTATTACACGACTCAGATGAAAGCCCAGGCCCAGAAATTCACTACTCTACCCACTGGCGAGAGGAGGTTGGCCAGTGTGGGTAAGCTTCTATTCGGGACCAAGATGTCAGTCCTAATAGAGAGTGTTGTACAGAGGAACTCAACTTTTGAAGACTCAAAGCTGTACAATACTAAGCTGATAAAGTTTAAGACTAAAGAAGCGACGGAGAAGTCAATTGGCAAAGGGCCACCTGAGCAGAAGAGAGCTGCTCCTGCCCTGCCATCTCCTGCTGATGTGTGCAAGAGGAGGAGGCTTATCAAGCCACGACCAGCTAAGGTCACTGTGGCTCAGCCGATAACTGTCATAGAACAGGCTCCTCCTCCACCTCAAGATGAGCAAACCTTGGACTCCGACACAGGGATGGAAGGAGCCACCCTCAAGGAGAAAGCTCAAGTCATCAGCTCCGATGACACTCAGTCGGACATTCGAGAGCCAACTGAAGAGACTGAATGGACAACAACTCATACCACTCGTCTACATGCTACAGCTGAGATTCACGATCGATTCCGGAGATAGCCGAGCATGAAGACTTGGTTGACATTGCCATCGAGGCAAGAGTTCGGATGCTACTCGAGGTTCTTAAGCCCGGGATATTCGATAGATTTTGTAAAAAATCAGTCAGCCATCGATCTACTGACAGAGGAGCAAGATTTACAGGCAGAGATCGGATTCGGGGAGCCAGCTGATTTGGCGTCCTTCGAGGATCTTCGAGCTGGTATGCTCTATTTTCTTAGCATGCGTACCACGCCTCCTCGCCGCTAATGCTCCGCCTCCATCTCCTCCCTGGCGATGAGGGTGATGACCAAGAACAAGATCAGGAGATAGAAGGCAACCCCAAGGATGCAGAGTTGGGAGGCTCTGCTGAGGGACCAACTCCCCATGAGAAGAGCCAATCACCACCCCCTGGTACATCAGGTGAGGCTCAGGGCGCTCCGAAGTACAGTCGGGAGCAGCTCCTCATGTTTTCTGATCAAAGGCTCGGAACAAGCTCTTACCAGATTCAACCCATTGGTTCCGTGTCCTCCAAATCAGTGAATAAGGCGATCAAACGCCAAGGAGCTAAAAACAGACTTCTCGCCAAAGACGTCCATATCAAATGGGAGAAGTATACGAAGGCGCAGACTGATAGCCTGGATAAGCTAGCCGCTGGCATCTCCACTCCTCAAGAGGCTCCTTCGCAGCCTGATTTTAAGGAGATGATCGAGCAGGTTTTGATAGCGCAGAAAGCAGATCTATCTGCACAGAGTCAGTTGCTGCTCCAAGCTCAACACAAAACATTTACTGAGCAGCTGACTCATGCTCTCACAACAGTCCAAGCTCAAATGGATGAGCGAAACAAGTTGGCTACAAGCAGCCTCCAGACTGCTATTAAGCAACAGGCTGAGGCCTTGAACGAGATTCAGAAGGAGATGAAGGAATCCAATGATCTAGCCCTGCTGAAACTCCGCCAGGAGTCAGTTGCTCATCTCAATCGATCTAGGGCAGATCAAGAGAAGGACTGGGAGAAATATTGTGACTTGGTCAAGGACTTCGACTCTACAGTTACTCAGATCAAGGACTCAGTATACAAGCTTGAGAAAGATGTCACAGCTATCCGTACCAACCTCGATAAGGCTGCTGATACCAAAAAGGGGGAAGGTATAATAAAAGATGAACCTGGAACGGATACAGCTGATGTACAGATTATCAGGGAAAGGGTTCAGGAGAAGAGACCCTCCACAGCTGAAGAACCCGCAAAGACTCAGGGGGAAAGGACTCAGGAGGAAGGACCCTCTACTACTCAGGATAAGAAC
Source organism: Lavandula angustifolia (assembly GCA_028984105.1). Classification (NCBI taxonomy): domain Eukaryota; kingdom Viridiplantae; phylum Streptophyta; class Magnoliopsida; order Lamiales; family Lamiaceae; genus Lavandula; species Lavandula angustifolia. The sequence goes on along the minus strand of CM054823.1, from coordinate 5,854,994 downwards.
TCTTCTGAGGTCCTTCTCCTAGAATTCCCACTTCAGCCAACCCCCATCTCCTCTTCTGCTGCTCACATTGAAGAAGTAACCAGTTTTATTGAGCAGGAGACAGAAGAAGAAGAGCCTGAGCCTGAACAATTGCCACCGCGTAGGCCGGGGAAGGAGATTGCAACTGTATCTACTCCTCCTTCCTCCCCGCTCCATAAATTCAAATCTAAAGCGGAGCAAGAAGCTTATGACCTCAAAATTGCCCAACAGCTGTAGGATAAGCTCGACCATGAGCGTCAGCTTGAAGAGGCAAAGCGAAGCAAGCAAAGAAGCCCAAGGGCAAAGCCGTTAAGGGCAAAGGCAAGAAAAAGGTCGGGTCGGTCGAAGAGCAGAAGAAGAAAGCCCAAGCAGATTTTGCTAAGGCTCTTCCGACTGAGATCCAAGCTACTGCTCAGAGTATTCCCACTTCTACTCTAACACCTGAGCAGATAGCGGAAGATCAAGCGACCTGGGAGGCGACGCTGCAAGGTCTGAGTCTCAGGCGAGGAGACAGTAGAGCAGCCGCACTCCGCGAAAAGAAAAGGATGGCTGACTTGGCGAAAATGCGTAGCTTATCTCTCAAGCCAGTGATCCGAGGAGGCGGATCCCAAGAGGATCCAAGTTCATCGAGGGCCCATATGTTAAGAATATTCCTATCCCGCATGTGGATAAATGGGTGCCGGCTGATATGAACGTCCATTGGGAAAGGCCGAAAGAGGATTTTATTAAAGGCTATTTTGTATGGCGCATTTATCCTCTCGTCCGGTGATCAGTTATTCGACGAACTAATCTCAAGATTTGATGTCTCATTCGGAGATCGGTGAGGCAGATTATGGAAGAACGAGAATATTCCCTTCCGTGCCCCTGACTTTCCGACGTTTTCCTCCGCCAAGAACCGCTAGTGGATCTGGCGTGCACGAAGGACATTGAGAGAGAGATAGAGGAAGCCGCTTTCCATCCGGGTTTCTTTGCTCGACAATCCTCTTGACAACGAAGAAATCCGGGAGATCGGGATCGAGTTTACAAGTATTATTACACGGATCCTCCCGCCGAGAAGTCCGCCGATTTCAAGAAAAGGACTTAACGCTTCAAGCGTCAGCAGTGATTTCTCCTTCTTTTTGATTTCTGTTGTAATAGCTGTAGGAGCTTGTACATCATTGATTATATATATCAGTTCCTATTGCTTGTTAGACAATTACTCATTGTCTTTCAGCTCTTTGCATTGTGTTTTCACGACTGATCACTAAGTGATCTGACACACACTCACAGTCAGTTTCTCTGATTTTGCCTATCTCCCACCTACTGAAGTATTGAAATTACTTTATTTTTTTTCCTCAGAATGTTGTAAGGGGGAAATTGTTGTCAGTAGGATAACATCTTTTATAGACTTAAGAAGTTTAAGAGGTAGAGGTAGAGGTTTTGGCATCATCAATTAGGGGGAAATTGTTGGATATGAGTCAGTAGATGATACTCAGCTGTTGTTCGGTTAAAAGAAAATTGGGGGAAATCATAGTAGTACTATGGAATTGAAGATCCCAAAACCTAGCTGATATCAGTAGATTAGTGTGTCGTTAGGATTAGCTGATGTATAGGTTAGACTTGATGTATTGATTATTATTTTTGTCTAAGTCCTGTACGGGGTAATTGTTGAACTGATCTTCTGTTGAAGATACTTTTCAGAACCCCACGTCATCAGTGTAATCGCTTGTGTTCTTCAGTCAGCAGCTGATCTTCCACTCAGTCGAAGACAGCGCATCAGCTGACAAATCATCAGTAGAAGACTACTCCCAGCTGATAGTCATCAGCAGAAGAACAGAAACAAGCACAGTACCTTCGCAGTCGCCGGTGACCTACTCGGTAGATGCCGTGTCGGCCGACTCGATGAAGAAGACAGAGACTTTTCGCCCATCCGTATCCTACGGAAAGCGACCCGGCCTATTCAAGTCTTTTCGAAAAGTTCAGCAGAAGACATACGAGATTGTTGAACGGTCAACTCTGACATTCTCACCAACTACAAACCTCGACCAATGAGAAGCCAACAACGCTTACCTACTCTACACAGTAAAGCTGCTCTCATGAACAGTGCATTAACTGCCCTGCTGCAACAAGTTCGAATTAATGGCCGTTTTTCTTGGAAGCTTGTGACACGTGGCATCGTCGTCTCCAACGGACATATGCCATAACTCACAACTATAAATAGAGAAGTTTTTGAAGCTCCGAATAACGGAATTTCGAAGGGACAAGCTTAAGTTCATAAACGCTCTAGAACACTCAAAGATCATCCAGAGGAAAACTTGCGTACTTAGAAGATTTCTCAGTTTTTCTCTCTAGAGTTCTTACATCCCTTTCTTCTCTAGACTAAGCTCATTGTCATATTTATAGCTTAGATTCGAAGGAGTTCACATTTAGTGAATTGTTCTTATTGTAAGAACTCCTTCTCAGTTGGAGAAAATTCCCTTCCCTTTCAGACTTAGGTTTGGATTGTAAAGTCGCTAAGGACTATAACTTAGAGGGAAGCGTCCGGTCCAAGCGCACGTATCCCCGCCGAGGCTTGCTCAGAATAATCAACAAGTTCTCCTGCCTTGTTCAGGACCGTGGACGTAGGATCTTGCGTATCCGAACCACGTTAAATTGCTTGTGTTCTTTTACTGTTTTATTGCATAGCATTCAACTGAGTTGAAAATCATAAGTTTGCATAAAACGTATTTTATAAAGCGCACAGCCAAAAGATTTAATTTGCTAAAACGTGTTTTCAAAAGAGACGAATTTTAGGCCCCACACTTTCCGCACAACAGTCTCCGACTGATTCTCAAAGTACTGACAACGATCGGTAGGAGAGAGCTCGATGGCCGACTCACTCTGTCCCGCGATCGAAGGCTTATTTGGCACCGTTCATCACGTTGCAATCATCGCCTCGGTGACCTTCATTGAGAAAAAGAAACTGAGCTCAGGTGTATTCACCCCCCCCTCTACACCTGACTTATCGTCTCCGGACCAACAATTGGTATCAGAGCGCACGGTGTTCAACTGATCGCCGGTTCTGAAATACTGGTCCTCTCGAATTGGTCCGCAGAGGTACGGGGTCGAGTCCTAAATTCTGGACCCGTGCGGGTCTACGGGGCGGGTCTGGGTCTATTTCTTAAGGTGCTGGGCAGGTCCGGGTCCAATGATACCCGACCCCGACCCGTAAAATTGTCATCCCTAAGAGCACGTTCTGTTAAATAAATAGAAAAACTGTCAGTAATTATTTATTTAAATAAATAGAAAAAATTATTATTGCTTATAAAGAATGTCAAATCGACTATCACGGTCTGATGATAGTGGGGCGTAGCCAACACATCGATACCCCCAAGATTCTTCATCCTCATCAACACTCTCATGTATAAATTATGGTTACTTCTTTATCTTCCTCAACGCTCTCATGTATAAATTATGGTCCCCTTCTCCAACTCCTTACAAGGATTCTTGAGCTCGTCAAAAAGTGTCGGGGGGATAACATAATTCGCAGCATACGTGAAACATCATAAGTGAAAAATTATTATTACTTACAAAGAATGCCAAATCGACTATCACGGTCTGATGATAGTGGGGCGTAGCCAACACATCGATACCCCCAAGATTCTCCATCCTCCTCAACGCTCTCATGTATAAATTCATGGTCCCCTTCTCCAACTCCTTACAAGGATTCTTGAGCTCGTCGAAAAGTGTCGGGGGAACAACATAATTCGCAGCATACGTGAAACACCATAGTCTAGACGCCCAATGCTGTCGATAATTTTCAATGACTATGTGAGCGCTCATCATTGGGGCTCCGAAGGGGTTGACACGTGGAGTCGTCAATGCCTAAAATTAAATTAACTAAATTAAAAACAGAAGCTATAATTAAATATATAAATTATATGGTACCTGATAAACTGAATCAACGTGTATCGAGCCAATTGTGGTCAGAAGATAGGGTGGGCTCGATCCGTATCGGATTGGCAGAGGATGCACCAACCTCGACGTGGTGTGTTGAAGGCTGCTCCTGATCGGGAGCATAATACTGACGCCAATTGCCACCGTTGAAGGAAGTGGGTGCATGAGTTGTGCACCGTATGACCAGCTCTGACGAGGCGGACAATCCCCGTAAATAGGGTCATAATAGTCAAACATGCTCCGGACTAACTTTGGAGCATAACAGCCATGCTCGTAGATGCTATGTCGACCCTGTGTCGGTGGAATGACCGGTTGCTCCTCTTCATTATCCGACTCGTCCATCTCCATAACCTCGGGTGGTATATGGAGTCGGCTCTGTCCTCAACCCAGGGGGAGTTATCCCCCATCTCCATAATCTCAGGGCGGTACACTGAGTCGGCTCTATCCTCAGCCCGAGGATAGTTACCCCCATCTCCTCACGAACATCCTGCTCACGACAGTACCCCATCGACACGGGTTCACTCCTCACAAGTCCGTGCGGTGTACGGTTTGGGCGGCTACCGCCCGCGTGAGATGACGTAGAACCCAAGCCTCGACTCCTAGATCAACCAAACACCGACCGAAATAGGTTCTTCACATCGTGAATCATTTCCTGCCGTAAGGTCCAATGTTCTTCCCTCACAACTATCCAAATGTCTTCGATGATCAAGAACTGTTGGTGATCGGACTCCCTCGGTCCCGCCTCCGTTCGGACCCGCTTACCACCTTCAGTGGAACGACGTTGCCTCTATCCAGTTCCTCTAGAACTAGATGGACGTTGTGTCTGCTGTTCGAATCGATATAGCTCTCGTTCCCCATGGTCCCCTATGATCGTGGGATGTAACGGATTCTCAGCTGGAAGGTAGGACACATGAAATCGATCGTCTCCAGTGACACTATGCCAATACGGAGTTTGTGTCTCCGTATCAGATGGTGTGAGACCATCTCGGCCAAGATGCTGCAATTACATTAAATCAAATATTATTAATTAACATTAAATTTAAAAAAAATATCTAATATAAGCAACATTAAATTAAAAAATTATAAATCAACTCTAAATTAAATATTTTTACCTGACGATGCCAGAGATTGTTAAGCCTACGCGGTTGGCCTCCACCGAAAAATCAATTCTTCCAATGAGAAAATTCAGTTGTAGACAACCTTTCTGTAGATATCACTCCTAAATATGGAATAGCATCGTAAGACCAAATCTACAATGCATGAAAATCAATATTGACTAGTATATGAGATATATCAATAATTAAAATAATTAAATTTATAAAATTATAATACACATCTGGAGTGCCGAAACGGGTCTATAGAAATGATATTTTTTCAAAATTTATTCCGGCGTTCTCGGAACAAAACTACAATAGTGCTTTAGAGCACCATAAGTGTACGAGCCCCAAGGGAACTGGTAAAATGCCCGTAGATCGTCCACTAATACCCAAATCCATGTGTCCACCACTCTCGTGTCGCTGTAACCGAGGACAAAGAAAAATAAGGCTAGAACATTAGCCACCTTAAAAAGCCCCAACTCGTCCAACTCAAATCTCCAGTCTCGAACTTTGTCAGCAATTCTCTACCCGTTATTGGTGTACAACCATTTAACATGGTGTAAACAGTCGAGGAACGGGGATCATGCTGAGCATGCAAATCAAAATTGCAGGATCCAAACATTAATCCCGTCCCAAGGGCATAATCGAAACAAGAAAATCAGATAGTCGACCGGGACACGGAAAACCATATAACTAAATCATTTTCGTCCGCTTGAATATCATGACACATCAACATGTGAAGATCTTTGAATGCATTCTTACCCACCCTCAAATCCATACACTGACCAAAAACGACATTCCTAAACTCCTCTACTAACTCATCATCCCTGATAGCTCTTAAAACTTTTTAAATCGTATAAAAAATCTTCGGTTTATATTCTATGTCGATCCTCAAATTCGCATCGAGAATAACAATTCTTTTAAATAAGGACTGCACCGAAATAATTTAACAGTTAAAATAAAAAATAAAAAAAAATCAAATCCCGCTCGGCCGACAGAGCGGGATTTCCTTTCGGCCGAGCGGGATTTGGTTTCATTTTTTTAGCCCAGAAAATCACAAACCAGTTCTTCATGCCCCAAAAATCACAAATCACAAATTATATGCAACAACAAAATATTTATGCCTAGAAATTTCATTCGCTATCAACCAATATTTATGCCCAAAAATTAAATAATATTCACGCTCCAAATTCAACTAATTCGAGTTGGAAATTCTTAAATTGCCCGAAAAATTAAACAATGTTCATGCTCCAAATTCGACTAATTCATGCTCAAAAAATTCAAACAAAACCATGCTCAAAAAATCATAAGATTTGCGCCAAATTAACGGATAAAATTCGAGCGGGACTATAGCATTCTAGCGGGACTAACCTGGTTGGCTATTCTCGTATTTTGTTGTCGAATTCTACTCCAAATTTGCGTTTTCAAGCGGTCTTGAGCGGGATTTCGGCGACGGGCGTTGGAAATTGGGGAGAAAGATGAGAGACAGTGACATATTTGGATATTAAATTCTAGATCTGTTCAAATCCCGCTTGGTCCTGCTCGCCGAGCAGGATTTGACAGAAAATCGGGAAGCTGAGCAAGATTCGACCGTGGCAACAGGATTCAATTTGTCGAGCGGGACGCCGACAGAAACTCGGGACACTGAGTGGGACACGAGCGGGATTTGACCGCGAGAGCCGAGTTTGTGTTTCTTAACTTTTTCGAGTGGGATTGAGCAGGACACGAGCGAGATTTATTATTTACGAGCGGGATTAGTTACTATATACACACTCGTGTGTTATTATTGTTTGTTTCTTGACTGAATTCGTCTCGAATTTCGGAAAACACCTGAAAATGATTTGTGTGAATCAACTTTTTCATAAATTAGGGTAGTATAAGTAAAATTATGTATTTTGTGTAACAAATATAAAGATTGAGTAAATTTGAGTTTTATTATATGAAATTGGATAAAAGATAATAATACACTTAAAAATACTATATACGTAATACATGTTCTAAGCTTCACAGGGTACTGGCCCCACCATCCATGTGGCTAAGCCACTGGTTTGATAGAGTTGGTTTTAAATTTTTGCAGCACGGAAGATTAATCGAATCATTAATAAAAATTTAGATTTATAATTATTTATTTGATAAATAAAAAATAAAAAAATCAATAAATTTATAGTTTGAACTAAATGTTCGTGAAACGAATCCATGAAGCACACTGTGATGTATGAGTCCACGATTATGATATGCACACGAATTGTTATTCAATTGCACAATCAAATTCTTAATGTATTCTCACGATCAAGAAAGTTAGAAATAGATTTTGGAGCTAAGTTGACAGCTCTAAACTAATGTATATTATGAAATTTATGTGTTTAATTTCTGAGGACGTTTAATAGATAAGTATAAATCACATTATTCTAATAGGTATGTTCTAATCATATCTAATAAATAAGTTGTAGTTAATCAAACCAATAATTCAATTATTATTATTTTAGAAAAATATCAAGTTACAGTTAATAACGCATGTTGATTCATTCTAGAATATATCTTTCGAAATCATATGATATCAAATATAAATTTGAAAATCTTCCTACTTTTTCTTCCTATAGAGAATATACTCCATGCATCCCTTTTAGATCGTCTAAAATATTTCTAATTAATGATATAACCATTTTATTTACCGATAACAGATAATCAAAGTTGCCAATAATGCAATAATTGGTAAATTAAGTGACGAAAAATGAATATATAAATTATGAAGTACAATTTTCCCGATTGATAAAAAATAAAAAAAAATAATTACATGGTCAAAAATGAAAACGGAAACAATATAGGACCAAAATTAATATTTAATAAACGGTACCAGGTTAGAAATTAGTGGTTATCAGTCATAAAGGAGGAAAATTCTGGATAAATGGCACTAATAAGTCGTTAATGACAAGATTCAAGACAAACGACAAAAACCAACAAATAAAAACGGCGCGCAGTGGAAACTTGACTGCATCAAATATTGAGTCACCTCTCAACTCCAAGAATAAAAAATATTTAAACCAAGATATTTATTACGAGATTGTAAATTTCATATTCTCAAATAAATTCAAATGAATAACTTAAAACTGCATAATCATAATAAATAGCAACCTAATGTACTGTTCACAATAATATACATGTGTTATTTGCATAAATAAAATGTAGTTGAGAGTTTGAGAGTAACATGAAACATACATAAAACATGAAAATCTAATGCACTGCCATCAATTATATAAGAAAGTAATTCCTTAAACAGTACCAGTCAGCTGCATAAAAAATAATTTGTAAGAACATGTCTCCTTATATCAAATACCACACAAAACTGTAAACATGTAAAATGGCATTATGGTAACCACGATTCGAAAACATGTATAAAGCTAACAACAGCAATCTGAATGGACTAGCCAAAATTCTGGTGAAGCAACCATATGCAGGTGGAAACCCTTGTGAACAATTCTCTTTTTCTTCGATAAAATTAAATCATAAACATAAAAAATGCAAATCTTCATAACCAAATATATAGGTTATTAAAATTCATCTATGTAAAATGATTAAATTAGTAAGATAAACTACAAACTACCAGATTATGCTCATCACAAACTTCAAAATGAAACTTGTTGGTCCGGAGACGAGTGTCAGGTGTAGAGGGGGGGGGTGTGAAAACACCTGAGTACAAGTTCTTTTTCTCAAACGCGAAGGACAGCTGAGCTGTAAATTGCAACTGATGAACAGTGCCAAATAGTAATCTTCTGATCGCGGGTCAAAGTGAGTCAACTACTGAGTCTCTCCTACTGACTTTTGTCAGTATTTGATTCTAAGTCGGAGACTTAGTGCGGATAAGTGTGTAGGGCCCGATTGACTTCGTCTCGATTTGAAAACGTATTTTTCGCAGACCAAATAATTTTGGCTAGTGCACTTTCAAATACGTTATATGCAAAATATGAGTTTGTAAGATGATTTTGAATGCAGTGCAATAAAACAGTAAATGACACAAGCAATTTTTAGCGTGGTTCGGATACGCAAGATCCTACGTCCACGGTCCTGCTGAACAGGAGGTCTTGTTGATTAATCTGAGCAAGCCTCAGCAAGGTATCTGTGCACTAGACAGACACTTCTAAGTTATAGTCCTTAGCGACTTTACAAATCAAACCAGAGTTTGAAGGGGAGGGGATGTTCTCCAACTATGAAGGAGTTCTTACAATAAGAACAGTCACGAAATATGAACTCCTTCGAATGTTCTAAGCTATGGATATAAGCGATTGAGCTTAGATAGAGAAGAGGGATCTACAGAAGAAAATTCTAGAGAGAAGAACTAGAAATATTCTAATAAAGCAAGTTTTTTGCCGGATCTTCGTGAAAGGCGCTAGAGTGTTTCGAAATTTTGAGCGTGTAATCCCTTTGATATCCCGTGCGTGGAGCTCGGAAATGCTTCTCTATTTATAGTTGTGACCTAGGCATTTGTCCGTTGTAGAGGACGAAGCCACGTGTCACAAACGTCCAAGAAAAACGGCCATATGTTCGAAATGTTGTCGCAGAGTGGTTGGTTACTGTGCATGAGAGCAGCTTTAGTTGGTCAGAGTAGGTAGAGCTTATACTGCTTCTCATTGGTCGAGGTTTGGGGTAGGTGAGATTTGTCAGACATCGGTCTTCCTCAGAGTTGACTCTCACTCATCCTCGTATGATCTTCTGCTGACTTTCGAATGATGTTAAAAGATGGGTCGTTTCCTGTCGGATACAGTAGACCTGATAAGATCTCTGTCTTCTTTGTCTGAGTCTGCTGATAATTGATCTTCTGCTGAGTGGAATCAGCTGATGACTTTGAAGGTACTGAGCTTTGATACCGTGTTCATCTACTGAGGTGGGTCAGCTGAAAAGAAATCTTCTACTGAGTGGAAGTCAGCTGATGACCTGTGAACACAAGCTCTTACAATGATGACGTGGGGTTCTGGAAAGTAACTTCCTACTGAAGATCAGTCCAACACTTGCCCCTTACAGGACTTAGACAAAAACGATAATAGAAAATACAAACAGTCTAGCCTATTACATCATCTAGACACTATCAACACTATACTAAGGGTACAAGACGGGTTTTGGGATCGTCAATTCCATAGTATTAAATCACTATGATTTCCACCATTACCGATAAACAGATAAGTCCTATTACAGGAACTACTGACAAAATAATATTAAGTACCCTCTAAGTGGTTATTAAGATCAACCACTGACTCATAACCCAACAATTTTCCCCTAATTGATGATGCCAAAAACAAAGAAAATCCTAAGACATTAAGTCCCAAACTATTGACCCTGAAAGACTTCAGTAAAACTGAGCAAAAAACGCAAGGCAATCAGCAGCTAAAAGATAGGCATATCAGATAAATAGGTTAAGCGTGTGTGTGTCAGATCACTTCAATGATTAGTTGTGATAAAGTCACATAAACATAGCCGTAAGACAATGAGTAGTTGTCTGGCCAGAAGAAAGGTGCTGATATATGTGAGAGAGAAGATTACAGTCAGCCCTAACTTCTATACAGAAAGAGATAATCTACTGCTATCGTCTGAACTTCTTGATCTTGTCTTTGAATTCAGCAGACTTGACAGCAGGAGGATCCAACCCATAAGATCTGTAGATTCTGGCACGGAGGGTTTGGATCTCCTTGAGATCACTTGGCTGCAAAGGATCAAGATCATGATGGCGTGCAGCAGCGTCAACCTCATCTTCAATCTCTTTGGTGCATAACACTCCTCGAGAGGTCATGGGTGTAGGCAGGGGCAACGAGTGGCAGCTTTTCCTTGAATAAAATAAGCTGAATCTGTGCTCTGAGGTTGGCGTCGTACTGATGAATGAACTCGTCGAAGAGATCAGCCGCCGGTACCTCAGCAGGATAGCACTGCCATACGTAGTATGCCTTAATGAAATCAATCTTCAGCTCCTCCCATTCCTCATTCAGGTTCCATGGAAAACACTTGTCAACATGGCGATGCAGAGATTTCTTCAGATAAGCAGCTTTCTGTGCACCTCGCCTGAAGTACTTGGAAGTCCTGGGCACCTGTTTACTTCTGTCGAGGATTGGTTCCTTGGCGATTTTGTCAGTCAGCTCTATTACTTTCGCCAAGTCTTCCAACCTCTTCTTCTCCCTAAGGGCCGCAGCTCTTCTATCTCCTCTGCGAAGATTCAGTCCCTGCTGAGTTGCCTCCCAGGTCGCCTGATCCTCTGCCTCCTGCTCAGGTGTTAGAGTAGAGACTTTCTTCATTCTCTGAGCGAGGGGCAGATTCTCAGTATCAAAGCCAGCCTGCTCATCCTGAGCCTTCTTTTTCTTCTGTTCTTCCAAGAGTTTCTTGGCTTGGCTCTTGTACATCTTGGCCATTGGCTTTCTCTTCTTCTTGGCCTTCTGTACTTCTTCCTCAAGCTGTCTCTCGCACTCCAGCTCATCCTGGAGCCTCTGAGCAACTATTTTATCGAACTCCTCCTGCTCTGCTCGGGTTTTGAACTTAGGCGTCGGGGAAGGAGGTGGAGTAGATTCAGTTGCTTTCTCCTTCCCGGGCCTTTGAGGTGGCAGGGGCTCATCATCTTGGTCCTCTTAGTCCACGAAACATGTGACCTCTTCTATGTGCTGCGCCTGAGCCGAGGATCCTTCTCCTGATCCTCCAATAGGCTCGGGCAGCTGAGATGTTTGGACTGCTGGGATTTGGACTACGGGAGGGGGTCCTGAACTGGTTCCAGCCTGAGCAGCTGAGCCTTCCCCCTTGCCAACTTCCCTTGCCTCAGCCTCCACACCCACCTGAGCTATTTTCGTCCTCTCTTCCCTATCTTCCCCCTTTTTGGCATCATCAGCAGCCGGGGTCAGAAGAGTACGGATAGCTACAACTTCCTTCTCTAATTTGAAAAGAGCATCCTTGATGGAAGTAGTGGTGGTGTTGAAGTCTCCGACCGCATCGCAATAGTGCTCCCAGTCAGCCTCTTGATCCTTGCGGATTTGGTGAATTTGGGCTGCTATTTCTTGTCGTTGCTTCAGGAGCGATGCGTCGAGTGAGGCAGTCATCTCAGACTGGATGGAGCTTTAAGGCAGCCGCCTGATTCTCCAATGCCTTCTGCATGCTGGAGGTGGCCATCTTATTGCGCTCGTCCATAGTCTTCTGGACTGTGGCTAAGCTCTTCGTCAGCTGCTCATAAAATGATTTCTGCTGAGCTTCGAGCAGCTGCTGACTTTAAGCAGCCAAGTCCGCCTTCTGAGCGGCCAGCGCAGTCTGGACGATCTCCTGAATATTTGGAGTAGGAGTGTCCGAGAACTTCTTGACTGCGCTTGCCAGTCTGTCAACAGTCTCCATCTGAGACTTTGTATATTGCGTCCACTTCAGATAGACGTCCTTAGCTAGGAGATGGTTTTTATCTCCTTGCTTCCTGATAGCGCGGTTGACAGACTTTGAGGACACGGAACCTATAGGTTTGGCCTGATAGGATGAGGTTCCGAGCCTCTGCTCTGAGGCTGCGAGCTGTTGCTTCCGACTGGGCTTCGAAGCAACAAGGGCGTCACCTGATGTAGGAGGTGGAGGTGGTGACTCGCCCTTCTCGCTGGGAGATTTACCCTCAGCAGATTCTCCCTGATCTACGTCCTTGGGTGGTGTCTGATCCTCATCATTATTATCATCATCATCGTCATCATGATGGGAAGGCTGTGATGGGCTGCTGGCGGTCTGCTGGGAGGACCTCAGGTTCAGAAGATATAGCATGGCTGACCTTAAGTCCTCGAAGGATGCAATGTCAGCGGGTTCCCCAAACCCAATCTCTGACTGCAAACGTTGCTCCTCTGCCAGAAGGGACAGTGCAGAGTGCTGCTTAATCAGTTCTGCGAGAATATCCCAATTCAGGAATCTCAGCAGCATCTGAGTCCTTGCCCTGATCGTGATGTCGACCAGATCCTGATGAGATGAGATTTCAGGGATCTGTGCAGCGACTTCTCCTATGGCTCGGAGATGAGTCATCTGCAGCGTCGACCATTCGGATGAGACTTGACCAGCCGGTTCCTCAACTTCCTCCGGCTGAGTCTCCTCTGAACTGATCCGCTGTACCTTATCCTTGAGGGTGGCACCCTCTATTCCGGTATCAGCGTCCAGTATGTCCTCCTCCTGAGGCGGTGGAGGAGAAGCAGGCTTTGCGGGAACCTCAGAAGCTCCAGCCTTGGAGAGCTTCTTCCACTTCAGCGGGTCGGCCCGTGGAGGCAGATCAGTAGAAGGCCTCTTGAGCTCAGTGGCTCCACGTCCGACTGACTTCTCAGCCGCTGCTCTAGTCTTGAACTTAATGAGCTTCTTATAGAAATATTTCGAATCAGCGAATGACGCATGATTCGTGACTGAGTCTTCAATTAGTATGGACACCTTTGTCCCATACAGGAGTTTGCCCACACTAATAATTCTTCTCTCTCCTGACTGTGTGGAGACAAACTTTTGTGCTTGAGCCTTCAGCTCGGTCACAAAGAACTCCGTCCAGTTCACCTAGACTCCGTCAATAATAGCCATCATCAGCTGAAGTGTGGGCTTGGATAACTGGTCAAAAGAACCAGCGGCGCTCGTCAGGATATGTATAACAACGTACGCGAGGCCTCTGTACTCCGGTAGGAGTTGGTTCTTCGGTAGCACGGACTTGAAGGAGATGTCGTCCCTTCCACAGAAGCGGTGGACATATGCATTTAGTTCCTTCTCCTTGTAGCCCACTGGAGAGATCCCGTAAGTCGGAAGATCAAAAGAAGATATCAGCGCTGCCCTGATGTTGATATCGGCATGGCTGGATTCCCACTTCTGAGGGGCCACTTCCCTCATATAGGAGATCTGCGACATCTCTCCATCGGTATCTTCTACAGAGCGCTAGTTGTAATACACCTCTGCTACCTGGCGTGGAAGATACGAGCGGGGATGCTTCATCACTAGAAGCGCTAGGCCAGATTCCTCAAGAGCCGAGAATACGGGCTCAAGATAAGGAAGGTCTGCTTGATGGAAGACCATAGTCGGTTTGAAAAGAACCCTGGACTTGATGATCTCCTCAATGTTGGGTGGGGTCCGAACAATCGCCATAGTTATCTGCAAGAAACTCGTTAGCACTTGAAAATAGAGTAAGTTAGATTCAAGTTATGCAGAAGATTAAGAAATTACCGTAGACAGAGAGCTTGAGTTGAAAAACAGAGACAGTTTTTGGTAGAAAGAGAGAAGAAAAACTGAATGCTTGAAGATTGTTCTAAGTGCGATAATGGCGAAAAATAGATAGGATTAGAGGAAAAAAGGAGATTTTATAAGATATGAAGATCAACCAGTTTTAATCGGACGGTTGGGATAAAAACTCATTTTTTAATGACGGATGTGATCTGATGTTATAAACGGAATGATTACATTAACCGTCTCTAACCTAGACCCACGTAAGATATGTGTAGATAAAGTAAGGTGAGAAGACATGCATTAAATGCATTGCAGGCAGCAATAAAGGCTAAGCTTTTTAAATGAAAACGGTTTCTACTGACTTAAACCTTAAAAACTCAATGGCGGGAAATAAATGCTCATTAATCTACTGAATGCAAATGACTGATTTAATAAATGCAAACATGCTTCTGAGAATATTAAGTATTTAAACTACGCAAACCTCTTCAGCTGAACTTTTACGATCAGCTGGTTACCGTAATGACTCAGGAGGATCTTTGTGGTACTGATAATCATGTTCCCCCTTACTGTGTACTGTATGATTCACCCGACTGAATCACAGTACTGAGTCTTCTGACCTGTCGTACTGACTCCTCTTACTGACATGAGTCAGTAGGAGCCAGTAGACCTAGCTCAACTGATAATTCTGTGAATCTGTTCTCAGCTAGTGGTTTGCTCAGTATGTCTGCCCTTTGTTTGTCAATATGGATCTTTTCCATCCTGATATCCTTCTTCTCGACATGGTCTCTAATGAAGTGGTGTCGAATGTCCACTTGCTTGCATCTCGTATAAAGAACTAGGTTCTGAGTTATAGCAATCGCACTGGTGGAGTTGCAGCAGATGGGCACTTCATCTTGAGTAATTCCATAGTCTCACAGTTGTTGTCAAAGCCAAAGGATCTGGCCACAACAACTTCCAGCAGCCATATACTCAGCTTCAGTAGTGGACATCGCTACTGAATGCTGTTTCTTTGAAAACCATGATATCAGCTTGCTGCCTAGGAACTGACAAGTTCCAGAAGTTGACTTTCGATCTATCCTGCATCCGGCATAATCAGCATCAGAATAACCTGTTAGTATCAGATTGTCATCAGCAGGATACCATAACCCTGCATCAGGTGTTCCCTTCAAGTATCGCAGAATCTTTTTCGCTGAGTCCAGATGACTTCGCTTGGGATTCGCCTGAAATCTTGCACATACACCTACAGCATAAGTTATGTCAGGTCTGCTTGCTGTTAATTATAGTAAAGAACCAATAATAGCTCTATAATCAGTAGAGTTAACAGAAGCTCCCTCTTTGTCTAGATCGATTTTAAAATTTGTATTCATGGGGATCTTGACTGGCTTGTTTGATTCGCAGCCAAATCTTTTCATGAGATCTCGAGTCTATTTAGCCTGGTTGATGAATATTCCTTCAGTTGATTGCTTCACTTGGAATCCAAGGAAATAGTTCATCTCCCCCATCATGGACATCTCGAACTTCTCCTTCATCATTTTCTCGAATTGTTGACATATAGTCACGCTCCTGCAACCGAAAATGATGTCGTCCACGTAGATTTGCACCCGTAGGATGTCATCTCCTGACTTGATGTTGAACAGGGTGCGATCTGAAGCAGAAAATCTGATAGGGTATCGTACCAAGCCCTAGGTGCTTGTTTTAACCTATACAGAGCTTTCCGAAGTCTGTACACCTGATGTCCCTGCTGAAAGCCGGACGGTTGTTCCACATAGACTTCTTCCTTCAGTACGCCGTTCAGAAACGCTGACTTTACATCCATTTGACAAACTTTAAATCTTTGATGCGTTGCATATGCTAGGAACAGACGAATAGCTTCCAATCTGGCGACTGGGGCGAAAGTTTCATCAAAATCTATTCCTTCTGCTTGACAGTATCCCTTGGCAACAAGTCGAGCTTTGTTTCTGACAATGACGTTGTTTTCATCTCGCTTGTTTTTGAAGACCCACTTAGTGCCGATCACGTGCTGATGTCTAGGTCGGTTAACAAGCTCTCAAACTTCGTTTCGGACAAACTGGTTTAGCTCCTCCTGCATGGCAATGATCCAGTCAGCATCATTAAGAGCATCCTCTATCGTTTGAGGTTCTTCAGTAGACAAGAAGCAGGAGTAGAGAGAACTTTCTCCTTGGCTTAATCTGGATCTTGTCCTTATTACTGCTAGTGGATCTCTTATGATAAGATCAGAAGAGTGAGCATCAAGCCACGAACGTCTGAGTTTGGCTTCTTCTTCTGAGATTACTTCTGTACAGTCAACATGAGTGTTAGGCATTTCAGTAGTGCTATTCTGTGGCTGAAGCAATTCAGTAAGAAGGTTAGGATCTACTGAGTTTTCAGGTTCAGAGGCATTTAGCTCAGGAACATTAGTCGTTCCCCCTGAGTTTATATTCTCAGTAGAGGTCTCAGTTACCACTGGGGTTTCCTCATTGACCGTTGTTACCTGATGTTGATCATGTTCGGTAGCATCAACCAGGTTAGCTATAGTGCCTGTGGGATGGGTCTGGATTTCTTCATCATCTGACTCATCGTCCCAACAATGCTGGATCTTTTCGACTTTGTCGTTCAGTGCGAGATCCTGTAGCTTGCTGCTGACATCTTCAGTATTTGTCTTCTTCGATTTCCTGTTCTCAGTAACAAACTCATCAAAGACAACATGAGGGCTTTCCTCCACACAAAGAGTTTGATAGTTAAAGACTCTGAAAGCTTTACTGACTCGAGAGTATCATAAAAATACTCCTTGATCAGATTTGCTATCGAAGACCTTCAACTGATCTTTCCCATTACTGTGAATAAAGCAAGGACAGCCAAAAATATGGAAATGAGAAATAGAAGGAATTCTCCCTTTCCATAGTTCATAAGGTGTCTTCATGTGTTGTTGTGTAAGCAGTGAGCGATACTGAGTGTAACCGGCGGTGTCAGTAGCATCAGCCCAGAACTTCGAGGGTAGTCCAGAGTCTGCTAGGAGCGTTCTTGCTGCTTCTTTGAGTGTTCTGTTCTTTCGTTCAGCAAGTCCGTTCTGCTGAGGGGTGCGAGTTGCTGATGTCTCGTGCTTGATTCCCTCTTTATCGTAGTACTCTTTAACTACTGAATTGAGAAATTATGTTCCTCGGTCTGAGCGAATTCTCTGTATCTTGATGTCTTTCTCCACACTGAGTTTCTTCAGCAATTTTGGCAACTCAGTCTTGACATCAGATTTGTTGGCTATGAAGATGACCCACGTATATCAAGAATAATCATCAACAACGACGAGGGCATACTTCTTGCCCCTTATAGTCACTGGAGAAACTGGCCCAAACAAATCCATGTGTAGCAGTTGAAGGATTCCATCAGTGGAAGGTGACGGAATTGGTGGATTGCTTTTCTTTGTCTGCTTTCCCTTCAAGCACGCTTCACAATTTCTGTCTTTGATAAACGCTTCATTGGGCAGTCCTCTGACTCTAGAGTTCTTGGCTAGCCTGTTCATAGTCTTGAAATTCAGGTGACTGAGTCTCTTATGCCACAGCCATCCTGTTTTATCACTGGATTTCGTCTGAACAAGTAAGCAAGCCTCAGTTCTGCGGTTTTCCAGTTTGCAACATAGATATTCTTCCTCCGCGAACCTGATAACACTGTTTTCCCTGTAGATTTGTCAACAATATCACAGAAACCAGCGTCAAAGATAACTCTATTCAGATTATCACAGAATTGACTGACAGAAAGGAGATTATGTTGAAGTCCTTCAACATATGTTACTCTTGGAACTGAAGCTGTCCCAATGTTCAGTGTTCCATATCCCCTTGTATATCCTTTAGAGTTGTCACCAAACTCAATTCTGGGACCATCTTCTTGTACGTAATTGGTCAGCAGGTTCTTTTGATATGTCATATGTCTCGAGCAGCCGCTGTCCACAATCCAATGGTCCTTATGCACCTGCAAAACATAAACATTTTTAGGTACCCTTTGGTTCAGTTTGGGTCCTTAAGTGTTAGTGGGTGATTTCGAGACCCAGATTTGTCTCGGGACTTTAGGTGTCTGAGACTTCTTCTTCTGAACCTTGTAAGTTTTCTTCTTCACTGGACTAGGAGATACTGAATTTTTGGCAGTTTTGTGTTCAGGAGTTTTCTTCTTCTGAGGCTTTGTGTTCCTCCTGACCCTGGGCTCATAGAAGTACGAACCATACTGTGATGGATGCTCATACAATGGTTCGCTGTATTGTTCTGCCCACCTAACCTTCTTGGTTCCCCCTGAATTCGATCGTGGTGTCCTGGGGCTAGAACCTTTGGTCATTTGATTCTTGTTGCTCGGTTGAGGTGCAATCATCTTCTGTTTGTTTTTCGCCTGAGTTGTTGGTTCAACAATCTGAACTTTCCCTCTGACGAACCTATCAGCCAGGATTTCTGAGCTTTTAGAGGTTGAAGTGGAAGCTTCATGAGTGTAGCCAAGTCCTTCTTTCATGGCTAGTGACCTTTGAGTTATGAGCATGCTTTCCCACTTCTCTTTAGCTCCTAGGTACTGTTCAGTCATCAGTCCTCGCCAGACCTCATCACTTTTCCGAAGTGATTCATAATCCTTTTCAACTTCTGCGAGTTTCTGACTGAGTCGGGCTATTTCAGTATCTTTCTCAGAATTATCCCTTGTCAGAACTGATAACTGAGTTTCTTGAAGCTGAGACTTAGTCATAAGAGATTCAATCTCTTCCTTGAGTCTCGCGACCAGATTCTCTGAATCAGTAGAGACCTGACAATCAGAAGAAAGTCTCTGATTCTCAGCCTTTACCTGTTCCAATTCCTGAATAGTTCTGCTGAACTCTCTGCTTAGCTGAATCTGCTCCTCTAGTAGATCATCATATGCTTGTACCACGTCTAGAGGTTCATCTATGACCGAGCATGTGTCATGTGTGCTTTGTGAAGAGGAGATTATATTAAGTTTCGAGTTTACCTCAACCTCTTCTCCGGCCATCAGACAATATTCAGTTGTTGATTCAGGATCTGTTTCTCCGACCTCAACGGCGACAAATGCAGCTTCGTCTTCAGGAGAATACATAAATGTATCTTCCTCGATTGAGTCATCAGATATCTCTCCGGCGATATAGGCCTGCCTTCTTCGGGCAAATTCTTCACGTCTGGCCTGCCGTTCTGCTCGTTGAGCAGCTGAGAGTTCGGGACAGTCATACTGATAATGTCCCTCCTTCTTGCAGTTGTAGCACACAGAAGTTCTGCCACCTTTTCCAGCTGAGTCGTTGGATGGACTAGCAGCAGGTTCTACGTTCCTGCAATCAGTAGAAGGTTTAGATTCTTCTCTTTTTCGATAATCCTTTTTACCTGAGGGAGAATCTCTGTGATATTTCTTTAGCTTCCTGACTCTTTCCTTTTCTCTTTGATATTTGAGAGCCATGAGTGCAAGCTGATCAGTAGCGGGAGTCTCTGAGGACTTAGCATCTGACGCATTTGCTGTCTTGCTGGAAGAACTGGGGTTGGCTTCAGTTTTGCTGACTATTGCTTTGTAAGCGTGATCTATCTGGGTGTCAGCTGGAGCACTGGAACATCATTGGGGTAGGCTGTGCTCGAATTCCTCCGTCTTTAATTCTGAAAATATAACATCAGGAGTTAGAGCATTTAGATCTGAGCGACGTAAGTAAGTAGTAAAAGGAAGCCACTTCAGTCGAGGCAATGCTCTCAAGATCCTCATGTTCATCTCTTTGTTAGTGAACGTCCTCCCCAGCCCGTTGATCACATTGATCTGGTTTGTAAATCTGACGCTAAGCTCGTCAATGGTCTCGTTGGGCTCCATGGCAAAAGTGTCGAACTTTTGTAGCTCTAGCTCGAGCTTGTTTTCTTTTATCTGCGGGGTTCCTTGGCTCAGTACAGCCAGGGCATCCCAAAGTTCCTTTGTCGTCTTACAGTCTTGCACCCTCCCGATGTGTGAATCGCTGAGCGTAGTCAGTATTGCATTCCGCGCAACTCGGTCAAGGTTGTGCAGCTTTTTCTCTTCAGGCGTGAAGGCTGATTTGTCTTTTGCAACTTTAGCACCAGTCTGTGCTCCTACACCTTCCACAATGGCATATTGAACGCTGTCGATCATGGGAATGATAGGTCATGTTTCTAGGATGTCAGTCATGCTGCCGTGCAGCGATGTAAGGTGCGCCTTCATTCTCACGTGCCATACCGTGTAGTTCACCACAGAGAACATCGGTACCATCCGAATACCTGACATATCAAACATTATGGGTGAGAGTATAAGGATGTATGAAGAGATGCTTGTGCAGAGAAAAATGTTTTCAGGATCTGTTCGAGTAGACCAGAGTTTCAGAACCGATGATCAGAAGAACACCGATGCTCTGATACCAATTGTTGGTCCGGAGACAAGTGTCAGGTGTTGGGGGGGGGGTGAATACACCTGAGTACAAGTTCTTTTTCTCAAACGCGAAGGACAGCTCAGCTGTAAATTGCAACTAATAAACAGTGCCAAATAGTAACCTTCTGATCGCGGGTCAGAGTGAGTCAACTACTGAGTCTCTCCTACTGACTTTTGTCAGTATTTGATTCTCAGTCGGAGACTTTGTGCGGATAAGTGTGTAGGGCCCGGTTGACTTCGTCTCAATTTGAAAACGTATTTTTCGCAGACCAAATAATTTTGGCTAGTGCACTTTCACATACGTTATATGCAAAGTAAGAGTTTGTAAGATGATTTTGAATGCAGTGCAATAAAACAGTTAATGACACAAGTAATTTTCAACGTGGTTCGGATACGTAAGATCCTACGTCCACGGTCCTGCTGATCAGGAGGTCTTGTTGATTAATCTGAGCAACCCTCAGCAAGGTATCTGTGCACTGGACAGACCCTTCTAAGTTATAGTCCTTAGCGACTTTACAAATCAAACCGGAGTTTGAAGGGGAGGGGATGTTCTCCAACTATGAAGGAGTTTTTATAATAAGAACAGTCATGAAATGTGAACTCCTTCGAAGGTTCTAAGCTATGGATATAAGCGATTGAGCTTAGATAGAGAAGAGGGATCTATAGAAGAAAACTCTAGAGAGAAGAACTAGAAATATTCTAATAAAGCAAGTTCTTCGCTGGATCTTCGTGAAAGGCGCTAGAGTGTTTCGAAATATTGAGCGTGTAATCCCTTTGATATCCCGTGCGTGGAACTCGAAAATGCTTCTCTATTTATAGTTGTGACCCTAGCATTTGTCCGTTGGAGAGGACGAAGCCACGTGTCATAAACGTCCAAGGAAAACGGCCATAAGTTCGAAATGCTGTCGCAGAGTGGTTGGTTACTGTGCATGAGAGCAACTTTAGTTGGTCAGAGTAGGTAGAGCTTAGACTGCTTCTTATTGGTCGAGGTTTGTGGTAGGTGAGATTTGTCAGACATCGGTCTTCATCAGAGTTGACTCTCACTCATCCTTGTATGATTTTCTGCTGACTTTCGAATGATGTTAAAAGATGGGTCGTTTCCTGTCGGATATAGTAGACCTGATAAGATCTCTGTCTTCTTCGTCTGAGTCTGCTGATAATTGATCTTCTGCTGAGTGGAATCAACTGATGACTCTGAAGGTACTGAGCTTTGATACCGTGTTCATCTACTGAGGTGGGTCAGCTGAAAAGAAATCTTCTACTGAGTGGAAGTCAGCTGATGACCTGTGAACACAAGCTCTTACAATGATGACGTGGGGTTCTGGAAAGTAACTTCCTACTGAAGATCAGTCCAACACTTACCCCTTACAGGACTTAGACAAAAACGATAATAGAAAATACAAACAGTCTAGCCTATTACATCATGTAGACACCATCAACACTATACTAAGGGTACAAGACGGTTTTTGGGATCGTCAATTCCATAGTATTAAATCACTATGATTTCCCCTATTACCGATAAATAGATAAGTCATATTAAAGGAACTACTGACAAAATAATATTAAGTACCCTCTAAGTGGTTATTAAGATCAACAACTGACTCATAACCCGACAAAACTTGTCTCAATATATATTATGGTTGTGACACCAAGCAAGACAAGTATGAATTAAATAAAACAAATGAAAAACTAGCAAAGCTGACTAGTATACCTAGACAATATTTTATTAGTACACTTTTGTTTGTTATGTCCTTCTTGTTTGTAAGTGCTGCATCTCACAGTTCCACGACCTTCCCTTATATCCATCTTATTGTGCAAAAGTGTAGATTTAGGACGACCTTTAAATACCATTTTCATAGAATCAGAAGACATGAGTATCATTCCTCTTAAGGGAGGCTAATAAGCTTGATCTGGAAGTGGATTAAATAAAGTTGCCCATGTCATCTGATATGTGAAAATAGAGTACCATTTCTGGACAAAAGTGCTATAGTCTAAACTACAATTTTGACAAGCTACAATAACATGTGAGCAAGGAAGCCAAATATTTGTCATTCTGACAAGTACAAGATTTCTCGACCAATTTTACAACTTGGACATTGTTTCCTTTATTTATGCTTGTGACTGAACGACATCTCCTAACACTAAAAGTCTTAGTTACCAAATTGAAGATGATAACTTCACTGCTTGCCTTTAATCTATTTGAACTTAACTTTGCATCAATAAAAGGAGTAAAGTTTCGACCACTTGCAACTCTCTCAGCTCCTAGTTGTCGTCTCATAACAAAGTAGTTATTTTCTCGATAAAATGTAAGTTGCACTAGAGCTGTAATAGGCAAGCACCGAGCTCCTTTTAATACACTGTTAAGAACTTCAGATAAATTGGTTGTCATTATGTCATACCGATGACCTTTATCATATGCTAAAGCCCATTTCTCTAAAGGAATTTCCTCTAGCCACGTCCGCGCTTCTTCATTGATTCTTCCAATTGTCTCCATTCACTTATCAAATTTGTGAACTTTTCTCATTTGTAGCTCGCCGCACGGTGTTGAAATCGCTAGTTAAATGGCGAATGCAAAAATGATGATAAGCATGTGGCTCAATCCATCTTAGACCATCTGTGCTCATTGCATTTCTAATTCCAATATGACGATCAGATATAACACAAATACCGTTTCTTTGTGTCATAAAATGTCTGATACAAGCCATAAACCAATCCCAACTATCATTATTTTTCCTTCTACAATTGCAAAGGCTAGTGGAAATAACTGATTGTTAGCATCACAAGAAACTGCAATGAGCAAGACACCTTTATATTTTCAATAAAGATGTCTACCATCAATGGTAATGACAAGATGACAATGTTTAAAACATACGATAGAAGCAGCAAAAGACCAAAAAACACGCTTAAAGATTTCATACCCTAAGTTCCTCTCTGCACTTTCTTTATCCCAATGAACAATTGTATAGGGATATTCTCGTTGTAGTACCTCCATATATCCTGGCAACACCTTGTAAGATTCAACTCAATAATCTAAAAGTTCTACAATAGCCTTTTGCTTTGCTTTCCAAGCTTTTGTCTTTGATATTTCATAACCAAATTCATTGGAAATCAATGCTTGAATAGCTGTCAGTGTGAGTGAGAGTTGAGCCTTCACTAGTAGGGATGACAAAAAGACCCGGAACCGTTGGACCCGCCCTGGACCCGTATCTGATGGGGCGGGTAATACCCGCCCCGTACGAGGACGGGGCGGGTCCGGACCCGACCCGTACCGGGTCCGGGACGGGTCCGGTTCCCACAGTAGACCCGCCCCGCCCCGCTCGGCCCCGAGTAGCACCGGAACCATTTAGAACCGCCCCGCGAAGGACCCGCCCCGGACCCATCCTGCAATAAAAATGTTGTAAGCGGGATTCGAACTCGCATCAATAGCCTGTATACATAAACTTATTCCGGACTTCCTCCCAATTGAGCTAATACACACATTCGTTTAATATTTCGTAACAAAATTCTTTTGCTTTTGAATTTATTCCAAACTTAAGTTTTCATTTAATATATAATAACAAAATCAAAACTTTTCCACATCAATACAATAGCCTAAAATCTGAATCGTGTTCGTGTCTTCGTGACCTAGTTCTGACTGAAATTCTTTTCCACATCGCCGTCGACTCGCGCCGACTCGCCGCATCGCCGCCGACTCGCCTGTATCTCCGCCGACTCGCCTGTATCTCGCCGCATCGCCATTCTCATTCTTGCTTCAGTCAGTTTCTTTTACTTTCTTCTTTGTATAACTTGCAGTTTTTACCGATTTTGATATGTTCTTCTTTTAAGTATAAGCTATGGAAATGATTGGTTTCCATTATATTGCTATGAGTATTACAACAAAATCGGTAAAAACTGTGATAGCTTATAGCTTACATCCGGAAAGAGTATTAGAATGATTGGTTTCCATTATTGCATCGGTTAATTGCATCTGGAAAGAATATTTTTTTAACTAAAACATGAGTACATGACTCCTCTTTAATCTTCGTTAGGTGGAGTTTTTGATTGTCTTACAATGGTGATCAAAAAAGCAAGTGGTGATTTAGAAGAATTTTCTACTTTTATCTATGAGGATATGGAAGACTTTATGATTTGTATTTTGTTTATTTGGGAATATCCGAACATATGAAATTATATTTGTTTAATGTTTGTTGTAGTAGTATTGATGATAATAGGTTTTGCAACTTGATTAGTTTGTAGTAAATTGTATTTTTTGTAGTAATGATATTATTAAAAAAAAAATATTGTGGGGCGGGGCGGGTAGGACCCGCCCCGTGCGGGTCCAGTTCCGGGGCCGAAGGAGCAGACCCGTACGGGTCCGCAGGGCGGGGCGGGTCCGCGGGTCCGTTTCGCGGGGCGGGTCCGGGTAGTACGATACCCGGACCCGACCTGCTATTTTGCCATCCCTATTCACTAGCCACAAAATCTAAATCCAGTTGCACGTGGTCTCTATTCAAGAGTGGGTTAACACATGTATAGGGCCGCCATACTTCTTTATCTCAAAAAATGATTCACCTTGAGGAATAAATGCACGTAATCTCCAATGACATTCATGCATGTGCTTGCTTACATTTCAACAACAAAGACTAGGAGTTGAATGTGAAACGCTAAATTGTTGATGTAGTTTTAGTGAGTACGACTTTACGACATTCTACAACTCGTTTTTAGAAGAAAATCTTTGGCCCACATGTAATTCCCCGTTGGAATTTGTTTGAGAAGATACTAGGGCACAGACCGGTAGATCAACCACAGTATCATTGATTCTTTCGATTTCTATAAATTCTTGACCCGGTGCTTCTTCATGAGTCATGCGCACATCTTCCTTGTTCATGCCTTCTTGTGCATCCCCTAACTCATCATCCAATAGGTTATTATTGATCTGTGTTCCATCTACAACAAATCGGGTCCCTTCACTTGCAATAATCTCCTCCATAATTCTGCAAGTATCATCGATCAAACTACCATTATCGGTAGTATTCACTACATTGGAAGTTTCATTCTCTTGGGTGAGTATAGTTGTATAAATGATATCACTTCCGGAAATTGTGTTGGCACAGGCTTCACTTCCAAATAGAACTCTAAGAAACTGATTTTAGGTCGTTTCATAACATCAAAAACAATACTCATAGTGCCATTATCTTCAACTGGTATAGCTATATACTCTTGAAAATTACTTGGATACCTACTAATAAGCTTAATAAGCACATTCATTTTGTAGATGAAACCCGTGATTTTGTACATCTTATCTACAAAATCATTGTAACTTATTATTTTGCTAACTTTGATAGACTTTGGTGTAGCACTTTCATATCCAATTCCATGAGAACCTGATGTAATCCTTCAGTTCCAATAGCATAAGATTGTCATGTTTTCTCGAGACATCCCAACTAAAAAGGAAAAAAAATGGAGTATAAGAAAATAAAATCGAAGTAGAGGCTTTTTATGCTTTTGGTCAAAGCACAAACTCAATTCAACTTCACTGCATAGACATTTCTTCTTTTCTTTTTACGTTGACTTCTAAGAAAGACAAATAAGAATTAAAATATTGCAGATTAGAAGAATTTAATATTCTGAAAAATTAAAAGTAAAATGTAGAAAATGAAATGTGGTTAACGTGAAGACATCTAACATAAGACAAATTGGCAAAAATAGTCCTCAAACTTCGCGTTTTTGCGAATTTTGTCCTCAAACATTTTTTTTTTGTTTTTTTGACCCTCAACTCCTTGTTTTTGCGATTTTAGTCATACCGTTAGATTTTCCGTCAATTTAACCGTTAATTCATTTTTTTTAAATAAAAAATTGAAAGGGCAAAATCGGAATTTTTATTTACATGGACCAAAATTGCAAATCAAGAATGATTTGGGACCTATTTAGCAAAATAAAATAGTTTAAGGACTGATTTCACAAATTTTAGACAAATAAACTAATTGCTTCGTATCGACGAGATTTTGCATTAAATTTTCGATTTTTCATATAACTTTATTACTTCGTATCAAATATAAGCTAACGAAGATTTCGTACCAATATAAACAACATTTAATTCAAAATGCAAAATATATACTGTGAATTAATCATTAAAAAACAAAGTTATTATCACCCAAAATTTTTACTTCAAAATAACCATTTAGCGCATAATATTTACTTCAAAATAACTAGAATACGAGGAGAATTGTGAATCCGCAATTAATGAGTTCGCTGACGAATTGCGGAGGAGGCCGACGGCGAAGAACATTCCCTGGAGCTCGCGGCGGAAGAGGAAGTGAGAGACGAATCCGCCGAAGCTGATGAACACGGGGACGAGGTAGATCCAAGCGAGGAAATGTCCGAGCTGATCTTCGCGCTGGTAGCGGATGTGATTTATGGTTATGGCCATCAATGGCGGGTGGTGGTGTTGGGGATTCGTCATGGCAGTTCTATGCTAGTATAATGTGAATACGACACTAACCTTGTTTGCAGTAGTTTTTTTGGCTTATTATAGTATTTGCAAATAAAACTAATATTTTCTGTAATTTACGAACTGATACATATTTTCCTAGTATTCTATTATTCATGACAAATTACGAATTAAATGTTTTTATAACATATTATTCATCTTAAATTACGAACTGATACATATTTTCCTCGTATTCATGTTATTTTGAAGTAAATATTATGCTCTAAATTGTTATTTTGAAGTAAAAAAATATGGGTGATAATAGCTTTATTTTTTAATGGTTAATTCACAGTATATATTTTGCATTTCGAATTAAATGTTGTTTATATTGGTACGAAGTCTTTGTTAGCTTATATTTGATACGAAGCGATAAAGTTATATGAAAAATCAAAAATTTAATGCAAAATCTCGTCGATACGAAACAATTAGCTTATTTGTCTAAAATTTGTGAAATCAGTCCTTAAACTATTTAATTTTGCTAAATAGATCCCAAATAATTCTTCATTTGCAATTTTGGTCCATATAAATTAAAATTTCGATTTCGCCCTTTTTATTTTTTATTTTTTAAAAATTAAAATTGAATTACCGTTAAAATTGACGGAAAATCTAACGGTAGGACTAAAATTGCAAAAACAAAGAGTTGATGGTCAAAAAAACAAAAAAAACGACAAAATTTACAAAAACGCGAAGTTTGAGGCCATTTTTGTCAATTTGCCTTAATATTAGTAGACAAAATTCTTATTTTCAACTCAACCTATTTCTCAAACAATTCACTTTTACAATAATCGTATTTTAATTTTATAATACAGATTTTTCCATCGCAAAATTCTTTATACAATCAAATCTTTATCAAGAAAAATCAGTACTCCATCCAAACCTTTTTATTATTTTAATCCAAATATTCCAAGGATGATCGTAAGAGTTAAAAATCCAATCAAAACAAACAATCACCTCAATACACTTCACAAGAATGATTGATGGAGAGGCGGCAGAGTGTCAGAATTATTCACCGACGATGGCAGTTTTCATACGTTGCTAGTAGTCTTGGAATTTTCCGTCCACAAAGAATTCAAGAACTGGTCAAAAGCAGAGAAGGAACGGAATTCTTAAACACTAGTGCAATTAGAACTACAAAGTTACACATAAACCAAACATATGTTTGCTATAAAAAATTTCAACAAACCTGCTTCAATCAATTTGTCCGTAGATTCTCTAGCAGAGTTGGAGAAGATTAAGAGACTTACGGTTTTTAATTTTGGGGTTTTTGGATTTAATAAGTTTTACTAGTATGTATTTTTTATTTTTTATTTTTACCGTGAAGAAAGGAGCGAGAGTATGAACAAAAATTACATGTGGCACCCTAGTTTGCAATACAATGTTTATTTTACAAATAATTATTCAAAAATGCTGTATTGACAAATTATTTTTTTCATAGTGCTATTTTGACCAAAAACTCTCAATCTAATGGAGATTGTTGGGAGTATTAAACAAAATATTTTAAGTGCGTGAGTAAACGCTAAACGATTTAGTGTGTTTGCAATAGTTATTTTACGTAATTATTAGTATTTTTTATGGCATAAGCAGTTTTTAGTGTTTGTACAACCTATTTTCTACTTCAGCTTTTTCTAAATTAAGTATCTATTGATATGTTTTTTTGCTTAAAGCATCATAATTTTTAAATTATGAAAATATCTATTTTTTGTATTAATTCAAAAAAACTCTCATTGTTGCTTAAAAGTAATTATTTTCAATTTTAAGCAAAAGCACATAAAAAATGCTTATAATAATAATAATAATAATAATAATAATAAAAACATTTACAAACTCACCCTTAATTGGGTATCTATATAATCACAGTTGAAGTGTTTAGCTTGTAATCGAATGTTATAGATTCAAAATTCATCAAGGTTTCTATTTGTGAATCTGCCACTTTTGTTTAGGCCATGATGGTTAGTCCTATCTTGTATGGTTTGGAGGATAGTGCACAGAAACGAAATTTACTCAATGTGCACTTCAAAGCTGCTACGAAAAAAAAGCGCCACAAATTATTCTTGTCATAAAAAAAAGAGAATCGCGATATAAGCATTTGATGTTTAAAACGTTTGAGTAAATACATAATTTAGAATTGGTACTTAAATAATAAAATTATGGCTAAGTCGAATTTTCAATTTGAGGTTTATGTAGTATATGTGTATTTACATGATAGAGAGAAGATACATGATTTTAGACATTCTTATTAGCTTATAAATACTCGAATTTCGGACTCATTTAATTTGGCAGACACTTTCAAAATTTAGTTTGTATGTAAACTTTGTGCTTAAAATCACTTTGAGGATCTCCAACGGTTTCCCGTAGTTTACGAGAGCCCTATCTCTAATTAGGGCAAAAACAATATTTCGTCCCCAACGATTTTCTCCCATTTTACGACAGAAAATGAATATTTCATAAAATTCTTATTTTTTACTTTTACAAATCAAATTAAAATGCAATTATCTTATATAATTAAATTAAACATAACAATATATTTATAAAAAAATAATTATAATTATACATTAATTACAAAAAAGTAATTTAAATTACTTAAATAAAAATTACTAAGGTACAGATTTCTAAAACTAACCCCAATAAGAGTAAAGTAAGTATATTAGAATATAATATAGTATAAAATCTAGATAATCACGAAGAGGCAAACAGAACGTTAACGACTAATAAAACAAACGTTGGCGATTAAAGAAGCTTACTCTTCCAATTTTAACAAATTTATTTATGTGGAGATTAAAAAAAATTAATGGGATAGGAAGGAATAAATCATCCCTTATAAGTAATAGAGGATTTGGGCTGCTACAAAATAGGGTAGAGGAATGAGGGAGAGTTGAAATGTTTTGTATAGGGGAATACCTTATTATAAGAGACTATTGGAGATGCTCTATGCTATCGAAGATTTGATCCCTCGGGCTATTCAAATACATATTCAAATATCACAGAAAATAAATTTCAAGTACTGCTAAGCTGAGTGTTTGGAATAGATGAAGATTATTAATAAGTGTTGTAAGCAACTTATTTGATAATCAATGGTAGTGTTTGAAAGAGCTTTTATAAGTAACTTTTAGTTGGTTAAGCTTAAAGTTGTTTTTAAGCAAAAGGTCTTAGTGTTTGGAATAGTAGAAAAAAACAGCTTAACTTTAGAGAAAACAGTTTTGCAAGCACTGTAATAAGTTATTTTTCAATTTCTTTTGACTTCTGCTTTTAAAAAGCTCCCCCTAACCAGCTTATGGGCTTCTGCTTATTCTGACTCATTTTAAACAGAAAAAAACAGAAATATTTATTCCAAACATTAAAAAATGTACTATTTAAAAAGTGATTTTGCAGTAAAAAAATCCAAAAGCAGCTTATTTAAGCTGTTCCAAATACTACCAATATGTGTTTGGAAAGAATTGTTGAAAGCTGCCGAAAGTAGGGAAATAATATTTGGAAATTAATGTTGCTGATAGAAATAGCTTATTTTTACTTTTTAAAGGACATACAGTTAAATCTCGATAAAGTAATAACCTTGGGACTAGAAAAAAATATTCATTTAACGAGGTTATAACTTTATCAAACATTATTTTAATGTATCGACCCATATCGGGACTGAAAAAATTTATTATCTAACTGAGATTATTACTTTATCAAGGTTTAATTGTATCTCTCTTGCATTCCCATAGTGTTGTTAAATAATTGTAATCTATAATAAATAAATAAGATTGAGAAGTTGTTCATATTCTATATGTGTTCATATTTTATGTTCGTTTTGCTTTTATAATTTTGATTTAATATTAAAAAATATTAAATTAATGTATATACTGTATATAAATTTCTATTAAATCATATCAACATAAACATATTATATTATATATTAAATAATACTTAATTGTATGAATTCAAATCTATATCATATAAGATATAAAGAGTTTGTTGTTAAAATAACATTCTTTAAAAAATTAAGGCAAAAACTTTGGTGCAACCGGTTGCAGGTGCAGCTAGCTGCATAAAGGTAACTATCGTATTAATGTAATTCTTCATAGTTGTGCTCATGTAGCGCAGTTGGTTTGTTGCTGTGCTCTCACTTGAGACACTCGGGTTAGAGACCCAACAATAAACTTTTCATATTTTTTTTTAATTTTTGACATTAAAAATTAAATTTTTATTTTCAAATTACATTATGATACAAAAAAGTATAATAAATTTATTCTTTTATTTTTAAAAAAAAATAATAAATGACTAAAAAATATTAATATATATATTAGAATTTATTCTTGAAAATAAAATACAATATATTTTTTGTTTTTCAATTACATGATGGGGAATATGTGGAGATAATAAAAGTAGCGGTATTATTCTATTTTACCCAATTTCGTATAACAAAAGTCAAAATTATCCAATTCTTATATTTGCTACACAAAATACCTAATTTTACTTATACTACCCTCACTTTTGGAAAAAGTTGACTGACACCAATCATTATCAGGTATTTTTCAAAATTCGAGACGAATTAATTGAAGAAATAAACAAAAAAAAAAAAACACATGAACTTATATATACACATGAATCCCGTTCAGTCCGCTCACATAGCTCAAATCCCTCTCGGAAAAATCAGTGTCGATCTAGTTCGCAGTCAAATCCCGCTCAGTCCCGCTCACATACCTGAAATCTCGCTCAGCACAACCGAATCCCGATCGGCGTGTCAGCAAATCCTGCGGACGACTGCCGAATCCCGCTCGGAGATAGAATCCCGCTCGCCGACAGCAGGATCCTGCTCGGCGACAGCTAAGTCCCGCTCGGAAACTGCCATATCCCGCCGTTGCAGCTCATCATTAAATCCCGCTCAGCCAGCAGGACTCCACGAGGGGGACCGAGCGGGATTTAATTTTATTATCGGATCTGAATTTGAATCCCGTTCGGCTGCTATGAGTTATCAATTTTGACTAATTCTATCCTTCGTCCGTCACCGATTCCCGTTCAAGACTGCTCGAGGACGCAATTTCGAAGTAGAATTCGACAGCAAAACACGAGAATGGCCAACCAGGTTAGTCCAGCTCGAATTTTATCCGTTAATTTAGCGCGAATCTTATTTATTTTTTGAGTATGTTGTTTTAGAATTATTCGAATTTGAGCATGGATATTGTTTAATTAGTTGTATTTTTTGAGAATTATTCGAATTTAAGCATAAATTTTATTTAATTCGTTGAATTATTAGAGCAAGATTTTCTGATTTTTGGGGCATGATTTTATGGTTTTCGGAGAATAAATTTTCGGATTTTTTGGAGCAAGATTTTATTGTTTTCGGAGCATGAATTTTCGGATTTCTTGGAGCTTGATATAGGGACTGCATGTGGTTGAAATCCCGCTCGCCGAGCGGGATTCCGCTTCGACCGAGCGGGATTTCATTTCGGCCGAGCGGGATTTAGATTTTTTTTTTAATTGTGAAATTATTACGGTGCAGCCCGATTTTAAAAGAATTGGTATTCTCGATGCGAAACCGAGGATAGACATTGAATATTACCCGAAGATTTTTTATATTAGTAAAAAAATTAGGAGTTATCGGGGAGGGCGAGTTAGTGGAGGAGTTTAGAAATTGTGTTTTTGGTAGTTTTATGGATTGGAGGGAGGGTAGGAATTCGGTCAGAGCCCTTCATACGCTGATGTGTCATGAGATACAAGCGGACAAAGATGATTCTGTTCTATGGTTTTCCGTGTCCGGGACGACTATCTGATTTTCATGTTTTGATTATGCCTTGGATCCTGCAATTTTGATCCGCATGCTGAGCATGATCCCCATTCCTCGACTGTTTAAACCACGTTAAATGGTTGTAAACCAATAATGGGTAGAGATTTGCTGACAAAGTTCGAGAATGGAATTTTGGAGTTGGACGAGTTGGGGTATTTGAAGGTGGCTAATGTTCTAGCCTTATTTTTTTTCTTTCTCGAATACAGCGACACGAGAGTAGTGGACACGTGGATTTGGAGTTGATGATCTACGGGCATTTTGAATGAAATTGAAGGTGAAGAATCGATTACCTTCCTCCACGTATGTTGTTGCAGCTCTGATTATTGCTCGTGTGTCAGATCTTCTGATCTGTGTCCCGACCTTTTTCTCCCTCTGAGTGGTCAGAGAACTAGAGAAAATAAGATTATCGTCTCTCTCTCTCTCGAAACGCGGGCGTGAGTATTGAGAATGTTTGTGTCTGTTTATGAACATAATACTAATAGGGGAGGGTTCAATAAGGAACACCCCCTTATTGAAGGAATTAGGAACAAGATCTATTCATACACTTTAGAAAATGTACAGTTGAGATCAATAGTTAAATTAATAATTAAGAAGTAAATTTATATTTTATTAATTTTAGTAAGGATAATTTAGTACCAATATAGACACAAAATTACACAAAAAAAAAACCTAACTTATCTCTCTCTATCTCTCACGCCTCTCTTCATTCTCTCTCTTTCTTCCTCTTTTCTTCTCTCTCTAACTCTCACGCCTCTCTTCATTCCTCCATTCTTCTCTCTCTAACTCTCACGCCTCTCTTCATTCTCTCTCTCTCTCTTTCTTCCTTCATCTTCTCTCTAGTTCACTCACGCAGGAAATCTTATCTCCCTCTCTATCCTCGCTTATCTCTCATCGAAGGAGAAACATAAGCAATAGCCTCTCTCTCTTCCAATTTACCTTCCATCTCCACTCGCATACGAACTCCTCATCGAAGAAGAAGACGACGGCGACTACACACTCGCTGGAGATGACTCCGATTATTGTGAGATAGTGGAGCGCCGCCGGTGAAGGATCTGAAGCAAATGACGTTGAATTTCTCTCGTCAAGCTAATTGAGGAAGAAATTAACTGAGGTAATAGTTTGTATGTGGAATTGAGGAGGAATGGGTTGGGAGTTGTGGTTGTTCATGGATTTGGGATCGGTATTGATGGGTGTTCATGGATTTGGGATCGGGATTCATAGGGTTATGAAATTGAATATTATTTAGCTTATTTCGAAGTTCGTGGAGTTTCGATTTTTTTTAGAAACTGATTGAGATTATAGATTTGTACTGAGAATTGAGGAATTGATTGAGATTAGTTTTGCAAATTTCAAATTAGCTGGAATTTAACTTAATTTGGGCCTTCATGGAGCTTTAATTTTTCAGAAACTGATTGAGATGTTGAATTTGTACGATTAATTTATTTGGATTAATTTTGCAGATTTCAAACGAGCTGGTATTTAGGATTTATGGATTAAAGTGCATAAAAATTACGAATAAAGTGCATATAAATTACGAATAAAGTGCATAAAAATTACGAATGAAGTGCATATAAATTACAAATGAAATGCATAAAAATTTCGAATGAAATACATATAAATTACGAATAAAGTGCATAAAAATTACGAATGAAGTGCATATAAATTACGAATAAAGTGCATATAAATTACGAGCGGCGAAGAAGAAGAACAAAGGGCATCAAATCTCGTTTTCCTCTTTGTTAAATTCAAAGTAAAATAATAAAAAAATAACTAATAAGAAATATAAATGATATTGACCACAGTACCCTTAATGATACAAATTAAAAAAATAAAACTAAACTATCTACTTTAAATACAACCACACATCTTATAAAATGGAGGGATATGATATGTTCCTAGTTCCTTCAATAAGGCGTTGTTCCTTAATGATCCATCTCATATATATATATATATATATATATATATATATATATATATGCTTCAAAAGCCAATATAATATTAATATTTTTAGTCCATTAATTTAATTATATCCGTAATGGGCTTCTACATAATTAGCTCATAATATAATTAATTAATCTATCGAGTTACTAATATTTATCAATTAATTGGCCCGACCAATTAATTACAGATAAATAACATTATTAAATAATGTAAAAATACATTAATCTATTAATAATGATTTCTGAGAGACAATAAATAACTAGACAACTAATTGGGCCAGATCAGGGATCTAATACAAGAAATAAAGAAGGGCCTCAAATTAATTAATTATCTATGCTCATCCCAGAGCAAAATTAATTAATAAACACAGATTCATCCCACTAGAGAATCCGTGCTGACTTACCCCTTTATTCCAAATTGAGCAAGGGATTGTATTTTAGACTTAATCGATCTCCGTATTTAAGATAGAAATATCCGTTAATTAATTAAGCTCACTGACATCTTAAATTAATTAACATCTTATTATATTCATAAGTAGTACCACTCGACCTTATTAACACAGCTGAACTTAATCAACCGGTCGGGTTTAATGTGCTAATCCTTACGAGTTCCTCAGGGGATATTATCAACCCATTTCATTATGATACGGTTGCAAGATACAGACAACCAGTCTGAGCCACAAATAACTACTAACACCCAAGATACGTAGATCCGGTCGCGATGACGTTCACCATTGTAGGTCAAAGTGATAGATAGTCAAATGCACTCAACTGAAGTCTTACCAAGCTCAAGACGAGCTAAGTCACCGAGATCTTGGTTCTCCACTAAGGTCAGTTAGGAGAACACCTCTCACTGTGATCCATCAATACACCACCTTAAGTGTACCAGTAAAGACAAGCCACTTCTTATCTAAACTGCAACTTAAACCGATAACTTATCCTTAAATTGTCTCAGCTGTAATAACTGTTTATATCTTGTCAATTCAACCAATTTGTGTTGTCTTCTGTGATACCCGACACACTACACAAATCTAACTTTTGTACAAGATTAAGGATTACATGTGCAAATATATATATTTATCAGATAGGAGAATAAAATAGTGGTAGGGATAAAACACATTGTGTACAAGCATAAAATTTGCTTCCAGTATACAAAATCCCAACACATTGTACAAATTCCTATGGAGCTCCTACACTTTCGGTGCTCTTAAGCACTATTGTACTTTTGTTCCGAGAACAACGGAACACATTTCGAAGAAATATCATTTCTATGGACCCGGTTGGGCACTTCAGGTGTATATTATGATTTAATTATTTGAATTATTGATATATCTCCTATACTAATCAATATTTATTTTCATGCATTGTAGATTTGGTCATACGAGACTATTCCATATTTAGGAGCCATATTTGCAGAAAGGGTTTCTACAACTGGACTTCCTCGTTGGAAGAATTGGTTCTTAGGTGGAGGCCGTTCTCGTAGGCTTAATAATTTCAGGCTTCGTCAGATAAAATATTTAATTTAGAGTTGATTTATAATTTCTTAATTTAATGTTGGTTTTATTATATATAATTTTTTTTTAATTTAATGTTGTTTAATAATAATTTATTTAATGTAATTGCAGCATTTTGTCCGAGATGGTCTCACACCATCTGATGCGGAGACACAAACTCTGTATTGATATAGTGTCATTGGAGACGATCGACTTCATGTGTCCTATATTCCGATTGAGAATCCGTTACAGTCCACGATCATAGGGGACCATGGGGCACGAGAGCTATACCGATTCGGACAGCAGACAGAGGCAACGCCGTTCCACTAAAGGTGATAAGCGGGTCCGAATGGAGGCCAGACCGAGGGATCCCGATCAACACCAGATCTTGACCGTCGAAGACATCCGTAAAGTCGTAAGGGAAGAACATCGGACCTTATGGCAGGAAATAGTTCACGACGTGAAAAATCTATTTTGGTTGGTGTTTTGTCGATCTAGGAGCCGAGGCTTGGTATCTATGTCCTCTCACGCAGGCGGTAACCGTACACCGCACAGCCTTATGAGGAGTGAATCAGTGTCGATGGGACACCGTCGTGACTGAGATGAGGAGATGGGAGATAACTCTCCCCGGGTTAAGGAGGACAGAGCCGCCTTGGTGTACCGCCCCGAGATTATGGAGATGGGGGATAACTCCCCCCGGACTAATGAGAGAGCTGCCTTGGTGTACCTCACCGAGATTATGCAGATGGGGGATAACTCCCCTCGGGTTGACGAGAGAGTCGCCTCGATGTACCGCCCTGAGGTTATGGAGGTGGATGACGAATCGGATAATGAGGAGGAGCAGGCAGTCATTCCACCGATGCAAGGTCGACACAGCGTCTACGAGCGTGGCTGTTATGCTCCGGAGTCGGTCCGGAGCATGTTTTACTATTACGACCCTGTTTACGGAGATTGTCCGCCTCGTCAGAGCTGGTCCTACGGTGCACAACCCATGCACCCACTTCCTTTTGACGGTGGCAATTGGCGCCAGTATTATGCTCGTGATCAGGAGCAGCCTTCAGCGCACCGCCCCGAGGTTGGTGCATCGTCTGCGAACCCGGTACGGGTCGAGCCGACCCTATCGTCCGACCATAATTGGCTCGATGGTTTTTCCGTTGATTCAGTTTATCTAGTACCGTATAATTTATATTTTTTTTATTTAATTTTTTTTTAATTATAGCTTTTTTTTTTTAATTGAGATCATTTAATTTTAGGCATTGACGACTACACGTGATAACCCATGGGGAGCCCCAATAATAACCGCTCCCATAGTCATTGAAAATTATCGGAAATCCGAACATTTGGACTATGGTGTTTCACTAATGCTGAGAATTATCCTGTCCCCCAAAAACTATTCGACGAGCTCGAGGATCCTCGTAAGGAATTGGAGCAGGGGACCATGGATTTATACATGGGAGCGCTGAGGAGGATGAAGAGCATCGGGAGTATCGATGTGTTGGCTACGCCCCACTATCATCAGACCGTGATAGTCGATTCGGTTTTCTTTGTAAGTAATAATAATTTATTTCCATTCCTTAAATTAAATAATTACTGACATTTTTTTCATTTATTTAACAGATCATTCACTGCGCGAATTGGAAGAAATGCATTCCGGATCCGGATTCTGACATTCACGACGTGGACTTCAACTATCGGAATTTCTGGACGCCGAACGAAAGCCTCATGGCGTACATTGTTGGTGCAAACTTGACCGCCGATGCGCAAAAGAAGTATATTGCCAAATACTGCTTAGTTGTAATTTATATATTATAAATTATTCATATTAATTGTTTCTATTTTTTTTTAAGCTATTACTGCCATGTCTCTTCTTCGATCACTAGGTCACTGTTCGGATTGGCATTTGTTATTGGAGGATTGAGGTTTATGATTCGCTTGACCACAAAGGCGATGAGTATACTCGAGTGCGTAGGATTCGGTAGTTGAGACCTCTGGTGAAGCTGATTGGTCCTTATCTATAGTACGGCTCATATTGGGTCCATAATGAATTCGGATATCAGGATCCCCAAGAGCGGTCGCCCACTGTGCAGATTATGCCTCGTGAGCAATAGTTGGTTCAACATGACTCGAAGAGCTGTGGACCGATGACCTACATGGTAGTGGAGCGATTCATTGCCATTTACCCAATAGTCAAGTAAGGTAGCACCTCCGGCAATGTAGCCGTGTATCGTCGATTGATGGCTCAGAGGATCTTTGAGATGTGCTACACGAAGTCGGGTTTATGATGACTTATTTGATTCATATATTTGTATTTCATTCATATATTTGTTTTTGATTTATGACTCTTTATTTTGTTTGAATCTATTTCGAGTTTATGTTTTAGGGTATTTCGACTTATGACATAATTACAAATTAA
Organism: Lavandula angustifolia; assembly: GCA_028984105.1. NCBI lineage: Eukaryota > Viridiplantae > Streptophyta > Magnoliopsida > Lamiales > Lamiaceae > Lavandula > Lavandula angustifolia. Next base: position 5,816,330 of record CM054823.1, on the reverse strand, counting down.
CATAATTATGAATTCTTTGATTACTTTGACAATTACAAATTATGACATACTAAAATGCTTCCAACTCCGGTGAGTCCGGCACATCCGTTCCCGGACACTTCCTCCTAGTATGCCCAACCACACCACATATGCTGCATTTTTCGGACCGCGTGTTCTCCCACTAGATGTACTTGCTTCGGCTCCTGAGGGTCGTCTACTATTCTTCGGTATCCCTGTCTGCCGTGTAATTAATGACGGCAACACAACCATTGAGGCCACATCTTCCAGCACCCGCCAATTACGCATGGGGGGTACCGAATATAGTGTTCCGGCATATACCATCTTCCAATTCTCTATATTGTATGCATCCGACACGAAGTCTAGTAGATTTAGTCCGGCAACCCTATAGACAAAAAACCCGTTAATACACAAGTCCGGAATAACCCTATAGACAGAAAAACTATTATACTTGATAGCAGCACTAGCATGCGAACACGGGATCTCATCGAGTTGCCACTCGCGACATTCACAAGCGTTTCTGCTGATTTGAACTCTCCATTGATACGTTCCGTCGTGAACCTTGAATTTGTCTCCGTTCACGGACACAACAGTAAAGCAATGTGAACGGTCCTCCGACGGAGCTAACTTTAGCTCTGCAGCGATTGTCAGCGCGTTATCTCGTGCCATGAATTTTGCTCGACGTTGGTCACACTACTGTTCCACCATGTGACCTATTGCCTCGATCATAGAGCATATCGGCAGAAGTCGTGATGTGAGCATCCTCGAGTTGATGGATTCAGCTATGTTTGAGGTCAGCTGATACTGTACCGGCAACAAGAGACTTCGATCTAAACCACTTTTCCGATTCGACATCCATTAACTTCTCGTATGCCTCAGGATATGCTTGACGAATCCCTTCCATCGCACGATCGAAATCATACGTCGTATATGCACAGGCAGCATCATGATACATCTTGATATACGTCTTACCATATCGTGTAAGCTTATTCTGAAGATGATAGTAACAAGTGCCATGGGCTGCTTCCGGATAAACAGCCTCTACTGCGTTAGCTATACTCCGGTGTTGATCGGAGATGATCATTAAATGGCTTGGCATCGTAAATGCTTCTCTCCGTCGGGACATGAACCACGTCCAAGAGTAATCATTCTCAATTGGACCCACACCAAAGGCTGCTGGAAATATTTGGTCGTTGCCATCTATCGTAGCAGCCACAAATAACACGCCTTTATTCCTTCCTTTCAAGTAAGTCGCGTCGACCACAATCAGATCTCGGAGGTTAAATACCCACGGGGCGCGAGAAACATTATAAGCAGCGAACAATTGTTGGAAACGATCTTATGATTTGACTTCGAGATCAGTCATTGTACTTGAATTCGTTGTTTTCAGTGCGTAGAGGTAATGAGGAAGCATCTTGAATGAATCTGAGTGTCCGCCAAAAATCATCGCCACAATACAATTACGGGCTCGTAGAGCAACACTATAGCTTGCTTGAAAGCCGAATTCCCCCTGGATAGCTGTCATAATTTCTTTCGATTTTACGACGGATTTTTTATGGCGCTTTCGCCGAGCAACATAAGCAGCGAGCACCTTTGCACGAACTCTTCTTGGACCAGTCTGTGAAAAATCTCGATTACATGTCTGTTCGACATGCAAGCAATTTACAATCCACAACAAATCTTTACGAAACGATACCCGTAGAAAAAATGGGCAATCGCGACTCCGTCTGCATTTGTACTCAACCCGACCACTATCAAATGATCCACCCTAAAATCGAGACCTTGTTCCATGTGCCGAAGTGCAACAACAACAAACAAATCCGCATTCTCCCAAAATGTCGCACCTTCACGGAGTGGATAGTCCACAACGTGATCCAGATCTCGAACCATAGGTGAGTCCAATGCATCGAGAGGAACAAGTGGAAGTAAACCATCACTTACTTCTTCGCCGCCATCATATATTATTTCGTTTCTTGGAAGGACACGGTTGTCCGGCATGAGCATAGATATCAGTTGATTCACACCACCTTCCCGTCGGATCCATGTCGCGAAGTCGCCAAACGTACATTGATTTAATGCACCAAACACCTCAACGTATTCTTCGTCGGATGAACTATCCAAAATATTTTCTTCATCACTGTCGGACACAACATGCGTATCCTCTTCGCGAACAAAGATTTCCTGTTCGCGAAAATTCTTAGCCCGATTGCTACCACCCGCTTGATCTTCAAAATTCTCACAACATCGGGTGTATGATAAGATTGAATATTGGAGTGCTCAAGAAATAAAGTCGGCTCGATTTGTGTACTACAAAGACGAAGTAGGTCCATATCGGTCGCGAGAATGGACCTAAGCGTCATACCATGACGAGAAACGTAGGTGCAATAAATTTCATAATTTGACAAAAGTGAAAAGGGATTAAGATTGTATTGAATGAACTATCGTAAAATAGGGATACAAACATTGTTTCCAGGAATGCAGACAACTCTAACTTCACCGCCAATATACTCGGACAAATTGTTAAATTGTCCGTTAAAATGAACGATAATATTATACCAACTTTCCATTTTTTTATGGAACGAGGAAGCAAAATTCTACAGAATTATTTTGTAATTGAAATGAAATGAAAGAGGAGTGAGTGTGTTCGGTTTTGGACTTCAATCACGGTATTAATCGATAAAATTTCATGATAAGGACTAGGAATGGAACGAGCTGGACTAGAAATTGAATAAGCGGGATTTCATAGGACCGCGCGGGACTGCACGAGCGGGATTCTGTCCCGCCTACCAAGTCAAAATAGTTGAGCGGGACTTGGCAAGCCCAGCAGGATTGCACGAGCGGGATTCCACTGCACTTCGGTCACAAAGTCGAGCGGGACTTGGCAGGTGGAGCGAGATTCCCCGACCGGGATTTTGCTCCCTGCCAAGTCAAACCGCGAGCGGGAAATGGACTAGCTGAGCGGGAATACAAATATCATTGTTTTTAGTAAAAGTATCACTTTGTTATTAATAAATGTATCACAAAAACAACGGAACTTGATTAGTATGACGTAGGGAGTTTTTTAAAAAACATTTAAAAAAAAAACCTTTATCTGAAAAAATATTAATTAGTTGGAATAAAAAATTTACGTATTATAAACAATTGATTAGTGTGACGTAGGGAGTATAAAAAATAAAAAACAAAAAAAATAAAAAAATAAAAAAACTTGATTTGAAAAAATATCATTTGGTTAAAATAAAAAAATTACTTATCATAAACAAATGTATCACTTTTTTTTTAACTTAATGTATCAGTTAAAATGGAAAAAAACTACCCTGCTACGACTAGAACTCGGGTGTAGAGGATTTAAGCCCAATAGCTTAACCAGCTATGCTACCACAACGTTAATAAAATATTGCAAACCGTGCTATTTAACTGTAGGCCTCTAGTTGCACCTGCAACGGGATGTACAGAAGTCCAACTCAAAATTAATTGTCAAAATAACATTCTTTAAAAACTACTATATTAGTCAAAACAACACAATTTTGAAACTAGGCTGCCACCTCACCAATCTCTCCTCTCCCATCGAAACTAAGCGAAAGTGTGGCGCGCCACACTTTCACGCTGCCGTTGGTCGATCGCATCTCTCCTCGCCATACTTTCACGCTGCCGTTGGTCGGTCGGTGGAGCCGCTGAACACTAAGTCGTCGAAGCCGAAGATAACCGAATTCACAGCATCGTCGGGCGTTGTTAATTGATTCTAAGCAATTTTAATCGGAAACCCTCCAGTTTACTCCTTGATTGTTTTTTTCTAAATTTTATGAAGCGGAGAATAAAATTGTATTATCTACCTTAGATTGGCTTCAATATATTGATCAAATCGTGTTGTGATTCCGCACCTTGACGTAGTTGTTGGGTTTGAACTATTTCTTCACTTTAGATTTAAGAGTTGTTAAGGTCCCGACCAGTTACAGTTAAACCTCGATAAAGTAATAATCTCGCTAAGATAATAATTTCTTCCGGTCCTGATATGGGTCAATGCACTAAAATAATGTTCGATAAAGTAATAACCTCGTTAAATGAATTTTTTTTTTCGATCCCAAGGTTATTACTTTATCGAGGTTTAACTATAGTTTGTAGGGGTGAGGAGTCGGGTCGTACCTAACATCAAAATGATCCGAGAAAACCCATTTCTTGGAGATTATAATACCTAAACCAACCCATAATTGGATTTGAAACCAAAAGTTCTTTTTAATTTCTCCATAGGCGTACGTGTTTTGCTGCGGGAGAACTATTTCTCATTTCTCCATTAAATTTTCTTGGTTTCGATGGAAGAGAAGAGAGATTGGTGATGTGGCGGCCTAGTTTGCAAAATTATGTTTTTTTGACAAATAGTTTTTGAATAATGTTATTTTGACAATTAATTTTTTAAAGAATGCTATTTTGACAACAAACTCAGATATATACATAAACAATTCTCCAGAAATTTATATGACACTTGGAATATGACTTCTTGTTAGAAAATGGGAGGTTGTTAGAAAATGGGAGGTTGTTAGAAAATGGAAGGGTTATTTAGTGTTTGGAATGTGGAAGGATCTTTTAATGAAGTGAGTATTTTAGTAGGTAGAATGTTGGAAGGTCTTTTAGTATAGAGGGTATTTTGGGATGGAGCACTTCTCTCCAAAATCTATGAGGCTTTAGATTGTATTTAGATTGTATTGGCTTGTGTTGGCTTGTTTTGGCTTGATTACAAATGGTAGCTCTCTTGAGCTATTTATAGGTATTGGAGGATCTTTCTAGATCCTCTCTTTTTCTCCTAGTTTCTAGATTATTCTTAATATAATATTTATCTAATATTTACTAGATACTTCTTAGGATTATTCTAGTATTGACACTTCTAGGATTCTCTTGTAGTTTCTTCGGTATTCTAGAAGTTTCTAGATAATGCATCACTTCTTAATATTCCTCCTTGATGCATTTATCGATGACTCCAAGCCTGCTTCTTAGAAATTGGAATCGATCTCTTGGTAGTGCCTTGGTGAAGATATCCGCTAGTTGTTCCTCTGTCGGACAATACTTCATCTCGATATGGCCCTTAGCTTGGACGTCTCTGATAAAGTGATACTTGATATCAATATGCTTTGTGCGATTATGCTGAACTGGATTTTTGGCCATTGCTATAGCTGATTTGTTATCACAGTAGATTTCTATCGCATCTTGATTTTCTCCCATGTCTTCTAGTATTCTCTTTAGCCATATAGCTTGGCATGCTTTGCTCCGGATCTTTCGCTACGTACTCGGCCTCGCCGATGATAGTGCAACGCAATCTTGCTTCTTCGATCCCCATAAGAAGATGGCTAAACCGAGTGTGAAGGCATAACCGGAGGTGCTTTTCATGTCATCCTTAGATCCTGCCCAATCACTATCAGTGTATCCGCAAAGTCTGAAAGATGAGCTTGGTGTGTACCAAACTCCAACGTTAATTGTTCCCTGCAGGTATCTAAGAAGTCTCTTTGCACCTCCATAGTGCATCTCGCTTGGCCTTTCCATGAATCTGGAAAGTAGGCTCGTGGCGTAGATAATGTTTGGCCTTGTCGCTGTTAGGTAAAGTAAGCTTCCTATTAGGCTTCGATAGATGGAAGCATCTACAAGTTTTGTCCCGTCTTCTTTCTTTAACTTCTCATTTGGAATTAGCGGTATACCGACGGACTTGCATTCCTGCATCTTGAATTTCTTCAAGATATCCTCAATATACTTCTTCTGTGATAGAAATATGCCCTTTTCTTCTTGGCTTATTTCCATTCCCAGAAAATAGTGCATTAATCCCAAGTCACTCATCTCGAAAGTGTTCATCATGTCTCTCTTAAAGTCTTCTATTAGTTTTGTATTATTTCCCGTGACTATTAAGTCATCAACATAAAGAGAGACGATTAAGATGTCGGAATTACCTTGGGATTTGATGTAGAGTGTAGGCTCATTTTTGCTCTTTCTGAATCCTTGGCGAGTGAAGTATTCATCAATCTTACTATACCAGGATCGCGGTGCTTGCTTGAGCCCATATAGTGCCTTCTTTAGATGGAGGACTTTACCTTCTTCTTTCACGAAGCCTTCTGGTTGTTCTACATATACCTCCTCTAGTTCTCCGTTGAGAAAGGCAGACTTGGCATCTAGTTGAAATATTCGCCACTTCTTTTGAGCTGCAAGGGCTATAAGTGCTCTCATTGTGTCCATTCGAGCGACTGGAGCAAACGTTTCCGTGTAGTCGACTCCTGGCACTTGAGCATAGCCTTTTGCTACAAGTCTCGCTTTATACTTTTGTATGGTGCCATCAGGATTCAGCTTCGTCTTGAACACCCATTTAACTCCAATTACTTCCTTGTTACTTGGAAGATCTACCAACTCCCAAGTATTATTCTTCTCGATCATTTTTATCTCCTCCTTCATTGCTTTAATCCAGACATCCTTTTTCGATGCCTCTGCATAGCTGTGTGGCTCTAAGGCACAAAAGTTGCACATTTCATAGACGTCAGTATTTGCGTATATATCTTGTAAAGATCGATACCTTAGTGGTGGACTTTCTGGTGGGGAGTCCACTTCGTTGTGTGCCTCTTCTTCTTCTTGTTCTGCGGCCACCTCGAGTTGTGTTGTTACTGTATTCTTTTGTGTGTTTTCCGTCTCCCAGTTCCAAGTAGCTTCCTCATCGAACTCCACGTCTCGACTTGTGATGAGCTTCTTTGTCTCGAGATTGTAGATTCTATAGCCCTTTGATTTAGAGCTATATCCAAGAAAGATTCCCTTTTGTGTCTTGTCCTCCAGCTTATGTCTTTTTACTGAGGGGACATGGATATAACAAATACTTCCAAAGATCTTCAAGTGTTTAGCTGAAGGCTTCTGACCGGACCAAGCTTCAATTGGCGTCTTATTGGGGACTGCTTTGGTCGGACATCTGTTTAGTAAGTAGACTGAGGTATAGACAGCCTCCGCCCAGAATTGCTTTGGCAATCCTTTCTCAGCTAGAATGGATCTTGCCATCTCCATCACAGTACGATTCTTTCTCTCTGACACTCCATTTTGTTGTGGAGTGTAGGCCACCGTTAGTTGGTGTACTACGCCTTCATCTTCACAAAACTTGTCAAATTCTTTAGAGTTGTATTCCGTACCTCGATCACTTCTTAACTTCTTAATTTTTTGACTACTTTGTTTTTCTACGAAGTTCTTGAACTTCTTGAAAATTCCAAAAACTTCTGATTTTTCTCGGAAGAAATATACCCAAGTCATTCTTGTGAAGTCATCAATGAAGAGTATGAAGTACCTGTTATTACTGAGTGAAGGTGTCCGCATGGGTCCACATACGTCCGTGTGGACAAGCTCTAGAATCTCCTTAGCTCGCCATGTTTCCTCTTTTGGAAATGGTTGCCGATGTTGCTTCCTGAACATGCATCCTTCACAAACACTTCCTTTTTCATTTATGAGCGGCAAGTCTCTCATCATCTCCTTTTGATGGAGTAACCTTAAGGCATTGAGATTATAGTGTCCAAATCTTCGATGACATAGGCTGGTATCATCGAGCTGAGCCACCATCGCCTTTTGTGGGTATCGCCAATAAATGGGAAAATTCCTATTTTTTCCCATCTTGATGCTCGCAATTTCTTGATTATTTTTCTTGTCATATATTTGACATGATTTATTTTCAAAGTGTAGGGCATAACCATTTTCCATCATTTGGCCTACACTTAGCAGATTTTGTGATAGACTTGGTACGAGAAGAACATCTTTAATAAAACGCGTACCTTTCTTAGTTTCGACGGCAATGGTTCCTTTCCCTTTCGTCTCCACTAGCTTGCCGTTTCCCATCTTGACCTTTCTCTTGATAGAGGTGTCTAGATTGCAGAAAATATCATCGTTGAAGGTCATGTGATTGCTGCACCCACTATCAATATACCATTCTTCTTTGTCTGTCTCTGTTGCAGAATGGCATGCGTAGAATAGATGTTCGTTCTCCTTTAGATTTTCAGAGTAGTTGGCCTCATGGTTCTTCTTTAATCGGCAAACCTTTTCAACGTGACCGAACTTTTTGCAATTTCGGCATTGTGGCTTTCCTCGATGATAGCAGTCCTTCTCCAAATGATTTGTCTTCTTGCATGTTCCACATGGTGGATATTTTCCTTTGTTCTCCTCCATGTTTGAGCTTCGTTCTCCTTTTGGATGTCCACCGGATTTCGACCTTTTTCCTTTAACATTGAGCTTTGATTGAAAGGCACTCTCAAGCGAGTTTTCATGTCGCCTGTTCAATCTTTGCTCGTGTGCTTCTAGAGAGCCCATCAACTCCGGGGTAGACAATGCTGATAAATCTTTTGTTTCTTCGATAGCGGCTACTATAGGATCATACTTCTCTGTGAGGCTAATTAGAACCTTCTGGATGATTCTTTCGTCGGAGATCTTGTCACCATAAGATCTCATTTGATTGACTATTTCCATAATTCTTGAGAAATAATCTTTTATAGCCTTTGAACCTTTCATTTTTAAATTTTCTAATTCCCTCCTTAGACCTTGTAACTTTATAGTTCGGACTTTAGAATTACCCTTAAACTCCTCCTTAAGGATATCCCATGCTTCTTTTGCACTAGTAGCATTAATAATTCTTGGGAAAATAGTGTCGCTAACGGATTGTTGGAGAAGATAAAGTGCTTTAGCATTGAGTTGCTTGAGCTTCTTGCTTACCTCGGAGGTGGATGCATCATCATCTTTATCTTCTTCCGGCATAGTGATCCCTTCTTCTACTACATCCCAAATATCATGAGATTGTAGGCAAGTTCTCATCCGGACACTCCAGTGGTCGTAGTTTTCTCCATTGAATACAGGAGTTGTAAGAGACGAGCTTGATAATGCCATGTCGCCCGCATATGACCGAACGTGGCTCTGATACCACTTGTTAGAAAATGGGAGGTTGTTAGAAAATGGAAGGGTTATTTAGTGTTTGGAATGTGGAAGGATCTTTTAATGAAGTGGGTATTTTAGTAGGTAGAATGTTGGAAGGTCTTTTAGTGTAGAGGGTATTTTGGGATGGAGCACTTCTCTCCAAAATCTATGAGGCTTTAGATTGTATTTAGATTGTATTGGCTTGTGTTGGCTTGTTTTGGCTTGATTACAAATGGTAGCTCTCTTGAGCTATTTATAGGTATTGAAGGATCTTTCTAGATCCTCTCTTTTTCTCCTAGTTTCTAGATTATTCTTAATATAATATTTATCTAATATTTTCTAGATACTTCTTAGGATTATTCTAGTATTGACACTTCTAGGATTCTCTTGTAGTTTCTTCGGTATTCTAGAAGTTTCTAGATAATGCATCACTTCTTAATACTTCTTTATGTTTGAGATAAAAAAAATTAGTTTGCTTTTGTTCGAATTTTGTATATTGAAAGCAATTTTTATGGTTGTATATAATGCGTTTTCTTTCACTATTTTATTCTCATATATAATTTAATATATTTACACATGTTTAATGATTTATCTTGTATAACAGTTAGATTCTGTAATGTGTTGTAGATTACAGAAGATTACATAATTTTTTGAACTAACATGATATAAACAGTTTTCACAATTGAGACAACTTTAGGACAAATTATTGGTTTAAGCTGTAATTTAGATATAAAATGGAGTTATGTATATCATATATACAAGTACAACTGAAATTCATGCACGTATGGACAAAGTATAAATTTGACAAATGTTCTAAATAAGAGATTGAGAAGTTTCCTAAATTTTAGAGTTAGGTTATTTTGAAAATTAAACAAATTTATCAAGAGTAAATTTGTCCGAAAAATTCATAAGTTTATAAGCTGTAAGCTGAGGGTGAAGTAGCTTCAGGACCTTCTTTATTTTTGACCCCTTGGTAGAGAATTTCAACGTTAAGCTAGATGTTTCAAATACGTGCACACTAGTTTAAAGCTATAAGTTGTTGACAATAACTTATTCCAAATATTCACTAAACAACAATGTGCATGCTTTGAATAAATGGCGTCGTAATTATGAACCGACGTAGTTTTCTCATGAGTTGATTTGTCTACGTATGATTTGTCAGTCTTCATGTCATATTTAATTTCAAGATTTTGTTTTTTTTTATATGTGCAAATTTTAACAAATTGAAAAATCTTCTATTTATTTGAACATCTTAAAGTCAGTACGAATCTAGAAAGTATTGGTTATTTGTGTATTTATAGACAAACATTATATAAAATCCATGTACGTAGATTATTCGCCCTGAAAATGATAAAAGGTTATAAGAAATCTTGTTGGGCCTGAAATCAATGTTAATCGAGATCTTATTGGTCCTGAAATTAATTTATTTTTTTACATTCACATTAATAATGGTCGGATGGATTGTCTATCACTAACTTTATTTTTTTATATTCACAGAAATAAATATAAGCATATACTGGTTTATTACGGAGATGTATATATATGTGATGATGTTGCTTCCGTTCTTCCTATAATATGAACATTGTTCATTTTTTTATCCTTGGACAAATAATGTACTTCATGCTCCTTCATTTTCGTAATCTTGACATATTTCTAACTTGTAATACGTATGTTTAATATTGTGCTATCAATAATCATTTTACTTCAAGTTACCCACAAATTAGACTACATAAAAGAATGTGTTAAAATAGACATTTTCTACTAAATTACAGGACAAAAGAAAAACTAAATCATACTACAAGAGTAAAAAAACTAACACAAACAACATTAAATGACGAAAATGGAAATTCTCATTTCCTACCAAGAAAAGTCGGACATTAATCTCAAAACAGTTATTATGTGCATGCAAAACCACGCCATTGCTATACGCTAGCCATTACAAAAATAGTATAATTACTACAACATTAAATATTAATTATTGTAATAATAGACGCGGTCCAGTTAAAAGTCCCACAGTGATTACTGTCACATGGGATTTCGTAGCTTCTCATGTTTCCAAGTGTCATCACATCACATGGTTTTACAAAAGCATAACATAACTCCCAATAAAATTCAATAGCATGTAGTTTACAAATAACACAAATGTTGCAGTTAGTTCATGAAAAATAAATAAAAGGGCACTCGTTTCTAATAATGTTCAAACAGTTAATGCTATTTTTTTACATCATGACTCGGGACAGATGGGATTTGTCCTGAAATTAAACATACAAAGAGAATATTCTTAGAAAATTTTAAAAAAAAAATTCTTAGCAAGAAATTAGAACATAATCAAGATTTTAACTTAATTAAACTTATACATAGATCGATATTAAATTATTAATTACTCGTACTTAGCTCGATCGACGATGGAGAAGGTAATGCGAGCTTTGTCTAGAGAGAGAGACAATTGATTCGGAAACTGCACACTTTCTCTTGCAGGAAGTGTACATGTTTATCAATCCAAACCGATCACTCAAAGTTCTAGTGATCTTGATCTTGTTGCCGGAACTCGAGCCATGTTCGTCGTCTTCTCCGCCGGCGCCGGCGTCCTTCAGTCCTTGGAGCATTCAAGAAGGGCCGCTAAGAATGGATCGTCTCTTTGAAACCTAGTGCTTTTCTTGGGAGAGAAGATCTCCTCTTGGTGGAGAAGCTTATTGCCGGAGATGGTGGTGGTTCCGGCCGGCGGAAGAGGGAGGAGGTGGCCGGAGGAGTCCTTCTTCTTTGAGCGTTGGTGTTTAGGGATGCCGGGAATTTGCTCCCAAGAGAATGGAACGCCTTTGAATTTGAGGGGTTCTTGGACTTAATGAAGGGAATTCTTCATATGAGAATGATGATGACGGCGATGACGAGAATGACGTAGTCCGCCTAGCCGTTGGCCGGAATACGTCGGAGTGCGGCGGCTCTTCCTCAGTTGGGAGGAGTTTTGTGAGGTCATTTCTATATGTTGGAGAGATAGAAGTAGAACCCATTGTGTGTTGGCATGTAATTTTGTGGTGTTTGTGGCTAAGATATATGAATTATTATTATCATTACTATTAATTTAGAATGAAAATGATACAATGACATTGAAATGACAAAAGGGCCCCCAACTCAAAATGATTGGAAGACAAAGTACCAGAGATGAGTAGGAATGGCAAAAGGACCCGGACCCGCACGCAATGGGGCGGGTAATACCCGCACCGTAGGAGTGTGGGGCGGTTTCGGACCCGACCCGTACCGGGTCGGGGGCGGTTCCGGTTCCAGCCGCGGACCCGCCCCGCCCGGACCCATCCCGGACCCGCCCCGTAACAAATTAGAATTTAGAAGTGTAAAAGTGTTACTTGTGAGATTCGAACCTGTATCAATAATTTCTTTATATGCACTTATGCCGTTTGAGCTAATGTTTACATTTGTTAATATTTTACATGTATAGTTATATATAAGAATATTACATATTAAAATAAAAAAAATTGATACATCTAACAAAAAATTAGCTTATAAAATATAAATATTAATTTTCTAGAATTCAATATACTATATTTAAATTGTAATTATCTATGAGGATATGAACATCTTTATGACTTTATGATTTGGACATCTTTATGACTTTATAATTTGTATTTTGTTTATTTGGTAATATCCGAACATACGAAATTGTGTTTGTTTTATGTTTGTTATAGTAGTATTGACGATAACAGGTTTTGCAACTTGATTAGTTCGTAGTGAATAGTATTTTTGTAGTAATGAGAAGCAAAAAAAAAAAAAAAACTACGGGGCGGGGCGGGTAGGACCCGCCCCGTGTGGGTCCGGTTCCGGGGCCAAAGGTGCAGACCCGTACGGGTCCACGGGGCGGGGCGGGTCCGCGGGTCCGTTGCGCGGGGCGGGTCCGGGTAGTATGATACCCGGACCCGACCTGCCATTTTGCCATCCCTAGAGATGAGCAAATGATAAAGTAATACTCCCTCTGTTCCATTATTATTGTTTTTTTGGTTCGGTACAGAGAATAAGAAAATTTTATTTAAGTGTGTATTTTATGAATTTTAATTATATTAATAAATGAACACAATTTTCGAGGAGTGGTTGGTGGGAAGAAATGAGAATTCATTCAAATTCTTGTAAGGCATAGTTGAGGAGGCAATCATTTTTTTTCTGATTTTCTTTGTAATAGAAGAAATAGTCTAAAGTTTTCAAAAAGTTAAAAATCATTATTTTCTAAACTCGAAGTGGAAGGAAATTGTGTGGATATAGATTTTTAGAGAAAGAGTGTATAATAATGTGGGTTAAGTAGTGAGTAAGTGAGCCCACTACATTTTATGTTTAAGAGTAACTTTTTACTATTTTAAGAAATAGAACAGTTAACGAGACAACTCGATTAAAAAAGTAAGACAATAATAGCGCGACCAAGGGAGTACAAATTATTAAATGGCAAAGGGAGTATTACACATGTTTAGTTATTTTCACTATTATAAATTATAATTATGGCGAGTGGTTGGGATGCATTGCAATATTGACATGACGTTAGGTTAGTACTAACCATTCGATTCGCCGGCTATTTTTTGTGCGAGAATTTAGAATGTGGATCATAAAGTATAAGAGATAAGTAAGATGATAAAGTAAGGGAGAGAAAATTGGTGAGATAGTGAGAAAATAGATAATAAAGTAAGAGATAGAAATGATAAAATAAAAGATAATTTGTACTCCCTCCATCCTATTAATATAGTCCAGTATTCATTTTCGGGTTGTCTCACTATAATAGTCCACTTTCTTTTTTTAGTAAACAATTACACACTTTATTTGAGGGGTCCATAACTTTACACAACTCTACATACAACTAACAACTCTCCTTAAAAACCGTGCCGAAAGAAAGTGAGCTATATCAATGGGATGGAGAAAGTAATTTTTTTGACAAATTATTTCTTTTTTCGAAAATATGTCGCTTCAAATTAGACGCCTTGAAAAGGAAAATGTGTCGCTTCAAATGGGACGGAGGGAGTATAATTCTTGTCCAAATTATGACTTTACTAAGTTGGAAGTGTGTACATACAAATTATAGTACTCCCTCCGTTCCCAGCAAACTTGCCTAGTTTTTTTTGGCACGGTTATTTACGCGGGTTGATTTTATATAATAAATGTGTGAAACCCATATAATTAAATAATTATTTAGAATAAGTTTGTATGGTAAATGTGTGAGACTCGTATAGAGACGGATGAAGTAATTTATTTATAGTTTAATAGTTTGATTTGATGCAACTCTATAAAAGAGTAGTTTGTAAACCCCCTATCCTATAGAATGTATCTTATTTTTTTTATCGGAATGTCTCATAGAATGTGTCTTGTGTCTATAAATAGTAAATTATTATAAACACTTTATTTGTAGAATCCATCACTTTACACAACTTCACATATACAACTTTTATCTCTCATTAACTACCGTGTCGAAAAGAAACAAGACACATTTTATGGGACGGATAGAGTATTTGATAAAATATAATATCAACTAGTGACAAAGCCAACCTTCGATTTCAGTTGGATTAAAATTTAATGACAATGGTAAGCTTTTGGAAGTTCTGCCAAATTTATTCTTAAATTGATCCCAACATTAATTGAACGCTAATTTTAATTATAAATTAATTATTTATGCAGAAATGAGAATACTAAATAATCTATAGATATCTTTTATCTTATTTTTATACAAAATCGTTTATTTTTTTAAAATTTTAATTAATAATTACACTCTATATAGTTAAAAGAATTGAGTGAGCTCGGCTGAACCTTCGCCCCTAGCAACTGCATGTATCTCAAATATTAGAGAACAAATAAAAATGAAAAAGATAATGATCCAAACTATCGCTGATATATAAATTCTCAACATTTATTATTTCTCGAGCATAAAATCAACATCAAAATAATTCAGACATAGATCCATTTATTATGATCGATGATAGGCATGTGAGAGCTTAAAGTGAATTTATAACTGATAGGTCCATCTTGTTGCTGATGATGTGATTGAACTTATAAGGTTGCGGTTAGAAATTAGGTTGTCTTTTTCTGTATTTTAGTCACCAAAAAATCTTTAAACTCTTTGAGAGAATATGAAATTAGTCCAAAACCAATGGGTTTTCACATTACACAATTTGATTTCAATGTTATTCTCCATGTGAATCTTGTTCGTTGAGGGTAATAGTTAATTGCAGCATCTAATAAATTATTGGCCTACAGAAGAAAAGTAGCGAAAATAATAAGTATAATTACCTTATAGATCAATGTGATTTTTTGTAAAAATAAGAAATATATTAGCCTACATTAATGTGTAATTGGTTGGAAAAAAAAACAAAAAACAAAAAAAAATTGGGCTTACTTGATAAAGCCCAACAAATTTTGTATCTATATTTTTTTGGTCTAATAAGTAACAGTTGAGATATTGATTAAATGTTATAAGTTTTAATTTCATAAATATTTATAGGTGTTATTTGTCACGTGTTTACTTTAGTGTATAGTAGTTTATATTAGTGCAGTAGTTTTTATGTTTCATATCTCACTAGTATAGTTATTTTTTTATTACAAATAAATGTGATAAATAAGTTTGAATATCTTATATGGCTATTGCATCATGATAATTTTGTATCATATATTGAAACCCACCATTAAAGCTAGAAGGGAAAATTATACGTTTATCATGCCTGACAATATTTATTTCTCCTCTAATTAGTGCCTTAGTCAAACACTATATATGTTTGCACGTAATTAGTCTATTTGCTCTATGTAAATGTATAATTATCTACCAGACTCTAACTGTATATGCATCAACCAAGAATTGTTGAAACAATCTTTCGCACTCAAAATTGTTGGTCTCATAAGTTCTCTCGTGAAGCCTAAAAGTAAAGAATTCTCTGAAGCTCACGCTTGTTCTTTTTGAAGGTTTGCTTGAAAGGGAATGCGCTCTTTATATTCATCATCACCATAGTGAAACAATAGTGGATACTGTAAAACAAGATATGAAGGATGCAACTGGTTTATTAGTTTTGAATTGATTGCTCAAACTGTGTCTCAATAATTATATCTTTGTTTTAAACAATTATATTTTGGGGCAACCTCCGACGCAATAGGAACTCTAACTCTGTTTCAATAATTATATCTTTGTTTTGAATTGATTGCTCAAAATCATCAACACCCAATGTAGTAACCTCTGTCACAATAGGAATATTATATGTTCGTGTATCTCATTCCCTCGTTCCAACTAGCCTTAATTTTATTTTTGATGTTCGTGTTTCCCCAAATCTCTCTCTTGCCATTGATTTCACTAAAACATTATTATCATCAAGCATATGCTGGATCTTCATCACAATTTAAGGATCAATTTTATCTATGTCATTATCGGTCATATTTTAAGTAATTCACTCATTTTGTGATAAAATAATTAGTTTTTTTAATAATCTTTAAATTATATAAATGTCAATTACCGCATTTTTTGTCGCTTTTTAACCTCATTTTATGTGTTGTAGATATAAACACGTGCAAGTTAGGCGGGTGTCCATGTGTTGGTATCAAACTTTTAATTTTGTGTTCGTTTTGTCCATACATGCAAAATCCAAGCAATGAATATTCAGTGTTTATAGTTGAATCTATCTTTCCTCCCATAATTGTGAAACAATACATTTTATTATACCACTAAGTACTTGACTTAAATAGGGATGGAAATCAATGCAGGTTACGGGTTAATCGCACCCGAAAATCGGTTACCAGTAACCGATTGAACATGAATTACCATAACCACACCCAGCATCGATCGGTTAATCGGTTACCCATAACCGGGTCGGTATCGGTTCAGTGTTAACCAACTAACTGATGAAACTCAAAACTGACCATGGCATGGTTGTCGTTTGTTTAATTGTTTGGAGATTTGGACTTGGCAATGCCATTGCCACGCCATTTGCCACTTCCAATTGCCATTATTTATCTTTCGAATTGTTAATATTGGAAGGAATTAATATTGGAAATAATTTTCTAACCTTTACTGCTTTACAGTTTTAGAACGAATTCTGGCCTCTGGGGACTCTTGGACTAGGGTGACGGCCGTGACGCCTCTGTCGCCGCCGCCGGCAGTCAGTGACTCGCCCAGGAGGCGGGACAGTATACTAATCGGGCACTAGGCAGGGAGGAGTCGGGGTTGAGTCGGTTAACGGTGAAGCCTTGAAGTTGAAGGAGTATTTTCGTCGCTTGAGAGAGAAGAGAGACAGAGAGAGATTCAAAGAAAGAAAAGAAATGATCGAAACAAAACCCTAACCTTGACTAATTCATTATTTGATTTATTAAAACTAAGATATTTAAAAATTAAAATTGGTTATACTTATTGAGTAAATGCGGTTATCGTATATATTGTGTAACCAAATGGGTATAGTGCTACCTGGAAAAACTTCAAACTTTCTAACTGACTATGACCCGATCACCCGAAAATCGGGTATTTGGTTACCCGATAGATGATCGGATACGGTTCGATTTGGTTATTACACGATACTCGTTTACCGATTTTCACCCCTAGACTTAAATTATTTCCTCAATAAATCTCTATCAAATATAAGGTCTAATAATACTTTTGGCGGTTGTTTTATTTTGGAAATTTATTTTTTCACTTAGACAACAACGGAAAAACTCTAGATTCTTTAAAGTTGAAGACACCATCGTTTCTTACACCAAAAATAGGTCTTACATCCAGTGCATATGCGTATTGGATTTCCTATATTTGAGAAAAGCATCTTGGGTGTACCACAATTGTGTACCCTTGTGTCTACCATAGCACAAGAATATTGACTTATGGCGCTTTTTATTTAAAAAAGTCGGCCACATATGTCACATGCCAACACTCTTGTGGTGTCGTACACACAATGATATATAATTGTGGTACACCTAAATGATATTTGAGTATTATGCAATATTTTTTTTAATGATTTTATATTATATTCTGCAAGAGTGTATATTTTGTATCGTTACATTTACATAACTAATTCTTTTTTTTTTAACCAATAATATATATTTATTGAAATCACCATACGATCATAACCTATCAATGCTATAAATGAAATTTGATATATATGCTTTATATAAATATGAAACATACATAATTTGGTTTAATCTAGTGATTCAAATATCTAATTCGGTTGAATATCTATTATTTTTAAATGATTTGAGATTGATAATATAATGTTTTATATGCTTGTATTTTATACACATATAATATTACTCATTATGTTGAACATTTAAATTATATACTTATAATTGTAAAAGAATTGTATCAAAACTATAGATAGATCACAAAATTGAAATAAAAAAATAGATTATTTTATACGTTAAATAAAATAAGAAATATATTTGATTAAATAAAATCAAATTAAATTGAAATCGTTGAATTGAAAGGGATGATTAGATGAAATAGATTTGATTTGAAATTGGATGAAGGATTATATCAAATTGAACTGAATTAAAATGGAAATTGAATTGAAATAAAAATGGGTAAAATGGTAAATGAAGGTTTAAAATCAATTCATGTATTATATATTTACACATAGAATATTGCACATTATGTTGAGCATTTAAATTTTATGCTTTTAGTTGTGAAAAATTGTACTCCTTCCGTCCTGCTTGAATTTGTCTTGTTTCCTTTCGGCACAGATATTAAGATGAGTGGTTGGTTGTGTGTAGAGAGGTAGGTCCACAAAGAAAAGTTGGAGTTTGTATAGTAATTATTTTCTTTTTTAGGAAACAAAACAAGTCAAGTGGGACAACCCAAAAAGGAAAACAAGATAAGTCAAGAGGGACGAAGGGAGTATTAAACTTTCGATAATTATCCAAGAATATTTGGACCGCAACATGTAGGAAAGGAAATATGTTACAGTGTTGAGTTTATATTTATCCATGAATTAGTTCATAACTGTTGTACCTCATCCTCATCAAGTAGCTCTTCAATGTTCTTGGTGCTACTAATTCCTTGTATATACTCGTCATCATATTCATGTGTTGTTTCTTGGGGTATAGTAGTAAATGCATTAGCTCCCACACCATTAAGAGGCTACATACCTGTAACATATTCATTAGTCAATTTTCAAGGAATAAATGATGAACTTGATGAACTTTCGTACCTTTTTTGAAAATCATCAACCTCGACAACCTCAGCATTTAATGACAACTTTGTAGCATAGTAGCCATTTTGGACTTTGATTTCCTCTAAACATACAAGCAAACATTTACATCAAGCACTACATAGAGAAACATTTATCCTGTGTTAACATCAAATATTTTTTAAACATACCTAGGTAAATGCTTGGTTTACAGAACTAGACAATCAAAATGTTTGGCATCAAAGATTGGTGTTTGATTAAGTTTAGAAATTTATCAGCGTAATCCTCCCACATAGTGCAAGTTAAAGCCTCCTACATATAAATTAGGTTGTAACAAAATGGATAAATAATAAGACATCAATCTATGTAATATAATGTTTCTTACATTATCTGAAAAATAACAATAAGATTCATACTCAATGTCTTCACAGTGGATGTTGATTAACCTCTTTTCTGTCCCGTTTCTTGTTGTAGGATGTTGAGTTGTCCCAACATTGATCAACGCTCCAATGATATCTGTGTAGATACAGTTGTTAATTACAATATAATAGAATATATATATATATATATATATATATATATATATATATATATTTACTCACCTGCAAGAACTCCATAATTTGTTGATAAACCACATCAACCGTTATTATCCGTCGGTATACCGACGGAATTGTGGCGTCGGGTCAGGCTTTGTCGGTAAAATCTACCGACGGAATATATCCGTCGTTAAATTTTACCGACGGAATATACCGCCGGGAGAATGTCGTCGGTCATTCTGTCGGGGCAAAATCAGCGACGGTTTACCGACGGATAATTTCGTCGGTAAAATACTGACAGAATTATCCGTCGGTAATTGTCTTGTAGTACCGACGGATATCCGTCGGTAATCCGTCGGTAATTGTATTTTTTTTTGAATTTTTTTTGTTTTTTCGTATCCAGTTCTCGACAACCTGCATTTTTTTACCAGCCAACCAAACGCATACACATATATATATATATAAATCAAATTCAAATCCAAACTCAAATCGAAACTGAAATATAAATATATAAATCTTAAAATTCAAATATTCAGTATATATATACATAAACATATAGAACTAAATCATAAAGAGGTGGGAGGAGGGGATTGGTTGCTGTCGTCCGGAGGGTCTTGTCGGCTAGAGGAACCCATCATCGCCATAAGCTGGTCCATCTTCGCATTCATGAAAGTCACCTGCTCCTATAGGGTCCTCCTAGCTGCCGACTCCTCTTCCAGTCGGCGCATGATCTCGACATTGCTCTGGGATGGCCTAAGTGAAGAAGTAGAAGAGCGGCTGGCGGCGTTGATGTAGCTGCTCCCATCCTCGCCGAAACCGTACAACCGCTGCTTCTTGTCCCGAACCCCTTCCAACCGCAGATAAATAACATTTTTATCCTCGTTGGGGCCTTCTTCAACAGCAACCCGCTCCACCTCCGCCTATTACAATATAAAATAGAAAATAGTCAAACTCACAATTCTAGAATAATATCCTATATATTGTAATTGCGTGCTTACATGAAGTCTCACCGCCTTCATGTCCGAGAAGTCTCCACCTTTGTAATGGAGACGCTGGAAAGTGTCAAACGTGGTGGACTCTAAGGAGCATCCCCTCTGAGAAACCTATTCATCACATGCATACTCAAAATTGTGTCAAAACAAAGACATAAGAAGCAAAAAACTTATAAAATGAGACTTACCGTAGACTGGGAGTACTGTAGGGCTAACCGGGACCCTCCTTTGTGCTTGCTCATTCCGGTGCACGGCTCTGGCTCTGACCTGCGGCACTGGGAAGTAGTCTCCGACTTAGCGACTACCTCTGTCGCATCCAGTACTCGTTGAGGGCTTTCCACCTCTGTGTGTTGATGTAGTCCGGTTTTTTAGGGCGGCCCTTCTTCATTTCGAAGTGCCAATCACTAAATCTCTTCGACGCCTTCTTTTACCACATGTGGTAGACTGCCTGGTCCCAGTCAGCAGGCCAGCGGAAGTGCTTCTGCAATTTACATTGAGATACATGTTAGAAACAAGTGAATGCTAAATTATAAGATTGTGAACTTGAAAGAAAAACTAACATTAAATTCCTCAAAATACTGCTCCTTAATTTCAGGAGGAGTCAGCTTCCAAGTGACCCAGTCGGCTTATGAATCTTCTTAAAACACTCAACGAATGTCGACGCCAATCCAGATAGCTCAAGCAATTACCTATTATTGAAAAACGGTTTATCCAAGTTATAGTTGATATATTTAAAAAGATAAAACCAATTATTACATACCCCTCAGACGAAATCTCGAAACAACGGCGACTATCCACCGAGTAAGAGTCGGTAGAACCATGAGCATGGCCAGACGACGATGGGGGACTGCCCCCATGGCCAGACGACGATGGGGGAGCTCCACGCCTAGCACGAGCTGATATAGTCCTGCCGCCACGACCTCTGGGAGGAGCCATGTACCTGAAAACAACGAATAATCATTAATTGCTTTTGGCCAAAAAAAGATCATAATTGCTTTTAAAACCTGTAAGTTGTACTAGTCATCACTAAAGTCCTCCTCTTCTGAGGTCAGAACATGTTCTTCTTCATCATCATCTCCTTCGTCAACATCTTCCTCATCGAGTTCTATCATTTGACGTGGATGAGTTAATGTTATATCAGCTTCTACTGTCGCGTGGTTCCGTACTGGTGGGTTTAGTATGCCATCCTCTTGAAAAGCTTCATCTAATGAAGATTGAGTTGGCAAATCTATCTTAAATCTCGGTTTAACTTTACATACTTCCAACCACGCCTTCCTAGATTTGTTCACACTAGGATATGAGCAGTAATACACTTAATGCGCTTGTGATGCCATGACAAATGGTTCATAGTTCCGCAGCGGTTTCGTTTGATCGATAGAAACTAACTTGTATTGTGGATGTACATAAGTCCCTCTAGGGGTCGGGTCAAACCATAAGCACTTGAACAACATGGTTCGTTTTATTGGTAAAACAGGGTACTCAACTTCACATATCTCCACCAACTGCCCATAATAATCAAGTGCATCGGAACCATAATTCTGCCCTTGTATAAAAACTCCGCTATTCATAGTGGACTTTCCTACCCCATGTGATAAAGTATGAAACTTATATCCGTTCACAACATAACCAGGGTACGTGTAAACCGCTACTAATGGACCTTTTTCTAAATCCCGTATATACGAATTCATCTCATTGCAATAAGGGGATGGAACCTAAGAACATAAGAAGCTAATTAGGAAAAGAAAACATTGTTGGAAATTATTTAGATTGGATACTGAATCTTACATATGATTTGAACCAAGCTCTGAATTCCTGCTCAACCGATGTTTGGTAATCTTCATTTGATATATTTGGACATGCACGCCGAATTTCTTCCTCAAATTGGCTTCAGTAAAGTTGGTTTAAGTCGTTACATATATTAAACAAGTTACAAAATAAGACAAGCGAATTATAGAGGACACTCACTTGTGATATTTTTTAACCTCGTCGCAGTTCAACAAGATGTATAAGTAGGCGGCATTATACTCCTTCTGATCAAGATATCTCATTGACTTCGCGCCAATTGAACGACCTTTTAGACGAAATATAGAGGGGACATCTATGTTGTCGAACGTCGGGCCTTCTTGTTCCACATCGCAATTTCGAGGCATCCTCCTCATCCTAGTGTTGATATGATCTTCAAAATAGTACGAGCAGAAATTTGATACTTCTTCAGCTAAATAAGAATTGCATATGGATCCTTCCACACGAGCCTTATTGCCAACATATTTTTTCAAATTCCCTAAATATCTGATGAAGGTGGTTCAATACATAATAATTAATACTGGGATACTGAATAGGGAAACGATAATATGAATGATATTATACCTCTCAAATGGATACATCCATCGATATTGAACAGGACCGGCTAAACGAGCTTCATCAGCTAAATGCACCGGGAGATGTTCCATGGAATTGAAGAAACTTGGTGGAAATATGCGCTCCAGGTTGCAAAGAGTAATTGGAATACTCTCGTTTAGTCTCGCCATATCTTCAATTCTTATAGCACGAGAAGTTAAGTCTCTGAAGAATAAGTTCAACTCTGTAATTGTCATCGAAACATGTTGTGGGAGAAGTTCACGAAATGCAACCGGTAGAAGCCGTTGCATGAAGACGTGACAATCATGAATTTTCATCCCAAACATTCTCAACTTACTCATATCCACACATCTGCTCATGTTGGACACATAATCATCTGGTAGTCTGAGCTGCTTCACCCACATTAATAACGTATGCTTCTCTATACGACCTAGCATGTAACATGCTTTTAGATAATGTCTTTCACTCTCGTTAAGCTTCTTCAGTTCAGGCCTAGCACAATATGTATTCAGCTCTGCTCTAGACTTCAGCGTGTCTTTGGTCTTTCCTGTCACATTGAGGACAGTGTTGAACACATTATCAAACACGTTCTTCTCAATGTGCATGACATCAAGATTGTGTCGAAGCAACAAGAATTTCCAATAAGGAAGATCCCAGAATATGCTTCTTTTCTTCCATCCCGTAACATTTTCTTTAGAGGCATATTTGTTATAACCATTGTAGTCTTCGGTGACTCTCACAAAACCATAAGCCTCAATTTGACTAAGTATATCTTCTCATGTTCTCATGTCAGGGGGAGAACGTGCTACAACTTTATTTTTCAGGAAAGCCTTCTTATTTCGTTTGAAATGATGACTTAGTGATAGAAACTTTCTATGATTGTCAAACCACGACATCTTACCACTCTTCTCAAGATAAAATGCATCTGATTCTTCCATGCACTGTGGGCATATGAATTTCCCAGTTGTACTCCATCCAGACAACATTGAGTAGGTCGAAAAGTCGCTAATGGTCCAAAGCAAAGCAGCTCGCATATTGAGATTTTGCTTCTTTGAAACATCATACGCAGACACGCTATCTTCCCACAACTCCAATAATTCGTGTTAGTCCGGAGACGAGAGTCAGGTGTAGAGGGGGGGGGGGTGAATACACCTGAGTACTGCTCTTTTTCTCAAACCGAAGGACAATTGAGCTGTTTGGTGCGACTGATGAACAGTGCCAAGTAAGAACCTTCGATCGCAGGTCAGAGTGAGTTAACTACTGAGCTCTCCTACTGACTTTGTCAGTCGTTGAGACTCAGTCGAAAACCTTAGTGCGGAATAGTGTGGGGCCTGGAGATTCGGCTCAGTTTGAAAACGTGATTTTCATAAGTATTTTTGGCTAGTGCGCTTTTAAGAATACGTTTTATGCAAGGATATGATTTTGTAATCAGTTTGTATGCGATGCAATAAAACAGTAAATGACACAAGCAATTTTTAACGTAGTTCGGATACGCAAGATCCTACATCCATAGTCCTGCTGAACAGGAGGTCTTGTTGATTTATCTGAGCAAGCCTCAGCAAGGAATCTGTACACTGGACAGACCCTTCTAAGTTATAGTCCTTAGCGACTTTACAAATCAAATCGAGGTTTGAAGGGGAGGGGATAATCTCCAATTAGGGAGGAGTTCTTACAATAAGAACAATCACTAAATGTGAACTCCTTCGAATTTCTAAGCTATAGATTTGGAAATGAGCTTAGCTAGAGAAGAGGGATCTAAAGAACTCTAGAGAGAAGAACTAATGATATTCTATTAAGCAAGTTCTTCGTTGGATTGATCTTGAATGCGCTAGAGTTGTTTGAAAGCTTGAGCATTTTCCCTTGATATCCCGTGCGTGGAGCTCAGATTTTCTTCTTTATTTATAGTCGTGAAACAGGCATATGTCCGTTGGAGACGACGAGGCCACGTGTCACAACCTTCCAAAGAAAACGGCTATAAATTCGAATTGTTGCAGCAGAGTTGTTGATACTGTACATGAGAGCAGCTTTAGTTGGTCAGAGCAGATATCGCGTTGACGGCTTCTCATTGGTCGAGGTTTGTGGTAGGTGAGATTGTGTCAGACATCGTAGTTGACTCTCCCTAATCCTCGTATGGTCTTTTGCTGACTTTCGAAAAGACTTTAACAGCTGGGTCGTTTCCTGTCGGATACAGTAGACTTGAAGCAGTCTCTGTCTTCTTCGTCTGAGTCGGCTGACAAGAGATATTCTCTTGAGTGTGGTCAGCTGATGACTGCGAAGGTATTAAGCTTGCATAGAGTTCTTCTGCTGATGTCTGTCAGTTGATGAGATGTCTTCTACTGAGACGAAGATCAGTTGATGACTCAAGAACGCAGGCTCTTACACTGATGACGTAGGGTTCTGAAAAGTAACTTCGGCAGAAGATCAATCCAACACTTTACCCCGTACAAGACATAGACACAAAGATAAACAAAACAAAAACAGTATAACCTATACATCAGTTAATCCTATCAAGACACTACACTACTGATATCAGCTGGGTTTTGGGATCTTCAATTCCATAGTACTACTACGATTTCCCCCAATATTATTTTAACCCACTAACTGCTGAGTATCATCTACTGACTTATAACCCAACAATTTCCCCCTAATTGATGATGCCAAAACCTCTAGATAATACAACTAAACTACTGATATAGATAGACTTTAGTAAAACTGAATCAGTTATCTTCATGAGGTCAGCAGTTGAGAGAGAGGCAAAATCAGAGAAACGGTTATGTGTGAGTGTGTGTCAGATCACTTCAGTGATCAGTTGTGATAACACAAACGAAAGCCGGAGACAATGAGTAATTGTCTGGCTAGAAGCAGGAACTGTTATACATATGAAGTGAATACAGAGTTACTATCTTCTATACAAAAAGGAGAGAATAAGAAGACTACTGCTGGCGTCTGAACTTCTTCGTCTTGCTCTTGAAATCCGCAGACTTGTCAGCAGGGGGTTCCAAACCATAATATTTGTAGATTCTAGCGCGCAGTGTTGGGATTTCCTAGAGGTCAGCAGGGTACTCAGAACTAAGATCATAATGATATGCTGCTGCTTCGACCTCGTCTTCTATCTCCTTAGTGCACAAAACGCCACGAGTCGTTCTGGGAGGAGGAATCCTTCAGAAAGCAGGGGCTACAAGTGGTCGATTCTCCTTTTCTAGGATCAGAAGAAGTTGAGCTCTGAGCCTGGCATTATACTGATGAATAAATTCATCAAACAGTTGGTCTGCCGGGATCCCAGATGGGTAGAATCCCCACACGTAGTATCCTTTAATAAATTCCTCCTTCAGTTCCTCCCATTGCTCGTTTAGCTCCAAAGGTACCCATTTGTCTACATGAGGGCAAGGGGTTTTCTTCAGATAAGTTGCTCTGGGAGCGCCTCTCCTGTAGTACTTAGATGACCTTGGAATTTGTTTCTTCCAGTCGATGACTGGTTCATTGGCTATCTTGTCAGTCATCTCTATGATCTTGGCCAGATCTTCCAGTCTCTTCTTTTCTCTGAGGGCTGCTGATCTAGTGTCTCCTCTCTGGAGATTCAGACCTTTCAGTATGGCCTCCCAGGTGGCTCTGTCTTCTGCCTCTTGCTCTAGAGTAAGTGTTTGAATATCAGTACTCTGAGCCAAGGGCTGAGTGTCAGTGGCAGAAGCTTTAGCTAGCTCCTCCTGAGCTTTTCTCTTCTGTTCTTCCAGGAGCAGTTTGGCTTTACCTTTGGTGATTTTGCCAGTAAGCTTCCTGGGCTTCTTTGCCTTCTGAATTTCTTCCTCGATCTGTTGCTCATAGTTGAGTTTATCTTGAAGCTTCTGAGCAACACGCTGATTGAATGCCTCCTGCTCCGCCTTGGATTTGAACATAGCAGTCGGGGAAGATGGAGGAGTTGTTACAGTAGTAATCTCCTTCCCCGGCCTTCGCGGTGGCAGTGGCTCGTCCTCCTGGTCGACAAATTGTTACAGGATCCTTCTCTGGATCCTGCAGCTGGCTCAACCACAGTAGATGTTTGGACAGTTGGGATTTGGACGATCTCGGGAGGGGGTACAGAGCTGGTTCCAGCTTGATCAGCTGTACCTTCCCCCTTAGTTATTACTAGGACCTCTGGTCCTTCTTCCGCCTGAGCCTGTTCCACCTCAGCTTTCTCTACTCCTTCCTCTACTCCTTCCCCCTTTTTGGCATCATCAGCCAGGGAGAGGCGAGTGCGGATGGCAATTACCTCTTTCTCCAGATTGTAACATATATTCTTAATGGAGGTGGCGGTTGTTTCGAAGTCTTTGACGGCGTCGCAGTAGTGCTCCCAGTCTTTCTCCTGGTCAGCACGTATGTGTTTGATTTGTGCTGCTGACTCCTGTCTTAGTTTTAGGAGAGACTCATCATGCGAATCTGTCATCTCCTTCTGAATGAGCTTGAGGGCCTCCGCCTGTTATTTTATGGCTATTTGAAGGCTGGAGAAGGCCACTTTAGTACGCTCGTCCATTGCGGTTTGAACTGATGCGAGGCTCTGAGTCAGCTGCTCAGAGAACATTTTCTGCTGAGATTGAAGGAGTTGCTGACTCTGAGCGGCAAAATCTGCTTTCTGAGCTGCGAGGGTGGTCTCGATTATCTCCTGGATATTGATAGAAGGATTAGGAGCTTCGGAGACCTTCTTCATCTCGCCCGCAAGTCTGTCAACTTTCTTAGTTTAGGCTTTTGTGTACTGAGCCCATTTGAGATGTACGTCCTTGGCAAGGAGACGATTCTTGTCTCCCTGTCTTCTGATGGCTTTGTTGACGGACTTTGAGGTCACGGAACCGATAGGTTTTATCTCATAGCTGCTGGTTCCGAGCCTCTGCTCAGACACTGCGAGTTGTTGCTCTCGACTAGGCTTCAAGGCAACCGGGGCATCACCTGATGTAGACGGTGGTGGTGATTTGCCCTTCTCCCTGGGAGTGTTGCCCTCAGCAGATCCTCCCAGTTCTGCTTCCTTGGGTGGCGCCTGATCCACATCATTATCATTGTCATCATCGTGATGGGATGGCGGCGAAGGGCTGCTGACATGTTCTGAGGATCTCAAGCTTAGAAGATAGAGCATGGCTGCGCGGAGATCCTCAAACGAGGTTAGGTCAGCGGGTTCCCCCAACCGGATAACTGTCTGCAAGCTTTGCTCCTCTGTCAGTAGGGACAGAGCTGACTGACTCTTTATCAGCTCTTCAAGTATGTCCCAGTTGAGGAACCTCAGTAACATCTGAGTCCTCGCCCTTATAGCAATATTGACCAGATCCCTGTGATCAGCAATTTCTGGGATCTGTGTAGTGACTTCACCAATGGCTCGGAGGCGAGTCGAATGCATGGTCGTCCACTCGGAGGATGTCTCCTCAGTCGGTTCAGCTATGTCCGATTGAGTCTCTTCAGAGCTGATGCGCTGGACTTTATCTTTGAGAGTGGCACCCTCAATGCCTGTGTCCGCATCTAAGATTGACTCCTCCTGAGTCGGTGGGGGAGAGGTAGGCTTTGTTGGGGCTTTAGATGTTCCAGACTTGCTGAGCCTTTTCCTCTTAGGAGGGTCGGCGCGAGGGGGCATGTCAGTAGTACTCTTCTGTGCGGCTGGCCCCCGGCCGACTGACTTCTCAACAACGGCTCTAGTCTTGAACTTTATGAGCTTGCTGTCAAAATAACGCGAATCAGCAAAGGCTGAGCGATCCGATACTAATTCTTCGATTAGTACGGACATCTTTGTCTCGTACAGCAGCTTTCCCATACTAATTAGTCTCCTTTCTCCAGTGGGTGTGGCTGCGAACTTCTGTGCCTGAGCTTTAAGCTCATTCACATAGAAATCAGTCCAGTTGACTCGGATGCCGTCTTCTATTATCATCTTCAGCTGGAGATGGGGCTTTGATAGCTGATCAAATGAACCGGCTGAGCTCGTAAGAATGTGAGTTACGATGTAGGCGAGCCCGCGGTATTCTGGTAGCAACTGGTTCTTCGGCAGCGCTGATTTGAAGACAATCTCGTCTCTGCCGCAGAACCTCTGAACATAGGAGTTGATCTCCTTCTCCTTATATCCAACTGGTGAGACTCCACGAGCCGGAAGATCAAAGGTCAATTCCACGGCGGCTCGGAGATTGATGACGTGATGACTGGCTTCCCATGTCTGAGGGATCACTTCCTTCATATATGAAAAACAGGATTCCTCCGCGCTTGTGTCTTCTATGGATCTCCAGTTGTAATAAAGTTCTGCAACTTGTCGAGGCAGATAAGCTCTGGGGTGCTTCGAGACAAGGAGCTCGAGTCTGGATTCTTCGAGAGCCGCGAAGACGGGCTCAAGATATGGAAGTTTCGCCTAATGCAGAGCCATCGTCGGCTCAAACTGGATGCGCGACTTGATGATCTCATCGATTTGTGGTGGGGTACTGACAGCCTTTTTTATCTGCAAAAATCTCGTTAGTATTTTGAAATTCGAGTAAACAGGAAACGAGATAATGCAGTTCAATAAGAATTTACCGTAAATAAAGAGCTTGAGAGAGATGCAGAGAGCAGTTTCAGAGGAACGAGAAATGGGAAACTGAATGCGAAGAAAGCTCTTGAAATTCGAAAATGGCGTAAAGTAGGATTAGGGCGAAAACAAAAGGATTTTAAAGGATATGTGAATCAATCAGTTTTAATCTAACGGCTGAAGTTAATCTCGCGTTTTTACACGGACCGCTGTGATTAGATGTTATAAAAGAATGATTACATAGGTCGCCTCTATCCTAGACCCACGTAGGAAATGCGCAGTATAAAGTAAGGTGAGACTACATGCATTAAATGCGCTGCAGGCAGCATTAAAGTCTTAAGTCTTTTAAATGAAAACGGTTTCCTACTGACTTAAACCTTAAAAAAATTAATGGCGGGAAATAAATGCTCATTAACAGCTGAGTGCAATCGACTGATATATTAAATGCTAGCATGCTTCTGATAATGTTAAGTATATAAAACTACGCAAACCTCTTCAGCTGAACTTTTACGATCAGCTGGTTACCGTTTAGACTTAGGAGGATGGTTGAAGTGCTGATGACCACGTTCCCCCTTACTGTGTACAGTTCGATTCATCCGACTGAATCAAGTACTGAGTCTTTGACCTGTCATACTGATCCTACACTCGATACCAATTGTTGGTCTCTGCTGATACCATTTGTTGTGTTCTACTGACACGGTTCAGTAGGATCCAGTAGACCTAGCTCAATTGATAATTCTCTAAATCTGTTCTCAGCTAGTGGCTTGGTCAGTATGTCTGCCCTTTGCTTATCAGTATGGATTTTCTCCATTCTGATGTCCTTCTTCTCGACATGATCTCTGATGAAGTGGTGTCGAATATCCACGTGCTTACATCTCGTATGGAGAACTGGATTCTGAGTTATAGCAATCGCACTTGTGGAGTCACAGTAGATGGGCACTTCATCCTGAATTATGCCATAGTCTCTCAGTTGTTGTCGAAGCCAAAGGATCTGGGCACATCAACTTCCAGCAGCCATGTACTCAGCTTCAGTAGTGGACGTTGACACTGAATGTTGTTTCTTTGAAAACCAAGATATTAGCTTGCTGCCTAGGAACTGACATGTTCCTGAAGTGGACTTTCGATCTATCCTGCATCCTGCATAATCAGCATCAGAATAACCTGTTAGTATAAGATTATCGTCAGCAGGATACCATAACTCTGGGTCAGGTGTTCCCTTCAGATATCGCAAAATCTTCTTTGCTGAGTCTAGATGACTTCGCTTGGGATTCGCCTGAAATCTTGCACATACACCTACAACATAAGTTATGTCAGGTCTGCTTGCTGTTAAATATAATAAGGAGCCAATAATAGCTCTATAATCAGTTGTGTTAACAGAAGCTCCTTCTTTGTCTAGATCGATTTTGAAATTAGTGTTCATGGGGATCTTAACTGGCTTGCTTGAATCGCAACCAAATCTCTTCAGGAGATCTCGAGTGTACTTGGCTTGATTGATGAATATTCCCTCAGGTGATTGCTTGACTTGAAATCCAAGGAAATAATTCATTTCGCCCATCATGGATATCTCGAACTTCTCCTTCATCATTTTCTCGAACTGCTGACATATCGTCACGTTTCTGCATCCGAAAATGATGTCGTCCACGTAGATTTGCACCAGTAGGATGTCATCTCCCGACTTTATGCTGAATAGGGTGCGATCTACTGTCCCCTTTCGAAAACCTTTACGAAGCGGTAAAGTCGATAGGGTATCGTACCAAGCCACGGGTGCTTGTTTTAACCCATACTGAGCTTTCCGAAGTCGTACACCCGATGTCCCTCGCCGAAAGTCGGGCGGTTGTTCCACGTAGACTTCTTCCTTCAGTACGCCATTCAGAAAAGCAGACTTTACATCCATCTGATATACTTTGAATCTTTGATGCGTTGCATAGGCTAGGAACAGACGAATGGCTTCCAATCTGGCGACTGGAGCGAATGTTTCGTCAAAGTCTATTCCTTCTGCTTGACAGTATCCCTTGGCAACTAGTCTTGCTTTGTTTCTGACAATGACGTTGTTTTCATCACGCTTGTTCTTGAAAACCCACTTAGTGCCAATCATGTGCTGATGTCTAGGTCTGTCAACAAGCTCCCAAACTTCGTTTCTAACGAACTGGTTCAGCTCATCTTGTATGGCAATGATCCAGTCAGCATCGTTGAGTGCGTCCTCTATTGACTGAGGTTCTTCTGTAGACAAGAAACAAGAATAGAGTGAGCTTTCTCCTTGACTTAATCTAGATCTTGTCCTGATGGTTGCTGATGGATCTCCAATAATAAGATCTGAAGAATAAGCGTCGAGCCATGAACGTCTGAGTCTGGTTTCTTCTTCTGATACTACTTCTGCACAGTCAGTAGGTGTGTTAGGCATTTCAGTTGTACTGTTCTGTGATTGCAGTAGTTCAGTAAGAAGGTTAGGATCTACTTAGTTTCCAGGTTCAGGGGCATTTAGCTCAGGAACAGTAGTTGTTCCCCCTGAGTTTATATTCTCAGTAGAGGTCTCAGTTACCACTGGGGCTTCCTCATCGACCATTGTTACCTGTTGTTGATTCTGTTTAGTAGAATCAACCAGGTCAGCTACATCGCCTATTGGTTGAGTTTGTATTTCCTCATCGTTTGACTCATCATCCCAACAATGCTGGATCTTTTCAGCTTTGTCGTTTAGTGCGAGATCCTGTAGCTGGCTGCTGACATCCTCAGTATTTGTCTTTGAAGATTTCCTGTTCTCAGTAACAAACTCATCAAATACAACATGAGGGCTTTCCTCCACGCAAAGAGTCCGATAGTTAAAGACTCTGAAGGCTTTACTGACTCGAGAGTATCCTAAGAATACTCCTTGATCAGATTTGCTATCAAAGACCTTCAACTGATCTTTCCCATTATTGTGGATAAAGCAAGGACAACCAAAGATATAAAAATGAGAAAAAGAAGGAATTCTCCCTTTCCATAGTTCGTAAGGTGTCTTCATGTGTTGCTGTGTAAGCAGTGAGCGATTCTGAGTATAGCAGGCGGCGTCAGTAGCATCTGCCCAGAACTTAGAGGGTAGTTCAGAGTCTGCTAGGAGCGTTCTTGCTGCTTCTTTAAGTGTTCTGTTTTTGCGTTCAGCAAGTCCGTTCTGCTGAGGGGTGCGAGCTGCTGATGTCTCATGTTTAATTCCCTCCTTTTCGCAGTACTCCTTAACTACTGAGTTGAGAAATTTTGTTCCTCTATCTGAGCGAATTCTCTGAATCATGATGTCCTTTTCCACACTGAGCTTTTTCAGCAGTTTGGGCAACTCAATCATGACATCAGATTTGTTGGCTATAAAGATGACTCATGTATATCATGAATAGTCATCAATAACGACGAGGGCATACTTCTTGCCTCTTATAGTCACTGGAGAGACTGGCCCGAATAGGTCCATGTGTAGCAGTTGAAGGATTCCATCAGTGGAAGGTGACGGAATAGGTGGATTGCTACTCTTTGTCTGCTTTCCCTTCAAACACGCTTCACAATTCCTGTCTTTAATAAACGATTCGTTGGGCAGTCCTCTGACTTTAGAGTTCTTGGCTAGCTTGTTCATAGTTTTGAAGTTCAGGTGGCTGAGTCTCTTGTGCCATAGCCATCCTGCCTTGTCACTAGATTTTGTCTGTGCAAGCAAGCAAGCCTCAGGTTCTGCGGTTTTCCAGTTTGCAACATAGATATTCTTCCTCCGCGAGCCTGATAACACTGTTTTCCCTGTAGATTTGTCAACAACATCACAGAAACCAGCATCAAAGATAACTCTATTCAGATTGTCACAGAATTGACTGACAGAAAGGAGATTAGGTTGAAGTCCTTCAACATAAGTTACTCTTTGAACTGAAGCTGTCCCAATATTCAGCGTTCCATATCCCCTTGTGTAGCCTTTTGAGTTGTCACCAAACTCAATTCTGGGACCATCTTCTTGTACGTAGTTGGTTAGCAGGCTCTTCCGGTATGTCATGTGTCTCGAGCAGCCGTTGTCCACTATCCAAGGGTCCTTATGCACCTCAGTCTCTTCTCCGGCCATTAGACAGTATTTAGTAGTTTCTTCAGGATCTGTCTCTCTGATCTCAACGGCGATAAATGCAGCTTCGTCCTCAAAAGAATACATGAATGTATCATCCTCGATTGAGTCATCGGATATCTCTCCGGCTATGTAGGCTTGCCTCCTTCGGGCAAATTTTTCGCGCCTGGCATGCCGTTCTGCTCTTTGAGCAGCTGAGAGTTCGGGACAGTCGTACTGATAATGTCCCTCTTTCTTGCAGTTGTAGCACACAGTTGATTTGCTGCTCTTTCCAGCTGAGTCTTTTGATGAACTAGCAGCAAGCTTTGTGTTCCTGCAATCAGTGGTAGATTTAGATTCTTCCCTATTTCGATAATCTTTCTTACCTGAGGGAGAATCTCTATTGTATTTCTTCAGCTTTCTGACTCTCTCTTTTTCTCGTTGATATTTGAGAGCCATCAGTGCTAGTTGGTCAGGGCCTGCAGTCTCAGAGGACTTTGCTTCTATTGTGGCCACTGCCTTGCTGGAAGAAATGGGTTTGACTCCAGTTTTGCTAACTGTTGCTTTAAAAGCATGATCAATCTGTGTGTCAGCTGGAGCGCTTGAACATCGTTGGGGTAGGCTGTGCTCAAATTTCTCTGTTTTCAGTTCTGAAAAGATAACATCAGGAGTTAGAACATTAAGATCTGAGCGTCTTAAATAAGTAGCAAAGGGAAGCCACTTCAGTCGAGGTAGTGCTCTCAGAATCTTTGTGTTCATCTCTTTGTTGGTGAACGTCCTCCCCAGCCCGTTGATCACGTTGACCTGATTCGTAAATCTGATGCTTAGCTCGTCAATTGTCTCATTGGGCTCCATGGCAAAAGTATCGAACTTTTGTAGCTCTTTCGAGCTTATTCTCTTTGATCTGCGGGGTTCCTTGGCTCAGTACAGCCAGGGCGTCCCAAAGTTCTTTAGCCCTCTTGCAGTCTTGCACCCTCCCGAGGTGTGAATCGCTGAGCGTAGTCAGAATAGCATTACGCGCAACTCGGTCGAGGTTGTGCAGCTTTTTCTCTTCAGGCGTGAAGGCAGATTTGTCTTTGCGACCTTGGCACCAGTCTGTGCCCCTACACCTCCCACAGCAGCAAATTGTACGTTGTCTATCATGGGAATGATGGGTCCTGTCGCAAGGACATCCGTCATGCTGTCATGCAGCGACGTGAGGTGTGCCTGCATTCTCACACGCCATAACATATAGTTCTCTATCGAGAACATCGGTACCATCCTAATACCTGACATATCAGTCATTGTAAGTAAGAGTATAAGGATGTTATGAAGAGATGCTTGTGCAGTGAAAAACGTTTTCAGGATCTGTTCGAGAAGACCAGTAGTTACAGAACCGATGATCAGAAGAACATCGTCGCTCTAATACCAATTGTTGGTCCGGAGACGAGAGTCAGGTGTAGAGGGGGGGTGAATACACCTGAGTACTGCTCTTTTTCTCAAACCGAAGGACAGCTGAGCTGTTTGGTGCGACTCATGAACAGTGCCAAGTAAGAACCTTCGATCACGGGTCAGAGTGAGTTAACTACTGAGCTCTCCTACTGACTTTGTCAGTCGTTGAGACTCAGTCGAAAACCTTAGTGCGGAATAGTGTGGGGCCCGGAGATTCGTCTCAGTTTGAAAATGTGATTTTCACAAGTAGTTTTGGCTAGTGCGCTTTTAAGAATACGTTTTATGCAAGGATATGATTTTGTAATCAGTTTGTATGCGATGCAATAAAATAGTAAATAACACAAGCAATTTTTAACGTGGTTCGGATACGCAAGATCCTACATCCACGGTCCTGCTGAACAGGAGGTCTTGTTGATTTATCTGAGCAAGCCTCAGCAAGGAATCTGTGCACTGGACAGACCCTTCTAAGTTATAGTCCTTAGCGACTTTACAAATCAAACCGAGGTTTGAAGGGGAGGGGATAATCTCCAACTAGGAAGGAGTTCTTACAATAAGAACAATCACTAAATGTGAACTCCTTCAAATTTCTAAGCTATAGATTTGGCAATGAGCTTAGCTAGAGAAGAGGGATCTAAAGAACTCTAGAGAGAAGAACTAATGATATTCTATTAAGCAAGTTCTTCGCTGGATTGATCTTGAATGCGCTAGAGTTGTTTGAAAGCTTGAGCGTTTTCCCTTGATATCCCGTGCGTGGAGCTCAGATTTTCTTCTCTATTTATAGTCGTGAAACAGGCATATGTCCGTTGGAGACGACGATGCCACGTGTCACAACCTTCCAAAGAAAACGGCCATAAATTCGAATTGTTGCAGCAGAGTTGTTGATACTGTACATGAGAGCAGCTTTAGTTGGTCAGAGCAGATATCGCGTTGACGGCTTCTCATTGGTCGAGGTTTGTGGTAGGTGAGATTGTGTCAGACATCGGAGTTGACTCTCCCTAATCCTCATATGGTCTTCTGCTGACTTTCGAAAAGACTTTAACAGCTGGGTCGTTTCCTATCGGATACAGTAGACTTGAAGCAGTCTCTGTCTTCTTCGTCTGAGTCGGCTGACAAGAGATATTCTCTTGAGTGTGGTCAGCTAATGACTGCGAAGGTACTGAGCTTGCATAGAGTTCTTCTGCTGATGTCTGTCAGTTGATGAGATGTCTTCTACTGAGGCGAAGATCAGCTGATGACTTAAGAACACATGCTCTTACACTGATGACGTGGGGTTTTGGAAAGTAACTTCGGCAGAAGATCAATCCAACACTTTACCCCATACAAGATATAGACACAAAGATAAACAAAACAAAAATAGTCTAGCCTATACATCAGTTAATCCTATCAAGACACTACACTACTGATATCAGCTGGGTTTTGGGATCTTCAATTCCATAGTACTACTATGATTTCCCCCAATATTATTTTAACCCACTAACTGCTGAGTATCATCTACTGACTCATAACCCAACAATTCGGCTATCAACGGCTGTAGAAAGACATCCAAGTTATATTTTGGATTTCGAGGTTCATGCACCAACACCGTGAGAAACATGAAAGGATCCTTCATGCACATGCCAGGCGGCAGATTGTAAGGAGTTAGAATAACTGGCCACAAAGAGTATTGTTTTCCAAATTGAGTAAATGTTTGAAAACCGTCTGTAGAAAGACCTAATCTAACATTTCGAATCTCCGAGGCAAAATCAGGAAACATCGAGTCCAAGTGCTTCCATGCTGGAGAGTCTGCAGGATGACGCATCACTCCATCATCCACTGATGAAGCATGCCAACGCATGTGAGGAGCAGTTGCATTAGATGCATACATCCGCTGGAGTCTAGGGGAAACAGGAAAGTAGTACATTTTCTTAGTGGCCACTAATTTTTTCTTCCCTTTCCTACTAGATTTCGGACTGTAATCTAAATATCGCGAGGTGCCGCAAAACTTACAACTCTCCAGTTCATTATCTTCCCGACAATAGATCATGCAAGAATTTGGACAACAGTGAATCTTCTCTACCGGCAACCCCATGCCACTAAGCAATCTCTTAGACTCGCTGAAGTTATTAGGAATCAAATTTCCTTGGGGAAGCATATCCTTGTTCATTTGACTCATCCTATCATAGCCCCTCTGTGACATATGATTCTCAGCCTTCAAGTTCATTATCTGAACTGCTGCAGACAATTGTGAGTAGGTCTCACAACCAGGCCACAACTCCGTGTCGACTGCCTGCAACATTTCATAGATCTTGCTTGCTTCATTATTTGGCGGCTCCTCAATATCCGCATCATTATAATTTGGCCCAGCATGATCCATTAACATCCTCTGATAGGAGGTCGACGTGTCATTTTGCACATTTCTCGTAGCTTGCTCATCTAGGGTTACGTGTTTTTTCCCATGAGATGACCAAACTTTATAATTTTGAACGAATCCCCTCATATAAACGTGCTCTCTTACAACTTGTGTAGTCAAAAACAACTTATTCTTACAATTTTTACACGGACATCTAATTTTTTTCCCGTCCGTATAAGCTGTCTGGCTACTTGCCCAATCAATGAAATCCTCAATGTCATTCACAAATTGAGGATTCAATGAACCGTCTACTGCCCACCATGTATACATCCACGAACGACTCATTATTTTAAATCCTAATTAATATTGTTCACTAAAAGTTCTGGGCTCACTCCAATCCTGTGTAAACACACGAGCATTATGTTTGTCAAAGATAAAACCCAAGACAAACGTTTTTAGTGATAAAAACCCCTGTCTTGTTGGGATCATGTTATATATTAATTTATATTTTCATGTAATCATGTTATATATTCCAAATCATAAGAATCATAACTAACCAATAAATTTCAAGATTATTAGATTTCTATGAATTTCAAATGGCGTGCAGGGTTACCTCAGTTTCAGAGCTAGCAATTAAGTCTAACATTGACTAATACTCTCTCATTTTCATTTATTATTCTTGACTAATATTAATCTCTCAAGGCTATTACTAATGTACATGTCTCGTATGTGTTATATTATGCTGACCACACACAAATCCGAACCTTCTCGATTTCGTGAGAAGTCTACTAGTCGCCAAACTCTACTCCCCTAAACAAATAATGTTTGATAAATTCCACATGAACATTTTTATGCACAAATTAAAGGAAAAATAAAAATAAATTCAATTTTACCATAAAACTATGAATAATCAGTTCTCAGTTCTCGTATAAAGACCACAGATTACTATTGTCACCAATAAACATGAAATTCTCCTAAAAGAATTAATCTCCATTGATTATAATTTAACAATTCCTAATAATAATAACAAATCATATCTAATTGAAATGGTTTTTAGTCTCTGGTTTTGGAGAAAGCTTAAGAAGATGAAATAAGGAAGCTTAAGCCTCTGGTATTTGGAGAAAGCTTAAGTCGGAAAACTTACGAGATGAGAAGCGGGACGACGACGGCGGGCGTTGACGGCGTGGGGGCGAAGGCGTGGGGGGCGTCGGAGGCGCGACGGGCGGCGGCTCTATAATTCTCAAATCAGCGTTATGTGTTGGTTCTGCGGGCTTCTGTCCGTATATCAATTTAGGTTACACCGACGGAATTTTCCGTCAGTAAAATTATTACTTATTACCGACGGATTTTTCCGTTGGTAAATTTATGTTTAAAATTAAAATTTAACATTGCCGACGGAATTTTCCGTCGATTATAATTTAATCTCCTAAAAGAATTAATCTCCGTTTATTATAATTTAACAATTCCTAATAATAATAACAAATCATATCTAATTGAAATGGTTTTTAGTCTCTGGTTTTGGAGAAAGCTTAAGAAGATGAAATAAGGAAGCTTAAGCCTCTCGTATTTGGAGAAAGCTTAAGTCGGAAAACTTACGAGATGAGAAGCGGGACGGCGACGGCAGGCGTTGACGGCGTGGGGGGCGAAGGCGTGGGGGGTGGGGGGGGGGGGCGTCGGAGGCGTGGCGGCTGTTCACGGCGACGG
This sequence comes from Lavandula angustifolia, assembly GCA_028984105.1. Lineage (NCBI taxonomy): Eukaryota > Viridiplantae > Streptophyta > Magnoliopsida > Lamiales > Lamiaceae > Lavandula > Lavandula angustifolia. Next base: position 5,777,417 of record CM054823.1, on the reverse strand, counting down.
GCGGCGGCTCTGTAATTCTCAAATCAGCGTTATGTGTTGGTTCTGCAGGCTTCTGCCCGTATATCAATTTAGGTTACACCGACGGAATTTTCCGTCAGTAAAATTATTACTTATTACCGACGGATTTTTCCGTTGGTAAATTTATGTTTAAAATTAAAATTTAACATTGCCGACGGAATTTTCCGTCGATTATAATTTAATCTCCTAAAAGAATTAATCTCCGTTGATTATAATTTAACAATTCCTAATAACAATAACAAATCATATCTAATTGAAATGGTTTTTAGTCTCTGGTTTTGGAGAAAGCTTAAGAAGATGAAATAAGGAAGCTTAAGCCTCTGGTATTTGGAGAAAGCTTAAGTCGGAAAACTTACGAGATGAGAAGCGGGACGGCGACGGCGGGCGTTGACGGCGTGGGGGGCGAAGGCGTGGGGGGCGTCCTAGGCGTGGCGGCTGTTCATGGCGACGGGCGGCGGCTCTGTAATTCTCAAATCAGCGTTATGTGTTGGTTCTGCGGGCTTCTGCCCGTATATCAATTTAGGTTACACCGGCGGAATTTTCCGTCAGTAAAATTATTACTTATTGACGGATTTTTCCGTTGGTAAATTTATGTTTAAAATTAAAATTTAACATTGGCAATTCCGTCGGTAAAAACAATAATTTTTGTAGTGCATGTCAAGACTTCTTGAATTTTTTCAATTTGGTGTACTTCCTCAAAGCTTTTGAAGCTAAATTGTGTGTTCATGAAATCATCTTGCAATAGATTCAATATCCGGGTTTGTATATATAAGCAATCTATTATCTATTAGGTATTCAAGACGTGTGATCAACAATACTCTTTCTATATACATCTAATACATAATCTAATTATTACTGTATATAAAAAACAATCTATTATCTATTAGGTGTTCAAAAACGTGGGGTCGGCAATTATTGTAGAAGTAATCTAATATCTTTTCAACATACATTTTGTAGTTTTAATCAATCATTCATATTCTTTAAATGTGTAATTTAGATAATCCTTATAATTATTTGTACGTTAATATTTTGTAATCTCTGATAGTATTCTTTTAAGTGTGGAATTTTAATGGTCTTTGGAGTTTTTATATCTGTTATTCAACTTAAGTTATCATACGAAACAAAATAAACTTTGAAATCTTAATATTTTAATTATCAGTTAAATTTAACTTTTCAAATAGATTATTTATTATATTACGAAATTACCTTCAATTTAAGGGATAATGTAAAATTATGCGATTGATTTGAAATTGAATTGTAATTGATTGAAAATACTATTGGGGTTTTAGAAATATTCTTTTTAATTTCTTATATTTTCTAACATATGATAAATGAATGATTTTCTAATACAAAAATCAAAATACATGATCTTTTGATAAGTAGTTGATTCATCAAATTTATTTATTTAATATTAATTTTAACAATAACGGGTTCTTAAAATAAAAAATTCATTTACAAAATAGAATAAATTTTTGATTTGAAAGGTTAGATTAAATTGAATTGAATCATTGACAATTAAAAATTGAAATAAGAAAATATGACAAAATTGAAAATTCTCGTACAAAATAGAATAAATTTCAATTTAATTGAAATCAATTTGAATTCCAATTGGATTCCGTTACCATTGGGCTTTTAATATATTACATAGTTTTTTTTGTGCCTTTTGTAGATTAGTGCTATAAATGGAATTTATTTAATGAACATTTTAATTACAATTATAGGTTTACTTGTCGTAAATTACCTTAAATGGTCCCCAAATCTATAATTGTTGGCCAAATTGGTCCTCAAAATTTTAGATTTTAGCCGAATTGTTCTTTCATTAATCTTTTTGTCAGTCAACAGTTATTCAATGTAGTTTAAATGGAAATATTAAAATATTAAGAGTGTATGTTCGCTAATTTATTGACACGCCGCAAGTGTACTGGTGTAATTGCAGATGAGAAGCAAGGTCGACCCCACATAGACTAACTAAACTAGTGAATACTAATTCCTATTGTTATCCCCTATTTAAACTACAAAAATTGATGAGTTATTAAACCTAAAAACAAGTAATTTAAATAAGCAAGTAAATGAACTTCGAAGAAAATATGGGAAAGCTTATTCTAGGAATTTTATTTCAGTAGACAATTTACCAGACTTCACTTTAGCAATCAATTACTAAAGAGACTTATTCTCTCCTAAAACGATCACAAATTAGCCTAAGTAACCTTTTGGGCATACCTAAACCGTATAACATGCTCGTAAAATTGTTTAAAAGTAATTACTAGCTTATTATTCCTAAAAGCTCTTAAGATCTATTGTTCTCACATTAACATCAAACATTTTGGACGTTGAATAATTAACTTGTCTAGTGTCATAGATCAAGCATTAATTCTCCTCTCGAATCTCGAATTAACACAACAAATTATGTTTAATTGGTGATCAAGCATCTAAACAAACAATCAAACCATGAACACAAGAAGGAGGAAAAAATAGCGTAATTGATTTGCAAAAGATCCGTAGTTAAATCATCCACATACTCTTTAACCCTAGAATAAAAAGATTTAGTTATTCATGGACAAAGTAACAAAACCAACAATATTACAAGAATTCATGTTCGTAAGCACAAGAAAACATAGAAAAAAATAAAAGTCTTGATTGTGTTGAACTTGAATTTCTTGATCTTCTTCCTTCCTTTCTCCTCTTCAAGAGCTCTCCCAAAATATGCAAGATTTTTTTTAAAGTAAATTATGATGAAAAAACTCCTCTTTAGAGGCCTCCTCAGGGTATTTATAGCTTCCAAATCTTAGTCCGAAGTAAGGGCTTTTATGTAATTTCCGCATAATTAAACAGCAGCCGAAAATGACCCCGATGCGGTCGTGTCGGGGTAGCAGACAATCTTTTCCCATCACACTGTGACGACCCAGACGCAGCAACGCCTCAAACGCGGCTTGGTTTGGGTCGTCATAGTTTACAGCTCCAACTTCTTTTGACTCGTTCTCACTCATTTTAAGTCCAAATCTTGAGTTGTTTTTTCACCCATTCGTATCGAGCTGTACTTTGACTCCATCATGCTAAAAAACCATGATTTTCACCAATTTCTCTGCAATTTCAACAAAAAGACAAACAATTTATAAAATTGAACAAATTCAACCAAAATACTAGTTCCCGAACATTATTTTTCATCTAAAATCGACATCAAAACATGCTATGAACGAGGAAAAACCCATATTTGTCAGTGTACTTTCGGAATAACATTTTGAAGGACCAATTTGGCCAAAATACTTTTACCTAAACTTTCTGAATTGGAGTTTAGATTAATTACCTCTAGGATTGGAAGTGAATGGTGGGGAAGGTGACGACCGCCGGAAAAGATGGAAGCTCAAATTGAGGGGCCGAAAGTTGGGGGAAATGGAAATAGTGCAGCGAATCAGGATGTGCACTCCATACCTGATTCTGCGATGATGGAAATAATGTCCTCGTTTGGGTCCACTTCGTGTTCTCCATCGGTGGCGAATTTGCCTCCGATTAGGGTTCATGTCAGGAGAATCAGAGAAGGTAGGAGGAATTGAGGATCAATTCCAACAGAAGACGGTGGGGTTAGCAGTGAATGTTCATTTTGTGGCATGCTGAAGAACGATTGGTACAAGAGGGTGGGTACAACAAATAGAGCAGCAGGTATAACATACTCAATTGCAAATCAAGCAGATTTTGCAGGCTGAGCTTTTGTTTGAGTAAAAGTATTTGGCTGAATTAGTCTTCCGAAATTTTATTCTAAAAGTACCCTCTTTGTTGTAAATATATTTTATATATATACTTACCATATATTGTGATGATCATGTAAACCCTAAAAGTCTATGAGCCCATCTTGTACTCTATAAATAGAGGTCTCCACCCTCATAATAATACACATATATTTCTCATTCTATCTATTATTCTCTTGTTCTATTTAGTTTATAACACGTTATCAGCACGAATGTTCACAAAATCTTATTGTTCTTGGAATCTCATTCAAAAGAATGTCTTTCTCAGTTTCAAGAATTCGTGAAGTTTTATTGTTCAAGGTATTTCTAAATCTTATCTCTAATAATGATTTTCTCGGCTTATGTCTAGTGTAATATGTAACAACACCTTGTTGGTTACAAAAGCTGCTATTACAAAACAATACTATAAGCGAAAAAATAAAACGAACAAAAAGAACCGTCGAGTCGAGGAGGCCTCTCTCCGCAAGACGAAATACGCCCCGGTAGTGCTCTCGGTTGTAGGCGTATCATCCCCAAAGATGAAACGACGAACGTCTCGAAGATTGCAGCACCGCAAGATCTACGAGCTCCGGCGAACAGGACTTTTCCGGCGAGGACAGGCTGCTGGACTTAGAGCTAAGAATGCAAGTGAGCTAAGAAATGCAGCTAAGAAGATCTCAGGTGAATTCTTGTTGGTGTGATATGGAATGAAATCCAGCTTCCTATTTATAGGCAGCTTCCACCAGGTGTTGATTGCTGGAGTCATCAATGCTGGAGGGTCGTGGATGGTAAGTGGAGTGGTGGAGAGATGGAAGGTTGGCTGCTGAAGAGCCACTTCCAGATCCTTCCAAAAGATACACTTGGGTGTGGCAGGTGCAGTGCACCACGGAGAGGAATCCAGTGCAGCCGGTCCACTGCACCGCCCGACCCGGCGCCCGACCCAATGGACCACCGAAAGGACCAAGATCCAAGATCCAAGATCCAAGTCCACGTCCACGTCCACGTCCACGTCCACGTCCACGTCCACGGAACCGGAGCCGGAGCCGGAGCCGGAGCCGGGGCCCGGGCGCGGTGCGGCGCGCCGCGTGTGAGGCGGTCGGCGAAAAGGCTCGCGCGCATGAGCATGTGTGGCCCAAGCCCACCACATGTCACTTAGTTATCTCCTACAATATTGTAGAGACTTAAATACCACACAAAACATTATTCATTAATCGATGTGGGACATGATTAATGTAATAACTCTCCAAAACCCGAATAAGGTAAGTTTCTCCACTTTAGGTAACATATTAGTTTTGTCACCCCAAACTTCGAGCCACTATTTCTCACTCACCGAAAATCGGAATCGAGAAATTAAGCACACTATAATTATCTACTCGAAACGTAGATCGACGTGATATATCTCAATTTATCAATTGGATATATATCGAGGCTCGAAAATGCGATCAAACGGGCTGAAATTTGCCCAAGTTAAATTAGCATTAAATGCTAATTAACTTTCCAAATAAATATAAATATATATATATATATATTTAACTTTGATTTTCCAACACACCTTAAATCTTATGTTGTTGACTTGATCGATATTGTTCATGTTATTGGTTTTCAAAGGCATAAACTATTAAATTATATAATAGTTAAGCTTCTTGGCGAGATGATATATAGTGATGAATATCAACATGACTAATTTTATTAACTGCATATGTGTGTTTTGTTAAAACTCCTATAATATTTGTGCATAATATTATACTATTTATTATTGATTTTGTGGGTTTAACACATAGATGATATATTGAATATGTTGTTGACTTGATCAATATTGTTCATGTTATTGGTTTTCAAAGGCATAAACTATTAAATTATATAATAGTTAAGCTTCTTGGCGAGATGATATATAGTGATGAATATCAACATGACTAATTTTATTAACTGCATATGTGTGTTTTGTTAAAACTCCTATAATATTTGTGCATAATATTATACTATTTATTATTGATTTTGTGGGTTTAACACATAAATGATATATTGAATCTTGTTATACTGCTAGTGTCCTAAAAGTGACAATATATTAATATTCCTAAAGAATATTATATGCTCTTGAAGAGCAATTGAAAAATATATTTTCAACTTAACTTCTTCTTGTTTCAGAAATAGCACAATCAATATTCCTGAATGATATTGCATGCTCTTGAAGAGCATTTACTCTATATACGTTCTTATTTATTTATTATTTATTTATTTTGACTCAATGTTAAATTTAAATTGTTGATCCTGAAGTAGCACATTCCATATTCCTGAATAATATCACATAATCTTAAAGAGCAATTCAATTTATTTATTGAAATGATTTAATTGTTGCTCCAGAAGTAGCATAATTTAATATTCCTGAAGATACTGTATATAATATTTATACACATATATATACATACAATCTTAATTTGTTGATCCTGCAGTTGCACACATTTAATATTCCTGAAGAATATTATATATTTTCGATGAGCAATTCATATAATATGTCTTATTGATAAGCGAATCTTGGCTCTTGAATTGTTATTATTGTTGCTCCCAAAGTAGCACAATTGATCCCCAAAATAATACGATACGATTGGGTTTCTCGAAAATATTGACCTTTCGCCTGAAGCAATTTAATATAGACTAAAATTGTTGCTCCTGAAGTAGCACAATTTGTATTCCTGAAGAATACTACATGTTTTTTAAGAACAATTCAAGCTCTTGATTTTGGCAAATCCTATATGTTCATAACTCTAATTGTTGCTCTTGAAGTAACACAATTAACTCTACATGTTCTAGAAACAACTAAAACTTGTCATTTTGAAATCATATAACACAATAACCATACTTTAATTGTTGTTCCTGGAGTAGCACAATTAATATTCTTGAAGAATATGACATGTTCATAAAGAACAATGTATATTAAAGATATGTTATAATTTAAAGCATCACCTAAGTACATGAAGTGGTAGCAAGATGTTGGTCCGGAGACAAATATCAGGTGTAGAGGGGGGGTGAATACACCTGAGTACCGTTTCTTCTTCTCGGTGAAGGTCAGCTGAAGCTGTTGGTTGCAACTGATGAACAGTGCCAAATAAACCTTCGATCACGGGACAGAGTGAGTCAGCTACTGAGCTCTCCTACTGACTTTTGTCAGTACTTCGAAACTCAGTCGGAGACTATAAGTGTGTGGATAAGTGTGGGGCCCAGAGTTTGTCTCTTTTTGAAAACGTGTTTTCGCATTAAATTCTTTTGGCTGTGCGATCTCGGAAATACATTTTATGCAGACTTATGATTTTTCAAAGGTTTGTATGCAATAAAACAGTAAAGAACACAAGCAGTTTAACGTGGTTCGGATACGCAAGATCCTACGTCCACGGTCCTGAATAGAGCAGGATAACTTGTTGATTAGTCTGAGCAAGTCTCAGCAAGGAAACTGTGCACAGGACAGATCCTTCTAAGTTATAGTCCTTAGCGACTTTACAATTCAAACCTAAGTTCGAAAGGGGGTGAAGACAGTTCTCCAACTAGTGAAGGAGTTCTTACAATAAGAACAGTTCACTAAAAATAAACTCCTTCGAATCTAAGCTATAAATCTGGCAATGAGCTTAGGTAGAGAAGAAAGGGATCTAAAGACTCTAGAGAGAAGAACCACAAAAATATTCTAGTAAATGCAGATTCTTCGCTGGATATTCTGATTGAGTTGCTAGAGTGTTTAAGAGCTTGAGCAATTTCCCTTTTTTAATTTCGTGCTTCGCGCTCTCCTGGAGCTTCGAAATCTTCTCTATTTATAGCTGTGAGCTATGGCATATGTCCGTTGGAGACGACGATGCCACGTGTCACAAGCTTCCAAAGAAAACGGCCATTAATTCGAACTTGTTGCAGCGAGGCGCTTAATTACCGTACATGAGAGCAGCTTTCTTGTTTGGAGCGAGGTAAGGCGTTGTCGGCTTCTCATTGGTCGAGGTTTGTGGTTGGTGAGAATGTCAGAGTTGACTGTTCAAACAACCTCGTATGATCTTCTGCTGAACTTTCGAAAAGACTTAAGTAGCTGGGTCGCTTTCTGTCGGATACAGTAGACTGCAAAGTCTTTGTCTTCTTCGACTGAGTCGGCTGACAAGGAATGTAACTTCTGAGTATGGCAGCTGGCGACTGCGAAGGTACTGGGCTTGCATGGGTTCTTATGCTGATGACTTATCATTCTTTGGATTGGCTTCTACCGAGGTTTATTCGCTGATGAGTGAAGAACGCAAGCGATTACACGATGACGTGGGGTTCTGAAAAGTATCTTCGACAGAAGATCAGTTCAACAATTACCCCGTACAGAACTTAGACAAGAATATAAAAACGATTACAACAAGTCTAACCTATACATCAGCTAATCCTAACGACACACAGAACTACTGATATCAGCTCGGTTTTGGGATCTTCAATTCCATAGTACTAATATGATTTCTCCCAATTTTCTTTTAACCACGAACAGCTGAGTATCATCTACTGACTCATATCCAACAATTTCCCCCTAATTGATGATGCCAAAACCTCTACTTCTAAACTCTAAACATCTTATAAGATATGCTAACCTGCTGACAACAATTTCCCCTTTGATCCATCTGAGGAAAACAAACTGATATGATGACTTCAAAAAAAAAAATCAGCAGGTGAGAGATAGGCAAAATCAGAGAACCTGATTGTGAGTGTGTGTCAGATCACTTAGTGATCAGTTGTGAAAAACACAAAGCAAAATGTTGTAAGACAATGAGTAATTGTCTATCAAGCAATAGGAACGATAGTATATATGATCAAGAAATTACAGGTTCCTATCACTATTACACAAGAGTAGAGAAGAGGAAACACTACTGACGCCTGAAGCCTTGAGTGCGCTTCTTGAAATCAGCAGATCTGTCGACAGGGGGTTGCAGACCATAGTATAGGTAGATTCTCTTCCTCGGTTGTCCGGACATCCTCATCGTCTTCGACTAAGTCGACACTTAGGTCAAAGCGATAAGGCTGCGCAGTTCGACCTCATCCTCTATTTCCTTTGTACACAGAATTCCGCGCGCAGTTCTATGAGGTGGGATGCGCCTGAAAGCCGGAGCTCTGAAAGGAATGTTCTCTCTCTTCATAATCTCCAGAAGTTGTTCCCTCAGCTCAGAGTTATAATTGAATAAAAACTCGTCAAAGGCTTGTTCGATAGTCTGCTCACTTGGATAGAATTTCCATACGTAGTAGCCTTTGATAAATTCCTCTTTGAGCTCTTCCCATTGATCATTTACCAGAGCAGGAACCCATTTATCAACATGAAGCACAGGGTCCTTTTTGACATGAGGCATTCTTTTCCTTGATCCTCATGGGATTTGTTTTCTGGGATCAGCTGCTGGCTTTTGAGATAGGCTCATCATCTTAGCCATATCAGCCATTCTCTTCTTTTCTCGAAGAGCCGCTGCCCTACAGTCTCCTTTCCTGAGATTCAGGCCTTGCAGCGTGGCTTCCCACGTGGCTCTATCTTCAGCTTCTTGCTCAGGTGTAAGATGAGTCTGATAGTGACTCTGAGCAATAGCTTGACCTGTAGTAGAAAGAGTTTATGCGAACTCCTCCTGAGCCTTCTTCTTTTCTTCAACCACAGACTCTTGCTTCTTCTTACCTCTGCCCTTAACAACTTTGCCCTTAGGCTTTTTAGCAAGTTGAGCTTCTTCCAACTGTCGCTCATGATCCAGCTTGTCTTGTAGTTGTTGGGCTACGCGGAGGTCAAAGGCTTCTTGTTCCGCTTTAGATTTGAATTTTCGGACTGGGGAGGAAGGAGGAGTAATAGCAGTAGCAGTCTCCTTCCCTGGCCTCTGCGGAGGAGCCTGTTCTCCTTTAGACTCTTGTTCAATGAAGTGAGCAACATCTTCTATGTGGGCAGCAGAAGATGAGATGTGGGTAGGTTCTAGAGGAAATTCAAGTAGCAGAACCCCTGAAGTATCTTGAGCATAATCGGTCGAGGGTTGTTTCCGCCCGAATACCTTCCCCCCCCGAGTCCGAGCATTAGAGGGTCCTTCCTCCCGACCACCCTCTACTATTTGGACATCGCCCATATCCGTATCGAGTTCATCTTTCATAATATCTTCCCCCTTTTTGGCATCATACGCCTTAGAGAGTTGTATGCGGATGGCTTGAATGTCTCTTTCCACGGTGTGGGACCGAATCCTTAACTGAGTTCTTTGTGGATTCGAAGTCCTTGACGAGATCGCAATATAATTCCCGGTCTTTTTCTTGATCGGCTCTTGATGTTTTAAGTCATGCGGTGACTCCGAGACGGAGTTTCAGCAGAGCTTGATCCTGCGATTCTGTCATTTCTTTCGAATAAGTTTGAGCCTCCGCACTGTTGGGTAATAGATTTTCGAAGGCTAGAGGTGGCAATCTTATTCCTTTCGTCGATTTCGAGCTTAATAGTTGTAAGAGCTTGAGTCACCGCTCCGAAAATATCTTCTGCCGATTCTGGAGCAACCGCCGACTCGAGCTTCTAGATCGACTTTACGAGCCGCTAAGGCCGCCTCAATAATCTCCCCGAAAGTTGGGTTGAGGAGTAGGTACTTGGAATTTTTGAGATGCCAGCAGCTATTCTGTCTAAGCTCTGTGTCTGAGCCTTAGTATACTTTGTCCACTTCAGATGGACGTCCTTAGCCAAAAGTCGGTTTTTCTCTCCTTGGCGTCGAATGGCTTTATTTACGGACTTCGAGGACACGGAACCGATAGGTTGTATCTGGTACGAGCTGGTTCCGAGCCTCTGCTCAGAAAACGTGAGGAGTTGCTCCCCTGCGTATCCCCGGAGCACCTTGAGCATCACCTGATGTATCAGGAAGTGGTGATTTGCTCTTCTCACGGGGAGTTGAACCCTCAGCAGAGCCTCCCACCTCTGTATCCTTGGGTGTCTGATCCTTCCTCTGATTGATATCATCTTCTTTATCATCGTCTTTCTTATCAGCAGGAGGAGATGGGGGCGGAGGAGTGTTACCAGGAACTGACTCTCGCAAGCTTAGAAGGTAAAGCATTGCGGCTCTGAGATCTTCAAGAGTAGCTAAGTCAGCTGGTTCTCCGTACCCTATTACTTCTTGTAACTTCTGCTCCTCATCGAGCAAGTGGATGACTGAGTGGGTTTTGATTATGTCTTCTAGAATATCCCAACTCAGAAACCTTAGAAGCATTTGAACCCTAGCCCTGATGGCTATGTCGACTAAGTCTGAGTGCCCAGCGATCTCAGGAATATGATCGTGTACTTCAGATGTGGCACGGAGACGAGTGGTGTGAATAGCTGTCCACTCAGTCGCAGTCTCCTCAGTCGGTTCCCTGACGTCCGACTGTGTCTCCTCAGAGCTAATTAGCTGGACTTTATCTTTGAGGGTCGCACCCTCAATGCCAGTATCAGAATCTACAAACTGCTCTTCTTGAATAGAAGGAGGGGTGGGTTCAATAACCGAGAGGGGCTGAGCAGCTGAGACCTCGGTGAGTCCGGGTCTTGGTCAGTCGCCTCTTCTTAGGCACTTCGGTATGTGGGGGCAGAGCGGATGCTGCTCTCTTCGGCTCAGGTGGCCCCTTACCGATAGACTTCTCAGTCGCTGCTTTAGTCTTGAACTTAATCAGTTTTACATCGAAGAACTTAGAATCGCAAACGACGAGTGCCTGCGAACGAGTTTTCTATGAGGACTGACATCTTACTCCCATAGAGTAACTTCCCTACACTCGGCTAACTTCCTCTCTCCGAGTGGGTAGGGTAGTGAACTTACGGGCTTGGGCCTTCATCTCACGAGACATAATAGTCGGCCCAGTTCACTTCAACTCCATCATCTATCGCCATCATCAGCTGAATCCTTGGCTTGGATAATTGATCATATGATCCAGCTGAGGATATGAGAGACTATGTAGGCTAGTCCTCTGTATTGGGGAAGCAGAAGATTCTTTTGCAGAGCTGACTTGAATGATATGTCAGAGCGTCCGCAGAACTTACGAACATATGCGTTTATCTCCTTCTCCTTGTAACCGATAGGAGAAATACCGTAGTCCGGAAGATCAAACGACGACACCGAATGTCCCACGACGTTGAAGACTCTCTGAGCAGTATCCCAAGAGTTCTGATCTACTTCCTTCAAATAGACGAAGAAAGATTCCTCGCCTCCAGACGCGAGAGACCTCCAGTTGTAATAAACTTCTACCACTTGCCTTGGTAGATAAGATCTCGGGTGCTTCGTCACCAGCTCCTGAAGACCAGAACGCTCCAAAGCATCGAACACGGGTTCCAAGAAGGAGATATCAACTTGTCGGAAGGCCATAGTTGGTTCAAACTGAATCCTGGATGCCATAATCTCCTCTATATTCTCAGGATCTTGAGATGTCGCCATTGAAAACTGCAAAATAACTTGTTAGACTTGAAAATAGAGTAAGTTAGTAAGTATTCAGCAGGTTTCAATACATTACCGAGTACTAAAGAGCTTTGAGGGATGCAAAAGCGAGACAGTTAGGATGATTTTTGAGAAAGAAACTGAATGCTTGAAAATAGCTCTTAAGTTGAAAAATGGCGAGAAGTGAGGAAAGGATAGAAGATGAAAGGTTTTATATATATCGTCTGATTATAATTTTTGATCCTACGATCCGGTTTTAATCTTTCAAATCTTATGGACGGCTGAGATTTGAATGTTATAAAAGGAATGATTACAAAAGCCGCATCTAACATAGACTTACGTAATAAAGGTAAGTGAGAAGACATGCATTAAATACGCGACAGACAGCATTAATTACTCAGTTTATGCGAATGAAAATGTTTCCTACTGACCTTTCCTAAAACTAATTAATGGCGGGAAATAAATGCACATTAACTACTGACTGCGTGCGGCTGATATAATAAATGCGGACATGCTTCTGAAAAGAAATTAAGTATATGATACTACGCAAACCTCTTCAGCTGAACTTTCGATCAGCTGGTTATCGTTATATCGCAGGAGGATGATTGATGTACCGATAAGCACGTTCCCCCTGCCGTATGCAGTATGATTCTTCCCATCGAATCACCGCACGGAGTCTACCGACTTGTCGTCATTGGTTCCATCTACGATACCAAATATTTCCAATTGTCTCCATGGACTGCTATCGGTAGTTTTCTTCTACCGATGCAATTCAAGAGGATCCGAAGAGACCTAGCTCAACCGATAATTCTCTCGAATCGTTCTCGGCTAGTGGTTTGGTCGGTATGTCTCCCCTTTGTTTGTCGGTATGGATCTTCTCCATTTCGATATCCTTCTTCTCGACATGGTCTCTCGATGAAGTGATGTCGGATATCCACGTGCTTGCATCTCGTATGCGGAACCGGGTTCGAGTTATGGCAATAGCACTTGTGGAGTCACGGTAGATGGGCACTTCATTTCGAATGATACCATAATCTCTCGGCTTGTTGTCGAAGCCAAAGGATGCGGGCACAAGCAACTTCCAGCAGCCATGTACTCGGCTTCGGTAGTGGACGTTGCTACCGAGTGTTGTTTCTTTGAGAACCAAGATATCGCCTTGCCGCCTAGGAACCGACACGTTCGGAAGTTGACTTACGATCTATCCCGCATCCCGCATAATCGGCATCGGAATAACTCGTCGGTATTAGATTATCATCGCCAGGATACCATAATCCAAGCATCGGGTGTTCCTCTCGGATAGCGCGAGAATCTTTTTAGGCCGAGTCGAGATGACTTCGCTTGGGATCCACTTGAAATCTTGCGCAAACACCTACAGATAAGTTATGTCGAGTCGGCTAGCTGTTAAATATAATAAAGAACCAATAATAGCTCTATAATCGGTAGAGTTAACGAGGAGCTCCCTCTTTGTCTAGATCGATTTTAAAATTCGTATTCATGGGGATTTTGGTACCGGCTTCTTTGGAGTCGCAGCCGAATCTTTTGAGAAGGTCTCGAGTGTATTTGGCTTGATTGATGAAGATTCCTTCGGTGTGATTGCTTCACTTGAAATCCAAGGAAATAATTCATCTCTCCTATCATGGACATCTCGAATTTCTCTTTCATCATCTTCTCGAACTGCTGACATATGATCTCATTTTTGCAGCCGAAAATGATGTCGTCCACGTAGATTTGCACCGAGTAGGATGTCATCTCCCGACTTTATGTTGAATAAGGTGCGATCTATCGTCCCCTTCGAAAACCTTTTCGAAGTAGAAAGTCGATAGGGTATCATACCAAGCCACGGGTGCTTGTTTTAACCCATACTGAGCTTTCCTAAGTCTCGTACACTGATGTCCCCGCCGAAAGCCGGGCGGTTGTTCCACGTAGACTTCTTCCTTCGACGCCGTTCGAAAAGCCGACTTTATATCCATCGATAGACTTTGAAGCCTTGATGTGTTGCATAAGCTAGGAATAGACGAATGGCTTCCAATCTAGCGACCGGAGCGAATGTTTCATCAAAGTCAATTCCTTACCCGCTTGTATCCCTTTGCAACTAGTCGTGCTTTATTTCGACAATGACGTTGTTTTCATCTCGCTTGTTTTTGAAGACCCACTTGGTACCAATGACATGCCGATGTCTAGGTCTCGTCTACAAGCTCCCAAACTTCGTTTCGAACGAACCGGTTCAGCTCTTCTTGCATGGCGATGATCCGGCCAAGCATCATTAAGTGCGTCCTCTATCGACTCGAGTTCTTACGTAGATAAGAAACGGGGAAAATAGTGAGCTTTCGCCTTGATTAAATCTAGATCTTGTTCTTATCGTTGCTTGATGGATCTCCAATGATAAGATCGAAGAATGAGCATCCGAGCCATGATCGTCGAGTCCGGCTTCTTCTTCGATACACCTTTCGAGAATCGGTAGGAGTGTTAGGCATTTCGAGTAGTATCGTTCCGAGATTGCAATATTTCGGTAAGAAGGTTAGGATCCACCTGAGTTTCCGGGGTTCGGGGGCATTTAGCTCGGGAACATTAATCGTTCCCCCCCGAGTTCATATTCTCGGTAGAGGTCTCGATTACCACTGGGGCTTCCTCATCGACCGATGTTACCTGTTGTTGATTCCGTTCGGGAGAATCAACTAGGTCGCCTACGTCGATCGTTGGTTGAGTCCGAGTTTGTTCATTGTCGACTCACCATCCCAACAATCTTGGATCTTTTCGACTTTATATGTAAGTTCGAGATCCCGTAGCTTCTCGCCGACATCATCGTATTTAACCGTGTATCTTCCCTGTTCTCGTTAACAAATTCATCAAAAACAACATGAGGGCTTTCCTCCACACAAAGAGTCCGATAGTTAAAGACTCTGAAGGCTTTACTGACTCGAGAGTATCCTAAGAAAACTCCTTGATCAGATTTGCTATCAAAGACCTTCAGCTGATCTTTGCCGTTATTGTGGATAAAGCAAGGACATCCAAAAATATGAAAATGAGAAATAGAAGGAATTCTCCCTTTCCATAGTTCATATGGTGTCTTCATGTGTTCTTTGAGTGAGTAGTGAGCAATTTCGAGTGTAACGGGCGGTGTCGGTAGCATCGGCCCGGGTAACTTCGAGGGTAGTCCGAGAATCTGCGAGGAGCGTTCTTGCTGCTTCTTTGAGTGTTCTGTTCTTTCGTTCAGCAAGGCCGTTCGGCTGAGGGGTGCGAGCAGCTGATGTCTCGTGTTTAATTCCCTCTTTATCGCAGTATGTCTTAACTACTGAGTTTAGAAACTCTGTTCCTCTGTACGAGCGAATTCTTTGAATCTTGATGTCCTTTTCCACACTGAGCTTCTTCAGCAGATTGGGCAACTCAGTTTGACATCAGATTTATTGGCGATGAAGATGACCCAAGTATATCTTGAGTAGTCATCAATAACGACGAGGGCATACTTCTTGCCTCTTATAGTCACTGGAGAGATTGGCCCGAATAGGTCCATGTGCAGCAGCTGAAGGATTCCATCAGTGGAAGGTGACGGAATAGGTGGATTGCTACTCTTTGTTTGTTTTCCCTTCAGACATGCTTCACAATTTCTGTCTTTAACGAACGATTCGTTGGGCAGTCCTCTGACTTTGGAGTTCTTGGCTAGCTTGTTCATAGTCTTGAAGTTCAGGTGGCTGAGTCTCTTGTGCCATAGCCATCCTGACTTGTCACCAGATTTTGTCTGTGCTAGTAAGCAGGCCTCAGGTTCTACGGTTTTCCAGTCTGCAACATAGATGTTTTTCCTCCGCGATCCTGATAACACTGTTTTCCCTGTAGATTTATCAACCACATCACAGAAACCAGTGTCAAAGATAACTCTGTTAAGATTATCACAGAATTGACTGACAGAAAGGAGATTATGTTGAAGTCCTTCAACATATGTTACTCTTGGAACTGAAGTAGTCCCAATGTTCAGCGTTCCATATCCCCTTGTGTAGCCTTTAGAGTTATCTCCAAACTCAATTCTGGGACCATCTTCTTGTACATAGTTGGTCAGCAGACTCTTCTGATATGTCATGTGTCTTGAGCAGCCGTTGTCCACTATCCATGGGTCCTTATGCACCTGCAAAACAGAAGCATATTTAGGTACCCTTTGGTTCAGTTGGGTCCTTACTTGTTAGTGGGTGATTTCGGAACCTAAATCTGTCTCGGAACCTTAGAAATCTGAGACTTCTTCTTCTGAACCTTGTCAGCTTTCTTCTCCACAGGACTTGGAGATACTGACTTTCTATTGATGATTTTGGGTTCAGGCGCTTTCTTCTTCTGAGTCTTTGCGCTTCTCATGACCCTGGGCTCATAGTAGTACGAGCCATACTGAGCCGGGTGCTCATACAGTGGCTCCTTGTACTGTTCTGCCCATCTGACCTTCTTGGTTCCCCCTAAGTTCGATCTCGGTGTCCTGGGGATGGAACCTTTGGTCAGTTGTTTGTTGCTGCTCGGCTGAGGTGCGATTTCTTTCTGTTTGTTCTTCGCCTGAGGTATGGTGTCAGCAGCTTGCACTTTTCCTCTGACGAACCTATCAGCCAGTGTTGCTGATCTTTTGGAGGTAGAAGCTTTGTGGATATAGTCAAGGCCTTCTTTTACAACAGTTGGCCGTTGTGCTCTGAGCATGCTTTCGAGTTTCTCCTTAGCTCCCAGGTATTGTTCAGTCATCAGCCCTCTCCAGACTTCATCACTTCTCCTGAGAGAATCATAGTCCTTCTGTACGTCTGAGAGTTTCTGACTGAGTTGGGCTATTTCAGTCTCTTTCTCCAAATTGTCCTTGGTCAGGACTGAGATCTGAGTCTCTTGCAGCTGAGACTTAGTCATAAGAGATTCGATCTCTTCCTTGAGTCTCGCAACTAGATCCACTAACTCAGTAGAGACCTGACAATCAGCAGAAAGTCTCTGATTCTCAGCCTTTACCTGTTCTAGTTCCTGGATGGTTCTGCTGAACTCTTTGCTCAGCTGAATTTGTTCCTCTAGCAGGTCGTCATATGCTTGTACTATGTCCAAAGGGTCATCCGAGACCGAGCAAGTGTCGTGTGTGTTGTGTGAAGAGGAGGTTATATTAAGTTTAGAATTTACCTCAGCCTCTTCTCCGGCCATCAGACACTGTTCAGCTGATTCCTCAGGAACCTTCTCTCCGACTTCAACAGCTACGAATGCAACTTCATCTTCAGAAGAGTACATGAATGTATCCTCTTTAATTGAGTTGTCGGATATCTCTCTGGCTATGTAGGCCTGCCTCTTCTGGGCGAATTTATCTCTTCTGGCTTGCCGTTCTGCTCTTTGAGCAGCTGAGAGTTCGGGGACGATCGTGATCGATAGTGTCCCTCCTTCTTGCGGTTGTAACACGTGGATGTTCTCTTTGCTTTTTCCAGCTGAAGCTTTTGGTGGACTAGCAACAGGCTCCGTGTTCCTGCATTCAGTAGAAGTGTTAGATTCTTCCCTTTTTGAATATTCTTTCTTACCAGGGGGAGAATCTCTCGTGATATTTCTTCGACTTTTCGACTCTCTCCTTCTCTCTTTGGTATTTGAGAGCCATCAGTGCGAGCTGGTCAGTACCAGACATTTCAGATGTCTTTGTATCTGCAGCAGCTACTGCCTTGCTGGAAGAAATCTTTTTGCCTCCAGTTTTGCCGACTGTTGCCTTGAAGGCATGATCGATTTGAGTGTCAGCTGGAGCACTGGAACACTTCTGAGGTAGACTATGCTCGAATTCCTCCGTCTTTAATTCTGAAAATATAACATCAGGAGTTAGAGCGTTAAGATCAGAGCGACATAAACAAGTAGCAAAAGGAAGCCACTTCTGTCGGGGTAGCGCTCTTATGATCTTTGTGTTCATCTCTTTGTTTGAGAACACCTTTCCCAGTCCATTTATCACATTGACTTGATTCGTAAATTTGACGCTCAATTCGTCAATGGTTTCACTGGGTTCCATCGCAAAGGCTTCGAACTTTTGAAGCTCTAATTCGAGCTTGTTTTCTTTAATCTGAGGAGTTCCTTGGCTCGGCATGCCTGGGGCGTCCCAAAGTTCTTTCGCCGTTTTGCGCCCCGCACCCTCCCGAGGTGTGAGTCACCGAGCGTTGTCAGTATAGCATTTCGTGCGACTCGGTCGAGGTTATGCAGCTTTTTCTCTTCAGGCGTGAAGGCAGATTTGTCCTTGGGAACCTTCGGACCAATACGAGCACCTTCACCTTCCACTTCAGCAAACTGAACGTTGTCTATCATTGGAATGATGGGTCCGATCTCCAGTACGTCAGCCATGCTGTCGTGCAGCGACGTAAGGTGTGCCTCCATTCTTACACGCCATACCGTGAAGTTCTCTATTGAGAACATCGGCACCATCCTGATACCTGACATGTCAGACATTATGTGTACGAGTATAAGGATGAATGAAGAGATGCTTGTGCAGAGAAAACGTTTTCAAGGATCAGTTCGAGAAGACCAGTATTTCAGAACTGGTGGTCAGTTGAACACCGTGTGCTCTGATACCAATTGTTGGTCCGGAGACAAATATTAGGTGTAGAGGGGGGGTGAATACACCTGAGTACCGTTTCTTCTTCTCGGTGAAGGTCAGTTGAAGCTGTTGGTTGCAACTGATGAACAGTGCCAAATAAACCTTCGATCACGGGACAGAGTGAGTCGGCCATCGAGCTCTCCCTACCGACTTTTGTCGGTCTCGAAACTCAGTCGGAGACTATAAGTGTGCGGATAATTGTGGGGCCCAGAGTTTGTCTCTTTTTGAAAATGTGTTTTCGCAGATTAAATTATTTTGGCTGTGCGATCTCGGAAATACGTTTTATGCAGACTTATGATTTTTCAAAGGTTTGTATGCAATAAAAAAGTAAAGAACACAAGCAGTTTAACGTGGTTCGGATACGCAAGATCCTACGTCCACGGTCCTGAACAGAGCAGGATAACTTGTTGATTAGTCTGAGCAAGTCTCAGCAAGGAAACTGTGCACAGGACAGATCCTTCTAAGTTATAGTCCTTAGCGACTTTACAATTCAAACCTAAGTTCGAAAGGGGGTGAAGACAGTTCTCCAACTAATGAAGGAGTTCTTACAATAAGAACAGTTCACTAAAAATGAACTCCTTCGAATCTAAGCTATAAATCTGACAATGAGCTTAGGTAGAGAAGAAATGGATCTAAAGACTCTAGAGAGAAGAACCACAAAAATATTCTAGTAAATGCAGATTCTTCGCTGGATATTCTGATTGAGTTGCTAGAGTGTTTAAGAGCTTGAGCAATTTCCCTTTTTTAATTTCGTGCTTCGCGCTCTCCTGGAGCTTCGAAATCTTCTCTATTTATAGCTGTGAGCTATGGCATATATCCGTTGGAGACGACGATGCCACGTGTCACAAGCTTCCAAAGAAAACGGCCATTAATTCGAACTTGTTGCAGCAGAGCAATTAATTACTGTACATGAGAGCAGCTTTACTGTTTGGAGCAGGTAAGGCGTTGTCGGCTTCTCATTGGTCGAGGTTTGTGGTTGGTGAGAATGTCAGAGTTGACTGTTCAAACAACCTCGTATGATCTTCTGCTGAACTTTGGAAAAGACTTAAGTAGTTGGGTCGCTTTCTGTCGGATACAGTAGACTACAAAGTCTCTGTCTTCTTCGACTGAGTCGGCTGACAAGGAATGTAACTTCTGAGTATGTCAGCTGGCGACTGCGAAGGTACTGGGCTTGCATGGGTTCTTATGCTGATGACTTATCAGCTGCTGGATTGGCTTCTACTGAGGTTTATTCAGCTGATGAGTGAAGAACGCAAGCGATTACACTGATGACGTGGGGTTCTGAAAAGTACCTTCGACAGAAGATCAGTTCAACAATTACCCCGTACAGAACTTAGACAAGAATATAAAAACGATTACAACAAGTCTAACCTATACATCAGCTAATCCTAACGACACACAGAACTACTGATATGAGCTCGGTTTTGGGATCTTCAATTCCATAGTACTACTATGATTTCTCCCAATTTTCTTTTAACCACGAACAGCTGAGTATCATCTACTGACTCATATCCAACACAAGAGCTCCTCTATGCTTGACAATTGCATTTCCAATATCCTATTGTGCCTTAATTTATTTTCAAGAATAGTTGTGAGATCTGGTAGATCTCAAAATTTGTAATATGTTGATTTCATTTATCTTGAATGAAATATATATGTTATGAAACTATTGTGAGATAGTAAGATCATATTGTGATAGTAACATTACTATCACATGTTCGTGGAAATGTCTCAAATATAGTATTTTTATATACTAATTAACTTTTGCTCCTGAAGTAGCATCATTTATATTCTAGAAGAATATTAAATGCTCTTAAAGAGCAACTCGTATCTTGAGTGATATATGTTTATTCCTGAATGAAAAACATTATTTATGTCTTGTTGACATTAATGCACTCTTAATATCGATGTTCATCTGCCAATAAGAGGTATGAGGGAGATAATAATAGAATGAAACGAAGCATCCTAGCAGGGTTGCTTAAAGATATAATTGATTGTCCTCGTTAAAGCTCGATACGAGTATATGCATCCTAAATTACGAGATTCTCAAATCTAGTGCATCGAAATTATTGAAGGCTCGAGAAAAGCATGTGTCATTCTATCAAACGATACGAAATAAACTATTGAGTTTGTCATTTACTCTAGTAAGTCTAGAAGGAACTTACTAAGTTTTAAGAATATCCGCTGCAATGGATACCATATTGAAATAATATACAAAGGTAGTGATTATTTTGTATTTAGCTAGAAGCTAACAAAAGAAAAGTTATCACACTACTACCTTGAATGTATTACACATTCATAAAAATAAGTGAGACAAAACATGTCATGAACCGGAAGTTCAAAAGAGCTTTATGCTTTGACATGATAAGTTTGGACATCTGTAAGCAACTATGATGTGCAACATAATTGAAAATTGATATGGGCGTCGTAGAGAGATCCTGAAGAATCTCTTAATTTCCATGAATGCTCGATTTCTATAAAAAATGTAGCACTTGGTAAAAATACAATTTCAAAAATAAAGAGCTCAATTCCATCAAGAAGATTTGCCTTGATAAAGCGAGTGAGTTTATGAAACTCCAAGTTCCTCATGACGAGGATTTAATATTATTTGGCTTTGGGACTGAGATTAAAAAATTAGTTGCTCATGACCATACTCAAAATGGTTTTTGTTCGTATGAATATGAGTCTCACAAGAAGATTGTTATTATGATGCAATAACGTTCCCAACATTAGGTGGAACATATGTCACATTTGGATTCCTGAAGTAATCAATATGAACAAGAAGTCGAAAGACTCATTTGCAAAAGATTGCACACCATCTTCTTGATGCTTTTAATATAAAAGAAGTGACAATGTTATACATTTGCTGCAAACACCCCCGCCAGAATAAATGTCACTGAAGGACAAGTACAAATGGTACCAAATGCATATAAAGTTCGTCAAAAATATGGTCTACTAATTGGTTCTAAAAGCAATTTTGTGTCTAAGAAAAGGTGTGCAAGATATGAACCAAACAATGACGAATGTGATTAATCAATCAAATGAAGTTCCTGAAGAGCTACAAGTGTTTGAAAATAATGAGATCTCAATATATTGGAGACATTAAATATCATCGTGGACGCATGATGATATATTCACCTTTAATATGACTTTTGAGATGATAAAAGAGGATCCTCAACGACGATCTATAAAAGATTGTCAAGATAGAAATAATTGGCCAAAGATGAACGAAGTCATACAAGGTGAATTAAAATTCCCAAGAAAGCCGAAAACATTTAGACCTGTAGTTCCAAAATCCGGAAAGTATATCCCCGAGGGATACAAATGTATCTTTGTTACAAAGGGAAATGAAAATTTTACGAGATATAGGACAATACTCGTAACACAATGTTTCTCTCAAAGACCGGGAATTAATTATGTACTCTCCTATAATAGACGCCATTATATTTGATTAATCAACTTATGTCACAAAAGGCTTGTTATGCGTCTTATGGATGTAGTAAATATTTATCAATATGATTCACTAAATAGTGACATATATATGAAGATCCCTGATGGATTTAACTTGCTCAAAGCATGTAAGTCAGAAGATATTTTCAATTACACTGCAAAAGTCATTATAAAGGCTGAAATAGTATAACCGTATATAATCAGAACGACGAGTATCCCTTGACAGAAGGGTACAAACAATGATGAGTTGAGTTTGATTGAAACTCCTGAAGAGCATAATGCTTATATATATACTCCGTCCAAATGACTTACATGAAGCAAATAATTATGACTATTTTATTCATTCATAATCCAACTCACATTATCGTCGGCATTAGGGGAGATATCAAATATAAATGATAGAATGCCGCAAATATCTCGTTGGATTAATTATTTAGATTCACACACTATGAACCAGAAGTTCATCAAGTTATTTAGTGCAAAATGAGTGACTAAAATCTCATATACATGTTGTATATGCACCATGAAAGAACTGAAGTTCCTCATAGACAAAATAAATCAAATAATTCTCATTGACGCTAGAAGCGTGAGAGATTTATTGGTGCTAAGAGATAAGAAGTCCGGAGAATAGAAAATTAGAACACATCACTCCAAATTCCTCCTGAAGAGGATATGTGAATTATTATGTACAAAAGTACTTGATGAAATCAACCCATGCCTAAAGAAGGAGTTAGAATCAAAAGACTTGGGTTGAACTAATAATTGTCTCGACCTGTAGATCGAGCATCTCTGTGATGGAGTTGTTGGGTTTTGTATACTGGAAGCACTTTTATGCTTGTATACAATGTGTTTTTGTCATTACCACTGTTTTATTCTCCTATCTGATAAATATGTATATTTGCACATGTTATCCTTTATCTTGTATAAAAGTTAGATTTGTGTGGTGTGTCGGGTATCACAGAAGACAACACAAATTGGTTGAACTGACAAGATATAAACAGGTTAACACACATTGAGACAACTTAAGGATGAAGTTGTCGGTTTAAGCTGCAGTTTAGATAAGAAGTGGCTTGTCTTAGCTGCTTGTCTTTACTGGTACACTTAAGGTGGTGTATTGAAGGATCACAGTGAGATGTGTTCTCCTAACTGACCTTAGTGGAGAACCAAGATCTCGGTGACTTAGCTGATCTTAAGCTTGGTAAGACTTCAGCTGAGTGCATTTGGCTATCTATCACTTTGACCTATTATGGTGAACGTCAAATGAGCGGCGGGATCTACGTATCTTGGGTGTTAGTAGTTATTTGTGGCTCAGGCTGGTTGTCTGTATCTTGCATCCGTATCCTAGTAAAATGGGTTGATAATATCCCCTGAGGAACTCGAAAGGATTAGCACACTAAACCCGGCCGGTTGATTAAGTTCAGGTGTGTTAATAAGGTCGAGTGGTACTACTCAGGAATATAAGATGTTAATTAATTTAAGCTGTCAGTGAGCTTAATTAATTAACGGATATTTCTATCTTAAATACGGAGATTGATTAAGTCTAAAATACAAGCCCTTGCTCAATTTGGGATAAAGGGGTAAGTCAGCATGGATTCTCTAGTGGAATGAATCTGTGTTAATTAATTAATTTTGCTCTGGGCTGAGCATGGATAATTAATTAATTGGAGGCCCTGCTTTATTTCTTGTATTGGATCCCTGATCTGGCCCAATTAGTTGCCTAGTAATTTATTGTCTCTCAGAAATCATTATTAATGGATTCCAGTATTTTTACATTATTTAATAATGTTATTTATCTGGAATTAATTGACTGGGTCAATTAATTGATAAATATTAGTAGCCCAGTGAATTAATTGATTATGTTATGGGCTAATTATGTAGAAGCCCATTGGAATATAATTAAATTAATGGGCTACAAATATATTAATATTATATTGGCTTTTGAAGCCTATATATATTAGTATTCTGTTCAGAACAGAAGACACGGAATTCAAAAAACATACACGCATGAATGGCGTGAGTTTAGAGAGAGACGATATTTTTATTTTCTTCAGTTCTCTGCCCACCCAGAGGAAGAAAAAGGCCGGGACACAGATCAGAAGATCTGACACGGGAGCAACAATCAGAGCTACGACAACATACGAAGGAGGAGGTATCAATTTCTTCCTTTCATATTCCTTCAAGAGTTACACTAGTCGACCTATCTAAAAGGTCTTTAAAGAGATGTTATTGTATCGCATTCATATAGCTATATAATGGTTGCTTCAATCACTTGAAGTGGATGGAGATTCGTTTAGACCTATAGAAGATAACAAAGATGTTTTAGGACCAGAAGTTCCTTACTTATGTGCGATTTGAGAATTTGAAATGGTATTGACCATCATTTGTTCTCTTTGAGACAAACATGCTATTCTCTACGAAGATAGTTAAACTTATGTTGCACATATTAGTGTAGACCTTGAAGATTGTTATCTTGAGGGGGAGTAATAGATTGCAAATAATTATGAAGATTAGACTGACTCCTAAAGGTCAAATGACCCTGAAGGTCAAATGGTTGTACTCTTTTTTTCTTTCTAAGTTTTTCTCAAAGGGTTTTCTTAATTATGGTTTTTAACGAGGCATCCAATGCAACACACGAGTGAATGAGTCGTTGAGATTGATTCATAAAAGAGTCAATGCAACACATGATTTCCAAAAGAGTGGCGGCATCAACATCCAGCAAATTCGCTCAAGTGACAATCTAGCGGATTCTTTTACAAAGGCATTACCAACGTCAACATTCAAGAAGTTGTTACACAAGAATAATATGCGCCGACTCAATGATCAAGAATGACTATATTGAGGTGGAGCAGCTGTACTCTTTTTTCTTCGTCCAGTTTTTATCCTAGTGGGTTTTTCTGGCAATGTTTTAACGAGGCAACAGTTTCTTTTAGGGATGATCAATCAAGGGGGAGTGTTGTAAATATATTTTATATATATACTTACCATATATTGTGATGACCATGTAAATCCTAAAAGTCATGAGCCCATCTTGTACTCTATAAATAGAGGTCTCCACCCTCATAATAATACACATCTATTTTTCATTCTCTCTATTATTCTTTTGGCCTATTTAGTTTATAACACTCTTAATATTTAATTTATTTTTTAAAATTGGGTAAAATTACCTGTTGACTAATGGAATAATTAATGGAGAACCCAATTTGGCCGAAATCTAAAAATTTGAGGACCAAATTGGCTAAAAAAATCAATTTGGGAACCAATTTAGCTAAATAACAAATTTGAAGATCATTTAGATCAATTTGCCTAAAAATAAATAAATATCTAGTTATTGAAGACTAGAAAGAATTAAGAACAACGCCATCGGGGTCAAGATCAATAACTAAGTTGTTGGGAATTGATATTACACAAAAATCATGGCCATTCAATTCCCTAGTTCTCCAGCTATAAACTTCTAAGTCAAAATGATGCCTATTGTCGAGTGAATTTAGAGTTATATGTCGTAAATTGGATTTTGGAATATAATAAAACCAAAATTGGTTTTGTTTTAAGTTAAAGATAAATAAAAAGGAATTTCCATGACTGTATGTGGTATAGAAAAGTAGTTTGTAGTATTTTTTGAGACGGTTATTTTGAGAAATACTTTTCTGACAAAGTTATATTATATAAATTTACTCTCTATTTTTCCACTTAGCTAGGTGTAAACTATCACATATGATTATTTAGTGCAATTTATATTTCTTATGTGTAGGAGTGAACGTAAATTTTATTATTCGAGGGAGCGAAGCTAATTTTAGAGTGCAAATGTATATTGTTTCCGGAGGAGATCGAGATACTAAATTTTTGAAAATTTTTATTTTTATTTTTATTTTTAAAAAATATTAATTTCAGGAGTGCAGTTGCACTGATATGCACCCGCTTGTGTCGGACACTGCTTATTTGGTTCTCAGACTATTGATTATCACATAAGAACGAAATTTATTATGGGCAAATTTTCCTTTTTTTTTTTTTCCTTTTTTTTCATCAAATCTTAATGAGTACGTATTAGCTATTTAGCTAGTCTTGATGGTGGAGACTCAATTCGTACCGATAGCATGATTTTAAAATAGTTTCTTTTAGTGTATCGATGACATAACGTAGAAACGAACTCCGATTTATAATCTATTAAACATGTCATGTTCACCTCATACGCAAAATCTTTAAGAATGGGGTGGATTTCACTGAATTCGAAGAGAAATTCTGAGCAGCTTCTGTCCTCATAAAAGCAAATTAATCATTCCTATACATTGAATTTGTTAGACAACCTGCCAAATAATGACTTCCATTCCCTCGACTGCGACAAAGATCAATTTTCCGCAATTAAAACCTAGGTAGAATAAATGAACATGAAATAATATATTGAGGAAAATCTACAATCGTACATGTAGTGTTTTTTAATAGAGTCTAACGTGACGTGTTTCAGTTGGCTACAGGAAAATCGAACCATGACAACATCATCAGACACGTATGAGACTTGATAAGTTCGTGATTTTTCCTATTTCGGGAGGGGAGATGTGTGCGCTTTTCTTTTTGACCGACATTTAGCGAGGAAAAACAGTAAGTATGAACGTCATATTTGTCTTGTATTCAAATGCTTTAACAAGTTCCAACGAAGCCTACGGGGTGGGTGGAGGTCGCCAGTGATCGTGTACAATCAGGAATTTACTCGGATTTTCTTCGTATTACCTTTTAAAATTTCCTATTTTGCCCACATGCATTTTTCCCCTCTCCCAAGTCCCATCTAAATAGCAAATTTACCGACAAAATATATGTTAGTTGGTATTCTCAATTCTACGTTAATAGTGATCTAATTAATCAAATATTTAATCCATGTTAGGATTGATATAATAATAATAATATCCCAAAAATGGATTTTATTGAAAATTCGATGTCTTACTCCTTAATAACTTTAAGAGAACAATAGTCTGACGAGAGGTTCGATCCTATTTGATTTGAGACCCTACTTTATTTTCTTGTATTAAATCCCTGATTTGATCCAATTAGTTGTCTAATTATTTATTGTCTCTTAGAAATCATTATTAATATATTAATGCATTTTGCGTTATTTAATAATATTATTTATCTGAAATTAATTGTTTGGACCAATTAATTGATAAATATTAGTAGGTCAATAGATTAATTAATTATATTATGGACTAATTATATAAAAGCTCATTAGGGATATAATTAAATTTATGGGCTACAAATATTAATACAATATTGGCTCTTGAAGCCTATATATATTAGTATCCTGTTCATAATCAGAATAGACATATACACACATACTCAATGCATACGCGAGTTTTGAGAGAGAGACACAAATTATTTTCTCAAGTTCTCTGATCACTCAAAGGGAGAAAAAGGCTGGGACACAGATCAGAAGATCTGAAATACGAGCAACAATCAGAGCTCTGAAACACGAGCAACAATCAGAGTTGCAACAACATACGTGGATGAAGGTATATTTTTTCTTCTCATATTTCCTTCAAATTATTATTATTATTATTATTATTATTATTATTATTATTATTATTATTATTATTATTATTATTATTATTATTATTATTATTATTATTATTATTATTTTATCTAAATAGCAAATTTGCCTCCTAAATTCAAACTTTGCACAATTTATAATTGTATATCTGCTCCTAGTATTACCGTGATGGCAGTATCTTCGTGGGACGGACAAGATTACTAACTAGCCTTTACATTTAAAATTACCACAATCTCCCCACTGCCTACCCTGCTATAGGTAGAGGTGTCAAAAGAGAGAAATTACGGTTCATATATATAATCAATAATTAAATGTAATAATCTTTCCTCAATAATACAATTAAACTAAAATACTAATGAATAAAGGCCTAAATAAATAACCAACAAAAAATTCAATTGAATCGGGCCGGGGTCTCAGACCGGGTTAGCCCATCAAGATAATGAGTAAAATAGCCTGCCAGACCCGAAATCAGCCATTTGTGAAATTAGACCAAGTTGAACCGGAACAATTATTTTGAACCATTAAATATTATTGTTCATATATATGCTGACAGAATATGCATATTGATAATCATGATTTTAAAAATATCAAACATCAGTAACTGAAATGTGCTATGTTATAATAATAATAATAAATAATAATAATAATAATAATAATAATAACTTTAAAATATTAGTACTTCTCTGTTGTTCTTATAAGTCATTATATACCACACCACAAAATTCTCAAAATATACTCAGAGAAATATTAGAACAAAAAATCAGATAATAACAAAGGGATTGGACATAACAACCCTAAAAGGGTATTAATTTCTTGTTGTCCTTTTTTAGTTGCTCCCCACTTCAAACCCAACACCAATTACTCCCTTCGTCCCACTTTTCTTTCTCGGGTTGTCCCATTTTATTTGTCTATTTTTTATTTTAAATTAAAACAATACTTTGATACTCCCTCTCGGTCCCATAATTTTTGTCCCACTTTTCCTTTTCAATTGTCTCATAATTCTTGTCTAGTAAATTATTACAAACACTTTACTTGAATTTCTTACTACAACTCTCCTAAATTACTGCGCTCAAAGGAAATGAGACAAACGAAGGAAATATATTTTAGTGGACCATATTATTGTGTACTACTTTACACACAAGTTATAAAAATCTTAGTTTCAGTACCCAAAAAAAATGACCTACTAGAATGGAACGAAGTGAGTACTATTCTTGAGGTTTCAATATGCATGTACAGAAAACCATGCATCTCTCTCTATATGTGTGTGTGCCGCATGTGTATATATGTATGTATTTCTGTATATTTATGTATCTACAACCAGTTTAGTCCACTGCTGCGATAAGTATAGAATGAAAAATATGAATACGCCATTCAATGTTTCTCTTTTCCCACAGTTGCAGCTGTTGAGCTGCACCTAAATTTCCTCTCCTCCAAACGGCCCTTCTCTCTCTCTCAAGTAAGAAAGAGAGAGACTCCAACTAAAAATAGAAACATGCCATTGCCACAGGCCCATACAAATATTGTGTATATTTATATAATTCAAAAGTTCATTAAGTGATACATGGATAAAGCTATAGGTATATATCAAGATGACAATTTTTTTGTGTCCAATTTGTATCTAATTCATGCTTATTAATATAATAACACTTGTTCCAAATTAACACAAAATACCTAACATAACTTTTCAGCGTAAAATTAACACATCAATCATGCTACAGCATATAATTAAATTGATGTTTTTATAATATTTGGTAGGGATAAGTATAATATACTCCCTCAACAATTGAAGTTTTTCTCTTTGCCTTTGAACTATGAAATGTTGCATTTTGTCCCTCAAATATTGAATTCTTGTAGATAACAACATTCCCACAACACTGCACATTTAAAGACAATTTCGTAAGTATAGTACTCCCTCATTCCCACTAGAAATAACATATTTTCCTTATTGGGACGTCGCACTATAAGCCTTTGTTTGGTTAGGAGAAGAATATGAGAAGAAAGAAATAGGAAAGAAAGAAAATAGGGAGAAAGAAATATGTGAGAAAGAGAGGGTATTTTGTATATTTTTTGGTTGAAGAGAAAGAGAAAAGAAATAGGAGAGACAAGAAATGGTGTTATATATGAAAAGACAAGAATATCCTTCAATAAAATAAAAAAGTAAAATATTATTAAAGTTAAATTTTTTGCTTCAAATCTTTCTTTCTATTTATTTTCTCTTCATATTTGGAGAGAAAAGATTTTAAGGTGGGTCCCACAATTTTTTCTCTCTTCTCTCCTTTTTCTCTTGTAACCAAATGAGAAAAAATCTTACTTTATCTCTTATTTCTCTCCTCCCATTTTCTTTCCACTCAAATTCTCTTCAACCAAACAAAGGGAAAATGACACGTTTCCTGAATTGACAAAAATTATTTGGACTACATTTAACTATTTAAAAGTCAAACAATCTAACACCACATACCATCATTTTCTTGATTCCCGCACCCAAAAAGAAACGTGTCGTTTTTAGTGGGACGGATGGAGTATAAATTATATTTCAAAAATTTAAACTTTACATCACTGTTGGTCCCGAGAGTGAGTTCAGGTGTAGAGGGGGGGTGAATACACCTGAATCCAATTTTCTCAACTTTGAACACGAACAGTCCTGTTCAGGAAAGTGTCGTACTGAAATAATTCAGCAGACCAAATAGCTGTTCTGAATCGTGTGTGGCAAAGAATCGACTCTACCGAGATCTCGCTAGCCGAGTCGAGTCGACTCCGTATCAAACAGGTAGAGTTCAGCGGTGCGGAAAAGTGTAGGCCCAAATCAGTTGAGTGGAAAAACCGTTTTAGCAAGTCTCGGTTCGGTAAATAGACGAGTTCGGTATCTTTGAGACGGTTGTATGATTTTAAAGTAGGTTTTCAGTATGAACAGTAAAATCAATGCAACAGTAATCAGAAAGCAATAACAAGACACAGATTTTTAAAGTGGTTCGGATATCAATCGATCCTACGTCCACTATCCCGAAAAGTTTAGGAGGCTATTTATTATACTGAGTTAGTCTCAGTCAGCTTGTGCACAGGACAAAGCCGTGGCTTGGGGATTATACTGAGCAAGTCCTAGTTTACTAAGGCATCAAACTAAAGTGTTTGACAAACTTCTCCAACTATAAAGGAGTCCTTTTACAATAAGGATTGGGTTCAAATATGAACTCCTTCGTCTAAGCTATAAGTATATTCTGTTGAGCTTAGGGTTAGAGGGATAGGGAATGAGAGAGTGGCTTCTAGATCGACGAACAGCTGAAATAAGCTTTAGGTTCGTGTATCGTCGATTTGGATACTAGAGGCTCTTCTAACAGTTTAGCTTGGTTCCCTATGAGCTGAGAAGGTAGTCTTTCGCCGGAGATAGATCTTCAAGTTCTTGCGAAAGACTTAGGGTTTTCTGGTTCTAGCTCGTTTGAATGCTTGTGTTTGTTTTCGTCGTTAAGCTTATGCGCATTCTCTCTCTTTCTTTCTCTTGAAATGTCCCTCTATTTATAGAGCAGAGATTGGAAAAGATCCGTTGGAGACGATCTTCCTTTCTCTCTCTCTCTTTTGGTAGCAAACGGCTCTTTTGAAGTAGGTAACAGTGTATTTTCCCACCTTTTTAGGTAAAGGGTTGGCTTGCGCAGCTTTAGCGGTGAGAAGACACGTGTGTTCTTGTCATTCGTCGAGGTGGATAGAGTGGTTGAGACAGCACAGACTTCAAGGCAAATTGAAGCTGACTTCTCTCTTCCTCGTATATGACAATGCTGATTGTCTTTCAAAAGTATTTGACGCTTCGACCTGTCTGCCGATGCTGAGTCTAATCCTGTATTCGGTAGGTAGATAGGCCGAGCAAAGTCTATCGAAGATCGGCTACGAGTTCGATGAACTGCTCCCGCCGAGTCCGGTTCCACCGACTCTTTCGCATATCTTGCTCCCGCTCGAGTCCAAAGATCATTGAGTCTTCTACTTCTGGTGTTAAGGCAGATAATCTACTGAGCGCCTTGATCAGAGCAGAGTGTCTACTAAGTCTGAAACCTCAGAGACAAATAACGATTACAACGGAATGGTTCACCAATCAGATAGGGTTTTGGGATCTTCAAATCTTCTCAACAATCAGAGCACTAGGCTGCTGAGCATGGTTCAGTATAGAAGATAGAATCATTTCCCACTAAGTGGGACTATGCTGAGGACAGAATCATCACCCAACAATCACAATGTTGCAATAAGAAAACTACTCCCTCTACCCACAATATTCTTGTTCTACTTTCCTTTTTGGGTTATCCCATAATTGTTGCTACATTTGCAAAAGTAGTAAATTATTACAAATACTTTATTAAAGGATCACACATCTTTACACACAATCAACAAATTTTCTTAAAAATCGTGCCGAAAAGTTTTGGAGCAGGATATGTCTAGTATTAAATGGGAAATGCATAATTTTGTTTCATGCAATGCATGAAAAATTATAGTAAGGGACACTTACAAAAAGTTAATAGTCTAGGGGCGAAAATTGTATAAAGTCAATAAATAATTCAGGAAAGATGTTGCACAAATTTAGGGGAAAATTATATTAAGCTAATTATCTTGGACGAAACTACTCTCCATACTACGTGTGGCTGAAATATTATCTGCAACAAATTTAATAATTGAGAGGGCAAAGCACAACCTTTTATAATTTGAGATACCAAGTGAAATTTTTTAATAGTTGAAAAGGTTTATATTATACCCTAATTAACTTTAAAGAGCATAGTTTTGTTTATGTATTTTGAATTAAATGATGATGCGTATCACCACTCCATTTATGAAAGACATATTAAACACGAAAATATTAATCGAGGGATTCGGTCCCAAGAAAAGAATTTTAAATTACTTTTCTTAGCGAGTCCATGTTGATCGAATACTGACTGTATTTATAGCATCCCATGCTTGACTACAATTGAACTAATTAAACATGTTTCTGATGTATAAATACGAGAATGAAATAGAGTGTGTATATAGTGCCACGTAGGGTGTGTCGGATTGAAGTGGCCAAATAAATTAAATAGAGGCAGCCTTCGCTCTCTCTCTCTCTCTCTCTCATGATTTATTTGCCTTCCGTTTTTCTCTCCCTCGACTCCACTACCTTTTAACCATCGACTTTTTCGTCACTTTTTTGCTACCTTAAAATCTTGCAACAGTCGATAATTCACATCCTACAAAGAGAGAAGAAACAAGAGGGCTGAAAGATCAAGACAGAGAAGTATAATGTTGGTGTCTGATGAAGCAGCGGAATCTCCTCCTAATAGTGGAGAAAACTCCACACGAAATCAATCTAATTTGGATCAAATTTTACAGCCTTATTTTTCGATCACCCTTAAGGTATTTGTATACTATTTTTCTTTTTTCTTTTTTCTAGTTTAATTTATTATTGGTGTAGTATTGATGATAGTGTTGTTTTTGCAGTTTATTGATGTTTCTTATAGAGTGAAGCTGCATGGGAGCAGCGGCAAATCAAGAAACAGAAGTTTACTCAATATATTCCGAAGCGCCGGCAGTTGTTCGGCGCCGGCTGCTGATGTGGAGAATCCGGCGGATCAAGAACGGACGATCTTGAATGGGATCACGGGCACGGCGGCGCCGGGTAGAGTCCTCGCCATCCTCGGCCCTTCCGGCAGCGGAAAATCGACGCTTCTGAAAGCGCTCGCCGGCCGCCCCCAACGCGGCCACGGCCTCGCCGGAACTGTGTTATTCAACGGCCAGAAACTCACGAAGCATGTGATGAAGAAGACCGGGTTCGTAGCGCAGGACGACGTGTTGTACCCTCACCTAACGGTGCGTGAAACGCTGATCTTCTGCTCGTTGCTCCGGCTGCCGAGCTCCCTCGGACGCGACGAAAAGACCGCCGTCGCGGACGCGGTGATCGCGGAGCTCGGCCTATCGAAATGCGCGGACACGATCATCGGAAATAGCTTCGTCCGCGGCGTCTCCGGCGGGGAGAGGAAGAGGGTGAGCATAGCGCATGAGATGCTGGTGGACCCCAGCTTGCTGATTCTGGACGAACCCACGTCGGGGCTGGACGCCACGACGGCGTACCGGCTGGTGGCGACGCTGGGGGGGCTGGCGGCGAAGGGGAAGACGGTGGTGGTGTCCGTGCATCAGCCGTCCAGCCGTGTCTACCAGATGTTCGACGATTTGCTCGTGCTGTCCGAGGGTAGGTGTATCTACTTCGGAAAGAGGAGCGAAGCGACGCCGTATTTGGAGAGCGCCGGATTCTCGCCGGCATTTCCCATGAATCCGGCCGATTTCTTGCTCGATCTCGCCAACGGTACTACGTTGTCTCAAATCTTGTCTCGTCTTTGTCCGAATTTGCATTATCACCCATCTTCTATTTTAAAATTAATATTTTTATCTATTTTAATATCATATAAACTAGTATATAAAAATATTATTAGTATAGTGTAATTTATGTTTTATATGGACTTTGTACGCTAACATTTAGAAATAGGATTTTTCATATACTTCCTTGAATATATAGCTCAACGTCATATATAGCCCAACTATCCATTAAATGCTTGATTAGAGTGATGAGAGAGGTTTTCCTTGCCTGTTGGCTAAAAATAAGCATAATTTGTTGTCTTAATTAGACAAAGTCTAGACTAGAGCCACTAAGCATAAACCCTATTTTTCCAACTTGCCAATTTTATAACGTGTGATGAATGAGACTAGAATTGGACTTGTTACAATATTGGGTGACACAAATTTAATTTTGTCTACAGGAATCATGTGATTTTTCTCTTTGCAAGAGTGTAGTTGCATTAAATGTGCCTAGATACACATACTTGCCAATCTTTTGTAGTAGGCAAACCAATTATGGTCTAAGAAATAGTAGTGGTCACGCCTGAAATTTCTATGCCATTAAAAAAATTAAATCTTGAATATTTTTATATATTTTATAACGAGGAAACTCGCATTGGGTATTTCACTTATCTGAGGTGAATTTATAATACTATGAACTTACCCTGATGATGTTTTCACCATTAAAACTGGGCCACCTCCATTATTGATTAGTCACTACTTTCCTTCAAGAATCGGAACACCCTGTTGACTCTTGAAACATTCATAAATTTCAAGATCGAGAATAAATTTTCCTGAACAAGTTGTGCAAACTTGTGACAACGATACCCAGAATTAATTTGAAATTTCCTAGCAGAGAGAATTGTTTTAATGACGCACAGAAAGGGAAATTTAATTTCATGATAGTTTTGGTTAAACACTACGTGTTGTGTTCCCTATCTTTTCAGTTCTCTTTCCCTTTTCACTTTCTTTTCCTCAGCCATTTTCTCATGATGCCCACTTCCTTTTAGTGATACTGATGGTGTTTCTATGACCCATTTTTTCTTTATTTTTGGGAAAATTAATGAATATTTTCTATATTTGAATGGAATTATAGTCTCACGTTTGAAGAATTATCCCTGCATTAAGCCCTAGCTACTATTATACCTAAGAATATCCCTTCAGATTTATAGTCGAATAAGATCACATTCTAAACGTCTTTTCTTGCTAGGAGGTTCATTATTTTTTTCAAGAAAAGGTTTGAATCATACCTTATTTAATTGTTCGAGGTGGGAGTTGGTCTCTTCTTCAGATTCGTTCTCATTTTTTAATGACAAAAAAGCAACCCAACCCAGCCAAGAAAATATAAGATTGCATCTAGAAATGGAATCAAAGTATTTTAAGATAAGAAATTAGTCATTTGATGCTATTTCACAATAGGGATCTCTCATTAGGAAAATGGGCATTCTCTCTCCTCCATCTTGCATTCTTTATGAAATATGCTAAGAGAATTCCTTAAGAAATTCTCTATCATCAGAAATATATATGAGTTTTGGACCCTATATTCTTGTTGACCTCGAGAAAGCTTGGTGTTTCGAAAAGGTTGACATGCATTATTGATAATGTCAAACTTGGGAGTTTGGGTATGGTGGATATATGTCAAAGTTGAATAATTAGATGATCCACAAAGTTGCAAAATCATAGCTAAGGTAGAATAGGTAGTTTGACCAATCATTGTAGTGAAAGGATTGAGATAGGGACATGATATGGTTGTTCTTGATTTGAGCAACTTATAATCCGCTGGGGATCACCTATCCCACTTCCGGTGGACCACTTGGTGGCCCACCAATCACGCGCGCAGCGCGCATGGCGTCGTGCCCCCTTTTACACTCAAATATTAATTTATTAGCTTGGGGGCCACCAATGCACGCGTGGCACCGCGTGATTGGTGGGCCACCAAGTGATCCACCGAAAATGGGCCAGAAGATCCGGACTGCTTATAATCCATGATCTTTGTATAACATATTTAGTGGCGAAGTCAGAAATTATTTTGTGATATCAAACTTTCATGTAGTTCTTTAACGGATCGGGAAAAGAAAGTAAGCAGATTATTTCTTAGGAATACTACAATATATATTAAAAAAAATTGATCCCCCTCGATAAGTTGTGGCTCCGCTAGTGAATATAGATATATGTGTATATGTGTGTAAAGATTCACACTAGGTGTGGCCACCTCCTCCCATAACCATAATCTTTAAATTTTTGGATCTATCATGCATAGAATCACTTTGAAAAGAATAGGTATAGTGACTTTTCAACAAAACCACATGTCCCATTCTTTCTAAGATAATATCCATTTCATTATTAAAGAGGATTCTCAAGAAAAAGTGATGATTTAGAGTTATCGTACTATGTGGTAATAATTCCTTTCAAGAATGAGTCTTTTAGGCATATCAAAGCACCTGAAAATGTTTGCCAACTAGTTGTAGTGAAGATTACAAAAGCACCACTTTCTGAATCACTTGTTAGTAGTTTAAGGTTGTTCTGTTTCGAGCATTTCATTTGACCAAAAGGATTTGAAGGATGGATTTTGTTTTGTAAATATCTCAATGTGGATCGTGACCACCGTGGTGTCAAAAAACACACACTAGGCATATGCGATGTTTCTTGCAAAAATCTAGTGATTCTGATACGTTCTCATTTCTGTGATTTGTTCATATTATATCATTCCTTGTCTCCATCGTCGTATTATACTCCCTCTGTCCTGCTAAAGCGTCTCCTTTCTTTTGGGACGGAGATCAAGAAAATGGTGTTGTGCGGTACTTATTGTTTGACTTTTGGGTAATTAATTTTTGTCCACACATTGTTTGTTTGTTTTTAGAAAGATGGCACTTTTTAAGGACGCTTATGGAGTAATTCTTTAAACTTAGCTCGTTGCATGCTTTGCTGGTTTTATTAGATCTGTGCTTGGAATAGAATAAGACTCATGCAAGACAAACAGTTTGCAGATCTGTGTCGATGTACATCTCTGATCTGGAAAGTGTTGCCTTTTCTTTAATCAAATTAAATTCTCTTTGTACCTTAATTAGGACAAAAAAAAATTCAAGATGAAAATCCCATTCGAACAAGCAAATTCTTTTAATAGTGTGTATAAATTATTCAAGATTTCAAGTAAAGGAATTGATGATGGGTGGCAAAATCCATTACAGTGAGTGGACTCCCAACTCACCATCAACATTGGACAGCTCTAATTAGCTCTTTCTCTGTTACTATCCACAAATCTAACATATCTGAAATATCTTACAATTCTTTACTAATTTAATTTGCTGTCTTTCTCACTTTGGTAGAACAATAGGTAGAAAAGATTGATACCATTTTCTTGTGAGGGTTACTTTTACCTTTTACATTTACATAGTAAGGTGAAATTAACATTTTACCTTTGTGGATGCAGGGGTATGCCAGCTTGATGGTTTTAGTGAGAGAGAGAGGCCTAATGTGAGGCAAGCTCTTGTAACCTCCTACAACAATGTGCTTGCTCCAAAGGTGAAACTGGCATGCATGAAAGCTCCCACTACTTTGATGAGAGAGAAAGAGAGAAACATCAATCCTTCAAATAAACATTATAACTGCACAAGCCATTTAGCAACATGGTTCAACCAGTTCAGCATTCTGCTCCAAAGGAACCTCAAGGAGAGAAGGCATGAAACCTTCAACACTTTGAGGGTTTTCCAAGTGATAACAGCTTCACTACTAGGCGGTTTCATGTGGTGGCATTCGGATTACCGAGACATCCAAGACCGTCTAGGCCTTCTCTTCTTCATCTCCATCTTCTGGGGCGTCTTCCCTTCCTTCAATGCGGTGTTCGCCTTCCCTCAAGAACGTGCTATCTTCATGAAGGAGAAGGCGTCGGGCATGTACACGTTGTCGTCCTACTTCATGGCCCGGATCACTGGAGACCTACCAATGGAGCTGATTCTTCCCACACTCTTCCTATCTATAACCTACTGGATGGCAGGGCTCAAGCCTGAAGTTTCTGCTTTCATCTCGACTCTTACAGTCCTTCTCGGATACGTGCTCGTGTCAATCGGCCTTGGCCTTGCTCTAGGAGCCTTCATCATAGATGCCAAGCAGGCTTCAACGGTGGTCACTGTGACGATGCTTGCGTTCGTCTTGACCGGAGGCTACTACGTGCACAAGGTGCCTCCTTTTGTGTCGTGGATAAAGTACGTTTCCACGACGTTTTACAGCTATAGGCTGCTGATCAATGTGCAGTACGGAGACGGTGAGAGCATCTCGTCGTTGCTCGGTTGCTCCCGGAGAGGGAAGACTGATGCTACCTGTAGGTTTGTACGTGAAGACATTTCTGGGCAGATCCACCCTGCGTTGAGTGTAGGCGTTTTACTCATCATGTTTGTAGGATACAGACTGTTGGCTTATCTTGCCTTGAGGAGGTTCAAGGCTTAATGGGTTATACATAGAATTTGATTCGAGCTAACTCTAATGGTGTAAGTAGGAAGGTTTTAGTTTGAACTTTGAATCATCATCTAAGTGTAAAGAGTTGTACAACAGTTGCTCTTTGAATGTCAATGAAGACTACATTTTGTTCATGTTGGATACTGGGCATGTGAGAGAAAGAGAGGAGAGAGAGATGAAAGAACAAGTTAAACTCAAAGCTGGAAAAACTCTATATCGAATATAGAAGATGGATCCGGGCTAGAACCTAGATGGGTCTTCTGCAAACTCAAACAAAAAACGCAAGATCGAGGCTTTAAGATCTTTGACATCAGACTTACTTTTGGTTCGAAAAACGCCCTTCATTATGCTTGCGTACAATCTCTCCAGCTGTGGGATGTTAAGATCTTTAGAACGTTCCAAGAGCAGCTCTTTGATGGAATCCACTTGATTCGAAGTTTCTGCATCCGACATATGAGCGTCTTGCGTCACGCAGTCGGTGTCACAGTTAGAATTCTCTGGCTGGTTGCTGCCGTCTTCGGGAACTTGAATCTCCACCATTGGCTGCTCTGTACAATTTTCTACAGCATCTTCAGATGGAATTATTTCAACGTCTGATACCTCCTCTGCCACAGCAGTAAACAGCCAGTTTAAGAGATGCATAAGCTTTGTACTGTAACGTTAAAAATATCGATTTAAATAAATGGTACCTGTTTGAGAGGGATCCGTTTGTTTCTTTGGCTTTTTAGTGGCTTCATGGCTCTGATCTAGATTAACTTCAGGCAGCACATTACGCAGACGGGCGCTTGCCCTAGTCATGGACATCATTTGGACAACGGGAGGTTGAGGCAGAGTAGTTCCATCTTCAACAGTCAAGGAGATTGGGCCTCCTTCCTCAGCAATCTTGTCACAAAACGTAACCAAGGAGGGATCCATCTGGGATAGCATACCGTGCACCTGAAATAGGGAAATGTTACTTGCATCAGATACATTAATGGCTCCAGCTAGAGAAATTGACCATTGACTAGTAGAGAAACATACAGTGTCTCGAAGTTCATGTGCTCTACTGATGATCCTAGCTCCGTTGTAATCATCCCCGTTGTACTTCTGCGAAAGAAAAGAGATGTAAGAATGATGAGTCAAATTATTTATAAACATGTCTTCCCACTAAGAATCAGTGCCATGCTGTACGTGCTTCTTTAGTTACATCTAATGCATCAACAGGTGCAGATGTGCCAGCTCTGTTCATAATGGCATCTTCAAAACTAGTAGAAAAATTTTGGCTAAAGGAAAGTACGGGCATTAAACTACCTAGTGTTTGAATAACAAAAGTATCAACCCATTATCTCGAAATAATCATAACCAACCATATTCATTGATACAAAACATTTTTGCAGAAGCTGGACATTGTTTTTATCATTCAACATGTTGATTGTCAAAACTGATCCTTTCTTTTTTATTGGCACATTGGCAGCTTTATTTTATACCAGGTTTACAAGAAACACAAACCTTAGCATTAGCCAAAATGAAGTCGAAATCCTCCAGGAATAATTTACATGTGATATATTTTCCACTGTCAACACGCTGCAGCAAAGTTGCCATGTCCATAGGATTCTGGATTATTGCATGGTAGTTTGGTGCGTCTTCATCCATAACTGGATAATGAAAGGCACTGAACCGTTTATCATACAGAATCCTGTAGAGAAATAACAGAGAAAAAGAATCCAATATTTTTAGAAATTGACACCTGAAACAGTGATGTATACATGAATTTGATGCGAAAAAACAGCAAATAATCAAGTACTTCTCACCGATTGCAAACATCTCGAAGGCACATGCGCAGTCGGCGAAGAGCATGCCCCTGTGCTTCAGCTTTGGCCCTTAGCTCAGATAACTTAGGTCCTGTAACCACTTTTGGTGCTTTTGGAAGTTCGTGAAGGCCGTTGGCTCTAGCTGACTTTGTCATCACATTCTCAGGTAGAACTGAGAATGCTGCTTCTATCAGATGATGAAAAAACAACGACCTGTCTTCTGTTGATGGTGAGCTTAAGTGCACACTGTTAAAAGGCTCAGCAGGGAAAAAGGAACAACTTGTAAATTAGGACAACAATAAACAACAGATAAAACAATAACGGTAGAAAAAACTGTGCAGGCAAATCTAGCAACTACTACAGCTAATTCTAAAAATAGAGTAAAAAGACGACAGGAAATGGATAGCAATCCAGGTCATAATAAATAAAGTACAGATAGACATACATATGGCGTTCGGAGAATATTGAGGGACTATCACATATCTCAGCAAGTGGGATAGATGATGTTCCTAATAGTAAAATGGGCAAATCAGAAGGTAATTCATCCAACAGCGTCCTCAGTACAGCCTTAAGTTGGTCATGAGCCTAGAAAGCGCAAATGCTTCTGATTAAATCCAAATGTAGAAGCTAAATTTACAAGACAACAATAAAAAGAGTAATAATACACAAAAATAGGTTGACAGAAGAAACTAGATCCAGATTCACCAAAACATAAGTGAAAATGCACTTACACTCTCCCACCAAAGGTGAAATTGAGGCAAATATATTATTGATGGAGTAGTTCTCCTGGCTTCACCAAAGACGTGAACCAAAGCTTCCTCTGGTGTTTTAGCTCCAGGATCAGAAAGTAGAGATGGTAGTGCAAGAGAGTGAACAGGAAATTTCTCCAGTTCGTGTAAAACTGCAGGGCCAAGATGATCCTGTAAAATTAAAGCACTCACTACATATCTATCATGTATAAACTTTACTATGTTTGATACCCAAAAAAAAGAAAGAAGATAAAATAGGATATTTACCAGCCCTACACCATCATCACCAAACAAGAGAAGCCTAGGCCTATAGACAAGGGAAATTGCAGATCCATAGGAAAGCATTGAAAGCTTGGTTATATCCGAAGAAACAACAGGGAAAATGTCAGAAATAATACTCATTGCCTTCTTCAGAAGTCTCTGCAGACATGGCACAACAACAGGTGACAATGGCCTAGAGTTCACAATGGAGCCTCTGTGAGCAGCAGGGGTGATTGTTGACATGGCCTCTAAAAAGTGGTACTTCTCCACCTTCACAGACTCAACATCGATTACGAACTTGTCATCACTGGTATAAACTTGAGGATATCTTTCCCGAAAAGCACGTATTGCAGCTTCAGTGCATAGAGCTTTTAAATCAGCACCACAGTATCCCACACAACTAGCTGCAAGTTCCAGTTTTAGCTCCTTTGAAGGGGGATGCTTCCACTTACGAGTATGTATATCTAGAATTTCAGCACGTGCTTCATTACCAGGCAAGGGAAAGTTGAATTCACGATCAAATCTCCCAGGGCGCCTTAAGGCTCCATCAATGGCATCAACTCTGTTGGTTGCTCCAATCAGGACTACTTGTCCACGAGAATCAAGACCATCCATCAAGGCAAGCAAAGTTGACACAATTGAATTATGAATCTGCTCTTGTTTGCTAGACCTAACAGGAGCAAGCCCATCAATCTCGTCGAAAAAGATTATTGAGGGCTGATTCTTTTGAGCTTCTTCAAACAACAGTTTCAATTGTCTTTCAGCTTCCCCAACCCATTTACTCAGGACATCAGCCCCCTTTCGCATATAAAAACTGACTTTCTGTCCAGCCTTTGAAGCAGCACATGCCAATGCTCTCGCAATCAATGTTTTCCCTGTCCCAGGAGGACCACATAATAAGACCCCTCTGGGTGGAGTAATGTTGTAGCTTGCGAAAAAGTCTGGATATAACAGTGGAAAGAACACCATTTCCTTCAGGGCATCAATATAGTTAGACAAACCGCCGATATCATCAAAACTTACAGTCTCATCAATTTGAATAGGCTGAATGTCAGCCCCTCCTTTGGAGCTTGGACCAGCAGTTTGTATACCAGAAGTCAAATTAGAAATTGTATCATTTTGATGACCCCAACCAGAAGCACCAACATTTAAGTTCCACGATGTAGTCCCTTGAATGTCTAGCCCTCCCAGCAACCAAGGCGGTCCAGATCTGCCGCCGCCTCTTCCCCAAGGTATTGGAGGACCTTGATCGAGCTCATCTACTAGAAGGGAATCATCAGAGTCTTCAGCTCGTGTCATGCGATGACGTTTATGAACTCGTGAGCCACCCCTCCTTGCTTCCCTGCTGACTTTGGAACCCATTCCTTGATGAAGTACTCTACGTGGAGATCTTGGCATTTGTTTATCCTGCTCAACAGAGAGCCTGCGGACCTCAACACGATTTCGAAGATCATATCGCCTTCTACCCTCTTGCTCTTCCCCCTCTTCATCATCACCATCTTCCTCTCCATCTTCACCATCCTCATCACCAGCACCCTCATCTTCACCCTCTCCATCATCAGCATCATTATCATCCATGTCTTTATCATTTTCTGGTTCGTCATCTGCCCCCTTTTCATCAGATGTGCTTTGTTCCTCATCAGATTCTATACGTAACGCTTTTCTAGAGCCTACTCTTGAACGTCGAGGCCGAAGTCCTTCCCGACGGGGTCTTAGACCTTCTCGACGAGGTGTCAACTCATCTTGGCTTACAATAGTGTTTATTCTGCTCCTTAATCTCTGATACCTAGGCATCTGAGGCAAAATTCAATGTTTTTTAACTAGAAGAAAAGCCCCAAAAGCAGGATAGA
Source organism: Lavandula angustifolia (assembly GCA_028984105.1). Classification (NCBI taxonomy): domain Eukaryota; kingdom Viridiplantae; phylum Streptophyta; class Magnoliopsida; order Lamiales; family Lamiaceae; genus Lavandula; species Lavandula angustifolia. The sequence goes on along the minus strand of CM054823.1, from coordinate 5,734,313 downwards.
ATAAACAAGATGGAAACATATCATCATCTATTATTGGCGTACATCAGCTCACCATTAAGTCATTATCCTCTGTTCCAGAACTATCTGTGTATCCCTCAAGATTCATAGGCATCCTCCGCTTCCTGGTAGAGCGCCTAAGATTGGTATCGACAGACTGCAAGAAGTCAAAAGTGATAAGATCATGCATCTTTTTTCTGAAATTAAGAAGACATAACTCCAATAATAGTAGAAGACGAGGAACAGTACTAGTGACAAATTACAGCAAAAGAAGTTAGACATGGACCTCAACTCAACAAACCAAACAGAAATTTTTAACAAAAAATCATGTTGTACTTCATACATTTGTGTTTGATGTTCTTGTCTTACGAAAAGCCTTCATCACTTGAGAAGCTGAAGGCCTTGTTTTTGGTTTCTTTTTCTTACTCCGCATAATACTAGGGCTATAGTACATCTTTGAATGACTATGATGCTTTGGCCTGCTCTTGATCCTATCACTTGTACGAACTGGCCTTGAATCTGGCCCATCCACCTCATCTTGTCTTTTTGAGAACATAGGAAGCTACTATTGTCTTCCTATGACCTAAAGAGAAAACACCAATAATTACAAGGAAAGTTACAACACAATACCAAGTTCTAATGGCATCTAAGTAAACAGCGAGAATCAAAGAAATGTCTTCTGGCGACAACAGCATTCAATCAACCACTACCAGCATTTGCAATTAGGTTGCATGACCAGTGGAATCACCGAAGAACTGAGTTAGGCATTAATTCTAGTAATCATAAAGATCGTTACAATTAATGTCACCAGTAAGAACCTATGATGAAATTTACTGTGTGGAAAGATTTCGGTATAGAATATTACAAGCAATACAGAGTCACGATAACATCTTCGGCACAATCCATGAAGAGTGTCCCTTAGAACAGCAACATTCTATGCTAAATTACGAAGTACATAATCAAGAATTTATGATCCGAATCCTGAAACTACTCAAATGTTTCTACATAATTGAGGAAGACATTGTCTAATATGAAAGCTCATTATGATATCAGCTTGACTTTCGAACTCATGTCATCATATAACTACTTTTAAACCTATTAATACTATAATGCATAGATGAATACATAATTTATCATTTCATATATAACTAAAATTGTCCAGAAATCTGAACCATTTCGGCACTAAAACTCAAGATTGAGGTTGTTCGCCCCTACCAATTTCTCACTCAACGAAAACTAGTATTCAGCCCCAATTCTTCAACCTTCCTAAGGTTTTCTCTTTCTCTAATCAATACCATACAATCATCCAGTAAAAAATTCTAGTCTCCAGAATATCCTAAACCGAAAAAACAGAGTAGTTGAACTATCAATTTCAGAACCAACAATTAACAAAAACATTTACGAGAATCAAAATAAACAAGGAACTAGAAATACGGAAATACTCTTCAGAAAGAGATGATAGTTCGAAATAAATTTACATGCACGACGAAAATCATGGAATTCGAGCAAATAACAGACAGTAGCTGGAAAATCAGCAGATAAATCTTCGCAAAAATGAGGGAAATTTCAAAGTGCTAGCAATAAATAGAGCTGAAAAAGCATACAGTTGAGCAGTCAAGAAAAATCAGCCGGATTGATTCAACAATTTGAGATTCTCTACTTCAGATGATTTTCATCAATACTTCAAATAGAGAAGTCAGGTGAAACACTGCAGGGGTTGCTAGCGATACGGAGAGAGAAGAGAGAAGCGCTTTTCGATTCTCATTGCCTCTTTCTTTCTATTGGGATATTAGTATTATTATTTTTAGTGGGCTTTAGATTGCTTTCGGCCTGTTTTGTAGTGGGCTTTAATTTAGCCCAATAACAGTATTTCCTAGCCCAAAATAGTTATTAGAGTCGATGTTTTTTGGGATTGATTATTAATTTTATTTTATTTTATGATGAAGAGAGATTATAGTCGATTTTTCTAAAAATAGGATACCAAAATCTCGACTACGAATTATAATAATTCCCTTAATCAAAAGTGTTCCATCAATGTTGCTAGGTATAAATCGATTTTAATCTAGTGCTTTGACATTTAAGACGAAGGTACTTATTACTAAATAAAAGGTGTCAGTTGACTCCATTCAATTTTTTAAGAGATTCAATTTTTTAAGATATGGATTAGTGTGCATCATTTTTTTACCCATGTTTGACCCGTTGACCTGCTTTGACTCATGTGTTGACCTATTTTTTTTTTTCGTTTTTTTTTTTGTCATTTTTTTTTCTTTTTTCGTTTTTTTAATTTTTTTGTCTTTTTTTTCATCTTTTTTGTTTTTTCCTTTTTTTTTGTCTTTTTTTGTTTTTTCGTCTTTTTTGTTTTTTTCGCCTTTTTTTGTCTTTTTCGTCTTTTTTTGTTTTTTTCCGCCTTTTTCGTCTTTTTCGTTTTTTCATCTTTTTCATTTTTTTCGTCTTTTCAAAAATACAAAGAATGACACGACACTTTTTTTCGTTTTTTCGTTTTGAAATACAAAAAATATTTTTTGTTTTTTCCCCTTTATTATAAGGACGAGAGTGTCACTCTTTGTGTACAAAAGTGTCGTTTGTTCTAAACAATGACACTTCTGTTTGTTTGTTCTAAACAATGACACTTTCATTCGGGACAATTGACACTTTTGTTTATTACGATTGACACTTTGGGTAACATTTCTGGTTATTATGCTTCATATTGATTAGTAGATGAAAGTGACACGTTCCTTAATTCTGAGTGCCAATTTACTTCAGTGTGATTGACACTTTAAGATAAATGACACTTTCGTTCGTGGTAATTGACACTTTTTTCATAAACAAATGACATTTTTTTTCGAAACAAATCGCATTCTTAAAAAAAATAATTGATATTCAATAAATGATATAAATAACACTTTATTCAAATACAAATGACACTTTTGTTTGTTACGATTGATACTTTGGATAAGTACAAATGACACATTTATTCATTACAAATGGCATGTCTTCCTTATCAAAAAAAATGGAAAAAAATAAAAAAAAATTATTTGTTACGATTGTCACTTTTGTTTGTTACGATTGACACTTTCATATGCAAAGAGTGACACGTCCGTCCTTAAAATAAAGGGGAAAAAATGAAAAAAAAATGATTTTTTTTTGTTTGTTGCGATTGATATTTTTGTTTGTTACGATTGACACTTTTGTATGCAAAGAGTGACACGTCCGTCCTTAAAATAAAGGGGAAAAAACATTAAAAAAAAAGTAAAAAAATTGTAAAATTTTATATATATATGATGTCATGCTGATGTCAACGGGTCAAACACGAATCAATGTGGGTCAACGGGTCAAAGCGGGTTAAAATTGGGTAATTGAATCATGTTGCATGTGCAACATGATGCACACAAGTTTTTGCCATTTTTTAACTATATATTATATAAATATTATAATTGTTAACTTAAATTTAAACTATACATGTGGATTAGAAAAATAAGAAGGGGTATTTAGAAATTGTAACCCTTAAAATGTCATCCTCATTCCCGTTTTCACATTCCGTGTTTACTTTGAATTTTTCAGTTTATGGCTAATGCAGAATTTATTATAAGAGGAAACAAAAATTATAACATACAAAAACACAAAATATACCGTACAATTAATATATAAAAAATTAAGTTATACCTAAAGCGGTGGCTTTACCGGCTTTATCTCTGGAGCCGGCCTTGTGTGTACCTTGTGGTTCTCTTGGGTAAAGGCTGCCCAACTGTTACTATTTTTTGCTTTATAAAAGTCCTCTTTTGTTGGTTATATTTTTGTGTGGTTCTTGCGTATTGTTTGGTTAGTTGAGTGTAAGTCCACATTTCTTGAGGACTTAATAAATTTTGATTTCACTGGACTCAAAGGCTGGTTTCACCATTATATGTAGAGTGGAGTCGTTAAAATAACCTCTTTTAAACAAAATTATTCGAAAATAACACTATATTTCAAAAATATTTCCCACGCTAACATTAATATTTTTCCACAAATTTACTTTTTTTTACCAAATCAATATCTACAAGGAAACTACACATTTTTTTACATTTACTTACAAACAATAAAAAATACATTTCTTGCAATTAAAACTTCCGTATTTCCAATAAAAAATACATTTTTATTTTTGTAAGTATATAAGAAAAGGTGATGCGTTTTCCAAATAGAAAATTATAATACTTTTTAGTTGTTTACTTTTTACATTTTATTTATTTCACAAAATAATATTTTATTTTTTATTTCAAAAATATGGATTTTTTTTATATTGTTGGTTATATATATATATTTATTTTTTATTTCAAAAATATGGATTTTTTTTGTAATGTTGGTTATATATATATATATATATAGCTGTTTGCGATTAGGTTGGAAAGTAAAGTCTTCCAATATTTTTCAAATAAAAACAATAAAAATTACTGTATTTTTTGTTTGCTATGTAAATAAATAAAGGTTCTTTCGTATTTTCCGATAAAAATAAAGTATTTTTTAAATTGTTCAAAATTCTAAGATAATAAAATTAAATGAAAAAAACAGTTTTTCCATGTTAATATTTATTAGTAAAGAAGTGAGTACGCGACAAAACAGGAAAGAGTTAGTTTCGGAAATATTTTTGAAGGAATATCATTTAAATGGACTCTTAGCATCTCATGTGATTTATATCTTTTGTGTAGTTTTTGTGTAGATATATTGTATAGATATTTATCATAAGCTATAACTTTGTAAATGAAGGTTTTTAATCCTCATCATAATATACATTTCTCATCCTCACTCGCTATTATTCGATTATTCTCTCTTTACATTTACGCTATGAAACTTCTGCGGCTGAAAGTTTAATTTTTGTTTTTAATCGATACTAATTAATGGCTGTTGAATTGTTTTTATAAGTTTTCAGTGATTTATATTAAAAAGAAAACAATTCATTCATGATTCTTTGTATTTTCTTGTCCCATTAAAATTAATTGGTTTTCTTTCCAACTTAAAGTAACACTCCAGTATAATAGTGAGCCCCAATAATTTACTACTTTCCACAAAACAAGTCAACTTTCTTAATCTCAATTTGAAAAGAAAGAAGCCAATTTCAGGTAGTACTACCTCCGTCACACTTCATTTCGGCGCGAAAATTAAGAAAGTAATGATTAAGAATGAGATATGGATAGATGATAAAGTAGGAGAGAGAAGATGAGTAATCATAGATGATAAAGTAAGAGAGAGAAGATAATAAAGTAAGAGAGGGAAGATAATAAAGTAATAAAAAATACGAGAGAGAAGATAGTAAAGTATGAGAGAAAGAGATGATCGTTATTTCCAAATTAGGAAGTGTGCCAGAAATAATGGGACGCCTATTTCGAGAAAGTGTGCCAGAAATAGCGGGACAGAGGTAGTATTTAGAAGAACTTTTATAAGGAGCTTTTAGTTGTCTATGGACAAAATTGCTTAAAGTTGTTGTTAAGCAAAAGTTGTTAGTGTTTGTAATATTAAAAAACACAACTTATTTTTAGAAATAACAGTTTTGCAAAAATTCTCATATGTTGATTTTCTATTTTTTTGACTTCTACTTTTAAAAAAACATATCATAATTATCTTATGAAATTCTGTTTATTCTAACTTGTAAAAAAATTAAAAAATAACTTATTTAAATTGTTTAAAACTCTGCCTTAATTGTATGGAGGGAGTAAATAGTAGTAATATTACAACACTAAATAATTTTATTTTATTTTCCTTGACATGAAATAAAAGAAAATATCCTAAATAGGAACCTCAGAAGTCAAAAAACCTCTAAATCATTAGTAAACCGCTTCTGAAAAACTCAAAAAAACCTCAACACCCCGATCGATCACCAAATTTCGATCATCTAAATCATCGTAAACCCTAGAAAAGGAGGGGAAATTCTGCTCTGCTACTTAATTCAGTGATTTCAGTGGTAAATGGAGAAGCAAGGATCGGGCTCGCTGGAATTACAATGCGTCGGAAAACTGGAAATTGCGCGGCCGAAGCCCGTCAGATTCGTCTGCGGATCAATTCCCGTAACCACCGACGAGTCTTTTCAAGATTTTAGCTCCGCCGCGCTCGTTCCGTCTCCGAATACGTATGTAGTGGTTGAATACTAATTGTATAACGTTTTTGGTGCATTATATTGGACTGGAAGATGCGGCCATCGTGTTTTCTGTTGTTGTGCGCTTTTTTAGTAGGTTATTGTGCCCAGTATAGTTGAATTGATTAGGTAGTTTCTTGTGAGATTTTTTGACTTGGTGCGTTTGGGGAGTTGTTTGGACGGGGAATTCATGTATTTTTGTCACCGCAGTCTACAGCTGTGCAATGATTATTTTAAATCGCTTTGCAATATATGCATTCAGCCTGTACTCCTTCGTGTGTGTATTTGAGTGTGACAAGTGGAGATGTTTATTGAACCTTTGGGATCACTTAAATGGTAAATATGTGTTTTTGTTAGGAAATATGCGATTCAGAACCTTCATTCTTAGGTTGGCTGTGTGATTGTGTCCAGTCATATCATTTGGAATTGTGTTTTCTATAAATTTACAACTTTAATGGTGTATATGTTATAGTAATAAAATCTTTCATTGTTATCTAATTGAGTTTTGGGTAAAATAGGGTAAGTGCTCCACGGTATCGGATGATTCCAACAGAAACTGATCTGAATGCGCTTCCTTTACTATCAAGTATTCCTGAAAGAGTGCTGCCAATTGCAGCGACACAGTCAAGAGCTAATGGAGGTAATGGTTTTTAAATTCTCTTGAATCATAGTCGTGTAGAGGCTAGGACATACAAAAGACTGACCCAAAATCTATAGACATGCACAAAGATACTCCAAAAGGAACATTGAATATGGTTAGAAGATATAATTCCATAACTGTTCGTTGATGATATAAACACTGCGTAGATGATATGTCATTTACACTCCAGGTGCAATAGCCGTTTTCTGAAATTTGTTGTGAGAGATTCTTATCTTAAGAGGATCATCACCTTGGATATGATGTTTCCATGATCATTGCATTTTTCTGGGCTAGAGAGCTCTTATCTGTAGCTTATAGCTATATTATCATATTTCTACATGGTGGTGCTGGCAGATTCATCCTGGCAAGGTGGCCCTATTACGTCAAGTCTTGCAAGGAAAGGAGAAGCACTTGCTGTAACTGGTTTAGCAGAATATGGAGACGAGATAGATGTAATAGCCCCAGCTGATATTTTAAAACAAATTTTTAAGATACCATACTCCAAGGCACGAGTCTCAGTTGCTGTTCGCCGTGTTGGACAGACCCTCATCCTGAATAGTGGGTAGGGTTTTATGCATATTGCAGTTTTATTTTTTTTTTTTTTTTTTTTTTTGAATGCTTTAGCTCAAGTGCTGTCTGACAGGCCTGATATTGAAGAGGGAGAAAAACTCATCCAAAGGCAAAACCATCAGCCAAAATGTGTAGATCAATCCTTGTTTTTGAACTTTGCTATGCATTCAGTAAGAATGGAGGCTTGTGATTGTCCCCCAAGTCATAATACTTCATCGGAGCAGCAGTGTAAATCATCTATTTGCACCGAAGAAGGGTCGGTTGGTTCCTCAAACCATCCTATCCAAGGGCATCATGCTCCAGATAGGCAGCGTGAAGGCATTGTTCAAGGCGACAAATATGCTCGTCAAGAAGAGTGCCCCTCAGATGGACAGGATAATATATTCTGGGGGAAGAAAAAGAATAAAAGACATAAAGGTAGCGAAGCTTTAAAGAAGGTATCAGAAGTCAAAGAAAAGCCAAGAGGCCCAGTTCAAGAATCTGAAAAATACAGAAAAGCTGGTGCAAATGATTTTCTTAGGATATTATTTTGGCAGTTCCATAATTTCCGGATGCTTTTGGGAAGTGATCTGCTAATCTTTAGCAATGAAAAATTCGCAGCCGTGAGCTTGCATTTGTGGGATGTTTCACGGAAGGTGAGCATTGAACATTACAAAGATAACAATTATAGTCTCCACCTATAATTTTGATTCATGTACCACCCCCTCCCCTTCTTCCTCTTGCTCATATAGGAGCTTTTATAAGATTCTGAATATCATTCAACTTCATTTACAGGTCACTCCATTGACCTGGCTTGAGGCATGGCTGGACAACTTTATGGCTAGTGTTCCTGAATTGGCCATTTGTTATCACGAGAATGGAGTCGTGCAGGGTTATGAACTCTTAAAAACTGATGATATTTTTCTGCTGAAAGGTGTATCTGATGATGGTGCCCCTGCTTTTCATCCTCATGTGGTGCAACAAAATGGCCTTTCTGTTATGAGGTTCCTTCATGAGAACTGCAAGCAAGACCCCGGTGCTTACTGGGTACTTATATTAAGTTGATTGCACTTTATGCTTCTTGTATATATAGTAAGGCTCGTTTCATTTTCATTTTTTGCTTACTGCAGCTACATAAAAGTGCTGGAGAAGATTTCATACAACTTTTTGATCTGTCTGTCATTCCTAAAAACCCTTGTGCTGATGATTGCCATGATGATTCTGGCTCTTTGCCATCTTTGATTTATAGAGGGAGAAGTGATTCAGTTCTCTCCCTGGGCACCCTACTTTACCGAATTGCGCATAGGCTTTCACTCTCAATGGTATTATGAAAATCCCTGATTGTCACTTTTATGGTCTGCCATGTACTATTTGCTTATTACTTTTTACTCGCAGTCTTCTAATAACAGGGCAAGATGCGCAAGCTTCTTCCAAAAGTGTCTTAGTTTCTTGGACGAACCAAATCATCTAGTATGTTCTTTGAACTCAACTGAGTGAAAGTTCTGTATGGTTATTCACAAGACTCTACAAAATATTAATCATGTTTATGCGTGATTAGGTGGTGCGTGCACTTGCTCACGAACAATTTGCGAGACTCCTCTTGACCTACAATGAAGAGATTGAGTTAACATCTGCAGTGCCTCCGGTGGAGTCTGAAGTTATTATATCTGATGCAGAAGAAGAGTCATTTGAGTTAATTAGTGGGTTTTGTACGTCAAGTATTCAAGATGTTGCCTATCCACCTATTAGTGCAGTTGAAATGCCTGAAAATAAAGGATCCCTACGACATGCTGAACAAGAAAAATATCCTCAGATGTCATTTGACCAGGACAAACCTTCACCTGGAATGCCAGATTTAGTAGATATGACATTGGGAAATAAGAATGTTTCAGATGTTGATAGCAATGACTCTGCAGTCTCTAATATGTTGAAGAAAACAGATGATCTCGTCCAGACTGTTTCTGATCCACTATCCTCGAAGCTTGCTGCTATACATCATGTCTCTCAAGCCATCAAGTCACTCAGATGGACAAGGCAACTTCAGACTGCCAGGAAAGATCTGAACCTTGAGAATGAAGTTGAAGATGATCCAACTTCGTCAGTTGATTTCTCTGTCTGTGCCTGTGGAGATACTGATTGTATTGAAATCTGTGATATTAGGGAGTGGCTCCCAACATCAAAAATAGATGATAAATTGTGGAAACTTGTCCTATTGTTGGGAGAATCTTATTTGTCCCTAGGTCAAGTTTATAAGGATGATGGCCAGCTGTTTCAAGCTCTGAAGGTTGTAGAGTTGGCTTGTTTGGTCTATGGATCAATGCCTAAAGACACAGAATTCATTTCTTCCATGGTGTGTAGCTCTCTCACTCGGCCTGACGATAGAACTGAAAACATGAAGGCTGCTATGCATGGTGATGTTCTTCTGTCTTCTAATTACCTCTTCTGGGCTAAAGCCTGGACACTAGTAGGGGATGTATATGTTGACTTCTATTTGATGAAGGGTCAAGAGGTCTCAAGCCAACATGAACGGAAAAACTTGAAAATATCATCAGAAGTATTGAAGGAGGTTGTTAGGCTGAAGAAGAAGATCGGGCAATTTAATGAAAACTGCAGTTCTTGTTCTTTGGTGAACTGCAGCTGTCAGAGTGATAGGGCCAGTAGTGGAAGCAGCGCCAGCAGTAGTGCTAGGGGTATATACTCATCTACTTATGGTAGGAAGCAGAGTAAGAAACCGTATAGCAAAAACAGCCTCTCTGCACATACTGGGGACTACAATGATCATTCTTCTAGGAAGAAGGGTCTAAAAGATACTTGTGGAGCTGAAAAAAAGAAGCATCACAAGAGCGATAATGGCGATGATAATAGAAATGAGAATTTTAGGGTTTCAGATGCAATGAAGGAGATGAATTTAACTGCCTGCTCTGTAACAGCTGAGGTTTCTAAAGAAAAAGATGATGCAAGGTATGCAGAAGAAACTCTTTCAGAAACTACTTCCAAAGAGAATTCTGCAGTTAAAAGGGGCGGTATATTTAAATTCTTGAGGGGTTCTTTGAGTGGAGATGCAGATTATAAATTGTCCGTTGCTGTAAGCTGTTACGAAGAAGCTCTAAAAGCTATGGGTGCGCTGCCTCCTGCTTCAACAGAATTACAATCTGTACTTAAGAAAAAAGGATGGGCGTGCAATGAATTGGGGAGAAACAGGATCGAAATGAAAGATTTGGGAAAAGCTGAAACTGCTTTTGCCAATGCAATAGATGCTTTTAGGCAAGTAGAGGACCACACCAATGTCATCCTGATCAATTGTAACTTGGGCCATGGACGACGTGCATTAGCAGAAGATATGGTATTGAAAGTTTTGAGTCTCAAGAAACATGCCAGATTCCAAGATGCACGTATACAGGCACTTGAAACGGCCAAGTTACAATACAGTGAAGCACTCGGGTACTATGAAACAGCAAAGATGGAGCTAAATGCTTTTGTTGAAAAAGTTGATCCTTTGTCCAGCAGTTTGAAAACTGAGGTAAACACGCAGCTTGCACATACTTATCTGAAACTTGGTATGCTACTAGCAAGTGAAAACGTTGTTGCCGAGGTTTATGAAAATGGTGTTCTGGAAGATTGCTCTAGTTCTAGACCCAGTCAAACTCAGAGTGAAAAGAGAAAGCATGAAATATCAGCAAATGATGCGATACGGGAGGCTTTGGCTGTCTATGAGTCACTGGGTGAGATACGTCGGCAGGAGGCTGCATATGCTCATTTTCAACTTGCTTGTTATCAACGGGATTGCATTTTGAGGTTTATGGAGTCGGATAAAAAAAATAACAATTTAAGTAAAGTTGACAGCAGTGTAGTTCAAAAGGTAAAGCAGTACGCGGCCCTGGCAGAAAGGAATTGGCAGAAGTCTGCTGACTTCTATGGGCCAAAATCACATCCTGTGATGTTTTTGACCATCCTTATTGATAGATCAGATTTGTCTTTCTGCCTTTCAACCTACCTTCACTCAAGCACGGTACGCTTTTGGAATTCTCTCTGCTTTTTAGATTTATGAAATGATAATGTAATTTTTTGTTGACCAGACTATCATCTTAGAACATCGTCGCTATAGACAAGTTTATCATGTTGAATAGGGCTGTCTGACTTTTTTTCGTCTCTTTTATTGCTTTATCATGGAAATGCTGCATCTTTTCCACGCAATCTTCTCATGAATCTTATAATGTGGGCTGCAAGAAAACTGAAAAGTTGTGATACTTCTAGTGTTGGCATAGAAACAGCTTGATATGTTGTGGTTCTGCATGCGCTTCCTGCACATTTGGACACTAAAATTGTATGTAATCAATGTAAAAGTACACATATTGATGTGCTACTTCTGTGCAGATGCTCGAATCGGCCCTATCTCGCCTACTTGAAGGACGCCATGCATCTGAAAACACATCGCTGTGTGATCAAACTCCTGAGGTTTATGCTAAATTTTGGAGTCACCTTCAGACAGTGTTGAAGAGTATGGTGGCCACGGCACGTTCAACAAGAGCAAACAAATATCCACTAAGCCCTCAGCAAAATCCTGGTAAATCTTCCGATTTCAAGAAGCTTTCAGAGCTTTACAAGATCTCTTTGAAGTCCCCTGATTTCAGTCAGTTGCATAAGATGCACAGCTTGTGGACTGGTAACCACAGCCAATAGCTAACGCGATGCACGCTCTGTCCGGGCTCTTTACTTGTAATCTTGCTTGAATCAGCATAGTGGAGACTACATCAGAATTGGATAGAATTGCTCAAATTTTATAACTTCGTATGAGTCTTTCATTTGACTAATGGATCTGGTTTGAGATGGTACTAAACCAGACCAATTTGGTCATGCTTTTCGTGTTCATATTTGTGTCTGACCGTGTAAATGATTTCGTTTCTTAGTAGAATTTGCATCATGTACTGCCTGGCCAGGTCCGGCGCTGAGACTACGAATATCCCTGACCACCTAAATACTCAACTAATCCAATCATTCTAATATTTAATTAATTTATCTCTCCTCTTTATATTTCATTTTACTTTCAACTCAACCATCTTTACTTTTTATTATTTATCCCTAACCATCCAATCATGCCCCACCAACTATATTTTTTATATATTCTAATTATTTAATATTAATATTATTATATATTAATAATAATTATTTAAATTTAAAGTGTAGCATTTATTGCAAAATGAGTAGAAGTTGAAAATAATGAAATAAGTGTAAGGAAAATTTGGGGAATGGGAGAAGTTATTATATGGATCCATGATAATTAAAAGAGAGATTGAGATTTGTAGTAAATAATGAAATAAGAGAAAATGAAGGTTTTTTAAGATTTGAAAAGTATAGCAATGTTGGGCTCTATTTATAGAGAATGAAAAATCATGAATTTTGGTATAATTTTTATTTATTTTTATAATATATATTATTATAAATACTTATTTTTATATTTACAAAAAAATAATATTAAGAGCCAATGGGATGATGCCAAGTGGCAACATTCCATTGGCCAATTCACTTTCAACCACCCGGTGGCATTTTGCCTCAAAACCCACCCGGGTCACCCTTTCTCTCACCTCCCTCATGGATTTTTTTTTTTTTCTCTTCAAAACCCACCTGGTGGGTTTTTACTACCGATATTTGTAGTCTGAGGGGGGCAAGCATGGGTGACTACCTCGGGTCCTGAAATATTGGACTTAAATATTCAATTTAGAGCGTTCATACCAGGGACGGAGGGAGGGGTGGGGCAGGGGTGGCAGTGGGCCCCCCTGTGTTAAAACATTTCATTGTATAAATACTACATTTATTGTATTATGGTACAGTGATAACCCTTTCTCGTAAGGGTTTGTACACCCGTTTAATTCCGTGCAATGTTTATTTTCTTTTCTTCATTATTTACCTTTTTTCTTTATTTTTTAATTAAAATGCAAAATACCTAGAAAATCACTACTATAAATTAGATCCATATACATAATTAGTTGGACCCCCCTTAAGGAAGTTTCTGGCTCCGTCCCTGGTTCATACATAATAAATAATAGTTGTGTTTACTTAATAAATATCTCGAATAATAATAAAGTATTATCTCGTGATGTAAATATAACTGTCCCCTAACTGCGTTAAAAAAAAAAAAAAAAAAAAAAAAAAAAAACTATCCCCTAGCTGCGGCAAAACAGCAGCGAGGCATGGGAAACCACAAACAAAACAAAACAAATCTCAACCCTTCCTCCGTCATATATGGAGAAACACAACCATAACTGACGATTTTCTTTCCTCGAAGAAACAAAGAAACAAAACCAGACGAACATGAAGAAACGATCCACGGCATCCTCCTCCAAGGTTTCCGCAACCATCCTTCCGCACCAAACTCCGAGACTCAGAGATCACTACACACTAGGCCGGAAGCTAGGCCAGGGTCAGTTCGGGACAACCTATCACTGTATAGAGAAGGCGACGGGGCTAGAATTCGCGTGCAAATCTATCCCCAAACGGAAGCTCCTATGCAAGGAAGACTGCGACGACGTGTGGAGGGAGATCCAAATAATGCACCACCTCTCCGAGTACCCGAGCGTGGTGCGGATCAAGGGGACTTTCGAGGATAACATGTTCGTGCATCTCGTGATGGAGTTGTGCGGGGGCGGCGAGCTCTTCGACCGGATCGTGCAGAAGGGGCATTACAGCGAGAGGAAGGCTGCTCAGCTGATGAAGACGATCGTTGGGGTGGTGGAAGCTTGCCATTCTCTTGGAGTCATGCATCGTGATCTCAAGCCTGAGAATTTCCTCTTCGATTCGCCCGATGAGGATGCCAAGCTTAAGGCCACGGATTTCGGTTTATCTGTTTTCTATAAGCCAGGTTTGTTTTTTAAATCCATCTATCATCATCAATCTTGATTCTTTTTATTCAAGAACATTATTTTTAATTGGTGTTATTTGATGATAATTTTTTGGAATCTAGAGATGGTGGTGGTGTTTGATTTTATTTATTTGAACAAAGTTTGTTTTCTCGATTTGTGATCAGTTTCTGGCCTTTTCACATTCTAGCTAATTGATAATACAAAGAAGAGATGGCAGGAAATGAATTAATTATTGGCATATTATCTGCAATATCATATCAGAAACATGTAAGATCGGCTTATGATTTCCAACAAATTTATTAGCCTTCATTTTGGATACATGCAAAAAAAAAAACTGAGATTCTATTTTTTTTTTAAATGTTTTTCTGATTTTTACTCAAAGTGAGGGATGGCAAGATTGTATACTCTTGCAGGGCAACATCTATGCGACGTCGTTGGAAGCCCTTACTACGTTGCACCGGAAGTTCTGCACAAATATTACGGACCTGAAATCGACGTATGGAGCGCTGGTGTCATTCTCTACATATTGCTATGTGGCGTTCCTCCATTCTGGGCAGGTAAATGGCCTTCAACTTGGAAGCCCTTACTACATTGGCAGAATGAGTAGCTAAACTTTTTAATTCTTTACTTGCAGAAACTGATAATGGGATCTTCCGACAAATCTTGAAAGGCAAGATAGACTTTGCCTCCGAGCCATGGCCACACATCTCAGACAGTGCCAAGGATTTGGTCCGAAAGATGCTCGAAAGAGACCCTAAACAACGAATAACTGCTCATCAAGTCCTATGTAATTACTACTATCACTTAACTTCTTAGCTTTTCTCATTTTCATGTTCATAACTGAATTAGGGTTTGCAATAGGCCATCCATGGATTGTGGACGATACAGTCGCCCCAGACAAGCCTCTCGGATCTGCTGTTTTGTCGCGCCTCAAGCAATTCTCCGCCATGAACAAGCTCAAGAAGATGGCTCTTCGTGTACGTTAATTAACTCATTCTTGTTTATTATTGATTTAAGACCCGAAGGATGAACACTTGAAGTTGTTCCAAATTCACAAATTCCCCTTTTTTTTTTAAAAAAAAAACCTTAATTTTAGAGATTTTTTCGTAAATTAAGTTAGAAGCTATAATTGCAAAGTAATTGATTTCTCTGTGCAGGTTATAGCAGAAAGACTGTCGGAAGAAGAGATTGGTGGGTTGAGGCAGTTATTCAGCATGATCGATACAGACAACAGTGGGACAATAACGTTTGAGGAGCTCAAACAAGGCTTGGTTAAAGTAGGGTCTGACCTAATGGAGTGCGAGATTCTTGCACTAATGAACGCGGTGCGTCGTCACACATATAAATTAATCCGATTAAAATAATCTAATCGAACTACTTTGGATTGCATGCAGGCTGATATCGACAACAGTGGGACTATAGACTACGGTGAGTTTCTGGCAGCAACACTCCACATGAACAAGATGGAGAGGGAGGAGAATCTTCTGGCTGCTTTCTCTTTCTTCGACAAAGACGGCAGCGGCTACATCACCACCGATGAACTCCAGCAGGCTTGCAAGGATTTCAGTCTCGGAGACAGCCAGATAGACGAGATCATTAAAGAAATCGACATCGACAATGTAAGTCTCCTCATCAAGAAGCAAGCAAGCAAGCCGTTGTCTATTTGAAGATGTGAATGATTGTGTGTAGGATGGACGGATCGACTACGGCGAATTTGCGACGATGATGAGGAAAGGAAATGCTGGAGTGAGTTCAAGAAGCATGAGAGGGAATCTCAACTTCAACTTGGCGGATGCGCTCCAACGATAAGGACAAGGAGGATGCATGAGTGATGAGTGAAGTAGGACAGATAGTGTGTCTTTTTCTGACGAATCTAATCTTCAAACGGCGTGTAAATAAAGTCTGATATTGACGGATTTGGAGAATTTTTACGAGTATAATTATAATATTTTATTTTACTTTCTTTAAATACGCGACAATCATACTACTACTAACCTACTATCATAATTTCTGCAAATTCAAGATATTTAAAATTGAGAAAAAATTATTAAAGCCCTAACTTTTGTGGGTATAACACTTTATTTCCTAAGCTTTGAAAAAGAGCACTTTACCTTATAACTGAGGCGATCGCTTTGCAGATAATCAAAGGTTTTGGCTCTGACAAACTACCGAGTTCCAATTTACTGAAAAAGGTTAGTTTAGATCGGAATCGGTTGAGTGTTTTGAGTTTATCATTCTTTCTCAACTAGGAATTTACCGTAAAAAGGTAAATTTCGACAGGATCAGTGTTTCGTGGAAGTTAGAATTCAACTGGATCTTCGTGAGTTCTTTTATATAACAAAATTCTCGAGGGTTATTGTAAAATCGAATGTTTAGGATTTTTTTATTTCGAGTGATTATCATTTGAAGATAAGATGCGAATGATTGTACGATCGCTTGTCGAATTCTTCATCTATGTAGTGGGTGACTTATGGAACCAGTAGAAACACACCAGAACAGAGGAAAACTTCATTTAGATTTATGCTCAAAGTTGATGAATTTTTCGATGTTTTCGCAGTTTGTTTTCAGCCTTTGTTTATACCGTCATTTGCCGGGATAGTTAGAAGACAGACGGCTAAGGAATCTTAGGGTTTTCCGCTTAGCTTATTTTAAGGAGCTTTCATATTGGATAAGTCAACTCATTGAATGCTTCTTCTTTATCTTAGATTGATATGTTAGCGTGTATCTATATGCTAATGTTGTGTTGCTCGTCTCAAATACAGTGACATGTCCAATAAATCATTGAGTGGAGAAACCTCTAGCTTGCTGGAGCGGGTACGAGAAAGAATGAAGTCGAAACGGGAGCTTCAAGAAAACAAGAAGAAAAAGAAGCAGAAGAACAAGGAGCCACAAGGTAACCTTGTTGCTCTGCCTTATCTCCCTAAAGATTGCATTTTCAACGTCAATATTCAGCTTCCACTTGAATCGCTACTAGTATCAAGGCTTGTTTGTAAGTCCTGGTTTGGAATTGTGAATAATCCTGCTTTTATTGATGCCCACCTGCAACGTTCGAGTATTGGATTGATATTTCTGACGCCGGTGAAGGGTAGCTCGTCTTCTGATTTTGGGAATGCATCCGGTTCGTCAGCCTTGAAAATTGATTTTAATGTTGATGCTAAGGTTTTGGAATTAGGCTCTATTCCGATACTTCACTGGCAACTTTTTAACCCGCGTATCCAATATCAGATAAAGTATTTGGAAATTAGAGATGGAAAAAGCACAATAAAAGAGTACAAGGCTTCCTGTACTGGCCTTATTAAGGCAACATGTAATGGCTTGATTGTTCTTGAAAATGTTGTGAAGGGGAAGGGGTTAATAGTAATGAACCCTGTCACTAGGGAGCTGAAAACAGTTCCTTTGGGAACTATGTGTAGTCCTTATCATGAATCATATGGAATAGCATTTTGCTGTGAGTCGAGCAGATACGTATTGGTCCACTTGTTTCAGGATAACTCACAGTACATTGGATGTGAGATTATGCACATTGGGCATGGACCATGGAGAGTTGTGGATGGACCTCCTCATGGATTCATGTCTTGGTTAGGGTTCCAACCGGTCTCTGCTATCGGAGCTCTGCACTGGGTTCCACTTGTTGATCACAATGAGTATATCGTGTCAATGCCATTGAAAGATGAAAAGTTTCAGAAGATACCACTCCCCAACACCGGTGGAATCCATGACCGTATTCTTGAAATGGGCGGAACTCTTGGATTTGTATCTCATCAACCAGCCAACCAAATTGGTGTATGGATCTTGAAGGGCTTAGATGGCCAAGGTTGGGCGAAGCAGCACAACATCACGTTGGGTTGCACGAGAAATCTGGTTCCTCTTTATTGTGTGAGAGCTGGTGGTGAATTGGTCTTCAAGTGTGACAGTAATCTACATGCTTATGATCAACATTTGCAAGTTATGAGGAAGATTGAGGTGAATAGCGAATGGTGCTCCTCTCCTCGCTGCTATTTTCCTCACGTAAACAGTCTTGTCTCGTGGAGGATCAAACTTGAAGAAGAGAAGTATGAGAATCACTGAGGCCTCGGAATAGTTTGCAACCGAGGGAAGAACAAAATGAAGGAGAAGCACCACTTTTCACTAAGTCATAGTTGGTACTGCATCATCACTCATTTCTCATAACTATTACTGTCTTAGTAGTATGTCAGTTAGAACTACACTTGTATATATGATCCTTAACATTGTGAACAGCATTTAATGCATATATATTGATTGCTTCTGCAGATTTTAATGTACTTATGGTGTTTGTTTCTATGTTATGTGAACAGAAGTTATAAATCTGTATCTATAGACAGTCATAATTGCTGCAAAGAACTGCTATTTATCCAATTACAAACCAAACATCAAGAGAACTACAAATATGCAGCAGATGTGAATTCAACTCTAGTTACAAGTGCCTTATTACGGATCTTGACCCGTTCAGAACGCTGCTGCAGCAGGCTTGGGCGGGTTGTGCATGAAAACGTCGAGCAGCTCATCAACCACGGGGAATTTAAGCTCTGGATACAGAGCTGAAGCCTCAAAGTCATCCTTCCCAAGATCAAAGTTTGTTGTCACTCTTTTTATGAAGACACTATGAAGGATGGACACCGGTATATTGTGGGGATGTGGGAGAGCGGTACAAAATCAAAGAGTATTACTTCTCTCTCTGTATCATATATTATCATGCCATTTATATGATTCTCAAACTTACCCTTTGAAAGGGTCTTCTGGGATGTGAGTTTTCTTGAAAACTTTCCCAGTCTTCTTCTCCCAGAGAGAAATCAACTCAAGCTGCGATACAACGTTGGTTTGAGGCCTATATATCACGACCCGGTTGCACGTTCTCGGATCGTGTAAATCGCGATGTCTTCTTCATAGTTCAGCACAGCTAATGCAGAAGCAAAACGCGGTCAGATTTCACCAAACGACAAATGTTTGCTTTTCTTACTTCTAACATTCCTTTGGCTTCACCATTGCCGTAAACAGTGATCTCTTCTTCGGCCTCGAAAATAGCTGACGAAGTAAGTGCCGTAGCAATTTGCAGAGACAAAAGTGTAGGGGATTTTGGCTTCTTCAATGGCTCTTCTGATCTTCCTCTTCTTGTTCAAGAATGCTTCGAATGGTGGCAAGACGCTCACCCTATCCTCCTCAACTCAAAATCCGATGGCAGGAATCTCTGTACCATAGCATTAGCGGATCCAAGTTTTAGAATTAGGGAGGTCGCAACTAGCAAGTTTGAGAATTTTGGGGCAAAAATTCTTGATGATAATGTAGGAATCAAAGAACTCATCATCCCAATAGTTTAATGTGTTTGTCAAAAACTCTTGGATTCATTAGAATTTAACAAAGAAGAATAGGCTATAAATATATGGTTGAATCTAGGATTTGATAGAATTACCTTGATGTTAGCAGCAAGCTTGATGGCTTCCAATATTTTGAGCTGATGAAGAACTTGTAGGTACGCCAATGCAGATATCACCACATCAACTTCCCTTACCGTGCTTGTTGCGGTGATTAAACGGTGCCAGTTCGATGTTATCTTACTTTGACTATGATTGCTCCCATGGTCTGCAACTCAGTGAGGATGTCTGTCTTGTCCGAATCCGGCCTTGAATAAACATAAGTTCGGGTGTCCCAATTTGATGCTTGCCTTAACCAAGTATCCCTCCAAATATCAACATTCTGCTCTCATTATGCTCTTGCATTACCAACTACCATGATCGGATTGAAAGATATATAGTTATTGACGCGCCATCAAATGCAATAATTAGATGTTTTAGTATGAACATGCAATTGAGAAAATGGCACTTCATTTGGGGCTGATGTTCCAAGAGTCGCTTCTCATCTTTATTGCTTTTTCTCTTTTTATTGATTATATAATTATCTCAACTTGTGTTATCTTTCGATTTTTAACAACTTTTTCTGTCAAAACGTGGGTATGGGTACAAGAATATATGCTAAAGTAATCTTAATAATTTAATGGTATTCCTTACTTTTAAACGATTGATTCCTATGAACTAAACATTTTTTATATATATCATAGGAACTAAATATCTCCAGTGTGATACTACTGCCTTCCCGTTATTTGTGGAAAAACACGAAGAATGTAACTAACAAAACGTAATTAAAAAGTCAAACAATTTACACCACATATCTTCAATTTCTTAATTCCCGCTGCTGAGCCGCAAAATATATACCAGCTACTTGAAGCTCGATCACAACTCAACAAACTTGGTCAAAATCTTGATATCTGAGGAACCAACACTAACATATCAGCATGATTTGTCTAAAGGAAAAACCATTTCTTAACAACAGCTAGATATACTGATAAGTCAGGTAAATTCTAATACACCAAGTTCTATCAATTCACATGAACTCCCATCATTGTCATCTTAACTAGTGGTAACAGACTAACAGGCATGATGGTTTCATCAGTTTTCTCTTCATGCAATTCCAACTTACTCTTCAAGGTAACTATATTTAACCAATACTTAATTGCCTATGCGAACTCAAATTGCTATACAAGCATTAGAACCTAAGACTAATTCAGCCAGTGGCTGTGGCAGCAAGAACAGAGCTTCTCAAGAAATCAAAACTAATACTTAACGTAGCACAGCAACCGAGCACGTTCTAATCCTAAAATTTACTTATTTTACGAGGAGATTAGGAGTCAATAACATATGCAATGAGAATCATGTTCCATCCTATCTTTCCCCATTCTCTCTCCCAGCAACGCATATTTGCGTGTAGAACAGCCTCTCAAGTCTACAGTTTTCGTATTCTAGATGATCTTGAAATGTTACAAAGTCCTTAGACAGCATTAGACAGTAAGCCAACAAAACCCACGCCCAAAATAAAGTATATACCAGTGAGCTCATAGTGAAATTTGGCATTCATCCAAATGTAAGACTGTAAACCCTAATTAACTGAGCAGTAACCTTAGGATTCCAAGAAGAAGCAATCAGATATTCAAAACTCAACGTTCAAACTCGGTACCAATTTCCGCTACAACATAATCATAATATTTCCATCATTATCACAATTACGTCAAAAATAATAGCCTTGGGATAATCCAGCGACCAATCAAATGATCAATCACCGAACTCGTCGAGAAATTGCTATCGCCTCCATAGTTCTTCACTCTGATCATCAATACCTCTTCAATTATCATGATGATTATCTTGATCGTGATCGTGATCGCAGTCGCCCTCGGCGTCGGAATCATCCTCATCAAAAGGCTTTCCCTTGTGAAAGATGCAGCATTTCTTCGAGCTCTTTTTGTTCATAAACTCGTTGTCCACGGTCCCTTCCTTCCACGACACCTTCTTTTTCGAAACCTTCAATTTCAACACCAACGAATCCCTAATCTGCGGCTGCTGGTTAGACGACGACGCCGTTTCAAGGGCTATAGTGGTGGTGGCAGTTCCCGTTGCCGGCGCGGTAGAAGGGCCGGTGACCGATTGCCGACTGGAGGTCGGTCTCGCCATTTCTGCAATTAGGTCTAGGCCTGATTTTGTGAATTTGGGGGAAAAGTTTCGCGGTTTATAATGCGTTCTTCTAAATCAAGAATTTTGATTAGTATTTTTTATTAGTATTTTTAGTTTAATTCAAGATATATATTAGTACTCTATTTGACTATAAATTACCTCAATTTATATATATATAGGGTAGAGTTCCCGTGAGAACCAACTCCTATATGAGAACTAAGAACCACTCCAAACTAAAGATCTTATAAAAATGGATGGTCAGATCTCTACATTAATTTATAAATACTTAATTTTCTGTAATTGTGTAAGGGTGATTATGTAAAAACTATTTATTTGCTATATAATTACACGTACAGGTTAGGAAATATTGACTTTAATTGAAAGTAACGTTTGTCAAAATTATTGCAGTATATTAATTAACCATTTAAATAAGTTACCATTCTTTAATTGCATTTTCTTTTCTTTATAAAAAAAATGTACCACATCAAACAAATTATGAAATATTGAAAGGACAAAATATTTATAATTAAATATGCATGCATCTTTAGGTATTCAACATTTTTTTAAATCTATTTATTCGTTTATTTTATTGCATTAGCAATAATTTATTGATGCATATATATTTACTGTTTGATGTAAATAATTATAAAGTAATCAAAATTTATGATGATGAATCCAAAATTATAGCTATAATATTTAAAATGCATAAATTCGGATATTTTGATGCACTAATATGTACTGTTTGATTCATATAGACAAGCAACTTGAATATACAACTTTAAGGTTTTAATCACTTATTTTGCTGATGCATGTTTATAATGTTTGATGCATAGTTATACAATATTTGATGCATATGTTTTTTCAAAGTACTGCTGCAAACAAAATTGTTACATGTGGTGTGCATAAATTTAGAATTTCTTATGCATTAATATATAGTGTTTTATGCATAGCAAATTAGCTTGCATACAGTGCGTTAAGGAATCTATGCATAAAATAATTAATATTAATGCATAACTAAATGTATGTTTAAATGCATCAATAATTAAATTATGCATTAAAAACATGGCATCAAAGACTGCATATTGAATGACACTTTTTACAAATGCATCACTATATAAGAATTAGGAACCAATTTAGTCCATAGATTTCATATTAATGCACGGTTAGATTAATAAATTAACATATTTATATATTTTTATAGTAGGAAAAGGGTTGTAAAACAATATACTTTCTAAATCTTTTATTTATGAACGATTTATAGGGATCTTATCTAAACTACTACCAAATCATTAATTAAATTAAAAATCAATCTTAAACTCATTCAAATGCATTACATTTTATTATTTTTATACTCAAATTTAAATAGATTCAAATGCATTATAATCAAATTTAAATCGATCCAACTTTGATTATTCATAGTCTTAGATTATATTACATTCTTATATGCATAGTTTCGTTTCTGAAGCTGCATGCATATCAAAATTCTGATGCATTATATAAAATGCATTAAATTAGAATTATGATGCATTAAAATATAGTTTTGATGCATATACAATTTCCTTGTATTTGTTTTAAGTTTCTTAGACTCTAAAATAAAAAATAAATTATGTAATTATTAATTATATGCATTATACATAATAATTCAATGCATCCAAAAAAAATCCGATGCATTAGTATATATGTTTGATGCATCAAACATGCATTAATATCAGAGTGAGATGCATTAAAATATAACGTTTAATGCATTTATAATCTTTGCAAAATTATTATTTTTGGATTCTAAAATAAAAATAAATCAAAATTTCAATTATTAAAATAATATGCATTCTATGTAATAATAATTTATTAAAAAAAAAAGAAAAAAAAAGATTGCACAAAGAATTGTTTATTGAAATGAATTTATCTTCTAAATTGATTTTCATTTATACGTAATCATGAAAAACTCAATATTGAATTGTGTGAAACAAAAAAATATATTTAATAAAATTAAATGAATGAACGGTTTTGAATATAGAAAATCAAATTTCAAATTAATTGACATAAATATCGGATCATGCATGATGAATTACGGAAAATTTAAAGAATAAAACTTTCCGTAATGCATATGATGCATATTCTTAACAAATTTAAAAAATTTAAAAAAATTTCCTTAAGATTTAGTATTTATTTATCCTTAACAAATTTAAAAAATTTAATTTATGGTGATTGATTATATATGAAAATAAATAATCATTATAGAAACAACTATATCAAAAGAAAGATAAGATCTTCACATATTAATGATATGTATTCTATATTACAAAAATAACCTTTTTCCATTTTTTCATTAAGTATAAAGAATTAAATGAAGTCTTAATAACAACCATAGATTTATTTATATATACGATTCAGATTGGTTCTTAGTTCTCAGGGTTGGTTCTCATTTGATCCTTCCCCTATATATATATTATTATATATATATATTATTTATTTTTATTATTATATATATATATATATATATTATATATATATATATAATTAGTGTTATATTACCCTATTATATAAGAAGATACACCATTCTACTGTTACTGTCAACAGTAGCCATTAAAAAAGCTCCCTCCCCCAGATTTCCTGTCCAAAAAAAAAAAAAAAAATCCTCAAGCTTACTGTAGATGATCGGCTCCCGAGGCACCGCTCCAAATACGCTATCCATCCCCCTTCACAAAATCACTTTTCTTACTATCTTCTCATCTTAAAAAAAAGCACAAAGACAAACCCAAAAAAAGAAGCCCTGCAAATCCGAAATTCTCTAGCAATCTAGATCACGGTCCACAATCGCTGCTGCCCGCCGAAGAAGGTAAGGAAGCCTCTTTCACAACCTCAAATTTGAATCATCCCTTGTGGCTTTTTATATTTTAATTGAATTGTATCTGTTGGTAAATGTATAATTAAGAAGCTCTTGTGTTTTTTTTTATTTGTTCTTTGCTGCTGTTGGAAGAATTGCTATTGATTTTTTTTTGATGGGGTTTGGGCCGACGAAGGTCAAAAAGGGGTTTTGGAGTGGATGTTATTGTGTCTGTTCATGTAAGCTCCTTGATGTTTGGCTACTGATGGAAAAATTGTTTATTCTTATTGTTGGTGCTTTTATAGACACTTCAATCGAATGAGATTTGAGTATATTTGAAGCAGGAGATTAGTTAAAGCAAAGTTTATATTTTATATCATTGATATTTGCTTTGCTTTTAAATGTTATCAATCGTACTTTTAAATGTTATCAATCGTCCTCTCTCACCTCCCCCAATTCGCGGCTCAACGAATAAGCCGGGTAGAATTTATCATCTTTACTTCTCTGTCTCTTCTTCCCTAATTGCTCGTTTATTGATTTTACGTGTTAATAGAGCTTAAATGTATTTCTTTTAATTTATGATTCTAAATTGTTCTTTCCATCTGCGAGCTTGAGGATTTTGGTATGATAATTCTAATGAAATTCTGCCAAGTTTATATGAGAATTGCCGCTATGAAGTTTTCCTTTGATTAGCGACTCAAGTTTTTTTCTGAACTCAAAGCTTTACTGACTGGTGAAAACGTAGAATTTACCTAATATATTTGAGAATTCAGTATGTTGTTGCGTAATTCCCCTTTTGCAAATTCGATTAGTTGTTGTTGCAACTCTTAAGTCTCCTTTTGCAAATTCAATTAGTTGTTGCAATTGCTTATTATATTTTCAAAATCCAATTAATTGTTTACGACATTGTCTATTTGCTTTTAGATTTGACTAATTGTTTATACGCTTTTGGAAATGTGATTAATTGACAGTAAAAATTTGAATACTTGCTTCTGTAATTGCTTATTCGCTTTTGAATGGAAAGTGTAGAAGAGTGTAGCATGCTTTGTCGATTGACGGTTTACATCTGCTGGGTAGAGGGGTTACAATTGGTCAAAACGTAGAATTTACCTGATATATCTGAGAATTCCATATGTCGCTGCTTAAGTTCCCTTTTGAAAATTCGATTAGTTGTTGTTGCAATTGCTTATTATATTTTCAAAATCCAAGTAATTGGTTACGAGATTGTCTATTTGCTTGTTAAATTTGACTAATTGTTTATTCGCTTCTAGAAATGCGATTAACTAACGGTAAAAATTTGAATACTTGCTTAAAAATTTGAATATTTGCTGTTACTGCAAATAGTAGCTACGGAGAAAAAAGGGCTCCCTCCCCCAAATTTTCTGCCCAAAAAAGAAAAAAATCTCCTCAGAATTACTGTAGATGGCTGGCTCCCGAGGCACAGCTCCAAATACGCTATCCATCTCCCTTCACAGAATCACTTTCCTTACTATCTTCTCATCTACAAAAAAACACAGAGAAACCCAAAAAAAAAACTACAAATTCGAAATTCTCTAGCAATCCAGAATACAGCCCACAATCGCTGCTCTTACATGCTGCCCGCCGAAGAAGGTAAGGAAGCCTCTCTTTTCTGTTGTTGTTTTTTCAGGATTTTGGTTGAGTTCCATTAGAATCTACGAAGAGAAATGAGGAGGAACTCAATCAGCGGTTGCAGGAATGGAGATCTAAGAGCTATAATGTCAGTGGTTCTGCTTGTGATGAGTCTTCAAGAGAACAGAGATCGCAGCTTATGGATAAAGTTTCCTCTGCTTTCAGTGGCAAGCTTAACATTCTTGTGAGTGATTCAAAAATGGTGTTTGTTCATGAGTCACAACCATGCTTTACACATCATTTGTTATGCTAGGAATCTTTGTTTTTTATTGGCTAGGAAATCAGGTTTGAAGTTTTGTTGTTTCTCTCTTGTGATGTGTCAGTATAGTCCATGGATTTGATGAGACAACGACCCTCTCTGCATTGTTGTGATACTCCTTCGTGGTATTTGTCAGTATATGCAAGATGGAGTTGATGAATATACCATAAGTATAAAGGAACTAAAGATTTGTTTTGTTTAAATCTGATTAGAGAATTGAACGAACTATTAGTTAACTTGTCTACCTTGAGTTTCAAGTTCAGAGCAAAAGGCCCAATAGTAAAACTTCCATTATAACCTTAATATATTATACTTGGATACATTGATGGCTTATTACATTTTGGAAATCCAATTAATTGGTTACGAGATTGTCTATTTGCTTGTTAAATTTGACTAATTGTTTATTCGTTTTTGGAAATGTGATTAATTGACACTGAAAATTTGAATAATTGCTTATGTAATTATTTATTTGCTTTTGAATGGAAAGTGTAGAAGAGTGTTGCTTTTGACGGTTTACGTCTGCTGGGTAGAGGGGTTAGAATTGACGGAGATAAAACTCATTTTATTTGCGGAGTTACATAAAGAGTATTACTCCTGTACAGATAAAGACAAGTACAAGGTTTTGAGGCTTGTTTTGATGAGATTAAGGGTGGAATAAAGTTTGTTGAGGGTGATGATGATGTATTCATCAGTTTACCTGATTTTGGCTCGTAGAGGCGAACTCCTGGTTTGATTAGTATGGTCATACTTATGACTCGAGATGACATGCATCTTGTTGGTTTAGGTAAACTCATATGTTTGGAGTCTGAGTTTCTATATAATCACAATTGGGATTAGTTTCTTGAATTGCCTATTTTGGGTTTAGTTTCATGATAATTTGAGTTTAAATAATCACAATTGTGATTAATTACTGCTTTTTTTAGTAAATGATTTTAGGATCTAAATGAAGAGAGATCAATGTTCATATGCTTGTAAGTATGTTTATTTATACATATAAATTTCATTTTAATTATATACTTTTCGTAGAATGCTCTTGGAGTCGTTAGTTGTCCGTGTTTAGTTATTTTTGAAACATTTGTGTTAGTAGCATATTCTATCATAATCAAGATATTACTATTAGTATATTGAAATGGATTATTATTTAGATGCTTAATTTATTTATTTTGAGTACCAAACGATTCTAATGCCACACCAATAATGTATCGATTTACCGACTTGCACTATTATTAAGCAAAAGATAAAATAAGTTTATTTGGTCAGGCACCGCGCTAGCGCGGTAAGAAATTTCTAGTAAATATATATATATATATATATATATATATATCTTATATATATTATTAAAGGAGCAGACCATTTTCCACTGTTCATTCAGTCACTTCGTATGCCTACCCCTCACAAAAATACTGTTCAACCTCTACCTACGCAGCTACCCAGCGAAATATGTTTGCCCTGCCTTTTCGACCGCCTCCTTCCGCGCGTGCTGTAACGCTCCTAAATTTTCAAATATATATATATTTATATTACCCTATTATATAAGAAGATAGCATGTTACTGTTACTACCAACAGTAATATTTAATAATTTTTATTTTTTTTGTTTTTCTATAATATTCTAATCCTTTTCTTATCTTCTAATTATTTTCTTACTGCCCACCACCTTAAATTTTAGTAGTTTCTGATTCCACCAAAGAGTCAACATACCTGATTTTCGTTCTCATCTCTTGCTCCCGTGAGCTCTCGCAGTTCCAGAATTTGGAGCAAGATCGATTACTCAAATCAGAAAAAAAAAAAAAAAAAAAAGTTGCCCCTCTCTCTTCCAATTTGGCTTCCTGAATTACAGATACAGAGGCAAGTCCTCAAGGTAATTTCTTCAAACTTTTTTTTGTGGTCTTACGTTTGGACAAAGCCCATGCCCCAACAAGTAGTTTCTTATCTCTTTTCTTATTTTTGGTTCTCTTCCGAATTTGGGTTTTGCTTCAATTCGTCCTTTGCTTACTTGATTTAGTGAGTTCTTTGTTTGCTTAAGTTTAGTGAATGGAAGCTACTTCTTTTCTTATTTTCGGTTTGATTTCAGATGATCTATATCTCAATTTGAGATTTTTCCAATTCCGTGGGTTTATTGAGAATTTGGGTTTGGATTCTTTTCTTATTTTTTGTTTAATTTGGGATGAATTATATGCCCCCAACAAGTAGTTTCTTCATATGTTTATTCTAAGAGTGGAAGTTGTTGTGGAGTTCTTCAATTTTGAGTTGTTCTGAAGTCGTTGTGGAGCTCTTCAATAGATTGTTCTTATCATGAGGCTATCAAATTTTATGTTCAGTTGTGGATTGTATATTGTTTGTGCATATGTGGTCAATTTTCCCGGGGATTTTGAAAATTTTCACCTGCCAATTTTGACTTTTGAAGCACAATCTGTTTGGATCTGTATTCTTTTTCATGGCGGCTGCTTTTATCATCACAGATGTGAGAATCTAATTAGTTCAAGAAAAAAAGGCTTCGTTTTTCTCCCTACCTTTAGTTGAAGTTCATGTGTTTTTTGTGAAAAATATCTTTGGCCTAAAATCTTCAATCGACCCAAGATTTTCATGAGTAGGGAATGGTATTTAGTTTGGATTGCATAAGTGTAAAATATGAATTTTTCAATGTTTTTAATTCAATTTTTGTGTAATCTTTACAGATGGAATGAAACTGATGTAGTTGTTCTATTGGCATAATTCAAGATCTTGATTCTTGATCAATCCTTCAAGTGGAAGACAATTAGTCTTTATATAGTTAGGTGTGATTTTTGTGACTTGATAAGATGATGATGTTTGAGGATCTGGCTTTTTGTGGGGATCTTGATTTCTTCTCATCAGCTCCGATGAAGGAAGCTGCAGATTTGTGTGGTCTGCAGTCTTCCGAGCCTGAGCCGGTTGTGGAGGATGACTACACGAATGAGGAGGAGATCGACGTGGATGAGCTGGAGAGGCGCGTATGGAGGGACAAGATGCGCCTCAAGAGGCTCAAGGAGATGAACAAGGGCAAGCAAAGCGTGGACGCTGCAAGGCAGCGCCAGTCGCAGGAGCAAGCGAGGAGTAAGAAGATCTCAAGAGCCCAAGATGGGATCTTGAAATACATGTTGAAGATGATGGAGGTTTGCAAAGCTCAAGGCTTTGTGTATGGGATTATCCCAGAAAAGGGGAAGCCGGTTAGTGGAGCTTCTGATAATCTAAGGGAGTGGTGGAAGGAGAAAGTCCGGTTTGATCGGAACGGGCCAGCTGCGATTTCTAAGTATCAAGTAGAAAATGCAATTCCGGGAAAAGAATTGAGAATGCAGGAGGTGTCGTAATGTGGGCAGGTTTGGCAGTTTTATATTATCTAAGATCCTCGTGATTGTTCAGTATCATGCAACAGTAGCAAAAGTCATTTGTTCTAGAGTGATATCCTTTAGCTTCTGTGAATGGTAATCCTTTCCATGCTAATACAAGGAGTTATCTTATAGTTCCAAACAGTGGATTCACTGGAGGGGCCTAAATTGATGGACTAATGGATACTTGTGCATGATTCCTTTATTTCCATATTCTTCCATTTGAGAGGCTGATTATTCTCAAGAGAGAAGAGGGGGCAAGAAAAGACAAGTTTTTGAGTCAATCTTCCTGAGACTTCTTGCCTTGCCCATGGAATGTTATCTTGTTCCATTTGACAATTGTTGATATGTAAAAATAATATATCTCTTCTCACCGTCCCCATACTGTATGAAAGAAATGTATGCATTTCGATTAGGGTAGTATTTTATGATTGCAATTCTACCATACATGTCTTTTCCATTCCGTTTTATGCTATAGACGCTTATGACCTCCCCCTCTATGCCTTGCAGTAATTACTCCTATTCTTTTGTGGAGTCGATTTCACTTGACTGTTTATGGTTCCATTGTGTGTGCTTGGGCGATTTCGTCAGAAACTGGTATAATGTTTTTGTGTCAGGTACTTGGAGGGTTGGCAGTGTCTTGGCCATGTCTCGTGCTTTTGGAAACCACATGCTGAAACAATTTGTTGTAGCAGAACCTGAGATTCAGGTACTCATGATTCTGTCATAGAGGTTTGTAATTAGTGGACTTTGTTGCTAATTGATTTGTCCTGAGAGTATAGAAATTAAATTGATTTAAAATAATTGAACTCTCATTATTTTGCAGTATTAATTTAAAGTAAAATGTGTTCATTGAGTTATAAAGTTATGGAGTACCACTAATTGGGGCCAGGTCCTTTAATTTGTTACTTTGTCCAAAACATATTATGTGGTCATTCTGATGCTACAGGATCAGGAGGTCGATCAAGATCTTGAATTGCTTGTGCTTTCCACTAATGGACTTTGGGATGTAGTACCCAATGAGGTAATCCTATGCATAATTATTTATCAGTAATTGTCATATATTGGATATTCCATAAAGAACCAGATATTCAAAATAATTGCAGGAGAGGGTACATAAGATTTTAATTATATTTCTTATTGTTTGTTTTTTACTAACTAACCAAGGATTTTTCTGTTGGCCAACTCATCTTGATTTATATTGAACTTTTACTTAATAATTATTGCTAGGGGACACCATTACTGATCATTTTTATGTGATGTTGTTTATTTTTTGTTAGGAGATGCATATAGGTTAATTATTCCATGAACCAGTCAACTCTTTTTGATTTTATCCTCACACGGAAAACATTTGGTAATATCTTTTCACCTTGTTTATATTGTCTGTTACTAACTATCAGACTGCTATACTTCTTATTTCCAGACATCCTCCCTTTTTTGTGGATTTCCTTGTAAATTGATGTGGCTTCAGTATGTTAGTCCTATACATTCATTATAGCTTTTCTTGAAACTCTTCTGTGTATTCTGCAGTCCTCTAAATTTTTTTATGAGTTTTGTTAGTTTTTCATCCCCAAGGATTTTCAATATGCTTGTAAAAACATTTTAAATGGACATCGAAATAGAAGTCCATATGTTAACTTTTGGTGTATTCGTTGAGACTTGAGAGTTGAAGCATACTTTCTACATTTAGCTGTTTCAAAATTCAGTTTCCCAAAAAGAGTGATTTCATGGTTTTTACACAGGAAACCAAAAACAATAAGACCAAATGTCTTATTGTTTTGGATTACGTATGGGAGCCATTGCGGGTTATTGCAAGTATCATATTGATCAAAATTCATTTCTTTTTATCCTCTGTTCATTTATAGAGGCCAGCTTGATGAGCATTTGGTAGCATTAATCCTCTAACATGACATCTAACTCTGATTGATAATAGACTGATGGATAATGATTTGCTTGCTTGAGGTTTCCATCCCAGTGGTTCCTACTATAAAAGTGATAGTTATAAGTTATGAACTCCCCCTTCAAGTCCAACTGGTATTGGCAATGAAACCCCTGCTTCGGTTCAACCCAAAAGTTCATCTTCGTTACAGTGGATAATATCTCATCCCCACAGTTCTTCTGCAAACGACTCTAGCAGCAAGATTGAAAATGTCGAAGATCCATTTGCAATTCCTTCCTACTATTCATGGATTGTGTAACTGCATATGGCTCTGGGTTGGATCTCTGGATCTTTTAAGCCAAGACAATGTTGTAGTTGGTGATATTGTTGTCCAATATTTGTATACTTGAGCTTCGCTTTTAGGATATTTCTATTGGTGATGCATTGCCAGTCTGGTATATCGTACATGTATCTTTATATTAAACTTTTATGTTGTCGTTTCTTTTAGCTTTGGTATGAAGTAATTTTGTGGCAACATAACATATACAATTTGGTATATCAGGCTCTAATTATTCAAAAGTAGGTATTTATGTTTCTTGTTTGATTTAGTTAACTGTAGGCTTTCATGTCTACTACCTCTTTTGGAATAACTATTGTACATGTGCTTAGTTTATTCAACTTAGAGTCAAATTTTGTTCATATTGTGTTTGCGTAATTCAAAGTAGAATTTGATGCTTACTATATTTAACTGCAGAAGCACATGGTCCTTTCAGTTTAGATTTTTCTCCATTTTACATCACATTGTCAGCACAAAATATTTACATTATTTACTTAGTTCATATAGGGTTCAAATTTGAATTATCTACGTTAAAAAAAGTTTGATTAAATTTTTGTGGAAGAATTATTATGCCTGTATTTCTTACGACAACTGTTCGCAAGTCTATCACTATATAATATCTAAACAAGATATATTTTCTACTGAAGCAAATATATCATTTCACATATTTATCTACTACATTCTTTACATTATCCTTCGCAAAAAAAATATGTAATATATTTTCGGTCAGGCACCGCGCTAGCGCGGTTGGAATTTTCTAGTATATATATATATATATATATATAAAAGAGGATATATGGGTTACTGTTATCATAAACAGTACAACTCACACACAGCTACTCTACTGTTCCTAGGAACAGTACTCATAATTGTGATCTAAAAACAACAAAATTCATCTCCTTCTACTTTCTCTCTCCCTCTACCTCTTTCTCCCTTCCGTCCACTGAAGCAAGTCCCCTTCTGCTGAAAATCGATGCAGCCGTTCCAGAAGTTCATCACCAAGGGCTACGTATCGGAGGAAGACACCGGAAAAGACTAGCTCAGGTAATTGAATTAACTATTTTGTCCCTAAAATTAGTGTTTCATCATTGATTTTCGCCCAAATCATAACTTCTGCACTAATTCCATCAATATGTCGAGATTGAATTCTAGAATCGTACTTTGATTTGTTTAACCATGAGATTCGAATTATCCCAAGTACTTACTTTTAGATCGAAAAGTCGTCCGTCTCATTACACTTATATTTCTTTTTGGACCATATCATTTCACTTGTTCAGTTTATATTCTCTGTTTCACCACTCTCTCTCTCTCTCTCTCTGCGTGTATTTCTCGAACGCTGCTTTGCATTTGCAGTTGGGTGTAAAATATTTCGGACTATAGTGCAATGCAACATCGCCTTGCGTTTGTTCAATTCTATGCCTCGCAAATCTAAGGTCTCCTACAACGCAATGATATTCGGCTACTTGTCTAATGGGAAATTTGCATTGGCCCAACAGCTGTTCGACGAAATGCCTGTTAAGGATTTGACCACTCGGAATATAATGATCAGTGGGAATATCAAGAACATGAAACTCGGATATGCAAGGCGGCTGTTTGATGGAATGCCTGTGAAGGATGTTGTGTCCTGGAATGCGATTTTGTCTGGTTATGCGCAGAATGGGTTCTTGGATGATGCGATGAGACTCTTTGATGAAATGCCGGAGAAGAATGAGATTTCTTGGAATGGGATTCTTGCAGCTTATGTTCAGAATGGGAAGATTGATGAGGCTAGGAGGTTGTTTGAGAGTAAAGAGCATTGGACGGTGGTTTCTTGGAATTGTTTGATGGGAGGGTACTTGAAGAAGAAGAGGCTGATCGAGGCGAGACAAATTTTCGATTGTATTCCTGTTAAAGATGAGGTTTCTTGGAATACGATGATTACTTGTTATGCACAAAATGGGAATATGGAAGAAGCGAGAAAGTTGTTCCAAGAATGCCCTACTCATGATGTGTTCACATGGACAGCAATGGTGTCTGGTTACATACAGAATGGGCAGTTGCATGAAGCTACGAGGTTTTTTTAATGAAATGCCCGAGAAAAATGTTGTTTCATGGAATGCAATGATATCAGGTTATGTCCAAACCAAGAATATGGATTTGGCTGTAGAGTTATTTGAAGCAATGCCATGTAGGAATATTAGTTCTTGGAACACTAACCGGTTATGCTCAAAATGATGGCATTTCCAAAGCTAGAATCTTATTTGACAAAATGTCATGTCGAAATTGTATCTCCTGGGCTGCAATCATAGCAGGGTACATTCAGAATGGTGACAGTGAGGAGACATTGAGAATGTTTACCAGAATGATGAGAGATGGGGAAAGGTTAAACAAGTCTGTATTTACTAGCGTTTTGAGCACGTGTGCTAACCTTGCTGCTTTTGAGCTTGGTAAGCAAATACATGGATGTGCAATTAAAGTAGGATATGAGTTTGGATACTATGTGGGAAATGCTCTTCTTTCCATGTATTATACGTGCGGAAGCATCAAGGAGGCCTATGAGTTTTTCAAAGGAATTGAGGATAAGGATGTGATCTCATGGAATACAATCATTACTGGTTATGCTAGGCATGGCTTTGGCCGAGAAGCTCTCCAATATTTCAAGTCAATGAAACAATGTCCTCTCCGACCTGATGATGATGTTACCATGGTAAGTTTCAATTTTACCAGGAAATCCTTAAGAGTTATTTGGATTTCTAGAGATGCCATATGACAAAGAATTACTTGTATTCTTGATCCTTCTATAGTTCGAATTCTGTTTGTATAACTCATTTAGAAGTTGGAAGACCAATATTGATGCATGTTCCAACAAACATGGAATCATATTTATGCTAAGTCCTTGCCGAAGTTCCATGGTGGCTTAATCCATATTTGAGCCAAGTTGTCCTCTCGTTATCTCATAATGTTATTTTCTTTTCTTTTCTTCTGCATATTGTATCCAAGTTAGTGATCTTATTATGTCCTTTTCATGCATACTTTCTGAAATGGTATATAGTAAACAAGAAAGACTCCGGAAAAAATGCATTCTTGTAAGAATAAATGAACATGGAATGTGTGTATTAAACGAAGAAAGGAGAACTAATTCGAGGTCTATCTTAAGCTGTCATTATCATTGATTAAGTGAGATTCTTCTCCATCTATTGTCTGAAACTATTCACTCGTGGTTGCTTTAGATTGGTGTTCTATCTGCTTGTAGTCATACCGGCTTGGTAGAGAAAGGCAGAAATTACTTCTATTCCATGAAACCAAGACTACAACATAGTAGCAAATCCAAAGCACTACACCTGCCTAATTGATCTTCTAGGTCGAGCCGGACAGCTAGAAAAAGCTCAAAACCTAATTCAGACAATGCCTATTGACCCAGACACAGCAACATGGGGAGCACTCCTTGGTGCCAGCAGGATCCACGGTAACACAGAGCTCGGAGAAAAAGCTGCAGAAATGATCTTTTCCTTAGAACCACGGAACTCTGGTATGTACGTTCTTCTCTCCAACTTATACGCAGCTTCAGGCAGATGGGAAGATGTTAATAAAATGCTTTTAAGGATGAAAGATACGGGTGTTAGAAAAACACGAGGCTATAGTTGGGTTGAGGTTTTAAACAAGATTCACACTTTCTCTGTTGGAGACTTGAGCCATCCTGATAGTGACGGTATTTATGCTTTCTTGAAGGAGATGAATTTTAGGATGAAAGAAGAGGGTTATGTCTCTACGACGAAATTGGTGATTCATGATGTGGAGGAAGAAGAGAAGCAGCATATGCTTAAGTATCATAGTGAGAAACTAGCTGTTGCTTATGGGATCATGAAGATACCGAGTGGGAGACCAGTTCGCGTTTTCAAGAACTTGCGTGTTTGAATTTTTTAGACATGATATAAATCTGACAGATGATTAGATATGTATTGAATGATATAATACTTACGCATTGAGGATGAGTATAGCAACTTAGTCAGACTTTGAGTTATGCTCATATATGTGTCTGCAAATTTTTAGACAATCAAGTTATTCCTTTGTTTGTAACTTCATGATATGCATTTTTATTTTGCTCAAACTTCTCGATTTCTTCATCCACAATAGCTCAGTTGGATTCTAGAATTTTGATTTACTCTCCTGATTTAGGGAGTTAAAGCCTCCATCTTTTTTTCCTTCCTTAAGTGCTTCAGGACACCCGGTTTGATAGCTTCAATTCTTTGGTACATTGATTTATATGAGCACTCCGATTCGACCAAAACGATAGAGAAATCCGATGATTCGGAATTGAGTTGTAACACTTCGGAAAGTGGTGAAGAAAAACACAAAAATAGAAACATATTTTTAACAGAAAAATGAATTTCACATTCACAACTGATCACGCTCATTATGAATTCAAGCGAAACAAACGGACAACTATTAGAGTAAACTTATTTCCTATATGCTGTAACAAATTCAAAAAAACAAATCAACATAATAGCATTTGCAATCGTTCCAATTAATATCATCGCATCATATTTGTGTATTTAATTCTATTCCACTCGAATTGGCCAGACACCGGCATGACCGGTGCCAATTATCTAGTATGTTAAAAAAAATTACTAACATTTTAGCAAAAAAATACTAAAATTAAACTGAAAAATGTAAGTCCCTTTTATTGTTCAAAAAATATTTGTCTTACATGATATGTACGAATTCTTGTATGAATTTGATTCAATCACACAAATATTACATACAAATTCGAACAAAGAATCATGTTGAAGAGACACTATCTGATCTAGACAACGCATGTGTCGCCAAACATGCCTCCAACGCTCTATCTAAGCTATTTACAACTTCACTCATCGTCGGCCTATCTCGCCCCTCCACCATCACACAATCCGCAGCCAAGTAGCCGACGTACGCCACCGCCTCGATCTCGAACGGCGTCGGAGGTGGCGGCCTCCGATCCAATACCCTATGGATGTCATCCCCTTTTATATAAGGGACAACATAATCAACCACATTCCTAGGCACACCATTCTCATTTTTATGGATCGCTTTGCATCCCGAGAGCAACTCCAACAACACGACCCCAAAACTATAAACATCACTCTTAGTGGTCAAGAGTTGAAGTCTATAGTACTCGGGGTCCATGTACCCCATGGTGCCCGCAGGACGGAGGGATAAGTTTGACTCGTCGTCCTGGGGGCCTAATAAAGAGAGGCCGAAGTCGGACACTTTGGCCGTCCATGTGGCGTCGAGGAGTATGTTGGAGGACTTGATGTCTCGGTGGATGACACGTGGCACGGCATACTCGTGTAGGTATTCGATCCCTCGAGCTGCGTCGAGGGCCACTTTGATTCTTTTAGGCCATGACATGAGTGGGGAGCTCTCTAGCTTGTGGAGGTGGTCGGAGAGGGTGCCATTGTCCATGTACTCGTAGACGAGCACGCGCTCGTTCGATTCTTCGCAATAACCGATTAACCGGACTAGGTTTTTGTGGTTGAGGCGGGACAAGAACTCGAGCTCGTTGAGGAACGCGTTGTCTATGTCCTCTAATTGGTCGCGTTTGCTGGCTATTGCGTAGGAGGAAGAGGTCGAGGCTTCGGCTCTCTTAACGGCCACTTGGCGGCCGTCATCTAACGTGGCTTGGTAGACCGATCCGAAGCTGCCATTGCCAATCTTGAGCTCCTCTGAGAAATGATCAGTAGCTGTGAGTAACACTTCAAGAGAAAATTCCTCTAAATGGCCTCCATTCCCAGTGCTGATCAAGTGGCTGAGCTTCTTCTCCAATCTTGGCTGCTGGGACAGCGGAGGTGAGGGATCGGCCCCACCTCCGCCATCACCCTCTTCAAGGCGGCCGGAGTCGTGTATCCGGCTGCCCCTAATCTTGATATACTTTGAAAACAAGAACACAGACAAGGCTAGTAAAGATGAGAATGTACCAACACATCCAACAACCAAGAAGGCCAACATTCCACCACTCCATTTCTTGCCACCACTGGAAGGTGGTGGTGGCGGAGGCGAAATCGACGGCGGTTCCGGCGACAGTTGTTGACATATGACTAACCCTTCACCACAATAGTCACCATAACCTGGTAAAAAATCACTACACTCATCTTTAGGCCTACAAGGGCCAGGAACAACATGATCAAACACCAACGGATTGGAATCAAATGCTTCATCCCCCCAACACAACAACTTATAATTAGAATTCTCAACTCCACAAAAAGTATTCCTCTTTGCTTCAATGGCTATAAAACTCTCCTTCCTCAGAGATTCCGGCAAACTAAATCCTCCTTCTCCCCAGCAAACCACCTCCCCATTAATCCGAATCGCGCAGGTTCGATTCTCCCCCAATGCAACCGATTTGAACTCGCCTTGAGGCTTTTCCCCTGCCATGTCCCCCCAACATTCTAACCCTCCATCCTGCAGAACTCCACAGACGTGGCGAAAACCAGCCTCGACTCTGCTGAAACGGCCGTTAGGCTCGTGACCAATCACACTACGGTCACTTCCCAAACACATCAACCCTCCAGATTCCGACAAACCACACATGAATTCCTCTCCCACTGCAAGAGTGCTGGAAGAGAAAAATACGGAATTATCTATCCTCAGCCAGCACTCCACCGCGTTGGAGCCGCCGTGAACACCGCAAATACGTGTATTTGAAGAGCGCAAATCTCTCAAAACGGTGCCGTTGTAAACTCTCTTGCGATCCATGTGATAACTAGCATCCGTAAACCTCCAACAGAATATGCGAGATTGGTTCGAGGAATACGATGAGCTCAACAAGCAGAGGAACCCATTCCCGCCGACGATCGCAGAAACCGACGGTATCGCGGGATTGAGTTGGATTTGAATTCTTTGAGGAAAGCTTGTGCAGTTAACAACAAGAGATGAATCAGATTTCACAATTGCACAAACTAGGGTTTGGCCGTTGGTCTCGGATATTGCGAGGGTGGAGAGTGAGTGAATGAAGGAGAGAAGGGAAAGGAGAGAAAGGGCGAGAAGAGAAGCATTCATGGAATGAATGTCAGCCATGGAAAAGCTCTGCAAGAAGAATCTCTCATGATGCTTGTGAATCTTGATTACTAGTTTATTAGAAAGATTTGGTTTTTCTGGGAGATCTTATGGAGTTTGGGTTCGAGGAAGAATCAAAGAGAAAAGGAAATTACGCGGTTTAGAGAGAGAGAGAGAGGACCAAAGACGGAGTCCGCGCTCTCTGCAGAGTAATTCGGGCACAGCGCGTAGTCAAATAAAACAAGCCTCGTCGCGATCAACTAATTTTCCGAAAAAGAAAATAGGAAATAATTATAGAAAATTTCTTCTGCGTCATTTTATTATTAGCTAATAGCCAATCAGATTCCACAACTATGAGCCCTTCAGCTTTCGATTTTTTTTTTCAATTGGCCTCTTCGTTAAACCCTATATTTAACAACGGCATCGTCTAATATAATTCACAAAATCTTATTTACTTACAAAAAGTAAAATAAAAGGAATCCCTATTGTAAAGTAAATTGGAAGAAAAATATGTACTCTCTCTGCCCTATTAGAAACAATTCTAATGAACACGAAGATTAAAAAAATGATATTGCATAGTGTATGTTATTTAATTTTTGACTTTTTAGTTATTGTCAATATATTTTTGCTTTATTTTTAAACATGATAATTTTAGCTGAACAATCTGATAAGGAATATAGAATGCTTGCAATTAGAGGGAGGGAGTATTAAGCCTGTACACTCTCACCGAGTCACTGTCTTACATAAAAGAATGCTTACTAATAACTATAGCACAATGATGTCGAGGACTTTAAATATGTTCTTCCCCTATTTTAGGGTTGGAAAATTTTTAGTCTCTTAAAGAATTGTTTCTGAAATTGGTTGACAAAAGAATAGAAGGGTGTTTTCCGAATGAATCTTTAGAGGAATCAAATTGGTCAAATATATAAAATTGTTTTAGACTATTCGGAAATGTCTATACTGTCCTTACCTTTTTTGATTAAATATATTTTTACAAAAGAATATTCGTTACTTGATAAAATTGTTTCGTCACTGAATATGATGCAAATATACGGAAAAGCTCTAAAATGCACTCCCTAAATTTTCATTTTTATACTTGATTAATAATTCTATATAACGAGTACTTTTTTCTTATATTATGAAAAAAACACGTGTCACATTATGAATTAATGAGTTTTGTTGCACATGAAGGTTATATCCGTCTTTCAACCAAGAACTCCACTTGAATTAGGGCAAATATCTATTTTCCAAACCACATAAAAATAACAATTTTCTGCAATTGCCCTCAGATTCTTAAGATTTTACACTATCACCTCTATCAGCAATCCGATTTGAGATCCCCTGATTCTGCAATAGACCTTCAATCGCGCCGACCCGTATTGGCCGCGCGCCCTCCAACTGAGATTCAGTTATCGAGTAATAATCTGATTCTTGCTAGTTTTATTTGATTGCTTTCTTTTTCAGTAGAATTGAGTATGCACATGAATAAGTGGGGTGTTTTTGTGATGTTTAACTTCGCGTTGTTTTGATATTTGTGTTTCTATGTTTATGATTTTACTTCTGTTTTGCCCACTTTAAGAATCTTCCTACTTTTTTTTTATATTCATATTGATCGAGCTTTTTTTTTTTTTTTTTTTTTTTTTGGCATTTGGTGGTTATAATTGCACTTATCAATTGATGGATCTTGTTAATTGTTGAGGTTTGTGTCTATGAATTTTCTTTTTGTTTCTCTTCTG
The DNA here is from genome assembly GCA_028984105.1 of Lavandula angustifolia. Taxonomy (NCBI): domain Eukaryota; kingdom Viridiplantae; phylum Streptophyta; class Magnoliopsida; order Lamiales; family Lamiaceae; genus Lavandula; species Lavandula angustifolia. The sequence goes on along the minus strand of CM054823.1, from coordinate 5,693,609 downwards.
GTATTTAGGTTTGGAGATTGTGGCTTCTAGAAAACTGGGCAATTCGAGTGAATTTGTGGTGAAACTTTGGAAGCCAGTTAGGAGTTTGGCATTTAAGAGTAGTTTCTCAATAAAATATGACGTTTGGAGAAGGAAGATGATGGCTTTTAAAATGTGCATTTGGTTTAAATTATCCGTTGAGACTAATGTGAATGCAGTTGTTTCTTTGCCTGGCTGAAAATGTTTATACACCGGCTTCTAGAATCGATACAAGTGTATCTTTGGCAAGTCCGACATTGTTGGTTGGATGTGGATACTTGTAGGAGAACATTGAAAGATATAGCCATAGCATTGCATTTCGAGATTCGGATAGTGAAATCTGATACAAGTAGGTTCATAGCTAAGTGCTCCAAAGATGGAGAGCATACCTGTGAAGGGGTCCAGAATCTTCACCATCAACAGGCATCTGTGGGCACGATCCGTGGAATCCCGCATTAGGAGAGGAGCTTTTTAAAAAATTGATAGGTGGTAATAGGTGCATAATGCAACAAGGATGGATTAATTTCTTCAAGGATTATATCATCAACTACGGGCGGGACTCTCCGATTGGATTTAATAACACCGGATGTAATTCATTTTGACGTTGTGTTTGGTTTTAGGCACTAGTTTTGCTGTCTTTTAATCGTTTGTAAACGTATAAGATAGCATGTATAGTATGTATCTTAGTTTTGCTTTACCCACTCGATTATACTTTCGTGTTTCAGATAAAGTATAGAGAACGCTATTTTATCGAACATTTGAGCACATTACTACAAAATATCATTCATTTGCTCATGCGGTTATTTCACTACAAGAAATTCACCGTACACCGACGGAAAATTCCGTCGGTAAACCGCGAAATTCCGTCGGTAAAAATATTACCGACGGAATAAATGCGTCGGGTCAGGCTTTGTCGGTAAATATTACCGACGGAATATTCCGTCGGTAATATTTACCGACGGATTGCCGACGAAAATAAACCGTCGGGAGATTGTCGCCGGATATTCTGTCGCAGAGGAGGAGGAAATTTAAAATAATTTTTAAATAATTTTTTTCTTTACCGACGGAATTTTCCGTCGGTAAATTTAAAATAATTTTTAAATAAATTTTTTGTTTTTATTTACCGACGGAATATTCCGTCGGTAATGTTAATATAATTTTTGAAATAAATTTTAAGTTTTTTTACCGACGGAAATATCCGTCGGTAAATTTAAAACAATTTTGTAATATTTTTTTTTGGTTTATTTACCGATGGAAATATCCGTCGGTAAAACGTCGGTAGATTTTTTTTTTAGATATAAATTTTTTCGTTTTTTTGTACCCAGTTATCGACAACCTGTAATTTTTAACCAACCAACACATCACATATATTTAACCAACCAACGCATCACATATAACGATTCAAATCAACTCAAAAAGCAAACCGAAATATAAATATATAAATCCTAAAATTCAAATATTCAGTATATATACATAAACCATAAATAAATAAATCATAAAGAGGTGGGAGGAGGGGATCGATCGTTGTCGTCCGGAGGCTGTCGTCGGCTAGAGGAGCCCATCATCTCCATAAGCTGGGTCATCTGCGCATTCATATATGCGACCTGCGCCTCGAGGCTCCTCCTAGTTGCCGACTCCTCCTCCAGTCGGCGCATGATCTCGGCATTGCTCTGGGATGGCCCAAGTGAGGAAGTAGAAGAGCGGGGCCGGGCGGCGTTGATGTAGCCGCTCCCTTCCTCGCCGAAACCGTAGAGCCGCTGCTTCTTGTCCCGAACCCCTTCCAAACGCAGATAAATCGCGTTTTTATCCGCGTGGGGGCCTTCTTCAGCAGCAATCCGCTCCACCTCCGCCTATTACAATATAAAAAAAGAAATTAGTCAAACTCAGAATTGTAGAATAATATTCTATATTGTAATTGTGTGCTTACATGAAGTCTCGCCGCCTTCATGTTGGAGAAGTCTCCACCTTTGTAATGGAGACTCTGGAAAGTGTCAAAGGCGGTGGACTCTAAGGAGCATCCCCTCTGAGAAGCCTATTGATAACATGAATAAACAAAATTATGTCAAAAACAAAGACATAAGAAGCTAAAAAACATATAAAATGAGACTTACCGTAGGCGTGAGTCTTGCGTATGGCCGACGGGACCCTCCTTTGTGCTTGCTCATCCCGGCGCCCGGCTCGGGCTCTGACCTGCGGCACTGGGAAGCAGTCTCTGACTTCTGGAGCACCTCTGGCCGCATCCAGTACTCGTTGAGGGCCGCCCACCTCTCTGTGTTGATGTAGTCCGGTTTTTTAGGGCGGCCCATCTTCATTTCGTAGTGCCAGTCGCTGAACCTCTTGGATGCCCTCTTTCGCCACATGTGGTGGACTGCTGGTCCCGGTCGGCCAGGAAAGCCGAAAGTGCTTTCGCAATTTACATGTTTATACATGTTAGATATATATAAATAAATGCTAAATTATAAGATTGTAAACTTGAAAGAAAAACTAACCTTAAATTCTTCAAAATCTTGCTCCTTAATTTCGGGAGGAGTCGGCTTTCAAGTGAACCCGGTCGGGTTATTGATCTTTTTAAAACAATCAACGATTGTCGAGGCCAATCCAGATGGCTCAAGCAATCGCCTATTATTGAAAATTGGTTAATCCAAGTGAAATTTGATATATTTAAAATTAATAAAAGCAATTATTACATACCCCTCAGGTGAAATCTCGAAACATCGGCGGCTATCCACCGAGTAAGAGTCGGTAGAACCCTGATGGGGTCCACCCGACTCAGGGGGACTGCCCCCATAGCCAGATGTCGATGGGGGTGCTCCACGCCCAGCAGGAGCTGATACAGTCCTGCCACGACCTCTGGGAGGCGCCATGTACCTGAAAACAAAGAATAATCATTAATCGTTTTTGGCCAAAAAAATAAAATAAAATTCTTTTAAAACCTGTAAGGTGTACTAGTCATCACTAAATTCCTCATCTTCTGATGTCAGAACATGTTCTTCTTCATCATCATCTCCTTCGTCAAAATCTTCCTCATCGAGTTCTATTGTTTGACGTGGATGAGATAATGTTATATCGGGTTCTACTTGTCGCGTGGTTACATGCGGTGGGTTTAGTATGTCATCTTCTTGAAATGCTTCGTCTAATGAAGATTTAGTTGGCAAATCTATCTTAAATATCGGTTTAACTTTACATACTTCCAACCATGCCTTCCTAGATTTGTTCACACTAGGATATGAGCAGTAATACACTTGATGCGCTTGTGATGCAAGGACAAATGGTTCATAATTCTGCAGCGGTTTCGTTTGATCGATAGAAACCAACTTGTATTGTGGATGTATATAAGTCCCTCTAGGGGTCGGGTCAAACCATAAGCACTTGAACAACATAGTTCGTTTTATTGGTAAACCTGGGTACTCAACTTCACATATCTCCACCAACTGTCCATAATAATCAAGTGCATCAGAACCATAATTCTGCCCTTGTATACACACTCCGCTATTCATAGTGGACTTTCCTACCCCATGTGATAAAGTATGAAACTTATATCCGTTCACAACGTAACCAGGGTACGTATAAACCGCTACTAATGGACCTTTTGCTAAATCCCGTATATACGGATTCATCTCATTGCAATAAGGGGAAGAAACCTAAAATCATAATAAGCTAATTAAGAAAAGAAAATATTTTCGAATTTATTTAGAATTGATAAGCTCATCGTACATATAATTTGAACCAAGCTCCGAATTCCTGCTCCACCGATGTTTGGTAATCTTCATCTGATATATTTGGACATGCACGTCGAATTTCTTCCTCAAATAGGCTTCATTAAAGTTGGTTGAAGTCGTTACGTATATTACATAAGTTAGAAAATAAGACAAGCGAATTATAGAGAAACTCACTTGTGATATTATGTAACCTCGTCGCAGTTCAACAAGATGTATAAGTGGGCGGCATTATACTCCTTTTGATCAAGATATCTCATTGACTTCGCGCCAATTGGACGACCTTTTGGAAGAAATATAGAGGGGACATCTATGTTGTCGACCGTCTGGCCTTCTTGTTCCACTTCGCAATTGCGAGGCATCCTCCTCAGCCTAGTGTGGATATGATCTTCAAAATAGTACGAGCAGAAATTTGAGGCTTCTTCAGCTAAATAAGAATTGCATATGGATCCTTCCACACGAGCTTTATTGCCAACATATTTTTTCAATTTCCCTAAATATCTGATAAAGGGTGGTTCAATGCATTAATAATTAGGAAGAAAGGATATTGAATAGGAAAACGATAATATGAATGATATTATACCTCTCAAATGGATACATCCATCGATATTGAACGGGACCAGGCTAAACGAGCTTCATCGCCTAAATGCACGGGAGATGCTCCATGGAATCGAAGAAACTTGGTGGAAAAATGCGCTCCAAGTTGCAAAGAGTAATTGGAATACTCTCGTTTAGTCTCCTCATATCTTCAATTCTTATAGCACGAGATGTTAAGTCTCCGAAGTATAAGCTCAACTCGTAATTCTTTGTCCAAACGAGGTTGTGGAAAAAGTTCACGAAATGCAACCGGTAGAAGCCGTTGCATGAAAACGTGACAATCATGACTTTTCATCCCAAACATTCTTAACTTACTCATGTCTACACATCTGCTCATGTTGGACACATAACCATCTGGTAGTCTGAGCTGCTTCACCCACGTTAATAATGCATGCTTCTCTGTACGACCCAGCATGTAACATGCTTTCGGATAATGTCTGTCACTCTCGTTAAGCTTCTTCGGTTCGGAGTCTAGCACAATATGTATTCAACTCTGCCCTAGACTTCGGCGTGTCTTTGGTCTTTCCTGTCACATTTAGGACAATATTGAACACATTATCAAACACGTTCTTCTCAATGTGCATGACATCGAGATTGTGTCGAAGCAACAAGAATTTCCAATAAGGAAGATCCCAGAATATGCTTCTTTTCTTCCATCCCGTAACATTTTCTTTAGAGACATATTTGTTAATACCATCGTAGTCTTCGGTGACTTTCACAAAACCATAAGCTTCAATTTGACTAAGTATATCTTCTCCTGTTCTAATGTCAGGGGGTGAACGTGCTACAACTTTATTTTTCAGGAAAGCCTTCTTATTTCGTCTGAAAGGATGACTTAGTGGTAGAAACTTTCTATGATTGTCAAACCACGACATCTTACCACTCTTCTCAAGATAAAATGCATCGATTGTTCCATGCACGTGGGCATGCGAATTTCCCATTGTACTCCATCCAGCACAACATTGAGTAGGCCGGAAAGTCGGATATGGTCCATAGCAAAGCGGCTCGCATATTGAAATTTTGCTTCTTGGAAACATCATACGCAGACACGCCATGTTCCCACGAGTTCAATAATTCGGCTATCAACGGCCGTAGAAAGACATCCAAGTTATCTTTTGGATTTCGAGGTCCGGGCACCAACACCGTGAGAAACATGAATTGATCTTTCATGCACATGCCGGGCGGCGATTGTAAGGAGTTAGAATAGCGGCCACAAAGAGTATTGTTTTCCAAATTGAGTAAATGTTTGAAAACCGTCGGTAGAAAGACCTAATCTAACATTGCGAATCTCCGAGGCAAAATCGGGAAACGTCGAATCCAAGTGCTTCCATCTTTGGAGAGTCTGCAGGGATGACGCATCACTCCATCGTCCACCGATGAAGCATGCCAACGCATATGAGAAGCGGTTGCATTAGATGCATACATCCGCCGGAGTCTAGGGGATACGGGAAAGTAGTACATTTTCTTAGCGGCCACTAATTTTTTCTTCCCTTTCCTACTAGATTTGGATTTGTAGTCTAAATATCGCGAGGTACCGCAAAACTTACAACTCTCCGAGTTCATTATCTTCACGCCAATAGATCATGCACGAATTTGGACAACAGTGAATCTTCTCTACCGGCAACCCCATGCCACTAAGCAATCTCTTAGACTCGCTGAAGTTATTAGGAATCAAATTTCCTTGGGGAAGCATATCCTTAATCATTTGACTCATCATGTCATAGCCCCTTTGCGACATATGATTCTCAGCCTTCAAGTTCATCATCTGAACTGCTGCAGACAATTGTGAGTAGGTCTCACAACCAGGCCACAACTCCGTGTCGACTGCCTGCAACATTTCATAGATCTTGTTTGCTTCATTATTTGGTGACTCCTCAATATCCGCATCATTATAATTTGGCCCAGCATGATCCATTACCATCCTTTGATAGGAGGTCGACGTGTCATTTTGTACATTTCTCGTAGCTTGTTCATTTAGGGTTACGTGTTTCTCCCCATGAGATGACCAAACTTTATAATTTTTAACGAATCCCTTCATATAAACGTGCTCTCTTACAACTTGTGTAGTCAAAAACACCTTATTCTTACAATTTTTACACGGACATCTAATTTTTTCCCCGTCCATATAATTTGCCTGGCTACTTGCCCAATCAATGAAAGCCTCAATGCCATTCACAAATTGAGGATTCAATGAACCGTCTATTGTCCACCGTGTATACATCCACGAACGACTCATTAGCTCAAATCCTGATTGTACGAATGGAGAAACAAGTTGATTATCAAGAGAAGTTCGACCTTGGTATGTCTTTAGTGAGAAAAAATTGTCTGAAATTTGTTGTCATTTGACTCTTATAATCAATCAACTAATCAGTGCTATTTAAATAAGATTGTTTAGTTGAAATTTTTTTATGGATTGTCAAGTGTAGGAACTAACAAAATAACTTTCTAACAAAATAACTTTCTAACACATAACAAAAGAACTTAACATGCTAAGCTAATTTAAACAAAATACTCAAATCCTAGTAATAGCTAAAAAGGAAAAACCCAAATGCATATTATACTATATCAAACGAAGTATAGTCATAACCAAATTCATATTAAGATATATGGTTCGTATGACCATGATTCTTGACACAAGTATCAAACGAAGTAGCAAAGATTCCAATGCAATATGCATATCATAAGTCCTGTAATCATTAGATAGAAATCAACGGATAATATTCCTCCAGTTCGAAGCAATCACATTATGATAGAATAATGTAACACGCAATTATGAAAGTTACTTACAATATGCAAGAAATTAGAATCACATTTATCATAATTATGAATTAAAACAAGAAAATACATCCAATTGCTATCTTTAATTGTCTAAAGCTTATCTCTAATCTCAAAGCTTTACTCAAATGACAACAAGCCACATTATTAAACAAATTTCATTATTGTGCAACGTATTAAGCATTTTTGAACAAAGAATTAAGCATCACAAAAGTAGTAGGGTAACCTGGAGAGAGAGGGGCTTCGGCGAGCATCGCGCGGCGAGCGGCGACGGCGAGCGCCGGGCGGCGGCGACGAGCGACGGACGGCGGACGAAGCGACTCCAGCGCGGCGGGCGACGGACGGCGGCTCCACCAGCGGCGGCGACGGACGGCGGACGAGCGACTCCACCGGCGGCGGCGGCGACGGACGGCGGCTCCACTAGCGGCGGCGACGAGCGAGGGAAGAAGACTGCAATTCTGTTCTGTTCTGCTCCTCCGCCCGTAAATTAATCTAGGGTTTACCGACGGATAAATCCGTCGGTAAATTATAAAAGATTTTTAATCAATTTAAATTAAAAATCCATTTAAAATAAATCAAAATAAATTTACCGACGGAATATTCCGTCGGTAAACATTTTTAAATTTAAAAAATGATTTTCTCAAAAAATAAATTATAGTTTCGATTTAAATAAATCAAAATATATATTTTACCACGGAATATTCCGTCGGTAAATTTAATTAATGATTTTCTCAAAAAATAAATTATAGTTTCGATTTAAATAAATCAAAATATATATTTTACCGACGGAATATTCCGTCGGTAATAAAAAAAAATAATTGGCACAATTGAAATTTGGCGACGGAATATTCCGTCGGTAAAAATAGCGACGGCTTTTTGCCGTCGGTATTCCGTCGGTAAGTTTAACAGTCATATTTCGTCGGTATTCCGTCGGTAAGCCGACCCGTGTTTCTGTTCCGTCGGTAAATCCGTCGGTAAATTTGATAATTTTTGTAGTGTTTGTCCCTTTAAACTTTCTTATATATAATTACAAAAAGTACATCACTTTATTAGCTAATAGCCAATAATATCCAAGAACTATTTCATGGCCCCCTGAATGCTCAAAATAATTTCTTTTAATCTCCTATGGGCACTTGACCTTTCAAATTTTGATCAAATGACAACGGTCACGAACGGCTTTTAAACATTCATCCATTTGATCATTCTGTCCATTTGCAAATATTTATTATAGGTACTTATGTATTTTTGCTTAAAATTGTACAAAAATAATTTAGAAGAAAATTGAAGGTTTTTTATATCATTAATAAAAGCAAATGTTTTGTAGTTTCGAAACTTTGTGTTTTAAATTTTAATTACCAAAATCATCTCAATTGATGCTTAAAGACTTTAGCAGTTTAACTGTTTAATTTTAGAGAGACAATTGCAATAAGTAAAATTTTCAAATACTTAAAAAATTGTTTATATGATCAATAAACATATAAGTACTTAAAAAAGATAGGGGTTTTGGCGAAAAAAAGTGCAAACTTGTCCGAATTTGCAATTTTAACACATTTGTTAAAACTTGGTCAATTAAATCATGAAGTTTTAATTTCTTGCAATTTAAGCCACACTCTGACCCCTAATTTTTTTCGGCCACCGGAATGTTTACTTGGACGTCCACGTGGCCATCTCAAGACAACGTCGTTTTAATAATGAAAATTATTTGCAAATTAAATCACCACATTTCAAGTTTTTGCAAATTAAATCGCTATTTTTCAAGTTTTTGAAAATTAAATCACCACCTTTCAAGTTTTTGCTAGATCAGTACCAATTCAATAAGCCAGACCGTGTGTTAAGGTCAAGATCTACATGTAAGATCGATACCAACTCTACATCTGAGATCAGTACCAGCTCAGGAAGCCAAACCGTGTATCGAGGTTGAGGTCGAGGTCTGGAGCGAGGTCGAGGGGGAAGGGGAGCTGCTGCAAGAGAACAAGGAGATGACATTGAAATTCAAGAGCATTGCAGCTAAAATTCGAATGATAGATTTGCATAACTTTATTTTTTAGACACTTTTAGTTATTGATGACTTTTGAATATAATACTCGATACTATATTATTTTAAAAATTATTTATGATTTTAAAAATTTATCAGATTCTATTTATTTTATTAGAAATATGAAATTGACTAATGTTATTTTTGTCCATTCAAATTTAGAAGGGTTCAATTTTTTCCTTTTTCTTATATTGCAAAAACTCGAAAGGTGGTTGATGAACAAATTATAATTCTCGCAAGTGCACGAATCAGTATAATACCTAATCTAGCAACTCCCGAGGTCGATCTCACAAGGACTCAGCTGAGTTCTAATTATCCTAATTATTTCACTATTTACTTGGTCCTAAACTGGGTTTGGTTTATTTAAAACTACAGAATTAAAATAGCAAGAAAGTAAGAAAAACAAGTAAAAGCGAAGCGAAGTTGATTAATGAGTGTGGTTTCAAGTTTGATAAAGAGTGCGGAGGTTTAACAATCACTATGTCTAAGATGATCGATTCATTCTCATTCTCTAGCTAGCATTTATGAATTTATTTTGTTGGTTCATCCACTAAGGCTCTAGGGATTCCATATGACGGCGGGAGATCTCTAATTTATAATCCTAGGGTCAATCAAGTGATCATATCATGAACCTAAGGATCGTATCATGCTCAAGGATTTAAGGAACCATCTAAACTATCTCAAACCAATGGTAACAATCTAGACACTTAATTACAGGTTTAAATAAATAATCGGGTATGATGCGCCGTATTATCTATTACCTATATTCTCTATAATTATCTAAAATGATGGTCAGTCACATTAAAGAATCATAGAGAAATCAAAAGCAGGCTCAACAATTAAGAAACAAAACAATTCATTCATTGAAAAACTAGGGTTTGAATCAATTCATCAAAAACATAGATCCTGCTAAACCCCCACACAAGGGGATTTAGCCACTCATATTCGTAGGAAAACAATCACAAGATGTGCAAAAAGTATCCATGGAAAATAAGTATCAGAAACCCTAAATAAAACTAAGATAGAATTATACAACCTAGAATCTAGCGGATTGATCCTCGCACTTGGTTCTTCGGTTGTAGTCTTCATTCTTCGCCTTGAATCTTCAACGGAGGGATGCTTTGGGTGTTTCTCTGCTTTGCAGGGTGGAAGAAGTCGGAATTATGGTGTGTTGTTTGAAGGAAAGAAGTCCGGAAGGGTTTATATAGGTTTTGGGCCGAAAAAAAAGTTTTTAGGCTGTAAAAGACGCAGACCGCGGTCCAGTACAAAAGCCGGACCGCAGTCCGACCTGTTCTGTCCGCGCCACTCCCGCCTGCAATTTTCTGCACTGACCAATTTTGGAAAAAATACGATATCTCCTTCGATAACCGTTGGATCGTCACGAAACTTTGCCACAATGTTCCTAAAACATAGAAATACGATGTGGACGGTGGAGATCGGATTCTAAGATTGTTAGATCCGTCTTCCACACGATTTTCCAACTTCCTTGTTACAAGAGCTCCGGAATACGGTTTTTTCAACATCCGGCTTCAAATCCTCTTCATTTTTCATCCAAACAACTCCATCTTTGCCAACAATGCATCAATGGTCATTGTTTCTTTCATTTAGGTGTCAAATACCACCAAATATGCTCAAAACGCGCAAGAAACCTACAAAACTAAAACTATCGAAAGTATACAATTCCAAGCAAAACAAAAGCTAAAAATGAATAGAAAACGATGTACATAAGCTCAAAAAGAACACGATGAGATGATATAAAAACCACTCATTAGTGGTGATTTAATTTGTAAATACTTTTCATTATCAAAACAACGTCGTTTTGAAATGGCCATATGGACATCCAAGTCAGCATTCCGTTGGCCGGAAAAAATTTGAAGGTCAAAGCGTGTCTTAAATTACAAGAAATTGAAACTTCATAATTTAATTGACCAAGTTTTAAAAAGCGTCTTAAATTTGCAAATTCGGACAGTTTGTGCTTCTTTTTTTTTCCGCCAAAACCCCAAAAAGATATTTGCAAAACACCCTTTACAAAATCTTCTTCTTATACGTTTTTAACAAAAAAAACCCTATTGTAGTAAAACTGGAAATATATGCTCATTTAAAAATGTATTTAAGCATATACTCTCAATCTCACTTTCCATAAATAAAAAGGTGCATAGTCCATGATGAAGTCATGGACTTAAATATGTTCTTCCCCTATTTTATGGTTGGAAAAAAAATTAGTTTCTTGAAGAATAGTTTATTTCACAAACAAAATATTATGAAAATCAAAAAGAGGTTTAGCACTCTACGGCGCTTTTCAATCTCATTTTGCAGTTACCCCATTTCGGCAGCAATTGCAGAAAGCCTGTCTGCAACATCCATTTTATGGACTTGGTTGACAAATTTTATTGCGAGACATCTAAGAAAAATATAATCAAAGTCCGAATATTATAAGCGGGAAGAAAGTGACCGAAAAAGTCTGAATATTGGTGGAAAGAAAGTGACTGAAAATGAAAACAATTCATTATTTATAAGATCGGATCATAATGCGATTCTTATCAACTATGTTATCGAATATAAATGAAAGTGAGAATTTGTGTAGTTATTATTTTCTATTTTAAGAAACAAGACGAGTCAAACTCGACAACCTCAAAAGGAAAATAAGACAAGTTAAGTAGGACGAATGGAGTATTAGTTAATTTAGATTTAGATAATTTTTATTTTAATTAATTTTGTACTTAAGTTTTTTAATTAATTTTTTTGTAACAAAAATTAATTGAAAAAGATTATAACTAAAAAATATATTTTAAAAAAAAGTAGAGATTTAATTTTAAAAATGGATGAATTGGTTCCTGAAACTATTACTCTATGTCCCGCTTGACTTATCTTATTTTCCTTTTTAGGTTGTCCCTTGACTTATCTTGTTTCCTAAAAAAGAAAATAATTATAATACAAACTCTCACTTTTGCTTTGTGACCTAGTTTTCTACACACAATCATTCACTCATCTACACACAATCACTCACTCATCTTAATCTTCGTGCCGAAAAGAAACAAGAGAAGTCGGGCAAGATAGAGGAAGTATTAGTTAATCTAGATATACTTAAAAAAATTATTTTTAATTAATTTTTTTATTTAATTTTTCTCGTTACCAAAAAAATTATTTAAAAAAAACTAATTAAAAAACGTTATTGAAAAATATACTCCATCCCTCCCGCTAGAAACGACATGTTTCTTTTGGACGCGGGAATCAAGAAAGTGGGTGTATGTGGTTTAGATTATTTGACTTTTTAGTAGTTAAATGTGGACCACACAATCTTTACCATTTTAGGAAACGCGTTGTTTCTAGTGGGACGATCCAATAAGAGAAACACGTTGTTTCTAATGGGATGGAGGAGTATAATTTAAAAAATATTTGAAAAAAGTTAGTTAAACTTAATTTAAAAATTGGATAAATTGATCCCTGAAACTTTTATTCTGTAAATGGTTATATGACTAACAGTTGACTAACTTAAAATTTAATAGAACGACTAATTCATCCAAACTTTCATAGTTTGAGGACCAATGAATTAAAAAAAATTAGGGACCAATACATATAAACTAGCATACTTTGGGACTATCTGCGTCAATTTACCTATCTTTTTTTAGATTACAAAATACTTTCACCATCTCATTATTCATGTCTACTATACCTAAAATGGATGTCTCATTATTTATGTCCACTACCCAAAAAGAAAATAAATTATTCCCTTCGTCTCATTGATATAGTTCACTTTGTTTTCGGCACGATTTTTAAGGAGAGTTGTTAGTTGTGTGTAAAGTTGTGGAGCCATCGAATAAAATGTGTGTAATTATTTACTAAAAAAAGAAACTGAACTATTACAGACAACCCAAAAGAAATATTGAACTATATCAATAGGACGGAGAGAGTACATCACTTTTCAATCTTTTAGTCCAAGTACTTTTTAACTTTATACTACTTTTTAACTTAATGGACCACCACTGTTAACTTTATACCACTTTTCAATATTTTAGACCTACCACTTTTTTTTCGTCCCCTGGGATGGCGTAATGGTGAAGGTGGGTGGTCTGGGACCGAAAGGGCATGGGTTCAATTCTCATTGGAACTGCTATGTGTTTCTGTCACCTTAGGGTGGTTTAACTCTCATGTGTGGTTTGCAGGCTATTGCACAGGAGCGAGGTTTACCCTGTGCGCACCAAAGGTAGCGGCTGCGGATTCCTCGTTATCAAAAAAAAAAAACTACCACTTTTTACTTTACACTCAATACCTTAATCTTCATGCTCATTTCAAAGTGAACATTCATTAATAATGAGACTGACGGAGTATAAAACTTGGCTGTGGTGATTATTTTGTAAATATAATGTGCTTTCTTGAAGAAGTAAAAGAACAAATATAATGCACCATATATGGTAAAATAATACAATAATCAGTGAATTTTTTTGCAGTAAAACATAAATTAATTAATATGAATTATATTTTTTGCATGAATTAAAATAATAATTTAAGTGCAATCGAGATTTTTTAGTGAAAATTTAACGTAGGCTGTTCTTTATTCGATATAATGACTGTTCTTAGCTCAATCTAATGATCCTATTTTGTTTGTAGTTCTCACTTGGCAAATTTTATTTTGAGAGACTTCTATGAAAAATATAACCAAAGTGAAAATTATAGGTGGGAAGAAAGTGACAAGAAAATGAAACTTATTTATCCTTTATAAGATTTGGACATCTTGCGATTCTTATCAAGTATCAATTAAGTCGCCGAGAATATACAGACTATTATATCTCCATGAATTGAAATTTGCACATTCATATCCAAAAATTATAAAATCTAAATCGACTTCCATTCATAAAAATCTGAATCCGCTGCTTCTGAAAATATCAAATGTAACAAAGTTGAAATCGTTCCAAATTTTGGTTTTTTCCATGCGAACACGTGTCCTCTATGAATTCGTAATGAGCATTGTCGGGCACATGAAGGTTATATCCGTCTTTCAACCAACAACTCCATTTGAATTAGGGCAAATATCTATTATCCAAACCACATAAAAATAACAATTTTCTGCCATTACCCTCAGATTCTTAAGATTTTACATTATCACCTCAGAAATCCGATTTCAGATCCCCTGATCTTGCAATACACCTTCAATCGTTCTTGACCCAAATTGCCATTCAGTTATTGAGTAATAATCTGATTCTTGCAAGTTTAATTGATTGCTTTATTTTTCAGTAGAATTGAGTATCGACATGAATAAGTGGGGTGTTTTTTGCTGTTTAACTTCAAGTTGTTTGATATTTGTGTTTCTATTTTTATGAGTTTTACTTCTGTTTGTGCCCCTTTGAGAATCTTCGTACTTGTTTTTCAGTTTCAGATTTGAGTAATAATCTAATTATTGGAGCTTATTTTATTGGCATTTCATTATAATTGACTTATCAATTGATGGATCTTGTTAGCTGTTGAGCTTTGTGTTTATGAAGTTTCTTTTTGTTTCTCTTCTGGTATGTAGGCTTGGAGATTGTGGCTTCTAGAAAACTGGGCAATTCGAGTGATTTGTGGTGAAACTTTGGAAGCCAGTTTGGAGTTTTGGCATTTAATAGTAGTTTCTCAATGAAATATGACGTTTGGAGAAGGAAGATGATGGCTTTTAAAATGTGCATTTGGTTTAAATGATTTGTGGGAATGGCTGAGCAGGGCTTATCCGTTGAGTCTAATGTGAATGCAGTTGTTTCATTGCCTGATCACTTGGCTGGAAATGTTTACACGCCTGCTTCTAGCATCGATGCAAGTGTATCTTTGGCAAGTCAGACATTGTTGGTTGGGCAGGAGTTCCCAGATGTGGATACTTGTAGGAGAACATTGAAAGATATAGCCATAGCATTGCATTTCGAGATTCGGATAGTGAAATCTGATAGAAGTAGGTTCATAGCTAAGTGCTCCAAAGATGGTTGTCCATGGCGTGTTCATGTTGCAAAATGCCCCGGAGTTCCCACATTTACCATTAGGACACTTCATGGAGAGCATACTTGTGAAGGGGTCCAGAATCTTCACCATCAACAGGCATCTGTGGGTTGGGTGGCACGATCCGTGGAATCCCGCATTAGGGATAACCCCCAATATAAGCCCAAGGAGATATTGCAAGATATTCGAGATCAACATGGGGTTGCTGTCTCTTACATGCAGGCATGGCGTGGGAAGGAACGTAGTATGGCTGCACTCCATGGGACTTATGAGGAAGGTTTTAATCTTCTTCCTGCATATTGTGAACAGATAAGGAAGACTAATCCGGGCAGTATCACATCTGTTGTTGCTACCGGACAAGACAATTCTTTCCATCGTTTGTTTGTTTCTTATCGTGCTGCAATCTATGGATTCATAAATGCTTGCCGCCCACTTTTGGAGCTGGACAGAGTCCATCTCAAAGGGAAGTACTTAGGGATGTTGTTTTGTGCTGCTGCTGTTGATGCTGATGATCAGCTCTTTCCATTAGCTATAGCTGTTGTCGATGCGGAAAGCGACGATAACTGGATGTGGTTCGTTTCAGAGCTCCGTAAGCTTCTTGGTGTGAACACAGATAGCATGCCAAGGCTCACAATACTCTCCGAGAGAACAGTAGGTATGGTGGAAGCTGTTGAGACTCACTTCCCTAATGCATACCATGGTTTTTGCTTGCGGTTTATCAGTGAGAACTTTCGTGATACGTTCAAGAACTCGAAGCTAGTGAATATATTCTGGAATGCTGCTTATGCACTCACAGCGGCTGAATTCGAAAACAAAGTCTCTGAGATGGTGCAGATTTCAGAGGATATCTTGCCTTGGCTGCACAATTTCAACCCTCAGCTATGGGCGGTAGCGTACTTTGAGGGCGTACGCTACAACCATTTCACCATAGCCATTGCTGAAATCCTCTACAGCTGGGCATTAGAGTGCCACGAGCTCCCTATAGTACAGATGATGGAGCAGATTCGCCTCCACGTAACCTCTTGGTTCAACGAACGTCGTAATGTAGCAGCACGGTTCACCTCAATCCTCGTACCCTCCGCCGAGAAGAGGATCTCAGAAGCTGTTGCCGATGCTCGCTGCTACAAAGTTCTCCGAGCAAATGAAGTTGAGTTTGAGATTGTCTCGACTGAGCGTACAAACATAGTGGATATAAGTAGTCGAATCTGCTCGTGCCGGAGGTGGCAACTTGATGGTCTGCCGTGCGCGCATGCTGCTGCAGCTCTCATCTCGTGCGGCCAAAATGTTCATTTGTTTGCTGAGCCTTGTTTCACGCTCCACAGCTTCCGGCAGACCTATTCGCAGATGATACACGCGGTGCCAGACAAGAGTCTGTGGAAGGAGGAGGGAGAGGGCGGTGATGGCAAGGTTTGTGTCACCATTCGCCCGCCTAAAACGCGTCGGCCTCCGGGGAGGCCGAAGAAGAAAGTGATGCGGATGGAGAGCTTGAAACGGCCGAAGAGGGTGGTTGAATGTGGTCGGTGCCATATGCTCGGCCACTCTCAGAAGAAATGCACACTGCCCATCTGACTAATTCTTCTTTCTTCCTTTTTACTCTAATCTTTCACTCTTGTTGTGATTATATAAATGTAGAATTTTGTTGCCTTGTCATCTCTTGTTTCTGTACTGGGATTGAAATAGTAAAGTCCTTAAAGAATATCATAAATCAAGAAACACATAAATCTTAATGATGCCAGTCTAGAGCACCAACACCATGTTCTTTTTTTTTTTTTTTTTTAAAGTACGAGTTAATTATAGGTTAATCATGTCTAGCATA
This sequence comes from Lavandula angustifolia, assembly GCA_028984105.1. Taxonomy (NCBI): domain Eukaryota; kingdom Viridiplantae; phylum Streptophyta; class Magnoliopsida; order Lamiales; family Lamiaceae; genus Lavandula; species Lavandula angustifolia. Next base: position 5,676,691 of record CM054823.1, on the reverse strand, counting down.
CTCTCCTGTTCGTATCTGGTTTTTTATACAAACACCAAAAGCCCTCTGCATATCCTTTCTATACAGTTCCACCAATCAACCTATTTTGGACCGACGCTTTACAAATAAGAAAACTCCACCACCGTAACTTAACTTCTCTCGAACTCCCGCCGCCGCCGCCGGCTCCTCCGCCTTACGGGCGGCGTTTGCCTCTGAGATCTATGCTTCCATTCACCACAATTAGTTAAATTTCAGTGAGAATAAGAAGTGGTTTTGTGGGTCATATTGGGGTTTTAGAGAGAGCGATGGTGATGGCCTCTGGAGCGAATGCCTTTTCTAAGGAAATGAGTATCAGAAAAGAATTGCCAGCATGTATGTAAATCTTTCCTTTCTATGTAATGGTTTGATTTTGTGTATTTATGTGTTTGTTATTTCCTTATTTGTAACTATGGAAGCTTTTTGCAATTCGTTTTCTAAAATTTTGAAGTTTCAGTGTCTAATTTGGTTTGTGGTTAGGATTACATGGTTAGATTAGGTTCTATTATGTGTTGTTCAATTCTTTGTTTACAGATATAATAAAAGAGAAGATGATTTCCCATCTTTAAAGGACTACAATGACTACTTAGAAGAGGTAGAAGATATGATTAAGTAGATAGAATCATAGAATAAACTGTAATCAACAAAGTTATGCTAGCATCCAACTGAAAATGCATTTGCTTGCAGTAGTTAATTTAGTCGAGGGGATCGATGTTCCTGCTATCGAAGCAAGAATTTCACACTACCAGAGAGAAAATGCTGACCAAATAATGAATGCTCGAGCTCGTAAGGTGCTTTATCTTAATAGCTGTCTTGCTGAAATACTATCCCTTAGATTATGTTGTTCTACCTTTCCCCATCATCACTTACTCGGTGTTTATGTGATGGAGTAGGCTGAGGAATACGCAGCTGCTTTGGCAGCAGGCAAGGGACAACTTCAACCAACGGGTGTTGACCTTGTGAGTTATCCCACTTTGTTTCAAGTGTTTTTTTTTTTCTTTGAAGTTTTTACAACTAGTTGAATCATAGTTGGTTTATAGAGAGCTGCCAAACCAACCAAGTGAACTATCATCACATGTTTCGTCATTTATTTAACATACTCATTGGTCTAATTTGGTTGCTTCTTTGTATTCATATTTGCCTAATGTTTAGATAGTATCCATACATATTATTCGTTGGTTAAAAGAGTGAAAGTATACTACTCCCTCCGTCCCAGCACAAGTGACGCAAACTTTTTCGGCACGGGAATTTATGCGGTTGTAGTTAGTGAGTAATTACTGTAGCACACCATTAATAAAATCCATGTGTGGGTCCCACCACTAACTTTTTGGACTTTTCATAATTTGATTTTTTGTTGCTGTAACTACACAAGTAAAAAATTAAAGTATTTGGCGCCATTTACAATCTAAATTTACGTTGGAGCTTCAATTAACGGTGGAGCTTGAATTAAAATAAGCGGCAATCACAATTTACATTAGGAACAGTTTGCCGCCATTAGAGGTTGGAAATCAATAAATACACGGAGGAGCTTAACAACATCAATGTCATCCAAAACAGTTGCAGAAAATGACTAAAACTAGTAAAATCTTTCAACCACCGAGCGCAATCAAGTCGTACAGTTCTTGCTTCAAAACTCGAAGAATGGAAAGCCAAATCGTGGAGCGGTGCCGGAAGCAATGGTAAAATGGAGTTGTTCTAGTAGCACTATCTACCGCCTTTGGAGAACTGCAAAGAAGCAACAAAATGAAGGTGAAGTAATTTTTTTACAAAGTGGCAAGATTACTACAACTAGGAACAAAAGAATAATTATTGATTTAGAACTAATCAAAAGTATAGAGTTGCATAAGAGAGCTACAATTAGAAAGCTAGCAAGTGGCATTCAGCTAGCAAGTGGCTCAAGCTGTAGCAAGAGTACAGTTGGGAGGTGGGTTAAAAATGGGTTGATCAAAGCACACTCTAGTGCAAGGGTGTATGATTGAGATAATGAAGTAAGCCTAGCATATGAACAATGTAGATCAATTGGTGAATGCAGTAAGCCTAGCATATGAACAACTGTCTCCTATGACATTGAACAAGGTTTTCTTGTCTTTGCAAGGGTGTATGATTGAGATAATGAAGTGCAAAGGGCAAAACTGTTACAGGATCCCACATCTTAAAAAAGATAGCCTAATAAGGCAAGAAATGCTTCCTAAAGATTTAGAAGTGGACCAAAGTTTGGTTGAGGAATGCATAGAGTATATGACTGAAAATGGGATGATAACAGACATTGTTGAGCTACGGAACAGACTAGGTTTGAATGTACAAGACTGGACAGAACAGTAAGTAGCTTTTGTAATTATATTTTGTAAGTAGCCTTTGTAAGTAGCTTTTGTAATTATCTTTTGCCCAAACAGACATATGGTATCTTTTGTAAGCAGCATTTGTAAGTATATTCTGTAAGTATCTTTTGTAAGACTAGGATTGTTGTCTTTTAGTGAATTTAAGCCTAAACAGGTTAGCTAAGATGCAAATACCATATGCAGCAGCTTTTTTGGGTTGTATTCAACATAATGAACACAATCCACCCAAGCAAATCTGCATATGCAGGAGCATAAACCCTGATTAACCTGTACTATTAAAGAAATCATAAACATTTCTAAATCACAGCTCGATACACTGCAGCTACAAAACATTTTTCATGCTACAATTTTCCATTCACAATTAAACATACTGGAGGCACAGCTCCATTCACAAAACATTTTCCATTCACAAAACATACTGGAGGCACAGCTCCATTCACAAAACACTCGCAGAGCCGTAAAAGCAAATCTCGCATACTCGGAGGCACAAGCATTTGCCACATTTCTAAATCAAAGCTCAAAAACAGATCCCAATGATTATAGTATTGACAATTTTGAAGCTCATAAACAACCACATATCTAAATCACAGTTCCAAAACATATTACAATTGCAGAAAACGAAATCACGTTTCAAGCACATATCGAAGCACATAAAAGGAGTCACAGGTCCAGAACTGTGAATCAAGTTAATAGATCTCACCGGATTAGGGTACCGTGGCAAATACTGACGAAGCATTGTGTGGACTTCGTCTTCAGTGGCCAGCCCTTCCTTCGCCCTACGCTTCTTCTCTTCCGGTATCAACGAGAGGAAGGCTTCGACGCGCGCCTTCGCTTCCGCAACATCGCCGTCCACCTCGCCGCTCAGATCTGGCCTTTTAGGCTTCGGATTCCTCGGATTTACTTTAAGATCTGGAACTTTATTCCTCGGATTTTGCATTACCTTCTCCAAGGAATCGTAGTTGTCCCTCGATGGAGAGGTATCACCGCTCTCAGAGCCGGAAATAGATAGATCTACAGGATCTATCTCCGTTTCGGGCACAATAGAGTTGAACTTCATCATCGCGTGGTTGCTTTCGCGAAAAGCAGGACGGGAAATTTCTAAATCGGAGAATAGAATGGGCGAATCCGAGGAGTTCTCAGTGGCGGGGATGTTATTCATCACTGCGGGGAGGGGTTGCGAAGCTTGGATTGGATGAACACGGAAGAAGTTCTTCGAAGGGGAGGGAGGCGGCGCAAGAAGAATCGCATGAGAAGGAGGATGATAGGATTTCAATTACTGATAGGGTAGAAAATAGGAGTCAAATTAGTTTAGTTTAATAGAAAGATTTAGTGTTTTAATTAGTGGATTAGATAGTTAATTAGTTAGATTAATTAAGTTAATTATTTCCATTTTCGGAAATGTGTCACTTGAAAAGGGACGCCCGAAATGGAAAGTGTGTCACTTGAAGTGGGACGGAGGGAGTACTATTTTACTTGTATAAAAGAATCTCTGATTTGGGAGTCAATGTGAAGACAAGTTTCTTCGTTCAACATACTTAGCTAAACTCGGTTTCTTTTTTGGATTGTCACTGGCCTAGTGTTTAGATAGTAGCTATAAACTTGAAAGTGTACTAGTTGTAATCCAAGAAAGGTAATGAACGTATAAAGGCGCCAGCCCCGGTGAAGAAGATTATGCAGCATGCATTGTAATCTTTTCAAACATTATGCTACAATTCTGTGTATTGTGTTGTGTAAATGATCCACAAAATATTTAATCTGTTATTTTTGTGGCTCTTAATTATATGCATTGATGAATGCAGTTGTTGGGATCCCTAGAAGGGTGCAGCAATGTTCCCCAAGGGCAATATGCACCTGCAGTTGCTGGGGGGAATTGCACAGCCTCGGCCGATGGGCATGGGCCCTCAACCTAATCCCACTTGGCTCCGGTAATGAATATGAAGACGAAGAAACCATGCGACTCCGGGCAGAAAAGCTGCTAGGGCCGGTGGATGGAGTGTGGAGATGAGCAAGAAAAGGGCACTTGAAGAAGCTTTTGCTACCATTTGGTTGTGATATAAAATACCTATCATGCTTGGAGAATGAGAGAAACGGACCTTAAAAACCTCAATGTATCGTGTTGATGTGTATCAGACGCTCTGACATTTTAAAGGTATTTTAAGGGGAATATAACCTAATTTATCATGGAGCAGGCCCAAACAGTGATGGTTTGTTTGGTCCCTATGTTGGATCGGTCTCTATGGACCATATATTTTCACGTATAGTAGTTTGATATTCATACCAGCTTACACGTGAGGGGTTGTGTTAGAGCATATTATTATGTCTCACATGGACTTGGTGAAGATTCAGATTTATTTATAAAAGATTGAATCTCTTTCGTTTACAAGACATTTTAAAGTAAATGTGGCCCAATTTATTATTATTTATTATGGATTTGTTATTCTTAAGTTATGTTTAGTTTAAATATATATATAACAATGTGTCATGACTTATTAAAAAAATATTGTGTCATGTGTCCGTATGTGGAGTCCGGTGCCGTGTATTTCGTATTAGTGCAATTTATGGGAGGATAAATATCTTCATTTTTCAGATATCCAAAAGTGTCCTACACAGTTCAAAAGCTTATCATTTAATGCAACCTTATATGTATACTAGAACATGTACACCGCTTTTGCGCGGTGCCCGACTATATATGTGTTGCGTCGTCTTATGGTTTAATTCGTGTAATTCTGATCCTTTTAGGGTTAAGAGTATTGAGTGTTTGTGTTGATTGTGTAACGGAAAAGAGCAATAAATACATTAACATGAGTTTAGTCTAATTTGAGCTATTTCAACGTTGTACAAGCTTAAGATACAAATACACATTGGCATAGTATACCATTTTGCAAGATTCTTCTACTCGTACGATTGTATACTCTTCTAGCAAAAATTAGACAAATGAATTCATATACAGAAATCTGGTAGAACATCAACCTTTTTAATAAATGACTAAAAGGAAAATGGAAGTTTAAATCACCAAAAAAATGCGGCTTGCTTGACTTAAGTTTTGTTTGAAACGGAGCTCCATATTCTAAAATAGCCACTATACATAATGACATTAGAGATTGATTACTACAATTTAAACATGAAGTGACTACATACCAAGTCTGCAATTGAGAGTGATTTTATAATTGATTGTATATAAGACGCGCTAAATTGTTTTGAATTTTCAAAATGGAACCATATTTCAAAATACGATAGTCCTTATTATATATACACAAGAAATTAGTACCCCTCTTCAGTACAAGATTTTACTATGATTTTTTATGATTTCTTTTGTTGCAGTTTGAGATTCTCTCTGAGCTCCTAGAATTTCACCTTGATTTCTTCATTATTTATCCTAATTTATCCTATGATTAAGGGCTGAATATTACCCTGTCCTAGAATTCATAAGTAGACTTATGAGTATAGTATATTATGACTAATTTTTATGTAGTGAAGTATTAATAAGTATTTCTGTTCATCATAAATAATCCTCATATATTTATAAGAAGTAATACGAATATTAAACATCATATGTTAACTATAAAAATGAACTTATACTAATATTAATATACATAAAAATATTAAAGTAATATAATTAATAGATTAATAAATAATTGGCATATTTCTGTCATCGCAAATTTTTTTATCATAATTACAAACATGTTGTCGCTTCATAAAAATGTAAATACTGCCAAAAATGACAAAAATGGGAATGCACATAGAAATTGCGACATGAAATTTTAAATGGCTAAAATGAGCCTCATAAGAAAGGAGGTGATGTTGTGGTAGGGACACTTTTGTCATTTCCCATAGCACGTCAAGTAGCATACCTATGTTCTTATAAGTATCGTAAATAAATAAATTTCAGACATGAAGCATGACGAAAGCTCCACTAGTTTCAAATGTAATAGAAAATGAATTTAGAAATACTAGTAGTATTATTATTTTATAAGTTTATATACATTTTTTAAAACAGAATAGGGTCAAACACAGCAGGAAAATGACTGTTATTTTATTTTTATTCTTTCGTTTGAAGTGAAATGGACCACTGCTAGGGTTTCTTGTGGTCCACTTTCAGAACGTACACATTAATGAAGTGACGTACAACTCGTGATGCATGATGTAGCCAGTTTTAAATGCAATCTAAACCCACCTCCCACCTCCCACCTCCCACCTCATTATTAATAATGTTAAGAATATTTTTTCTCTATTAGAGCATCCACACTAGTAAGAAAATTGCCATCCATAATTATGGATGAATATAGTCGAGCGATGCAATAAAATTATAGATGGAGAGAGAAAATTAAATGTTTAAACCTTTGGATGGAGAGAAAGTGTCTTGTATGGGATCCGCTGTAAATATTTTGTCAACAAAAATCAACAAAAACAACATCAACCAAATTCATCAAGCAAAATCGACCAAATTCATCAAGCAAAAACAACATCAACCAAATCCATAAACAAGCAACAACAATTTTTCATCAAGAAAAAAAAAATTCATCAAGCAACAACAATTGAAAGAGAGAGAGGCGGCGCGGGGAGCGGAGCCAGCGGCGGCTCGGGGAGCGGAGCCAGCGGCGGCTCGGGGAGGCAGGAGGTCGGAGAGCGGCGGCTCGGGACTGGCGGCGGTCGGGACTGGCGGATCGGAGGCAGCGGCGGCTCGGGGAGGCGGCGGTCTGGACTTCCGCGCGGGCTCGGGGAGGCGGCGGTCTGGACTGGAGGCGGTCTAGACTGGAGGGGGGAGAGGAGAGAGGCAGGGGGAGTGGGGAGGGGGGGAGGGGAGGCGGCGGTCGGGACTGGACGCGGAGGGAGAGAGGCAGGGGAGGGGGGAGGGGGGAGAGAGGCAGGGGGAGGGGGGGGGGGGAGGGGGAGAGGAGGCTTATATTCTCGAAATATTTCAACCGTTAAAAAATAACCGTTTTTAGCCGTTGAGAAAGTTTATATCCGTTGCATCATATTTCTATATATATGTTGCATAAGTTACAACAATGAAACCACACATTCTATATAGTAGTGAATGGTTCATTGTTTCTCACATTCTCAAATATTGATTCATTTCAAAGTTTTGCTACTACAAAAATGGCTCAATATTCTACAACCAGTTCTAGTTCTTCCAGTAACAACGAAGAACAAATCAATGATCCTGAGTATGATTTGTATGAAACGATTCTTCAACATCGTCAGACAATAATGGCAGAATATGAAAGAAAGTGTCTCCAGGCTAGGCGTCAGCCGAGAAGGTACATCGAAAGGAATCGTGAAGACGGACACGAAAGACTTTTCAATGATTATTTCGCCGAGGTCCCCGTGTATTCCGCTGCAATATTTCGACGGCGATTCCGAATGCGGAGAGACTTATTCCTCCGAATAGTGAGTGCACTTGAGAATCACTCGTCATACTTCCAACAAAGGAACGATGCAATATATCGTAGAGGCTTGTCTCCTTTACAAAAATGCACCGCGGCAATTCGTCAATTGGCGTACGGAGTACCAGCCGATCATCTTGACGAGTATCTCCGAATGGGGGAATCAACTGCAATCAAATGTCTTTTTACATTCTGTAAGAATGTGGTGGAGATCTGGGGCAGTCAATATTTGAGAAGGCCAAATGCAGCTGACGTTCAACGTCTTACTCAGATGCACAATGATAGACATGGATTCCCGGGAATGTTGGGAAGTCTTGATTGTATGCATTGGGAATGGAAGAATTGTCGATCGCGTGGAAAGGTCAATTTACGAGGGGTCATGGTTCTCCTACGATTGTGCTTAGAAGTCGTCGCTTCCCAAGATCTATGGATATGGCATACCTTTTTTGGTGTAGCTGGTTCACGAAATGATATTAATGTGTTAAATGAATCTCCGTTATTCAACCAGGTGCTCTCAGGAAATGCGCCTGAGACTAATTTTACGGTAAATGGCACACATTATAATCAGGGGTACTATCTGACAGATGAAATTTATCCAACATGGGCTACTTTCGTGAAGTCTTTTCCGTGCCCAGACGATCCAAAGAGGAGTCTTTTTAAAGAAAGGCAAGAGGCTGCCAGAAAAGATGTCGAACGAGCGTTCGGGGTACTCCAAGCTCGATGGGCAATCGTTAGAGGGCCAGCTCGATCTTGGTACAGGAAAAGAATAAAATCTATCATGTTAACTTGTGTAATTTTGCACAACATGATTGTTGAGGATGAGGGGGATATGGTTGCATCTTTTCCCAATAATGAAGATGATGAACCCCCACAATTCGTTCAAGGTCCAAATCCAGAATTTCGAAATGTGATTCGAACCAACTCCGAGTTACGTAGCAGCGATGTGCATCACCAACTTCGACACGACTTGGTTGAGTATATATGGACTCGCTACAACAACAATTGATCGATTAGTATTTTGATGTACTAGTTCGTAATTTTTATTTTAATTGTTGTATTGTTTAATTTTCATGTTATTGCAAGTTTTTAAATTATTTTTTCCCCTTTCTTAGTATTTATTGTTTAATGAATTTATCGAAATTAATTAAAATAGTGGGATCCAATAAAATAAAATTAATGTTTGAAAAATTAATATAGTGGGACCCAATAAAGTAAAAAAAATTATATGGATGGATGAAGGAATGTGGTTGAGTGTTTAAAAATTGAGTGTTTAAAAAAAAACTGATGTGGCGGAGAGAGAATGTTATGGATGTGTGTTTAAATCTTGGAGCAATGCGGATGCTCTTATAAGATTATTTATCCGGCGATCTAATTTATGCAACTTATTTGTGTACCAAAAAAAAATATATTTCTTTTTAAATATCTCATTATTCTTATTTTCATTCGAAAAATAAAAGTAATTTGTGGACTACAGTCAATTTAAATAGTGGACACCATCACTTTAACATACTTTACATTCACTTTCTTAAATTTCGTGTCGAACACAACTAAGACAAAAATAGTATTATCTTCATCCCACTATTTCTGAATCACTTTCCCGATTGTGACGTATTACTATTTCTGACTTCATTCCAATTTAGCAAAAAATTAATGCACTCTCTCCCTTTTTTTCATATTCTCTCATACTTTATCTATTATATCATTATTTCACTCATTTTCTCTCACATACTTTATCATCTACTCTCTCACTCTCTATTATCTTACTCATATTTTCTTTCATACTTTATCATCAAATAGTGGCTCAGAAATAGTGTAACGGAAGTAGTAGGATGGAGGAAATATTTTTTAAAAAAATTTCTTGAACATTCACAATTAAAAAAATAAGACTTTCGACCGATGTGTGTCAGTTTATTAATTAGTAACTTATTCATATGGTATTGCTTTTAATAAATGGGATCCTTAATTATATTAGGAAAATTTTGTTTCCAAGTCATTATTACCACCCATAAAGTATTCCATACATGGCAATAATTTGTTTAAGCCCCCACATATTGCAAATTCGTCCATAAAAGTTGAGGATTGCTTGTTGGGGAATTTCGGATTCATCCTCAAGTGCCTTATGCTCTTTCTTTCGCCAACACCTAACAATGTCCATTCTTGTCCTTTCCACTTTTCTTTAATCATCACAAAAGTGTGGTTGGCTACTTTGGATTGAGAATGAAGTTTATCCCGTCAGATTAGTTGTTGGGTGTATTGCTTAAAACGTTGAATAGTTTTTTTTTTTTTTAAATTCTTTTTTTAGGACGATTAGATCCAAACTAATATTTAAGATGCGCTAAATTGACGATAAGCGACTGGATCATATGAAAACCCACATTTAACGTGATAACTGTAAACCATACATAATTATTATATGTTTTATGCATACTCTTATGTTTTTTTATGCAAAAAACCTATAATTTTACATTATGCATAACCGTACATATTTTATGCAGAAGACAAAAGTTTAAAATATTTGCATAAAATATATAAGGATTATGCATGATTTTTATCACAAAATCCACACCCTTTAGATAAAAATATAAATCACATTAGCGGTTGCCTTTAAATTGTGCATAGTCATGATTTTTTTTCCTAACTCGAAATAATAGTTTCGAAAATTGGAAAAGCGACAAATTCAATTAAATAAAATTATTTATCCTAACTTCTAGATATACCGACAACATCTAACTTAATTTGTATTTATATTTCTGCATAAATTTTGATCTGATTAGTCAATTTTGTTACATTTAATAGTAATAATAGTTCTTGGCATCACAAGTTAATTTCAAATCCCCAAATAAATATTTGTTTAATAATATTATACTGTAAAGTAGATACGAAGTAAATCTAATTTTAACCGAACAAACATTTATTTTGAGGAATTTTAAATTAAAATACGATACCAAGAACTATTATTGATTAATATTAAATGTAACATGATTGAACAATCAGATTAACCATTTAAAAGTAGAAATAGAAATAGAAAGAAAAATACTAACTAAATTATAGTATGTGGTCGGCATACTTAGTGCAAATACCCTGCTAGCTAGGCCCGAGCAGAAAAGCTATTATCATGAGGGAGTACTGAAGTAACTGAACCCTTTGGGGTACGCGAAACGGCGTCGTGGTGTCCACTTTGGATGCCCAACAATTTGAGCTTGTTTTACCGGCCCCACCGCTAGCCCTTCTGTCTTCAAACCCTAATTTCAATTATTGTTGTTTTCCTCTTTATATTAACCTAACTCCAAGTGACGGTCCAAAATCCCCTTTTTTATTTTTTCCTCTCTCTCTTTCTCTCACACACACGTCACACACTTGAGTTAGTTGGTTGGCTTTGGCCTATAAATTGAAGCTCCGCAACCATGAATCCTTTTTCTCTCTCTCCTCCATTTTCGCTCTCCTTATTTTCTTGTCTCTGCACCCGGCAATCCCGCCGGCCGTCTCTACCGTCGGAATATAGCCCTATATTTTCTGTTTCCATTCTTGATATATATACCTATATACCTATATATCCCGAAGGTTTGCTCTCTCTCTCTCTCTCGTATTTCATGATCTCTGATTAAAGAGATTTAGATCTACTGTGTCCTTGGTATATTCGTTAACATTTTTCAACGACCCTTTGAATTGATCTTTTCGTTTTTTGGCACCACTTCTTGATCTTTGTGGGTTCTGTTTTCCTATACTTTCAACTGTTTTTAAGTGGATCTGGCAGTTTTCCTTGTGTATTTCTTTGAGTTTTGTAATGTGGATTCTTTCTTTCTTTTTCTAGTTTAATTTTTTCGAAGATCCAATCTTTATATTTCAATTTTCCCACTAAATTTGGACATATTTTGCTCTGTCCGGAGAATACGGGATAGTGTATAAATATGCAATTTCTGTAAATCCCGAATTCATAATTTAATTCTTAAAAATATTTTCTGAATTTTATATTCTATATTTTTCATTTTGATACTCGGTAGAATTTCTCTCTCTCTCTCTCTCTGTCTCTGAGGTGGGTTGTAGCGTATGATTAATTGATTATGAATAAGAAGTCGCTAAGACTAATCTTAGTGCAGTTATGTTTATTTGTTTTGGATAAGGATGTGAAGATGGCAACATGGCTAAGAATGTGAATATTGGTTTAGTTATTCGGATTTATCCAATTTTATTATTGTTGGATAAGATCGTATTAATTCCGGTAATTAGTTGTTTTGTGACCTTTACAGTTTACACCCTATTTCCAATTCTCATATAAGTTTGGAGTTTGATATTTTGGTTCGACCCTCCATATGCACGTGTTTTATTTCCGCCTGTCTGCATCATGTTTGAACTTTTAAGATGAAGGTTAACTTAGAATATAAGTGGTAGACTTCGTCTTGTTTGGTTGTTTCCGTTTGGACAAACTAGTTCTTGATATACGTATATCTTCTTCAGACCAGACATATATGAATGCTAGCTGACTAGGAGTTGTAGCACGTGTTCTTTATACTTGATGATGTAAGGCAGCTCTGTCTCAAACTGGACTGATGATTAAATCTTTGTTGGTAATACAGAGGATACTCGTGTCTGAGTTGTAAAAGATTATGGATTGTGTGAAGGTTCATCTTGATGGTGGTAAGGGGGGAGCAGAAGGTGCGAAAGAGGGGGGACTTAAGAACGTGAGTTCCCATTGCTCGATGTCGGAAATGGATGATTTTGATCTCGCAAAGCTACTTGAGAAGCCCAGATTAAACATAGAGAGGCAGAGATCATTTGATGAGAGGTCACTTAGTGAGTTATCAGTTGGTCTGTCAAGAGTCTACGACAATTACGAGAGTGCGTACTCACCTGGACGATCAGGATTCGATACCCCTGCCTCGTCTACTAGGAATTCCTTCGAACCTCATCCAATGGTTGCGGATGCTTGGGAAGCCCTCCGACGGTCGTTGGTGCACTTCCGCAATCAACCAGTTGGCACAATTGCTGCTTATGATCATGCTTCCGAGGAGGTCTTGAATTATGATCAGGTATTACTTGTTTACCGACAAAAACTTATCTGATATTTATACTGAAGTTGTGGGCGAATTAAGATTCGTAGTGTGTTTTTCTTTTTTCTTATATGTAATTTGCATTGACTGCAGGTTTTCGTTCGAGATTTTGTGCCGAGTGCACTTGCCTTTTTAATGAATGGTGAGCCGGATATTGTTAAGAACTTCTTATTGAAGACTCTTCAGCTTCAAGGGTGGGAAAAAAGGATAGACAGATTCAAGCTTGGCGAGGGCGCTATGCCAGCAAGTTTCAAAGTGCTTCACGATCCAGTCCGCAAGACTGACTCAATAATAGCAGATTTTGGTGAAAGTGCTATTGGACGAGTGGCTCCAGTTGATTCGGGTTTCTGGTGGATAATTCTACTCCGCGCATACACAAAATCCACTGGAGACCTTTCTCTGGCCGAAACACCCGAGTGCCAAAAGGGGATGAGGCTTATTCTTGCCTTGTGTCTATCAGAAGGCTTCGACACATTTCCCACCTTGCTGTGTGCTGATGGGTGCTCAATGATAGATCGCAGAATGGTGAGATATCTTAATATTTTTTAGCATTTCAAACATTTGACTGATACATATGCCATCTTTAGCACTCTTGCCTTCTTTAAACCAATCTGAAGGATATATTTCATCTTAAAGTTTTGGAGTTTGAAAATGAGAATGTTGAAGCTTGCTAATGCTTATTTATCCATGATTTCTAGTAAGGCATCTAACATGTTTCCCTTCAAACTAACTGCACAAACCAAGTCATTGTGGCAAAATGTTATACTAATGAGTTATGTTTCTGCTGAGAATCTGAATTTGTAAGATGTCGCAACTAAGAGTGATAAGGAAAAGGTAACAATGTATTTAGAGAGAAAAAAATACCTGAGACTTTAGAGTTTTTGATTTTTGTCAACTTCAACAGAATTGAAAATCTATAAATGAATACTTGATCTTGCTTATATTGGATGTTTGTTTGATGGTATGAGCTGAGAGCAAGTTTAATTATGCAATCCTTGATCTTGAAGCCCTCAAGACAATTCGTGTTAGTATACCTGTAAGACTTTGTCATATTATGTCCTTGCATGTGTATGCAGTCAGTTAAATCTGTTATGGTTATTAATGGCTTAATTCTGTGGGTTGAAGTTAAAACAAATATACAATACTGAGGATGAATTAGGCAAATTATGCTCTTTGATTTCAATTACATCATCTTCGTACTTGGATACCAAACCTATTTCTTCTTCTTTGAGAAATGTTAATAGTAATTTAAAATCTGCAATTTGACAGGGTATATATGGCTACCCAGTCGATATTCAAGCACTGTTCTTTATGGCTTTGAGATGTGCTCTGGCACTGTTGAAACACGACGCAGAAGGAAAAGAGTTCGTCGAGAGAATAGTCAAGCGTTTGCATGCCTTGAGTTATCACATGAGAAGTTACTTTTGGCTCGACTTTCAACAATTGAACGACATATATCGTTACAAAACTGAAGAATACTCTCACACTGCTGTCAACAAATTTAACGTGATCCCTGACTCGATCCCAGAGTGGGTATTCGACTTCATGCCAACACGAGGTGGTTATTTCATTGGAAACGTTAGTCCAGCTAGGATGGACTTCAGATGGTTTGCTTTAGGTAACTGTGTTGCCATATTGTCTTCTCTCGCCACTCCCGAGCAAGCTTCTGCTATTATGGACCTTTTTGAAGAGAGATGGGAGGAGCTCGTCGGAGAAATGCCCCTCAAGATATGCTACCCAGCTATTGAAAGCCACGAGTGGCGAATTGTGACCGGGTGTGATCCGAAGAATACAAGATGGAGTTATCACAATGGAGGTTCTTGGCCAGGTACGTTGTTCATGCTTTAAATCCCTTTATTTGTTAAATAAATTGAAAGAAAACTCATCTTGCAATAGAATTGTTCTTACATTAGTATCAAGACTACGATGCAAGAGATTTATCATTGCTTGTCGAAATCTATCCATTTACACTCTCTCTGCTGCTAAAATCCTTTGCATCTTGGAGCAGTGCTTCTATGGTTGCTAACAGCTGCATGCATCAAAACCGGACGGCCTCAAATTGCAAGACGAGCAATTGATCTTGCAGAGAGCCGCCTCCTAAAGGATAGCTGGCCTGAATACTACGATGGGAAGTCAGGAAGATACATAGGGAAACAGGCAAGAAAGTACCAGACATGGTCGATTGCTGGATACCTCGTTGCAAAGATGATGCTGGAGGATCCTTCGCACTTGGGCATGATCTCCCTCGAAGAGGACAAGCAAATGAAGCCCCTCATCAAGAGATCCTCGTCGTGGACTTGCTGAACGGAAGAATATAAAGAAAGCTATAATATAGAGGAAAGGTGAGAACCCTATTTTCGTTTTAGTTCAATCTCAGCTCTATTCTTTGTCTGGTACCCTCTTTACTAGGTCCAGTTGCAATAATTTCAGCTTTGTGTGTACATTTCTCTTTCATCTTCTTCCCAGACATTTGATCATTTGCGGTTCAATCAATTTGAAAATTTTGATGTTTCTGTTCTTGTAAGTTATCAAGTTTTTTGTTCTTGTCCAAATAAATTTACAGTCCTCTTTTACCTACTCCATCCTTCCCGCTATCGGAAAAGTGAGTTACAAATAGTGGGATTGTGGGATTGGGATGGAGGGAGTATATACTAACTCTAAGAAAAATTAAATTTATTTGAAAGAGAAGAAAATATGGAGTTGGGTGGGTGAATGAGCTGGCGGTTTTGTTGTATTGGTGTTTGGCTGAGCTGTCTAACCTTAGCTTTTGCCTGAGAAATGTACTCATTTATTCAAACCTATGTCTTGTCATCTTCACTGCTCCAGTATTTCCTCCTACATTTACTCCTCTGGATCTCTCTCTCTCTCTCCTACACACACACATATTTGCCTTGTTAAGTTCTGGCTGATTTGGGTTGGAATCTTTTGTTTCTGTTTGGAGTTCAAATCTTATTTTAATGGTATTGATGCATGTCAGATATATCAAAATCAGAACAAAGAGATTGATGTCTTGTCAATGTTTTGTACCGAACTAATGTTTCTTTAAAAAATACTAATATTGAATTGGATAATGATTGTGATTATGTATAAATATTGTGATGATCACTTTATTATTAAAAAGAGAGATTTTTAGAAAAAGAAAAGATGGTCGGATTGGTGTTATTATCAACATATTATACTAAGCAAAAGATGAGAGAGAGACGTTAGCCAAAACTTTTGGTTGAGAATGTCTTAGTTTTTCTACTCTATTTTGCCAACATTTCACTCTTAAGTAGCTTTAGCCGCCTTAATTATCAGAAACACAATCATATCATATCTTCTAATTTTCCATATATATATATATATATATACATACTATCATTTCAAAATTATAATATCTATCATTTCAAAATAGTAGGGATGAAAACTGATGTTTTGAATGCAGCCAGCTAAACTGCACTGTAATAAAATATACATCCACGGACGGCCTTCAGTTTCTTATGGTCCCCACTTTCCACCACCACTTGGACCATTTATCTCTCTCTCTCTCTCTCCCCCCTTCTCTCTCTCTCAAAAAAATAAGACACACCTTCAACCTTACTCTCTCAGAAGGACAGCAGTCAACCACTACCAATTACTTCCACTTGTCAGTTGGCTCTAAGACTTTGCATCAAAACAGCTTGTTACCTTCTCTCTCTCCCTCTTTCTCTCTCATGAATGGCATCGATTGATGATTGGAGGAGCTATTCTGATCTGCCACGAAGATTTTCTTGAAAAATAAAAACGTAGCTTGCTCTCCCACCAAAAATGGAATTTATGGAGACACACACCAAAAATCAAGGAAGGAATACGAATAGCAATAACTCAGACCACCGCGAGCCGCCGTCTTCCCTACAGCTCGTCTCCCACCACCACGAAAGTCAACCCGAACCCGGTTCTGGGTCCCACGGTCCATTCATGGGCTCCATATCCATCCAACAATCAAGAAACTTAGCCCACTCCGCTTCCCCATCCTCCTCCGCCCTCACCACCACCACCGCCGCCGCAAACAACGACGACAACAACAACTCATCCGCCAATAAAGCGGTAAAGAAACCCTCCAAAGACCGGCACACAAAAGTCGACGGCCGGGGGCGACGCATCCGCATGCCGGCCTTATGCGCCGCCCGGGTTTTCCAGTTGACCCGGGAATTGGGCCATAAGTCCGACGGCGAGACGATTGAGTGGCTGCTCCACCAAGCCGAACCGTCCATCATCGCCGCCACCGGAACCGGCACGATCCCAGCTAATTTCTCAACTTTAAACGTGTCGCTCCGCAGCAGCGGCACCACCATCTCAGCGCCGCCGTCGAAATCCGCGCCGCTCTTCCTCGGCGGCGCCACCGGCATGCTGGGGTTCCACCACCAGCTGACGACCGATTCCCATTTCAGCCAAGACCCAGAAGATAACTACATGAAGAAACGGTTCAGAGAAGACAGCAGCGGCGCCGCCTCGCCCAAACAAGGCAGACCCACCGTCCAAGATCAAGAACCGGGTTCGGAGCCGAAAGCCGGCTCAACTCAGCACTCGAACTTCATCCCGGGTCCCGCCATGTGGGCGGTGACTCCGGCTGCGGCCAACGTGGGCAACGCCTTCTGGATGCTCCCGGTCTCGGGAAGCGCCGCCGCAACCGCGGCTGCCCAGCAAGAATGGCAATACAATACTTCTTCAACGCAGAGAATCGGCGGATTTGAGTTTCCCGGAGCCGGCCGGTTCAGCCCGGCTCAGCTTAGGTCAATGGTTCTGCAGCAGCAGCAGCCGCCGGTTCAGCAGCTAGGTTTGGGCGTGACGGAAACTAACATGGGAATGTTGGCGTCGATGGGTGCTTACAATAACAACAGCAGCAGCAGCAGAATTGATTTGGGCATGAATTTGGAGCACCACCACCATAACCACCACCACCACCACCACCAAAATCAGCCGCAGCAAAGCGACAGCGCCGAAGAGAATGGGAAAGACTCACAATAGTTTCCAATTCTATTTACAATATTCTTCAATAGTTTGCTCCACCTTCTTATATTTCCATTGCTCATCATCCTTTTTTTATTTATTTATCATAGATAGGGTAAAAATTCAAGATTTGTGTTGTGTGCATATCTTTGTTTTTAACTGTTGTTTGCCGCGGTAAGTACCTATGTTTTCACCACCTTTCATTCTCTCTCTCTCTCTCTCTCTCTTCCACCTACACGAACTTTCACGGTTCTTGAATGAGGCAATTTTCATTTTCTTGGAGGAACATACAAATTTGAGAATGTTGGGTTGAAAGTAGAAAAGTGTGGGGTTTGTGGTGAAAGTGAATTTTGTAGTATTTTTTTTTGGTAGTAAAACTTTCGCCAAAAACCTGAGTGTTTATTTAATCTAGTGGCGAGTCTACTCATGTGTTTGGAGTAGCTGAAGCTTATTGATAAGTGCTGAAAGCTGCAGCTTTTTTAAAAATCAGTTAGTGTTTGAAAATAAGTGCTGAAAGCTGCTGAAAGTGGGGAAAATAGTTTTTGGGAATATTGCTGATAGAAGTAGCTTATTGTTACTTTTTAAAAGAAATGTCTATTTTGCCCTTAGTATTACTAATTATTATTTATAATAAATAATAAAATTCAAAAATAATTGTTATTCAATATTTATTTTTTGTTTACAATTTCAATCTAATACTATAAAATATTAAATTAATTTAAATATTATATATATTATAAAATTGTATCATAATAAATATAGTATACAATTATATGTTAAATGCTATTTATTTGTATAAATTCATCATACAAACAGAATACATAAAAATTCCTCCATAAATTTTATGAAGAATTGAGAGAAAGAAGAGAAGAGACGCGGCGGATGTGATAAAAATGTATTATCACAAAGTATTAGGGATAGTTCTGGAATTAAATAAAATTATTAGGGGTAGTTTGGTCTGAAAAAAGCATAAGCTATAAGCTGGGGTGGAGCAGCTTCAGCTGATTCTCTATTTTCGACCCAATTTTAGAGAATCTCAGCTTTAAATTGGGAGTCTCAAATACCCCACACCAGCTTAAAGCTGAAATCACTTATAAAAAGTTATTCCAAACACCCACTCAATTCATTATGTGCTAGAAAGGTGACTCATCAAGGTATGAATCTCTTGATTGGAGGACTCTAGTCTATTATTGCTTTGACTTTTCAATATCTTGGGTTTGAGAGGATTTTTTGGTATGTGATCACCTTTATAATAAATCTCTATTTAATTAGTGTTTGATTTAAAACGATGTAATTTTGTATTAAAAAATGTACTTTTTAATTATTTGTTAAATTTTTTTTTCAATCTTATCCTTTTAATTTATAATTTCTCAATACAAAACTACGTCGTTTTGAATCGGACACCAATTGAACATAAATTTAATGGACATGTGATATCATTCCCTCTTTTTTCCTATTTTTTAATGAAGATTAAGATATCGAGCATAAAATATTAAGTAATAAAGTACAAAAATATAAAATTGTATTGTCCACATATTTGAAATAGTTATAATATATTCATTTATGCTTATTTTAAAAACAAACATTAATAATGAAATACTTCTAAAAAGCAAAAAATACATTAATAATGAAAGAGAGGAAGTATAATTTCTTACGAGAAGAGAGAAAAAAATATAACTTTTCAGCTTATCTGGAACACTGTGGATGCCATTTCATGCCGATACACTATTCTCTCTCTACTCTCCCTCTCTCTCTCTCTACAAATGTATATTTAGTGTCTATCACTTCTCAAGAAATTTTGCTTTAACTAATAGATATTTATTCTGAAAATGAAATTTTGTCCCAGAACTGCATACTTATCAGCAAAAGAGGGAAAGAAAGATTATAAAAATCGATCGAACCATATAATATTTACCTCGTTACACGTGTTGGAATTATTTTATTAATTGGTTGAATTAAAATTGACCTCATTCTATTCCCACAAATTTAGTGGGTACAAAAATCTCTAATACGCCTCTCTAAATGTGATTCTGCAAAATTTCTAAATTTGTCGCCTCGTGTTCGTCAGATAGTGAGATATTGGAACCATCCTAAATGGCAATTATATATACGTTGTTTTACCCACAACTCCAAAGGCAACGTAACCCATAAGCATATCTATAAAGAATTTAATAGTATCACAAAGCACCAAACACGCAACAAGTCACATAGAAAATATCTTCCTTTCCATTTCGGGTTACTCTATAGAAAGTGTCGTATATCATATTTTGCAAATTATTACACACTCTATTTGAAGAATCTACAACTTTACTCACAACTAACAACACTTCTAAATAATGGTGCCGAAAAGAAAAGAGATACTTTCTACGGACGTATGGAGGGAGTACAAGTCTTTCTTACAAGCCAAGATTTGGAGACACAAAACATGAAAAACAAAAAAAATTAGTCTTGAGAGAGAAATTAAAGAGGAATCGGCCACCTTGTTCTGTGTCTTTCTCATAACCCTAATTTGAGAAAAGCATGCAATTACTTTTTCTATTCCATAAGATTCTCTTTACTACAATGACCTATCTCATACACCACGTGAAGTATGTATAACATGGTATGTCGGTATCTAGTACGTGTAGGTTGCAGTAGATACCAACATTATATATTATTTCATCATATGCAGCATCTACTAAACAAATACAATTATGGGTCGGATATAAGAACTTGACCAAGAAAATAGTTCTATTCCCTCCAAGGAAGCTATTATTAGCAGATTCTCAATCTATATCAAATCATAAGAAATCTCAACACATGAATGAAACCTGATGAGCAAATGCAAGTACTAATAAACAATATGTGGTTGGATTGGATATCTCTTCCAAGATTATTCCAAGAATATAGGATTTGTATACAGCTGGAGCATCTTATTACAGTAAATCAATATTCTTTCAAAAGTAATATATGTGCAATCCATCTAGCAATGAAGTGTACCAATTAATCATTATTCATTACTAGACGTAAATATAATCGAAACTTGAAAGATAAAAGAAATGACAAATGGTAGCTGCAATCAGATTCTTCTTCTCACCATTTAACTTGCAAAATCTCAAGTAAGAAGATTTACAGCAACCTTAGAGTCCGGAAAGAGCAAAACTACAATGAACAGCTATCAACCAAATCTAAAAGGTAGATAACTTGTCTATACACAGAGATTCGGCCACATTTAGAGAGACCGGGAAGCGAAATAACCTAACTGAGACTAGTGAGGCATAATCGACATGGCTCGTCTTAAATCCATACCAGAATTAGGGAAAGGCTGCGTACCCGGCATCCACAAATTTCCATTATGGGGAAGCAATAGCTGATGTTGTTCGCCCTTCGTAACATCTTTTTCGACACCAGAAGCAGACACTTCTTTAGTAGTCTTCACAAACTCGAAGAACTCAGCAACTTGACGAGCATACCTTCAACAGTAACAAAACAGATAACAGCAAGTGCAGTCAGCAACAGTAAATGCAACAATTTATTCAGACTTTCAAGTTCAAATCTAATTGCAAAATTCCATATCAACATATCAAAGAGAAACAATATCGCAATATAGATAGCATACTCTTGCTTTGCTTCGATGTCTCTGCTAAAGTCAATATCTGGCTCACAGTCGAGAACCAAAGCAGGAATCTGTTCATTGACAAACAAGGGTAAGTTGAAAAAGATTACAGAGAACGTACTAAACAGATGACAATGAAGCACGATACCTTTTGGATGCTTGAGTGCATATGATCACCATCCAAATAGAACACCCGATCCCTTATCTTTGGATGTAAAGACCAATCAATGTCATTGGGTAGGTTGCTAACAGACAGTACTCCATGATTTCCACTTTGCAAAGGGAAAAGCCAGCTTTCGTGCTTTTCATGCAAGCCACGCAGATAGTCAAGAGAGACTCCACCCTCCTCTGATCTCTTACGCATCATCATACGCTTATGACAAGTGCCAGGACTTGCCCTAAGGTAGATAAAACCATCAGGAATAAGACCAGGCAAACTTGAAACAACAGGATCGAACCATGAATCGTAAATACTGATCTCCATCTCATTCATCCACTTCGCCTCGTGAACAGCTCTCACAAATACCTATGATTTGATAATGATGAATCTACGTCAGTACAGATGAAACCATTGTAGAGCTTCTTAATAGCAAACAAGCTTAATACTTTTTTAGAAGAGAATAAAATAGTGCACATTCATCCTTAACCACAAATGACAATAAAAGTGAAAAGTTTCCTCATTAACATACATACTGTTTCACTAGTATCTTCTCATTTGAGAAACATAAAAACATAACAAATGATAATTGATAATATAACCAGACTAATATGCTAAAAACGAAATACAATCTTACACCTCCCTATAATGCTACAGCACATTAGCACCAATATACAAGTAGCCTCTTTCATCAGAAATTCATAAAATTCTGTGGCATACATACTTACATGAATTGCATACATATGAACAAGATCAAAAGACCGAAAACTTACCATCCTATCACTGAAGATACTCCTTTCCATCAGCCTGAGAGGCTTAATACCACTTGATGACTCTCTCTCCTGCATAACTCTTGTGACAAATACATAGTTCTGGAAGGTATAAGCATATCTCTCCGGGTCAGCATAAAAAGCATCCAATATGTTGAAGTGGTTCTGACCAACATTCTGCCACTTTCCAATTGGTTCGGGAACGATTTCTACAAGATCTCTAAGCTCAAGTGTTTCATTAGCTATTCTTTGCAAAAACGTAGTCTTTCCAACACTTATATTTCCTTCCACACAGAGAGTTATTCGCTTCTTTTGAGCTGGTCTCTGGTCACCCACCTTCAACTCTTCATCCACACTATCCTTGATAAATGTCGTTATACTTTCAGCGTGGTTCTTGTGTAGGATACCCACCGAACTCTGCAGGAAGTCCACCATTTTCTCACTGGATTCCCCCAAAAACTGCACCAATATACACAAATTTGGATGAATCTACTATCTCATAAATCCTTCTTTAGTCCAACCAGGTTTGATAGCTAAATCATTCTTAAGCCGATTATTATAAAATTAATGCAAGAAACCTTCAAAATCAGCACCTAACCAGAAACATATTAATTCAAGAACAAAAACCTACTCAATAAAAATCAACCTCATTCTAGAACACCCAAAATTACACAACAAACTAATCGCCTGCATCTTGATCAAAGTAACTATCAATTAACAACCAAAATCACCAATTTACTGATTGTAGATACACACAAACAAAACAACGCATGATGAATCTTCATACCTTATCTTTGTAGAGCTGCTTCAGATGCGCCACGCCCTCAAACCCCTTCTCCACGAGCTTCCTCAGATTCCTCGGCCCCACTCCAGGAATTGCCAACAAATCCGGATTCACGGCGGCGGCGGCACTCCTCTGCCTCCGCTGCACCCTTTTCACATTCTCCCCATCATTCTCCGGCGACACATCTCCGCCGCCGGTATCTGGATTACCAGCACATGTACCAAACCATGCCCTGTACGGCGCACCGATACCGCCATAATTGCGCCCTTTAGAGACCAACCAAGCCCTAGACGGCGCCGTACTTCCCATCTTGTCAATGGAGCAAGTGCAGGAGCGACAACCGGAGGAGGCCATTCGGACGAGCCCGAGGCTCTGCGTGGCGGCGGCAGCAGATAAGAGGTTCCGGGAGCGGTGCAGGGGGTGAGGGTAGCGGAGAGCGGCGGTAGAAGAAGACATGATTTTGAAAGCTTTGGCAGCGGCGGTAGCGCCGCAGAGGCCGAGAGAGTTGACGGTGGAGTCAGATAAGGGGGGAGCGAGAGAAGTGTTAGCGGATAAAATGGCGGGGCCAGATGGGCTTCGGCGCAGCATCTTCTGCATAACTAAGGCGCATCTCACGCAGTAAAGCGGGATAATTCTGTTGAATTTGTGAGAGAATTGAAGAAGCGTAGAGACGTCGGCGGTTGAAAGCGGTGGAGGGAAGGGTTTCTGTTGTGTTGTGTCCGTTTGGACGTTGAAGGGTTTTTGGGTAGATAATAAAAGAGTCCGGCGGTGAAACCATCTACGAAAAGAGAAACACATTCATATCCAATTCTTATATTTAACTACACTATATACTTAAAAAGACGAAAATATCCTTACTATAGGGATGGTCCGATCAATAAACAGAGGCCCGATCAGGGTCCGACCGGTCGGACATGCCCGACCAAGGGCCAATCACTATTCTATGACAAGGGCCGATCACTATTCATAGGGCATGATCGGTCATGCCCTATCACAAGGCATGATCGGTCATGCCCTATCATGCCCCTTCATGCCTGGCCGATCACTGTCAGGCCATGATCGGGCATGTCCGATCGGTCGGACACATGACATGGTCCGATCACGTCTGATCATGGCCTGACACTTTTTAGGTGAGAGAAGTGAAAAAGTAGGGGTATTTTAGTAAATTTGGGTATATAGTGGATAGTTTTTGTAAAAGTGAAATAGGGTATATTGATATATTATCACATAATAAAATGTGGTATTATTCTCTTTTTACCCAATTTCATATAATAAAACTCAAATTTACTCAATCCTTATATTTACTACATAAAATACTCAATTTTACCTACACTACCCCTAACTTTATGAAAAAGTCAAAAAGTTGAGCGGGACTTGACAGGTAGAGCGGGATTTCCCGAGCGGAATTTCCCGGGCGGGATGGAGCGGGACGTGAGCGGGATTTGAGCTAGGCGTGAGCGGGATTTAACGTGGGCATGAGCGGGATTTGAGTGTGTGAGCGGGATTTGAGTTGGGCGTGAGCGAGATTTGACCTGGTGTGAGCGGGATTTGAGAGTGTGAGCGGGATTTGAGCTGGACGTGAGCGAGATTTGAGTGCGTGAGCGGGATTTGAGCGGGACGTGAGCGGGATTCCGTGTTCTGCTTCAGATATCCAATTTCAATCATTTACGCAGTCTGACAAGTCTGAAAAGTAGGGGTTGTAAAGTAAAATTGAGTATTTTGTATAGTAAATATAAGGATTAAGTAAATTTGATTTTTGTAATATCGATTTGGGTATTTAAGAAACCACCCCTAATAAAATGCTACCATTTATTTTTTTCTAAGTTCAAATAAATTGAAAATTAAGACTAAACAATTTATTTTAATTTATTTTAAATAATAAAGTATTTCAAGCGTAGAAAGTTTATTAAAATAATTTATTATAAATAATAAATTATTTTTAATTTATTTTCATAAATTAATATTACTAATTTATGAAAATTTATAAGTAATTTTTAAGGAGATTTACATTTCAAATCCGATCAATTATATTTTTATAATTTTATTTTTTTGTCTATATAAGTCATTATTATTGCATGTATTCAAATATAATTAATTTATTAAATTTAAATATTTATACCATAAATTCTTATAAAATAAATTCTTTTACTATAAATCATTCATTAAGTTATTTTCCTAAACGAAGCCTAATTCATTTGTGATAAGTTTAAATTGTTTTAAAATGTGATTGCTAAAAAACTAATAAAAAATGTAAAGATACATTAGGAGATAATGATTCTCAATTTAATAAACAAAGAACAACTATGTCAATCATTATTTTTGTTAAGGTAATATACATGGAGCAAGATCAAATGAAAATGACTTTTATTGTAATAATTAAGAACAATCTCACCCATTTGATTTAGCGATCCTACGGTTCAGAAATGTCCTTCACTTAAAAAAATTCTGTGCACATTCTTCTCAAATTAATTGTACGAAGGGTAATTTGGTAATCTTCATGCTTATATTTGAGATTTACAGTTTTTTCTCTATTCTATTCATCGCGTAAACGTTTTTCCTCTCCTCCGTGACCGCATCTTCAGATTTCAAGCACAAAATCGTTCATTTTTTCAAGCTATTGTAATGGGTTAGTTGAATCATTGTTTAATTTGAAAGAGTTATTCGCTATTTACCTTGTCTACCTTTGACTTTTGAAAAACAAGTGTTGGGTGATGATTTTATCCTCAGCACTGTTATACTTAGTGGGAAATGATTCTGTCTTCAGCACTGACCGTAAGCTCAGTAGCCCCGTGCTCTGTACCTATCTGAAGATTTGAAGATCCCAAAACCCTATCTTGATTGATGAACCATTCCCGTGTAATTGTTTTGTCTATGAGGTTTCAGACTCAATAGACACTCTGCTCTGGTTAAGGCGGTCAGTAGCTTATCAGCCTCAGCACCAGAAGTAGAAGACTCAGTATTTCTTGGACTCGGCGAGAGCAAAGATATTCGAAGGAGTCGATAGAAGCCGAACTCGGCCAGGAGTAGTTCACTGAACTCAGAGCTGACCATCAGTAGAGTACCCTCAGCTATCTCTCTACTGAATGAAGATCAGACTCAGCAACGGCAGACAGTCTTCTAAACTGTCAGACACCTTTTGAATATACAATCAGTATTGTCAAGTACGAGGAAAAGAGAAGTCAGCTTCAGTATGCCTCGAAGTCTGTTCCGTCTCAACCACTCCATAATCCTCGACAAATGACAAGTATACACGTGTCTCTACCTACTAAAGCTGCAAGTCAACATATTTCCAGAAAAGGAGGGAAATGACACTGTTACATCCTTCAAAAAGGAGCCGTTAGCTACCAAAAGAGAGAGAGAAAGGAAGATCGTCTCCAACGGATCTTTTCCAATCTCTGCTCTATAAATAGAGGGACATTTCAAGAGAAGAAGAGAGAGAGAATGCGCATAAGCTTAACGATGAAAACAAACACAAGCATTCAAACGAGCTAGAACCAGAAAACCCTAAGTCTTCCGCAAGAACTTGAAGATCTATCTCCGGCAAAAGACTACCTTCTCAGCTCATAGGGAACCAAGCTAAACTGTTAGAAGAGCCTCTAGTATCCAAATCGACGATACACGAACCTAAAGCTTATTTCAGCTGTTCGTCGATCTAGAAGCCACTCTCTCATTCCCTATCCCTCTAACCCTAAGCTCAACAGAATATACTTATAGCTTAGACGAAGGAGTTTATATTTGAACCCAATCCTTATTGTAAAAGGACTCCTTCATAGTTGGAGAAGTTTGTCAAACACTTTAGTTTGATGCCTTTGTAAACTGGGACTTGCTCAGTATAATCCCCAAGCCACGGCTTTGTCATGTGCACAAGCTAACTGAGACTAACTCAGTATAATAAATAGCCTCCTGAACTTTTCGGGACAGTGGACGTAGGATCGATTGATATCCGAACCACTTTAAAAATCTGTGTCTTGTTATTGCTTTCGATTCTTGTTGCATTGGTTTTACTTGTTCATACCGAAAACCTACTTTAAAATCATACAACTGTCTCAAAGATACCGAACTCGTCTATTTACCGAACCGAGACTTGCTAAAACGGTTTTTCCACTCAACCGATTTGGGCCTACACTTTTCCACACCGCTGAACTCTACCTGCTTGATACTGAATTCGACTCCGGCCACTAGCCAGATCTCAGTAGAGTCAGATTCTTTGCCACACACGATTCAGAACAGCTATTTGGTCTGCTGAATTATTTCAGTACGGCACTTTCCTGAACAGGACTGTTCGTGTTCGAAGTTGAGAAAATCGGAGTCAGGTGTATTCACCCCCCCTCTACACCTGACCATACACTTGGGACCAGCAATTGGTATCAGAGCGCACGGTGTTCAACTAACCACCTGAGTTCTATAAGACTCTCGTCGTTCTGAAACTGGTCTACTTGAACGGATCCGGAAAATCGTTTTCACTGCATATCACTCTACATTCATATCATTATTCTTTATGACTGATATGTCAGGTATAAGGATGGTACCTATGTTCTCAGTAGAGAACTATGGGGTATGGCGGGTCAGGATGGAAGCACATCTGACCTCCCTCCACGATAGTATGACTGAAGTACTTGAGGAAGGGCCTATCGTTCCTATGATCGACAGCGTCGTGACTCAGGATGCAGCTGCTGGAGGAGGAATGGTGACCGGGAAGAAGATTCCCAAAAACAGAAGTCTCTTCACTCCTGAAGAGAAGAAACTTCATAACTTAGCCAATGTCGCCAGAAACGCTATACTAACCACCTTAAGTGATTCGTATCTTGGCAGGGTTCAGGAATGCAAAACTGCAAAGGAGCTCTGGGACGCTCTAGCGCTACTGAGTCGGGGGACTCAGAAGATAAAAGCTAACAAACTAGCGCTGGAACTCCAAAAGCTGGAAAATTTGTCTCTCATGCCTGGCGACAAAATAGAAGATCTAAATGTCAGATTCACGAATTTGATGAACTCCATCAACGGGCTAGAAAAGACATTCAACAACCGAGAGATGAATCTCAAGATACTGAGGGCACTGCCGGACGGACACTGGACACCTTTTGCCACTTTATTGCGTCACTCTGATTTAGATGTTGTCTCTCCTGACCATATCTTTTCAGAACTTCAGGTAGAAGAGTTTGAGTTCGACAGACCTCAACGAAAGCAAAGAGCTGAAGCTGACAAAACAATTGACCATGCCTTCAAAACATAGTCAGCGCAGCATCTCCCGCGACGAGCAAGACAACGAGTAAGACTGAACCTTCACTCAACGACTTACAAGAAGGAAGTCTCGCTCAGAAGTACGCGCTGCTCGCCATGAAGTATCAGAAGGAGAAGGAGAGGCGCAGAAAACTGACTAAAGCATACTGAGACACAAAAGGTAAGTCAGATTATATGCCAAAACGCACTCCTGACTCACAATCATCTGAATGCAGAAAGAAGTATGACTCAGCACCATCAAAGGATAGCGAAAACAAAGAAGAAAGAGTCATCGCTTGCTACAACTGCAAAAAGCCAGGACATTATGTAACACCCTTAACCATTTGTCTATAATGACATTCCACATAATCCAGATTATTTAATTATCAACTATCATTTATTCATTACCAAACATAGCGTATTTACCACACTGAAATTCACATACATATCCACATTAAATCCGTAGCAAAACATATATTCATATTACAATATCAAACAAGCCAAACATGCAGTAAAAATGCTGAGGAGAAGGACCTAGAACCAGCCGGCCGACCTTTGTTCCATAATGCAGACTTCTATCACTTTTCCACCGAATCTATAAAAAAAATATTGCATTTGGTGAGTTGCAATCTCAATAAGTATAATTCAATAACCAATTATTTAACTCCACATAAGCACAACAACATATAAAATACTCATTCAGTTTCAGTCAATACACATCCGTCTCACGTAGTGCACACTGTATGACATTCATCCATAAATAACATAAAACAACAATAATATATATCCATAATCTCAAATTGCATCAAACCATAGAAGGTACACATACTTCCTCATATCACATTAACCGTAGAAAATTCACATACTTGCTCATATCACATCAAACCGTAGAAAATGCACGTGATTTCCATTTTCTTTATCTGTTATGGTCCAACTAATGCCAAGAGAATCGTGATCACGAAAATGGCCATGGCACTCTGTAATTCATATATCCGTAGATATCCGTAGGAGTTCCATGAACTCAAGTGCCCGTACGGGTCTCTGTGTCCAGTTATACTGGAAAATTCTTTTAACCGTAGCTCAAGGTCATTAGTGGCCATAACAGCATCCTTTAATCTCTGATGAATGCATAATGCATGCATATCATATGCTCATGTGTCATGTTCATCATCAAACAATCAAAGATTCACAATCTCATATATAGAACACATTATCGTCAAATAAATTGACAAACAACCATGTAAATTCATTCCACATTCATCAATCATCACCATACAAATAAGGATCAAATAACAAGTCATCAAGTATACTTACACATTTTGAGCAAATAATCAGTTAGCACATTATACTTACCATATTGATTAAATAATCAGTTACGGAATTATACTTACATATTCTTCCACTCCAACCTTTCACCTTCAGCGGTCCTCCTCGGTCGGTTTATTGATGTTGCTACCTATTCACATATAAGTGCATAACCAACTTGATAAATATAAATCACCATATCTAGTATCATGCATGCCCTGCCATTACCTCAAATTTCAAGTAGATCGAGTACTATGCCCACAATTCAAACATGTAACATTTTTATAAGTTTCCTAAATTTTCTGCATGACCAGCCCTCCTTAATTTGACCATAACTTTCTGTATAAATATCATAACAGTATGAATCGAATTTCTCTTGAAACCTAACTTCAATATCTACATCTTTCATGTTTTACAGAACCTCAAAATGCAAACCTAAATGGGTGAAATAATCGTATTACAGACATATATGCAAGCTGGCAGGAATCCAGAACACTCTACTGTATTTTGACCTTAACTCCCTCTATAGACATCATATAACCATCATTCCAAATCTCATATAACCTTAACAACAATACCTACAACTTTTATGTTTTACAAAATCTCATAACTGGAATCAATCCCAATGAAAAACATACAACACAGCAGCATCTAAAAACTGTGCAGAAATTCGGACACTTCCAGTATTTCAGTAATAACTCTTTATAAACACATCATATAACCCTGATTCCAAAGCTCAACGAAACCCAACTCAATGTTCTAAAACTTTCATGTTTTCCAAAAGTTCAGAATCGAAACGAAACAGAGTGAAAAACATGAAATACAGTAGCATTTACAAATGGTTCAGAACAGAGGAACTGGTTTGTACAACTAGTTTCAAGTTATCATTTACCACACTTAAACTACTCCTATAGCTCTGATAATTTAACCACAACAACTGGAAATATAGGAGATGATATTTATGGTTTTAACCCTTCATAAAAATCGAAACCCAGAGGCAAAACAAACCCACTCTTACAGCATAACAAAACTGAAGTTAAAAGATGTGTTTTCTTACCTATCTTGCTTGTCTTGCTTGATCGATCAAGGAAATTCTCCCAAAACTTATCTCCTGATATTTTTGTGTCTAAGAGGATGCATTATTGATGGAAAAATCGAGAGGTAGGTCGGTGTAAAGAAAATAAAGGAGGTGCTTACAAGTTGTCAAGTTATGAAGTGTAAAGCATCTTCTAGAATAACCCTCTCACAAATCCATTTTAAATTCGATTTAAGAGGTGTATTTTACACCATCTACACACTATATTCACACCAATTAAACATCACTTAAACACAAACTAATCCCATACTTCACTTAAAATTCGATTTACTACGCATTATGCACAATTCTATGTAAATTGCCAAACAAACTTTAAAAAATTCAATAACCCCTCATGCACTTCTATATGATAATGAAAAATCAAAGGTCATGTATAATGTTCATGAATGATAAATTATGCATGAGATGTTGGGTTGTGACAATTCTTCCCCCCTTAAAAAAATTTCGTCCTCGAAATTTATACCTGTATCAGTAAATAACCACGGATACTGCTTTTTCATATGCTCTCTGTTTCCTAGGTGTTGGGATTTTGTATACTGGAAGCACTTTTATGCTTGTATACAATGTGTTTTTGTCCTTACCACTGTTTGATTCTCCTATCTGATAAATATGTATATTTGCACATGTTATCCTTTATCTTGTATAAAAGTTAGATTTGTGTGGTGTGTCGGGTATCACAGAAGACAACACAAATTGGTTGAACTGACAAGATATAAACAGTTAACACATTGAGACAACTTAAGGATGAAGTTGTCGGTTTAAGCTGCAGGTTTAGATAAGAAGTGGCTTGTCTTAGTCGCTTGTCTTTACCGGTACACTTAAGGTGGTGTATTGAAGGATCACGGTGAGATGTGTTCTCCTAACCGACCTTAGTGGAGAACCAAGATCTCGGTGACTTAGCCGATCTTAAGCTTGGTAAGACTTCGCTGAGTGCATTTGGCTATCTATCACTTTGACCTACTATGGTGAACGTCCAATGAGCGACCGGATCTACGTATCTTGGGTGTTAGTAGTCATTTGTGGCTCGAGCCGGTTGTCCGTATCTTGCGGCCGTATCCCGAGAATGGGTTGATAATATCCCCCGAGGAACTCGAAAGGATTAGCACACTAAACCCGGCCGGTTGATTAAGTTCACGTGTGTTAATAAGGTCGAGTGGTACTACTCGAGAATACAAGATGTTAATTAATTTAAGCAATAAGTAAGCTTAATTAATTAACGGATATTTCTATCTTAAATACGGAGATCGATTAAGTCTAAAATACAAGCCCTTGCTCAAATTGGGATAAAGGGGTAAGTCAACACGGATTCTCTAGTGGAATGAATCCGTGTTAATTAATTAATTTTGCTCGGGCTGAGCATGGATAATTAATTAATTGGAGGCCCACTTTATTTCTTGTATTGGATCCCCGATCCGGCCCAATTAGTTGCCTAGTAATTTATTATCTCTCGTAATTCATTATTAATGGATTAATGTATTTTACATTATTTAATAATGTTATTTATCGGAATTAATTGGTGGGCCAATTAATTGATAAATATTAGTAGCCCAATAAATTAATTAATTATATTATGGGCTGATTTAATAGAAGCCCATTGGATTATAATTAAATTAATGGGCTACAAATATATTAATATTATATAGGTTTTTGAAGCCTATATATATTAGTATTACGTTCGTAAACTCACACAATTGATTCATAAAAATCGAGAGTGGCGTGAGTTACGAGAGAGAAAAATAAATTTATTTTCTTCGGATCTCGACCACCCGGAGGGAGAAAAGGCCGGGACACGAGATCAGAAGATCTGACACAGGAGCAACAATCGGAGCCGCGACAACACACCAGGAGGAAGGTAGCCTTACTATAAACCTATTATTCCTTCAATTGGTATCAGAGCCAGGTTTAGGCTCTGATTGTTGCTGTTAGATGCATGATTAGGTTTTATTTCCGTCGTTATCGGGTTAATTTTCGTGTTTGGGGCGGCCTGCGAGCCACTGTTTTGACCCCGATGTAACGTTTTTCTCGTGAGAAAATCCACGAGTAGATGATAGGACCAATATGTTATGTGATTGTACTATTTGTTGTACTGTAATTGGTCCGATTGGCACGAAAATCGAGGTGCGACGGCGCGGAAGGGCGAAAACCTAATTTCTGGCAGAACACGACCGCCAGCTTGAGGAGGCGCGTGGGGGCGCGTGCTACAGTATCTTTTCGATATGTTCGGATATTTTTGTTCGTCTTCTCGTTAGCTTCGTCTGGATAGGTCGTACGACCCATTCCGATTTCTGGTTTGTCCGGAATAGCGTCGGAAAGGAGAAGTGGTCGTGCTGTCCAGAAATTCCCAAATTGGCCGAGAAACCCTAGTTTTCTAGGGTTCCGCCGCATTTTGCGGCGGCGATTCCCGGCGGTTCCGGGGTCGGATTTCCGATAGGCTTGGACCTATGGAATCCTTGTCTTACGAGCTTCGCGTTGATAGGTTGTATGGGATCATCCGATCCCGGATGCGACTGGAATTGACGTCTGAAGTTCGCTGCTCGTTATGAATTCGTTCCGGCGAATCGTTTGAAATTCGGGAAATTGAGGAACTAATCTCGGCCGGAATCCGTTACCCGGTGGTCGTGAGTGTTCCAATTACGTGTTCCCTCTTTCAATTGATCGAATCGCGGCTCGGAAAGTGAGAATTCAGGCGGCGTAGTCGGCGGCGGCGGGGCGAGATTTATCACGCGTAAACCGCCGCGGTGACGGCGCCGAGCGGCTGTTCTTCACAGCCCGGACGTCCGTGAGACGTCCGGAAGGCTTGGGGACGACCGAAGAGGCGGCGGGAGGCGACGGGAGGCGGCGGGCTGCCGCGCGGCGCAGCAGCGCAGTAACGCGCGGCTGCGGCGCTCCCAGCCCGCGATTCCGCGCGATGCCGGCCGGCCGGAGAAGAGCGGCAAGGCCGCGGCGCACCCACCCTGGGCCGACGGCGCGCAGCGCCGCTGGCTGGAGCGGCGGCGGCGGCGGCGTTTTCTTGTTAATGAAGAAGACGCCGACGTGGCGCGGCGACGTGGCGCGCCACGTCGGCCCTGCCGATTTGGCGCTGCGTGTACGCCACGTGACCGCCACGTGGCGGGCCCCCGATGACGTGGCGATGACGGTTCGATGCGTTTTCGACGCAGTTTCCGGATTCGAAGATTTTCAAGATTTCGAAGATCCGTATTTTGTTCGGGCAATGTAATAGTTAGGAATTACGTGTTTTAAAGCCCGATAACGATTTTAAATTTCCTATTTGCGCATTTATTTTTTATTATGCTTTAGCATGCGATTATGTGATTAATTGCGCTTAGAAAAGCATGTAAATAGGATTTATGTCGTTATTGAAGCATGTTTTAATTTTCGCGAGCACGTTTTATTATGTGCGTTTAGAAATTGCATGCTTTAGGAATTATGTGGATATGCATGATTCAAAAACAAACCTTTTGAATAAAAAGACTAAGCAATTTCAAATTAGATGTTTAATTAGATTCCATTAATTTGGATATTAAACACTTAATCGGACCTCCATTAATTGGACCCTACACAAAAGTGGAACAATTATATGAGTAAACGTCCACCTGAGTGGCTTGCTTGTATTTTTGAACCACGATTTTGTGAGATGGGTTTTCTAATATAATATTTAATTATTATTGAGTAGTGGGAGCGAAGCCGTAAACGTCCACCTGAGTGGCTTGCGTGCCTAGTAAACACGAGTACTCTAGAAGATAATAATTAAATAAGATGGCTAATTAAATCAAATTGAAAGCGGTATGATTCGTGTAAGTATGCCAATTTCGAGAATTTGATGTTAATTCGGTCAAATTAATGGTCAAAGCTTAGATGTCACCGCAGGTACAACTTCCTGAGAAGTCCCTTCCCGCGTTTTAATAGTGACATGGTCAAGAGACATCGAATTATTAATTCCATTCGTCTTAAGAACCTAGGCGTGGATTGGAATTAAAGAGTTAGGTATATAGCTTGGTCTAGGGGTGCACGAGTAAACGTCCACCTGAGTGGCTTGCGAGTGTGATCTCTAGGGTTATTCGAGTATTTAACATCATTGGTTTTTCAAAAGGTTACAATGATTGTTAATTACGAATTATGTGCAAATATTAACTTTATACATGCTTTTTAAATTATATTTATCAGATATGTATGTTCGATATTTTTCAAGTTCCTAAACAAGTCTCACCAACCAAACCCTAATGGGTTTAACAATTTTTAAATAATTTTACAAAGTGGAAGAGATATCTTACCTTCCCAATAAATGCTCGCAAAGGTTCTATAAGAACTTCGTTTTAGGACCGCTATGTCTAAGAACGAGTTTACTATGAGTATGTTACTCAAATCTTTGGTAGCGGTCAAAGAGGTTATAGAAAAGGGCAAGAGTGCTCAAGTCTTGAATATCCCTAGTAGTTCAAGGAATCCTCCGAAAGGCGGAAACCGTAAAAGAGCGAGAAAGGGTGGACATTTCAAGAAGAGCAATGGGAGTAAGAAGACGGTCCTTACCGGAAACATGCAAATGTCAAAGGAGAAAGGAAGGTTCTTCAAGAATGGTAAGAAAGGACACCTGGAAGAATTATAATCCGGATGTCAAGGCAAAAACAGAAAGAGACGCGAGTCGCTCTTGTAATCGAAACTGTTCATGTTTCCTCTTCTACCCATGAATGGGTAGTGGATTCGGGGCAATTGTTCATGTTTGTTACACCTTGCAAGGTTTCTTGCGAAAAAGGTAATTGAGCAATGGCGAGGTGGTAGTCTCAATGGGCAATGGATTGAAAGTTCCCGCAATTGCCATTGGAGATTTAAATCTATCTTTTGATAGTTCGTTTTAGTACTTAAAGATGTTTAATATGTGCCCGAGTTTAGGCGAAACATTATTTCGTTTCAAAACTCGCACCATGGATGGTTATAAATCAAGTTTTGATAGTGAAGTTTCTATCATGAAAGACGATGATTTTATCTGTGGTGGACCATTAAACGGATCTTTATATACTATTACTTGTAAACCGCGTAGTTCTGTTAATATTGCTTCCTCATCATCAAATCCTAAGAAGAGGAAAGAGTCTTCTAAGGTAAACCAAACTTATCTGTGGCACTTAATACTAGGTCACATCAATCTTAACAGGACTTAGAGGTTGGTGGAATATGGATCAGTAGAGTCTCTCCAAGATTGAACCATTTCCAACTTGCGAAACCTGTTTGGAAGGAAAGATGATGACTAGGCCTTTCAAGGCAAAGGGTTATAGAGCCACAGAAGTATTAAGTTTGATACATTCTGACTTGTGTGGGTCTATGTCTACACAAGCTCGTGGAGGGTATGAGTACTTCGTCACATTTACTGACGATTACTCGAGGTATGGATATGTTTACCTTCTTCACCACAAGTCGGATTGCTTTGAAACCTTTAAGGAATTCAAGGCAGAAGTGGAGAAGGAAGTTAGGTAAAGAAATCAAAATATCTGCGATCTAATCGTGGTGGGAAATACCTATCCAATGAGTTCAAGGACTACTTGACGAGAATGTGGGATTACATCCCGGTACCGACAAAGACGGCACGCCTCGGCGAGAATGGTGTGTCGGAGAGAAGGAACCGAAGTCTCTTAGAGATGGTTCGGTCGATGATGAGTTATGCAACTTTGCTAGTTTTCTTTTGGGGATATGCCCTAGAGACTGCAACATACTTGCTGAATCGTGTGTCTTCCAAGTCGGTACAAAAGATCCCTTTCGAGTTGTGGAGCGGGCACAAACCCAGGTATGCACCACTTAAGGATTTGGGGTTATCCTCGCTTATGTGCTTGAATAGGCGGGCCGACAAATTGGAATCACGTTCGAAGTGATGTTGTTCATAGGGCATCCGAAGAAAACGAAGAGTGGATACTTTTATGATCCTAAAGAACGAGAAGATCGTTGTTAGCCCTAACGCTCGGTTCTTAGAAGAGGATTACACTAGTAACCATAAATCTCGAGTCGACATCATCCTTGAAGAATTACAAGGTGGTCGAGTTCCACTTGAACAGCCAGTAGTGCAAGATAGTACTCCACGAGTAACTGCACAATCTGTTAACACGGCTCCTAACACCGTTCGACGTAGTGGGAGGGTGATATTTACACCTGATCGGTATGTTCACCGGGGAGACGTTTGATTATCTCCGGCGGATGAACAAGATACCGTGGATCCCTGGACTTACAACGAAACAGTGGGAGATGTAGATGCACCATGGACTCGAAATTTGAGTCCATAACTGATATGGATGTATACAAGATCACTGAACTACCTGAGGGCTGCAATGCTATTGGTAGTAAGTGAGTATACAAGAGAAAGAGAGAGCACCGAATGAAGAGATCATGGCGTTTAAGGCCAGGCTAGTGGCGAAGGGTTTTACCCAAAAAGAAGGTATCGATTATGAAGACACCTTCTCGCCTGTAGCAATGATCAAGTCCATTCTGATTCTCCTTGCCATATCAGCTCACATGAACCTAGATATCTGGCAAATATATGTCAAAACCGCATTCCTAAACGGTCACCTTGAAAAAGGTAGGGACATCCACATGAAACAGCCAGATGGTTATGTGAAGGAGGGCGAAGAGCATCTAATTTGGAAGCTTAAGAATTCTATTCATGGACTTAAGCAAGATTTCCGGTTATGGCACCAGCGTTTTCGACGAAGTAGTCAAATCCTATGGATTTGTATCCTGTCCTAACGAGGTGTGTGTAACGTATTTGTGTTAACGGATCAGTGGTGTTTCTTGCATTTTACGTAGATGACATCCTTCGCATTAGCAATAATGTTGAAGTGTTATCAGACGTAAAGACGTGGTTATCCGAGCAGTTTCAAATGAAGGACTTAGGTGAAGCTGCTTACATCCTTGGGATCAAGGTTATTCGAGATCGCCAGAAAAAGGATGTTAAGCTTGTCACAAGTGTCCTACATTGACACCGTTATTGCTCGTTTTAGCATGCAAAAGCCAAGAGAGGTTTAGTACCTTTCGTACATGGCATTTTTCTATCCAAGAATCGGTGCCCGAAAACGCCCGAAGAGATAGAAAGTATGAGGCAAGTACCATATGCTTCCGCCGCCGGTAGCCTCATGTATGCGATGCTTTGTACAAGAGCGAGATATCTCATATGCCGTAGGCATGGTCTCAAGATATCGGCCTAACCACGGAAAGGAATACTTGGATGCGGTCAAGTATATTCTCAAGTACCTTAAACGGACTAGAGATTATATGCTTGTTTACCCGGTCAGGACGTCTAGTGTCTTTGGGTTATACGGGAATCGGATTTCTAGGGCGATGAGAGACGAGTAGAAGTCTACCTCGGGTTATGTGTTTACCTTGGGAGGTGGAGCCATTTCATGGAGGAGTGCAAAGCAGAAATGCATTGCGGACTCAACCATGGAAGCAGAGTATGTGGCTGCTTCAGAAGCTTCGAAAGAGGCAGTTGGCTCAAGAATTTCCTCCAGGATCTTGATATTGTTCTGAACTTGTCTAAGACTATCACAATTTATTGTGATAATGCGGGTGCGGTGACAAATTCTAAGGAACCTAGATCTCACAAGGAGTCTAAACACATAGACGGGAAGTACCATATTATACGAGTATTCGTAAATCGAGGTGACACGGTGATTGACAAAATTGGGAACCGAAGTCAACCTAGCTAATCCTTTCACGAAGAGCTTACCACTCCCGCTTACGAGAAGCATGTTCGTGGCTTTGGGATGGTAGAGATGCCCCACTTAGGACTACAGAAACTTTTGTATAAGTGGGAGAAGATGTCGTGATAGATAGGATATATAGCTAAGATATAGCTGGGTACTAGTTTGTACCTAGATAGCTGAGATATAGACACATTGTATACTAAAAGTTTACTTTAGTATAAGTGGGAGAATTGTTGGGATTTTGTATACTGGAAGCACTTTTATGCTTGTATACAATGTGTTTTTGTCCTTACCACTGTTTGATTCTCCTATCTGATAAATATGTATATTTGCACATGTTATCCTTTATCTTGTATAAAAGTTAGATTTGTGTGGTGTGTCGGGTATCACAGAAGACAACACAAATTGGTTGAACTGACAAGATATAAACAGTTAACACAGCTGAGACAACTTAAGGATGAAGTTGTCGGTTTAAGCTGCAGTTTAGATAAGAAGTGGCTTGTCTTAGCTGCTTGTCTTTACTGGTACACTTAAGGTGGTGTATTGAAGGATCACGGTGAGATGTGTTCTCCTAACCGACCTTAGTGGAGAACCAAGATCTCGGTGACTTAGGCCGATCTTAAGCTTGGTAAGACTTCGCTGAGTGCATTTGGCTATCTATCACTTTGACCTACTATGGTGAACGTCCAATGAGCGACCGGATCTACGTATCTTGGGTGTTAGTAGTCATTTGTGGCTCGGTCCGGTTGTCCGTATCTTGCGGCCGTATCCCGGGAATGGGTTGATAATATCCCCCGAGGAACTCGAAAGGATTAGCACACTAAACCCGGCCGGTTGATTAAGTTCGGGTGTGTTAATAAGGTCGAGTGGTACTACTCGAGAATACAAGATGTTAATTAATTTAAGCGGTCAAGTAAGCTTAATTAATTAACGGATATTTCTATCTTAAATACGTAGATCGATTAAGTCTAAAATACAAGCCCTTGCTCAAATTGGGATAAAGGGGTAAGTCAAGCCACGGATTCTCTAGTGGAATGAATGCGTGTTAATTAATTAATTTTGCTCTGGCCGAGCATGGATAATTAATTAATTGGAGGCCCACTTTATTTCTTGTATTGGATCCCCGATCCGGCCCAATTAGTTGCCTAGTAATTTATTATCTCTCGGAATTCATTATTAATGGATTAATGTATTTTACATTATTTAATAATGTTATTTATTCGGAATTAATTGGCTGGGCCAATTAATTGATAAATATTAGTAGCCCAATAAATTAATTAATTATATTATGGGCTGATTTAATAGAAGCCCATTGGATTATAATTAAATTAATGGGCTACAAATATATTAATATTATATAGGTTTTTGAAGCCTATATATATTAGTATTCTGTTCAGAAACTCACACAATTGATTCATAAAAATCGAGAGTGGCGTGAGTTACAGAGAGAAAAATAAATTTATTTTCTTCAGATCTCTGACCACCCAGAGGGAGAAAAAGGCCGGGACACAGATCAGAAGATCTGACACAGGAGCAACAATCGGAGCCGCGACAACACACCAGGAGGAAGGTAGCCTTACTATAAACCTATTATTCCTTCACTAGGTTGCTTCTTTACTAGAATGATTTTTCCACAACACCTTTACCAATGAAATTTTCCTATTTCTGAGTTGTTTTTCCTTGTAACCCACAATTTCTATCGGTTCTTCTACATAACTCAAATTATCAGCAATTTCAACCTGCTCCTCTCGTAGAACATGTGATGGATCAGATCTGTATCGGCGTAGCATGCTAACATAAAACACATTATGAAACTGGGATAGCTCTGGTGGTAAGGCAAGTCGATATGCTAACGGTCCAACTCTTTCCAGTATTTCATAAGGACCAATGTAACGAGGAGACAATTTACCTTTCTTACCAAATCTAAGAATACCTTTCCATGGAGAAACACGAAGGAAAACCTTTTCACCGACATTGTATTCCATTTCCCGCCTGTGCTGATCAACATAACTCTTTTGTCTATCTTGGGCGGCTTTTAATCGGCTTTTGACTATTTTGATCTTTTCAACAGTATCTTGAATCAAATCTGGCCCTTCAAGTAAACGCATTCCCTCTTCATCCCAACATATCGGACTTCTACATTTTCTACCATACAAACCTTCATAAGGCGCCATACCAATGCTACTGTGATATTGATTATTGTACGAGAATTCCATCAAAGCAAGGTATTCATCCCAAGAACCCCTAAATTCCAGTACACAAGCTCGAAGCATATCTTCTAGAGTCTGGATTGTTCTCTCTGATTGTCCATCTGTCTGTGGATGAAATGCTGTACTGAAATGTAGTTTAGTACCCAAAGCTTCTTGTAAACTACCCCAAAATCTTGAAGTAAAGCGAGGATCGCGATCTGAAATAATAGATGAAGGAATCCCATGTAATCGTACAATTTCATTCACATACCTTTTTGCCAAACTCTCAAGTGTAGAACCCCATCTAATTGGTAGGAAATGAGCTGATTTTGTCAGACGATCAACAATAACCCAAATAGCATCATTCTTCTTTTGTGTCATAGGTAAACCGTAAACAAAATCCATGGTGATACGATCCTACTTCCAAACAGGAATAGATATTGGGTGTAACTTACCTGCGGGGGCTTGATGCTCTGCTTTAATTTGCTGACATGTTAAACATCTTGAAACATACTCTGCAACATCCTTTTTCATTCGAGGCCACCAATAATGAGTTCTTAGAGTATGATACATTTTTGTACTTCCTGGATGCATAGCATATGGAGCGGTATGAGCTTCTTCCATTATCTCTTGTCTTAAGTTGTCAACTTCAGGAACACACAATCTGTTGTTTATAGCCAAACTACCATCCTCATTAAGCACAAAGTTTGTCTTCTCTTTTTGTCTCACCTTTTCAGCAATTTTAACAAATGTATCATCTTGGAACTGAGTCTGTTTAATTCTCTCGATCATCATTGGACGAACCACCATTGAAGCACAAATAACACCCGCATCATCTATCTTCATTTGAACATTCATCTTTCTTAAATCAAACAAATACGACAGTGAATGTACCGAGAGATAAGAAATAGAAG
This sequence comes from Lavandula angustifolia, assembly GCA_028984105.1. NCBI lineage: Eukaryota > Viridiplantae > Streptophyta > Magnoliopsida > Lamiales > Lamiaceae > Lavandula > Lavandula angustifolia. Next base: position 5,635,231 of record CM054823.1, on the reverse strand, counting down.
CATAAGATTTTCGGCTTAAAGCATCAGCAACAACATTAGCTTTCCCAGGATGATACTCAATAGTACAATCATAATCCTTCAACAATTCAAGCCATCGTCTCTGCCGCATATTCAACTCTTTCTGACTTAATAAATATTTCAAACTTTTATGATCAGTGTAAATTTGAAATGTAGCACCATACAAATAATGTCTCCATATCTTTAAAGCAAAAACAACAGCTGCAAGCTCAAGATCGTGAGTAGGATAAGTTACCTCGTATGACTTGAGTTGTCGAGAAGCATAAGCAACCACCTTACCGTATTGCATTAGAACACATCCTAAGCCTTGATGTGAAGCATCACTGTACACAACGAAACCATCATTTCCTGTAGGAATAGTCAATACTGGAGCAGTGGTTAAACGTTCCTTCAATTCTTCAAAACTTTTTCGACGGCTATCGACCCAAATGAATGAAACACCTTTTCGTAATAATTTTGTCGAGGGGTAGCAATTAAAGAAAAGTTCTCAACAAACCGCCGATAATATCCTCGCTAAACCCGTAAAAACTGCGAACTTCATGAACATTCTTCGGACGTTCCCACTTAATTACTGCTTCAACTTTTTGTGGATCAACTTTAATACCATCCCCCGAAACAACATGTCCCAAAAATATAACTTGCTCTAGCCAAAACTCACATTTACTTAGTTTTGCATACAACTGTTTCTCACGCAGAATTTGTAACACAATCCTCAAATGTTCTTCATGTTCTTCGACCGTTTTAGAATAAACCAAAATATCATCAATGAAGACTACCACAAATTTATCCAAATACGACCTAAAAACATCATTCATTAAGGCCATGAAAACTGCAGTGCATTAGTCAAACCAAAAGGCATCACCAAAAACTCATAATGACCATACCTTGTTCGAAAAATTTGTCTTCGAAATATCGGCCGTGAAATCTTTATTTGGTAATAACCGGACCTCAAATCAATTTTTGAGAAAACCCGAGCACCCCGTGAATCGATCAAATAAATCATCTACCCGTGGTAATGGATATTTATTCTTCACTGTTACTCTGTTTAGCTGTCTGTAATCTATACAAAGTCTCAAGGTACCATCTTTCTTTTTAACAAACAATACTGGTGCGCCCCATGGAGACATACTGGGTCTGATATATCCTTTATCTAATAACTCCTGCAATTGTTTCTTTAACTCTTGCAACTCAGTAGGAGCCATTCTATATGGAGGAATTGAGATTGGTGTAGTACCTGGTTGTAATTCAATGGTGAAATCTATGTCTCTGTCCGGTGGTAAACCTGGCAAATCATGTGGAAACACATCTGGATATTCTTTAACCACAGGAATATCTTCAAGTTTCATTCCATATAATTTAACATCTATTACATAAGCTAAATAAATTTCACAACCCTTCTTAATCATCCTCGTGGCCGTAGCAGCTGATATAGTATACACAGACATACTTTCTCTAACCCCTTTAAATCTTATAATCATCTGTTCTGAGGGTTTAAGCTCAATTTCTTTGGTACGACAATCAATCTTTGCATGATATTCTGATAACCAATCCATTCCCAAAATCACATCAAAATCCTTCAACGGCATCACCAACAAGGTAGCCAAAAATTCTGTATCCTCAATTAGTAGTTTACACTCATAACATACAATATTAACTACTCGACCTCCAACTGGAGTTTGAACAAATACATCATAACCCAATGGTTGTTGATTATTATTTGTGCGTGATGCAAATGCTTGTGATATAAATGAATGTATTGCCCCGGGATCAAACAAAGCATAAGCATTTATTCCAAAAATAGAAATGGTACCTGTAACCACATTTGGTGCTTCTCTTGCTTCTTCATTTGTCATTGTGAGAACTCGGGCTTGTGGGAGTTCTCTATTCATGTGACTTGCTGCTGAACTGGCACTTCGTCCAACGCCAAATGTCCCTCGACCCCTACCTCTAGTTGATATAAATTCATTTCTTTTGGCTTGATCACCAATAGGCTCTTCTCGGGATCTTGGACAATTTCTTGCTATATGTCCGGGTTCACCGCATCTGAAACATTTTCCTGTTAATAGTCGACATTCTCCATAGTGATTTTTCCCACAGTGCACACAAGTAGAGATAGCTGGTGTAGAACCCACACTCAAACTTGCCGGAGCTCTAGCCTTAGACGTATTTCCCATGGAACCCCTCAGATTACTTCGTTGGAAGGAGGTGGAGAATGCAGCACCTAAGGCAGCAGATAGGCTACTCCAGGCCTGCTGACCTAGGTAACTTCGATGATCTTGAGGGCCGCGATGCTGGCCTTGCTGCACGATAGCGGCGCAGACTTGTGCTCGGCCCCTCAGATGGGTCTGACCACGACGGTCAGGACCCACCCTATGATTCAGGCCCTGAGAAGCCTGATGAGGGAGTACCCCAGGACAAGGATACACGTGCTGAAACTTCTGATCTACCGCTCAGTATCCTTGGGCCTGTGAAGTCGGCGCCTGGTACTTCAACGTCTACAGAGCATGCTCAGCTCTTGCTAACATCTCAGTTTGAAGTAGCGCCCAGCCCCAAAGGCCGACGCTCAAAGTCCATGGCCAAGGCACTGAAAAGCCAAGGAGCTCAGAACAGAGCACTAGCCAAAGCTGTCCATAAAGTATGGAAGAAAACTGCTGAAGCCACTACCGCTGAGCTTCAGGGGCTGAAAACTTCTCTATCCGACTCAGCTGCCCCTGATGTCTCTTCCATTATCTCAAATGCGCTGGCAAAGCGAGAGACAGGACTTTGAAGATCAGCTCGAGTGATTCGGGAGGGACGAGCCAAACCGCTTGAAGAATTCAAGGCCTCTCGATCCACTAATACCGAATCGGCCTCAAACCTATCCCGAGCCACTCGGCTCGGACTCAACAATATTCAACAAGCTCTCGGAGGATAAGGTGTCCGAGAAGCCGATGGAATTTAAGGCTGCGATGAACTCTCCCACAAGAAATACGGTGAAGATCTTGCTTCGAGAGGAATGAGCCGCATGAGGCACCGACAAAAATCAAAGACAAACTCGACTCTCTGTCAACCTCTTACAAAAGCCTAGACCTAAAGGTATCCTCTCTGACTCCGGTAATAATTGATGATGCCAAAAAGGGGGAAGGAAAGGATAAAAGGGAAGAAAAGAAAGACAGTGAAAAAGGGGACAAGTCAACCCCCAAGCCGACCCCGACTAAACCCTCGGCCCAAATTCACTAAGGGGGAAGCTCCACCGAAGCCCGCCAAGAAAACCAGGTCGAAGAGCGACGCAAGCGAAGTTCGGACTATTGCCGCTACCTTGGACCAGCCTAAAGAGACCCGTGGTATCTCCGCCGCTAGCACAAGCGAGACCGGCCCAAGTGGCTCGGGAACAGCTACTTACGCAACCCGGACTCCTACCGATATTGTTAAGGAGGTTGCCGAGTATGCTTGAACGTGATGATTCGGAAGAGGAAGAAGCCCCTCTACCACCGCCCGTTCCGAGCAAAGGGAAGAAAGTCTTGGAACTCCCGAGCCCTCCAAAGAAAGAAATCAAAGAGATACATTTCGCCGAAGAGGAGGCTCAGATAGCAGCTGACGAGAAGCTTGCTAGGGAGATAGCCAAAGCTGAGGCTGCCAACAAGCCTAAAGGAAAGATCTCTCAAGGCAAAACTAAGGCACCAGCTCGAGGCGGAAAGAAAACTGCTAGGTTGCCTCCAAGGAAGCTCAAGATTCATGATGATGAAGATAGAGAAAAGGAAAAGGAGCAACAACAGAAGAATACTGAGAAGCAGGGTATATCCAAAGAGAAATCCAGTACCCCTGCTGACTCAGAAGACTCTCCTCACCAACCTTCCTATATGAGATCCAAAGAACAAGATGCTGAGATCAAAGCCATTTTTGCTCAGATGGATAGGTATCTCTACAGAGGAGAGGAAGCCAGACAGATAGAAGCTGCCAGATAGAGAATACATATGGCAGACCTTGAGGCACTGAGAATTCGTACTGAACAAGAGGCCAGGCTGAGAGTACCTTCAAAAGCTGATATTCCTTATCGATACAGAAGGTTCAGGAAGCCAGCTGATCTGAAATCACATAGATGGCCAATGACAGACGATTGGATGCCTGCTCAGTTTACTCAGAGATGGGAATCTGCAAAGATAGAGTTTATCAAGCGCAATTATTTCTGGAGGTTCTGGCCAGACAAGGCTAAGACTGATGCTTACACAGAATGGATGATGATAACAGAACCAGATCTATACGTATACTTGCATAAAGCCGTATCTGAAGGTATAGAAGTCAGTGTTCCTGAGCCCAAAATCATACCTCCGCCAAGAAGAAATGATGACTCAGTTCATCATGGAGTAATAGAAAAGGAAGTGAAGAATGCTGCCGCAAACAGAGGACTTGAAGAAGATGAGCCGGCAGACTTCATTTGAATACAAGGCCGAGGAAGAACTCATATAGAATGTATGGCTTGCCCTCGCTCGAGTCGGAATCGCAAAACTTTATGAACGAGGATCAAGCAAGTACAAGCGTTCTTAGTATTAGATTTCTTTATCTTCCTAGCTTAGAAAGAGATGTAATGTACTGAACTTTCATATCCTATATATACATTCTCTTTTGGCTCAGACAATATCTTATTGTCTAAACTGCCGTGTTTGTTTTATGCTTAAACACTCATAATCACTGAAGTGATTGCTGACTCACACACTCACTTTATCTTACTTGTCAGCTTATTGCTTCTCTAGATCTGATAGTCTAGTTGTTGTGTTTCGGGGGAATTGTTTAGATAGAGGGAAATTGTTTTGCCCCGCCCCCCTCGCAGACTAGAACTTGAAGAACAAACTCCACTGATCCTACTTGTAATAATGTAAGGAGCTCTGTTTCTAATAGTTTAGTGTTAGCATAGATGATAGGTTTTGGCATCATCAAATAGGGGGAAATTGTTGGGTGATGATTTTATCCTCAGCACTGTTATACTTAGTGGGAAATGATTTGCGTCTTCAAAGATCGACCGTAAGCTCGGTAGCCCCATGCTCTGTACCTATCTGAAGATTTGAAGATCCCAAAACTCTATCTTGATTGATGAACCATTCCCGTGTAATTATTTTGTCTCTGAGGTTTCAGACTCAGTAGACACTCTGCTCTGGTTAAGGCGGTCAATAGCTTATCAACCTCAGCACCAGAAGTAGAAGACTCAGTATTTACTGGATTCAGAGCGGGAAGATATCGAAGGAGTCGGCAGAACCGAACTCGGCGAGAGTAGTTCACCGAACTCGGAGCCGACCATCGTAGAGTACCCTCACTGTCTCTCTACCGAATGAAGATCGGACTCGGCAACGGCGAGCACGAGTCTTACGAACCGTCGACACCTTTTGAATATACAATCAGTATTGTCAAGTACGAGGAAAAGAGAAGTCAGCTTCAGTATGCCTCGAAGTCTGTTCCGTCTCAACCACTCCATAATCCTCGACAAATGACAAGTATACACGTGTCTTTACCTACTAAAGCTGCAAGTCAACATATTTCCAGAAAAGGAGGGAAAGGACACTGTTACATCCTTCAAAAAGGAGCCGTTAGCTACCAAAAGAGAGAGAGAAAGGAAGATCGTCTCCAACGGATCTTTTCCAATCTCTGCTCTATAAATAGAGGGACATTTCAAGAGAAGAAGAGAGAGAGAATGCGCATAAGCTTAACGATGAAAACAAACACAAACATTCAAACGAGCTAGAACCAGAAAACCCTAAGTCTTCCGCAAGAACTTGAAGATCTATCTCCGGCAAAAGACTACCTTCTCAGCTCATAGGGAACCAAGCTAAACTGTTAGAAGAGCCTCTAGTATCCAAATTGACGATACATGAACCTAAAGCTTATTTCAGCTGTTCGTCGATCTAGAAGCCACTCTCTCATTCCCTATCCCTCTAACCCTAAGCTCAACAGAATATACTTATAGCTTAGACGAAGGAGTTCATATTTGAACCCAATCCTTATTGTAAAAGGACTCCTTCATAGTTGGATAAGTTTGTCAAACACTTTAGTTTGATGCCTTTGTAAACTGGGACTTGCTCAGTATAATCCCCAAGCCACGGCTTTGTCCTGTGCACAAGCTGACTGAGACTAACTCAGTATAATAAATAGCCTCCTGAACTTTTCGGGACAGTGGACGTAGGATCGATTGATATCCGAACCACTTTAAAAATCTGTGTCTTGTTATTGCTTTCTGATTACTGTTGCATTGATTTTACTGTTCATAATGAAGACCTACTTTAAAATCATACAACTGTCTCAGCATACTGAACTGTCTATTTACTGAACTGAGACTTGCTAAAACGGTTTTTCCACTCAACTGATTTGGGCCTACACTTTTCCGCACCGCTGAACTCTACCTGCTTGATACTGAATTTTGACTTAGTCAGCTAGCAGATCTCAGTAGAGTCAGATTCTTTGCCACACACGATTCAGAACAGCTATTTGGTCTGCTGAATTATTTCAGTACGACACTTTCCTGAACAGGACTGTTCGTGTTCGAAGTTGAGAAAATCGGAGTCAGGTGTATTCACCCCCCCTCTACACCTGACCGTACACTCGGGACCAACATCAAGGTTTATGATTTTCCCTAAGCTGCGGAAATTGATGTAATGCTATTTTCGATTGAATGTTGCTTGAGTTCTTATAGTTTAATGTGCATGTTTCTCGAGTTCTTGAACCTTAATCTGTCCTAATAAACATAACTTGTTTGATTTCGGCACGGAGACTAAGAAAGTTGTTTGATATGTGTAAAATAGTGTAAAGTTAGTGGACCTACTAGATTATATTAGAGTATTATTTTATATTGGGAAATGAACAAGTAAACTTTAATGGGACGATAATCATTGTATTGAACCAAATAAATCCTGCAAAAGCTAGAGATTTAAATTAGTATATCTAACAAGGTATAAAACATAGGGAACGAAGACTAGTCATGATTTTCCTACTTATCTTTGGGTTTTTAATTATCAACTATGCAAGTTTTGAGATTTTATTAAACTACGAATTGATTAAAACTGAAAATAACAAAAATATATTGATTGACCAATTAAGAGACATGTCCAGTAGAATATTCTATACACACATATTGCTGATCCTTGACACAAGATATTAATTAATCCTAAGAATCAATTAATTAATAGATTACAGTAATTAAACTGTCACAATCCTCATTCTGGCTTACTTAGTCGGTAGTTGTCATGTTGTGCATCAAAATGACTATTTCCTTAATCTAGTTACAACTTACGTTGTTGGACAATTAATAGATTTAATAACTAGACAACTTTGATTACTAAGGGAACCTAGTTTAAAAGTCTCCTCGTATGTTGGGCATCTAATAAGCTCCTGTTGGGTTATGAGTCAGTAGATGATACTTACATTTTATTGGGTAAAATAAAATTGGGGGAAATCATAGTGTTCATGCTATGGAATTGAAGATCTCAAAACCCAGCTGGTATCAGTAGTGTAGTGTCGATAGGACTAGATGATGTAATAGGCTAGACTATTTTTGACTTCTTTATGTTTCGTGTCTATGTCCTGTACGGGGTAAAATCTTTGGACTGATCTTCGCAGGGAAGTTACTTTCCGGAACCCCACGTCATCAGTGTAAGAGCTTGTGTTGTTAAGTCATCAGCTGATCTTCGCCTCAGTAGAAGACACCTTATCAGCTGACAGACATACAAAGCTCAGTACCTTCGCAGTCATCAGCTGACTACACTCAGTAGAATATCTTGTCAGCCGACTCAGACGAAGAAGACAGAGACTGCATCAAGTCTACTATATCCGACAGGAAACGACCCAGCTATTAACATCACTCAAAAGTCAGCAGAAGATCATACGAGGATAAGTGAGAGTCAACTCCGATGAAGACCGATGTCTGACATATCTCACCTACCATAAACCTCGACCAATGAGAAGCCGTCAACGCATTATCTGCTCTGACCAACTAAAGCTGCTCTCATAAACAGTATCAACAACTCTGCTGCAACAATTCGAATTTATGGTCGTTTTCTTTGGAAGCTTGTGACACGTGGAATCGTCCTCTCCAACGGACAAATGCTTGGGTCACGACTATAAATAGATAAGAAAATCCAAGCTCCACGCACGGGATTTCAAAGGGACAAACGCTGAAGCTTTCGAAACAACTCTAGCGCATTCAAGATAAATCCAGCGAAGAACTTGCTCAATAGAATACCTTTAGTTCTTCTCTCTAGAGTTCTTTAGATCCCTCTTCTCTAGCTAAGCTCAAAGTCATATCTATAGCTTAGATTTTCGAAGGAGTTCACTTTTAGTGATTGTTCTTATTGTAAGAACTCCTTCCTAGTTGGAGAAAATCCCCTCCACTTCAAACTTAGGTTTGATTTGTAAAAGTCGCTAAGGACTATAACTTAGAAGGGTCTGTCCAGTGCATAAATACCTTGCTGAGGCTTGCTCAGATTAATCAACAAGACCTCCTGTTCAGCAGGACCGTGGACGTAGGATCTTGCGTATCCGAACCACGTTAAAAATTGCTTGTGTTGTTTACTGTTTTATTACATTGCATACAAACTGCTTACAAAGTCATATCTTGCATAAAACGTATTCATAAAGTGCACTAGCCAAAACTGTTTGACTTGTGAAAATCACGTTTTCAACTAAGATGAACCTCCAGGCCCCACACTCTTATCCGCAATAAGTTTTTGACTGAGAATCAACCACTAACTAAAGTCAGTAGAAGATACTCAGTAGTTGGCTCACTCTGACCCGCGATCGAAGGTTACTATTTGGCACTGTTCATCAGTCGCATCCAACAGCTAGGCTTTCCTTCGCGTTTGAGAAATGAATTAGTACTCAGGTGTATTCACCCCCCCTCTACACCTGACTCTCGTCTCCGGACCAACAATTGGTATCAGAGCCACGGTGTTCTTGTGATCATCGGTTCTGAAACTACTGGTCTTCTCGAATAGATCCTGAAAACGTTTTTCACTGCACAAGCATCTCTTCATATATCCTTATACTCTTATCCACAATGTCTAATATGTCAGGTATTAGGATGGTGCCGATGTTCTCCATAGAGAACTATATGGTATGGCGCGTGAGAATGGAGGCGCACCTAACATCGCTGCATGACAGCATGACGGATGTCCTTGAGACAGAACCCATCATTCCCATGATCGATAGCGTACAATTTGCTGCTACGGGAGATGTAGGAGCATAGATTGGTGCTAAAATCGCAAAAGATAAATCTGCCTTCACGCTAGAAGAGAAAAAGCTGCACAACCTCGACCGAGTTGCGCGGAATGCAATCTTGACTACGCTCAGTGACTCACATCTCGGGAGGGTGCAAGACTGCAAAACGGCAAAAGAACTTTGGGACGCCCTGGCTATAGTGAGCCAAGGAACCCCGCAGATCAAGGAAAATAAGCTCGAACTAGAGCTACAAAAGTTCGATACATTTGCCATGGAGCCCAACGAGACCATTGACGAGCTAAGCGTCAAATCCACTAATCAGATCAATGTAATCAACGGGCTGGGGAGGACGTTCACCAACAAAGAGATGAACACAAAGATCCTGAGAGCGCTACCTCGACTGAAGTGGCTTCCTTTTGCTACTTATTTACGTCGCTCAGATCTTAATGCTCTAACTCCTGATGTTATCTTTTCAGAATTAAAGACAGAGGAATTTGAGCACTGTCTACCCCAACGATGTTCCAGTGCTTCAGCTGACACACAGATTGATCATGGCTTCAAAGCAACAGTCAGCAAAACTGGAGTCAAACCCATTTCTTCCAGCAAGGCAGTGGCCACGACAGAAGCAAAGTCCTCTGAAACATCTGACACTGACCAACTTGCACTTATGACTCTCAAATATCAAAGAGAAAAGGAGAGAGTTAGAAAGCTGAAGAAATACCACAGAGATTCTCCCCCAGGTAAGAAAGATTATCGAAAAAGGGAAGAATCTAAATCAACTACTGATTGCAGGAACACAGAACCTGCTGCTAGTCCATCCAACGACTCAGCTGGAAAAAGCAGCAGATCGTCTGTTTGTTACAACTGCAAGAAAGAGGGACACTATCAGTACGATTGTCCCGAACTCTCAGCTGCTCAAAGAGCAGAACGGCAGGCCAGACGCGAGAAATTTGCCCGAAGGAGGCAGGCCTATATCGCCGGAGAGATATTGCTGGAGAGATATCCAATGACTCAATCAAGGAAGATACATTCATGTATTCTTCTAAAGACGAAGCTGCATTTGTCGCCGTTGAGGTCGGAGATACAGATCCTGAATCAACTGCAGAATACTGTCTGATGGCCGGAGAAGAGGCTGAGGTAAATTCTAAACTTAATATAACCTCTTCTTCACATTGCACACACGACACGTGCTCGGTCACAGATGAACCTCTAGACGTGGTACAAGCTTACGATGATCTACTAGAGGAGCAGATTCAGCTGAGCAGAGAGTTCAGCAGAACCATTCAGGAACTAGAACAGGTAAAGGCTGAAAATCAGAAACTTTCTTCTGATTGTCAGGTCTCTACTGATTCCGAGAATCTGGTTGTGAGACTCAAGGAAGAGATTAAATCTCTTATGACTAAGTCTCAGCTTCAAGAAACTCAGATATCAGTTCTGACCAAGGACAATTCTGAGAAAGATACTGAAATAGCCCGACTCAGTCAGAAGCTCGCAGGAGTTGAAAAGGATTATGAATCACTTCAAAGAAGTGATGAGGTCTGGCGAGAACTGATGACTGAATAGTACCTAGTAGCTAAGGAGAAGTTAGAAAGCATGCTAAGAGCTCAAAGGCCAATGGTCATGAAAGAAGGACTTGGCTATACTCATGAAGCTTCCACTTCAACATTAAAAAGCTCAGAAATGCTGGCTGATAGGTTCGTCAGAGGAAAGGTTCAGGCTACTGACTCAACACCTCAGGCGAAGAACAAACAGAAGATGATTTCACCTCAGCCGAGCAACAAGAAGCAACTGATCAGAGGTTCTAGCCCCGGGACACCACGATCAAATTCAGGGGGAACCAAGAAGGTCAGATGGGCAGAGCAGTACAGTGAACCGCTATATGAGCATCCAGTACAGTATGGTTCGTACTACTATGAGCCTAGGGTCAGGAGGATCACACAACCTAAGAAGAAGAAAGCTCCTGAACCCAAAACTGCCAGAAAGTCAGTATCTCCAAGTCCTGTAGAGAAGAAAGCTGACAGGGTTCAGAAGAAGAAGTCTCAGACTTCTAAGGCCCCGAGACAAATCTGGATTCCGAAATCACCCACTAACACTTAAGGACCCAAACTGAACCAAAGGGTACCTAAAACTGTTTCTGTTTTGCAGGTGCATAAGGACCCTTGGATAGTGGACAACGGCTGCTCGAGACATATGACTTATCAAAAGAGCCTGCTGACCAACTACATACAAGAAGATGGTCCTAGAATTGAGTTTGGTGACAACTCTAAAGGCTATACAAGGGGATACGGAACACTGAATATTGTGACTGCTTCAGTTCCAAGAGTAACATATGTTGAAGGACTTCAACATAATCTCCTTTCTGTCAGTCAATTCTGTGACAATCTGAATAGAGTTATCTTTGACGCTGGTTTCTGTGATGTTGTTGACAAATCTACAGGGAAAACAGTGTTATCAGGCTCGCGGAGGAAAAATATCTATGTTGCAAACTGGAAAACCGCAGAACCTGAGGCTTGCTTACTTGCACAGACAAAATCTAGTGACAAGGCAGGATGGCTGTGGTATAAGAGACTCAGTCACCTGAACTTCAAGAATATGAACAAGCTAGCCAAGAACTCTAAAGTCAGAGGACTGCCCAATGAATCGTTTATCAAAGACAGAAACTATGAAGCATGCTTGAAGGGAAAGCAGACAAAGAACAGTAATCCACCAATTCCTTCACCTTCCACTGATGGAATCCTTCAACTGCTACATATGGACTTATTCGGACCAGTCTCTCCAGTGACTATAAGAGGCAAGAAGTATGCCCTTGTCGTTATTGACGACTATTCTAGATATACGTGGGTCATCTTCATAGCCAACAAATCTGATGTCATGACTGAGTTGCCAAAGCTGTTGAAGAAGCTCAACATGGAAAAGGACATCAAGATACAGAGAATTCGCTCAGACAGAGGAACATAATTTCTCAACTCAGTAGTTAAGGAGTACTGCGAAAAGGAGGTAATTAAGCACGAGACATCAGCAGCTCGCACTCCTCAGCAGAATGGACTTGCTGAACGTAAGAACAAAACACTTAAAGAAGCAGCAAGAACGCTCCTAGCAGACTCCGGACTACCCTCTAAATTTTGGGCTGATACTACTGACACCGCCTGCTACACTCAGAATCGCTCACTGCTTACACAGCAACACATGAAGACACCTTATGAACTATGGAAAGGGAGAATTCCTTATATTTCTCATTTTCATATTTTTGGTTGTCCTTGCTTTATCCACAATAATGAGAAAGATCAGTTGAAGGTCTTTTATAGCAAATCTGATCAAGGAGTATTCTTAGGATACTCTAGAGTCAGTAAAGCCTTCAGAGTCTTTAACTATGGGACTCTTTGCGTGGAGGAAAGCCATCATGTTGTATTTGATGAGTTTGTTACTAAGGACAGGAAATCTAAAAAGACAGATACTGAAGATGTCAGCAACAAGCTACAGGATCTCGCACTAAACGACAAAGCCGAAAAGATCCAGCATTGTTGGGATGATGAGTCAGACGATGAGGAAATTCAGACCCATCCCACAGGCAATGTAGCTGACCTGGTTGATTCTACTGTACAGAATCAACATCAGGTAACAACGGTCGATGAGGAAGCCCTAGTGGTAACTGAGACCTCTATTGAGAATATAAATTCAGGGGGAACGACTAATGTTCCTGAGCTAAATGCCCCTGAACCTGGAAACTCAGTAGATCCTAACCTTCTTACTGAACTGCTGCAGTCACAGAATAGTACTACTGAAATGTCTAACACACCTGTTGACTGTGCAGAAGTAGTATCAGAAGAAGAAGCCAGACTCAGACGATCATGGCTCGACGCTCATTCTTCTGATCTTATTATAGGAGATCCATCAGCAACAATCAGGACGAGATCTAGATTAAGTCAAGGAGAAAGCTCACTCTATTCTTGTTTCTTGTCTACAGAAGAACCTCAGACAATAGAGGACACACTCAACGATGCTGACTGGATTATTGCCATGCGAGATGAGCTGAACCAGTTCGTTCGAAACGAAGTTTGGGAGCTTGTTGACAGACCTAGACATCAGCACGTGATCGGGTACTAAGTGGGTCTTCAAGAACAAGCGAGATGAAAACAACGTCATTGTCAGAAATAAAGCTCGACTTGTTGCCAAGGGATACTGTCAAGCAGAAGGAATAGACTTTGATGAAACGTTCGCTCCAGTCGCTAGATTGGAAGCTATTTGTCTGTTCCTAGCCTATGCAATGCATCAAAGATTTAAAGTATATCAAATGGATGTAAAGTCAACTTTTCTGAACGGCGTACTGAAGGAAGAAGTCTATGTGGAACAACCGCCCGGCTTTCAGCAGGGACATCAGGTGTACAGACTTCGGAAAGCGCTGTACGGGTTAAAACAAGCACCCAGGGCTTGTTACGATACCCTATCAGACTTTCTGCTTCAGAAAGGTTTTCAGAAGGGGACAATAGATCGCACCCTATTCAACATAAAGTCAGGAGATGACATCCTACTGGTGCAAATCTACGTGGACGACATCATTTTCGGTTGCAGAAACGTGACTATATGTCAACAATTCGAGAAAATGATGAAGGAGAAGTTTTAGATGTCTATTATGGGAGAGATGAACTACTTCCTTGGATTTCAAGTAAAGCAATCATCTGAAGGAATTTTCATCAATCAAGCCAAATACACTCGAGATCTCCTGAAGAGATTTGGCTGCGACTCAAGCAAGCCAGTCAAGATCCCCATGAATACGAATTTCAAAATCGATCTAGATAAAGAGGGAGCTTCTGTTAACTCTACTGATTATAGAGCTATTATTGGTTCTTTATTATATTTAACAGCAAGCAGACCTGATATAACTTATGTTGTAGGTGTTTGTGCAAGATTTCAAGCGAATCCCAAGCGAAGTCATATGGACTCAGCAATGAAGATTCTGCGATATCTGAAGGGAACACCTGACGCAGGGTTATGGTATCCTGCTAATGATAATCTTATACTGACAGGTTATTCTGATGCTGATTATGCAGGATGCAGGAAAGATCGAAAGTCAACTTTTGGAACATGTCAGTTCCTAGGCAGCAAGCTGATATCTTTGTTCTTAAAGAAACAACATTCAGTGGCAACGTCCACTACTGAAGCTGAGTACATGGCTGCTGGAAGTTGCTATGCCCAGATCCTTTGGCTTCGACAACAACTGAGAGATTATGGTATATCTAAGGATGAAGTGCCCATCTACTGTGACTCCACCAGTGCGATTGCTATGACTCAGAACCCAATTCTTCATACGAGATGCAAGCACGTGGATATCCGACACCACTTCATCAGAGACCATGTTGAGAAGGACATTAGAATGGAGAAAATCCATATTGACAAGCAAAGGGCAGACATACTGACCAAACCACTAGTTGAGAACAGATTCGGAGAATTATCAGTTGAGCTAGGTCTACTGGATCCTACTGAATCGATTCAGTAGAAGGAAACAGTACGACAGGTTAGAAGACTCAGTACTTTGATTCAGTCGGGTGAATCAAACAGTACACAGTAAGGGGGAACGTGATCATCAGCACATCAAATGTCCTCCTGAGTCTTAACGATAACCAACTGATCGTAAAAGTTCAGTTGAAGAGGTTTGCGTAGTTTTATATACTTAACTTTATCAGAAGCATGCTCGCATTTATTATATCAGTCGCTTGCACTCAGTAGTTAATGAGCATTTATTTCCCGCCATTAAATTTTTTAAGGTTTAAGTCAGTAGGGAACCGTTCTCATTTAAAAGACTTAGACTTTAATGCTGCCTGCAACGCATTTAATGTATATCTTCTCACCTTACCTTAACTGCGCATATCCTACGTGGGTCTAGATTAGAGGCGGCCTTAGTAATCATTCCGTTTATAACATCAAATCACAACCGTCATTAAAAAGCGAGATTTAATCCCAGCCGTTAGATCAAAAAACGATTGATATGCATATCTTATAAAATCTCTTGCTTATCACTCTAATCTATTTTTCGCCATTTGTATCCTCAAAGAGCTCTCTGCATTCAGCTTTTCATCTTCTGTTAACTGCTTTTGCATATCTCTCAAGCTCTTTGTATACGGTAATTTTCACTCCTCTCTGCTTAAAACTCTACTAACTCACTCTATTTTCAAGTGCTAAAAAGTTTTTTGTAGATATTCATGGCGATTGTGATGACCCCATAATGTTGAGGAGATCATAAAGTCGAAGGTTCAGTTTGAGCCTACGATGGCTCTTCATCAGGCGGAGCTTCCCTATCTTGAGCCCATCTACACGGCTCTAGAAGTGTCCGGCCTAGAGCTTCTTGTTACGAAGCATCCCAAAGCTTATCTTCCCCGACAAGTCGCCGAAGTCTACTATAACTGGAGGTCGATGGAAGATACGGACAGGGAAGTATCCCAGTTCGCATATATGAGGGAGGTGACCCCTCAGAAGTGGGAGTCTGATCACCACGACATTGACATCAGGGCCGCATTACAGGCATCTTTCGATCTTTCGGCCCATGGGATCTCCCCTGTTGGATATAAGGAGAAGGAACTTAACTCCTATGTCCAAAGGTTCTGTGGCAGAGACGACATCACATTCAAATCTGCACTGCCAAAGAACCAGCTCCTACCAGAATACCCCAGGCTTGCCTACATCATCACGCATATTCTGACGAGCGCCGCCGGTTCCTTTGATCAGCTGTCAAAGCCACGTCTCCAGCTGATGATGGTTATTGAGGATGGTATCCAAGTCAACTGGATAGAATTCTACGTGACTGAGCTCAAGGCTCAGGCACAAAAGTTTGTCGCCACACCTACTGGAGAGAGAAGACTCATTAGTGTGGGCAAGCTACTGTACGGGACGAAGATGTCCGTACTGATTGAGGATTCAGTATCGAATCACGCATCATTTGCTGATTCTAGATACTTCGACAGCAAGCTCATCAAATTCAAAACTAGAGCCACTGCTGAGAAGTCAGTCGGGCGAGGGCCAGCCGCACTGAAGAGAGTCACTACTGATCTGCCCCCTCGTACCTACCCACCTAAGAAGAAGAGGCTTACCAAGGCTAGAACGTCTGAAGTTCCAGCGAAGCCTGTTTCTCCCCCACCTACTCAGGAGGAGAATATACTGGACGCTGACACAGGCATTGGAGGTGCCACGTTGAAAGACAAAGTCTAGCGTATCAGCTCCGAGGAGACACAGTCGGATGAAGCTGAACCGACTGTGGAGACATCTCCTGAGTGGACGACCATGCAGTCGGCTCGTCTCCGAGCCACAGGAGAAGTGAG
This sequence comes from Lavandula angustifolia, assembly GCA_028984105.1. Lineage (NCBI taxonomy): Eukaryota > Viridiplantae > Streptophyta > Magnoliopsida > Lamiales > Lamiaceae > Lavandula > Lavandula angustifolia. The sequence continues at coordinate 5,618,726 of CM054823.1, read as the reverse complement.
TGCACAGATCCCAAAAATCGCCGAACACAAGGATCTGGTCGATATTGCGATCAGGGCGAGGACACAGATGCTGCTGAGGTTCCTGAGTTGGGACATCCTCGAAGATCTGATAATGACTCAGTCAGCACTGTCCTTACTGATAGAGGAGCAGAGCCTTCAGTTAGCCATCGGGTTTGGAGAACCCACCGACCTTGCTTTGTTCGAGGATCTGAGAGCCGCAATGCTATATCTACTCAGTCTAAGATCCTCAGAACAGCAAGTTAGCAACCCATCGCAGCCATCCCATCACGACGACGACAATGATGACAATAACAATGATGTGGATCAGGCACCACCCAAGGAAGCAGACCAGGGAAGATCTGCTGAGGGTAAAACTCCTAGCGAGAAGGGCAAATCACCACCTCCACCGTCGACATCAGGTGATGCCCCAGTTGCCTCGAAACCCAGTCGAAAGCAACAACTCGCCACATCTGAGCAGAGGCTCGGAACCAGCAGGTATCAAATCAAACCAATCGGTTCCGTGTCCTCCAAGTCTGTCAACAGAGCCATCAGGAAGCAGGGAGACAAGAGTCGTCTCCTCGCTAAGGATGTTCACCTGAAATGGGCTCAGTACACAAAGTCTCAAACTGAGAAAGTTGACAAACTTGCCAACGAGGTAAAGAAGGTCTCCGAAGCTCCTACCTCTTCTATCAATATTCAGGAGATCGTCGAGACTGCCCTCGCAGCTCAGAAAGCGGACTTAGCCGCTCAGAGTCAGCAGCTTCTCCAAGCTCAACAGAAAATGTTTTCTGAGCAGCTGACTCAGAGCCTTGCAACAGTCCAAACAACAATGGATGAGCGGAACAAGATGGCCACCTCCAGTGTACAACAAGCCATACTGTGATGCCATCAAGGACTTCCCATGACGATAGCTTCCAAGCTCATTCAAGCTGAGATGATAGCTTCCCATGACGATAGCGGAACAAGATGGCCCTCAAGCTCATTCAAGCTAAGATGATAGCTTCCCATGACGAATCACTCCTAAAGCTGAGACAAGAAACAGGAGCCCAGATCAAGCAGATTCGCACTGATTAAGAGAATGACTGGGAGCATTACTGTGATGCCATCAAGGACTTCGAGACCACCGCCGCTTCCGTCAAAAATATGATCTTCAATCTTGAGAAGGAAGTGGTAGCCATCCGCACTCGTCTCTCCCTGGCTGATGATGCCAAAAAGGGGGAAGGAGAAGATAAGAGTGAGGCGGAAAGGGCTCAGGTGGGCGAAGAAAAAGAAGCTGAGGCAAGCGAAGGAGAAGAAGCTGAGGTAAGAATAATTGCCAAGGGGGAAAGTTCAGCTGAGCCAGCTGGAACAAGCTCAGCACCCCCTCCCGAAATCGTCCAAATCCCAACAGTCCAATCTACTAAAGTGCATGAGCCGGCTGCAGGATCTGGTGAAGGATTCTCGGCTCAGCACATAGAGGAGGTCGCACGTTTCATCGACCAAGAGGACGAGCCACTGCCACCGCAAAGGCCTGGAAGGAAATTATCACTGAATCAACTCCTCCGCCTTCCCCGACGCCAAAATTCAAATCCAAAGCGGAGCAGGAGGCATATGACCAGCAAGTTACTCAAAAGCTCCAGGATGAGCTTGACTATGAGCGACAGCTCGAAGAGGAGGATCAGAAGGTCAAAAAGAAAAGGAAGCCTGTGGCTAAGATAGCCAGGAGCCAAGCTAAAAAGCTCCTGGATGAACATAAAAAGAAAAAGGCCCAGGACGAGCAAGCCACTGCTTCTGATACTGATCTTCAGCCCTTGGCTCAGAGAATGAAAGAACTGTCCAAGCTTACTCCTAAGCAAGAGGCAGAAGATAGAGCTACCTAGGAGGCAACGCTGCAGGGACTCTCCGAAGAGGAGACACTAGAGCAGCTGTCCTCAGAGAAAAGAAAAGACTGGAAGACTTGGCCAAGATCATCGAAGCTACTGATAAGATGGCCAATGAACTAGTCATTGACTAGAAGAAACAGATACCCAGGTCATCCAAGTACAACAAGCGAGGTGCTCCGAGAGCTACTTATCAGAAGAAAACTCCTCACCGCCCGTGGAATCTGAACGAGGAATGGGAGGAACTCAAGATCGAGTTCATCAAAGGGTACTATGTGTATCAATGCTATCCGACTGAGATTCCGGCAGATCAACTTTTCGATGAATTCCATCATCAATCAAACGCCAGACTCAGAGCACAAGTTCATATTATCCTAGCTAAGGAGAAGCGGTCACTCGTTGCTCCTGCATTCAGAAGAGTACCTCCTCCCAGGACCACTCGCGGTGTTTTATGCACCAAGGAAATTGAAGACGAGGTTGACGCCGCAACATACCACCATGATCTCAGTTCTCAGCTGGCCGGTGATCTCGAGGAAATCCAAACTCTCCGTGCTAGAATCTACAAATATTACGGTTTGGATCCTCCTGCTGACAAGTCTGCGGATTTCAAGAGCAAGACTAAGAAGTTCAGACGTTAGCAGTAGTCTTCATATCTTTTGTATAGAAGATAGGAACCCTGTAACTCATTTCATATATATAACAGTTCCTTCTTCTGGCCAGACAATCACTCATTGTCTTACGGCTTTTGTTTGTGTTATGTTTATCACAACTGATCACTGAAGTGATCTGACACACACTCACACATAACCGTTTCTCTGATGTGCCTATCTATCAACTGCTGATTTCCTTAAGTCATTTGCTCAGTTTTTAACTGAAGTCCTTAATATGTCAGTAGTTTAGGACTTATTCTCTTAGAATTTATAGAGGTTTTGACATCATCAATTAGGGGGAAATTGTTGGGTTATGAGTCAATAGATGATACTTAGCATTTTATTGGGTAAAATAAAATTGGGGGAAATCATAGTGTTCATGCTATGGAATTGAAGATCCCAAAACCCAGCTGGTATCAGTAGCGTAGTGTCGATAGGACTAGATGATGTAATAGACTAGACTATTTTTGACTTCTTTATGTTTCGTGTCTATGTCCTGTACGGGGTAAAATGTTGGACTGATCTTCAGTAGGAAGTTACTTTCCAGAACCCCACGTCATCAGTGTAAGAGCTTGTGTTGTTAAGTCATCAGCTGATCTTCGCCTCAATAGAAGACACCTTATTAGCTGACAGACATACAAAGCTCAGTACCTTCGCAGTCATCAGCTGACTACACTCAGTAGAATATCTTGTTAGCCGACTCAGACGAAGAAGACAGAGACTGCATCAAGTCTACTGTATCCGACAGGAAACGACCCAGCTATTAACATTACTCGAAAGTCAGCAGAAGATCATACGAGGATAAGTAAGAGTCAACTCCGATGAAGACCGATGTCTGACATATCTCACCTACCACAAACCTCGACCAATGAGAAGCCGTCAACGGATTATCTGCTCTGACCAACCAAAGCTGCTCTCATGAACAGTATCAACAACTCTGCTGCAACAATTCGAATTTATGGCCGTTTTCTTTGGAAGCTTGTGACACGTGGCATTGTCCTCTCCAACGGACAAATGCTTGGGTCACGACTATAAATAGAGAAGAAAATCTGAGCTCCACGCATGGGATTTCAAAGGGACAAACGCTCAAGCTTTCAAAACAACTCTAGCGCATTCAAGATAAATCCAGCGAAGAACTTACTCAATAGAATACCTTTAGTTCTTCTCTCTAGAGTTCTTTAGATCCCTCTTCTCTAGCTAAGCTCAAAGTCATATTTATAGCTTAGATTTTCGAAGGAGTTCACTTTTAGTGATTGTTCTTATTGTAAGAACTCCTTCCTAGTTGGAGAAAATCCCCTCCCCTTCAAACTTAGGTTTGATTTGTAAAAGTCGCTAAGGACTATAACTTAGAAGGGTCTGTCCAGTGCACAGATACCTTGCTGAGGCTTGCTCAGATTAATCAACAAGATCTCTTGTTCAGCAGGACTGTAGATGTAGGATCTTGCGTATCCGAACCACGTTAAAAATTGCTTGTGTTGTTTACTGTTTTATTGCATTGCATACAAACTGCTTACAAAGTCATATCTTGCATAAAACGTATTCATAAAGTGCACTAGCCAAAACTGTTTGACTTGTGAAAATCACGTTTTCAACTAAGACGAACCTCCAGGCCCTACACTCTTATCCGCAATAAGTTTTCGACTGAGAATCAACCACTGACTAAAGTCAGTAGAAGAGACTCAGTAGTTGGCTCACTCTGACCCGCGATCGAAGGTTACTATTTGGCACTGTTCACCAGTCGCATCCAACAACTCAGTTGTCCTTCGCGTTTGAGAAAAGAAACAGTACTCAGGTGTATTCACCCCCCCCCTCTACACCTGACTCTCGTATCCGGACCAACATCTCCTAACTATATTGTAATCGTGAGGGGGAGAACGCATATGATGGAGTTGTCAGCAAATTAGAAAAGAAGAAAATAAAGCATACTATGTCCATTAGATCTTCGTGTTTGGCAAAAGATTTTTCAAATTCAATGATGTCGAATGGTATGTGATCTCTTCATTTATGGAGTAGTATTCTCATAAGATAGACGGAAATGCGATCAAACAAGTGAAGACGGATTCTAGATTTATTTTATATTAATTTGTGTAGTTTTCGAGTTTTCTGTTAGTTAATTGACTTGATGATGTGTGTTATTAATATTTGAATGTCCTGCTAGATGCGTTTGACTTTTAAAGACTGTGCAACTATTATTCATGAAATGTGCAGTTAAGTTACATTATCAATGAATTTTTTTCAATGCATATGAAAAGTGAACTTTTGCTACATTAACAGTGCAGATGTTTGACGTAAAAAGTGCAGTTGTATTAAGAACAAAGTGAAAATTTCAATACAGATAATACTAGTTAATATTAACCCAACTTAAAGTACCAAAATACAGAGTTAAGTTCAAATATATTTCACGCTACCAAAGTCCCGTAAGTCATCGATTTTAATAAATCCACTACATGCAGAATAATCTAATGGAGGAGAAAAATGCCCACATAAATCTTATTCTCATTGCATACCATCACGTAATATGCAATGACTTTCTTCATTAGTTCTTCCTTCGTTTTATTTTCTTCACAAGCGAGTAGCTCATGATAGTACTTCACCCTCAACAAGGCGAGATGTTGCTTTCCCTTCTTCTTTAATCCCGCTTTCCAATAAATAGTCACATAAAGTGCACTAAATTAAATAATTTGTGCAGTTACTGCAAACGAAAAGTGCAGTTAAATTCTTAAAATTGTGCACTGATAAACAAACTGCATTGCAAAACCACATTTCAATAATTATGTGCAATAAAGATTAGGCAAATTGGTATAAATGGTCTTTAATGTTTGCTAGTTTGAATGAATTAGTCAACCTTTTTAAAAGTAAATCCACTACATGCAGAATAAATTGGTCATTCCATTAAAATTTTTATAAGTTAACCATTAGTCAACCTTTTTTAAAAATAATAATAAAATAATTCGAGAGCATTATTAGAATAAAATAACATGTACTAAGGACCTATTTATCCATTATTTGTTAAATTTCTGAATTAACCACTTTAAGATTAAAAATACCAAAACTAAAAAATTACTGAAGTAAAATTCTTCCGTCGCCGGTATCTGCCCCACCGCCCTCCCCTCGCCGCACTCCCCCGCTGCATCTCTCCCACCGTCCCTCTCCATCACCCTCCTCTCAGCGCCCTCATCCAAGGACCGCCATCCCCCGCTGCATATCCCCCGCCTTCTCTCAGATCTACCAAATCTCTCTGCCGAGGGCTCGGTGGTATGCGTTCCTACAGTTAAAGGCAAAAGGAGTCAGACAAATAGAAGGGGAAGAAAGATCCAGTCCTTTTTGGTTGAATGGGAGAGCGAATGAATAAAACAAGAAAATTGGGTTGAAGAGACTTATCTGAAGAAGATTCTTCCAAATCTATTACCTTGGGGACAAGGTATCGAAAAAGGGGAAGGTAATGTCATGATCCAACCGGATCTGACAATTAAGAAGGAAATAACAGTGAAGAATGGGTCGGAAATGGTGGAGGAGAAGGAGGGTTTACTATGGATTCATTTTGTGGAGAAGACGAGAAATGAAGAAGAAGATAAGGAAGGGATATTTTACGATGCATTGGACAAGTTCTCCACCGTAGATGATTGTGGGACGGATCCAACGGCTATGAATGAAAGTGGCTGAGCCGTCAATTCTATCACGCGTGGATGTACGAGATTTATCCACGAGGCTTATCATATCTTAATATATAGTTATTTCCTTATTATATTTTTGGTTAAGTTTTGATTAGGGTTTGCTCATTAGACTTTGGTTATAAGTACCCTTCTGGTACGAACATTGTTTTTATGCTGAAAACTTATATTCTCTCTACTCTCTTCGAACTCTCTCTTTCTCCTCCCCTTACTTTTGTGTTCTCTATTATTATTCAGAACCCAATCTTATTACAGGTTCATATAATTGATTATTACATCAAAGTCACCATCGAAATCATCTAATAGACCTAGTCTATTACAGTGGTATCAGAGCGCTCGTTCCATGGCGAATTTCGGGCTCTCTCCAATTCCAGAAGAGGGCAGGGTGGAAGATGATGAACCAGTCCTACAACCTGCACAATTAGATGCAAAGTCACAACTGTTAGCAGATCAGATCCCACAGAACATGTTTCAGCAGATGGCGCTGAATAATTGGACACTCACAAATACATTCACTGGTTTAATCGGAAATCTCTCTAATCGGTTAGATCTATTGGAATCACAATCTAAATCGGGTCCTGCTTTAACTCCCTTACCGGTTACTCCCCATTATGCTAATAACCAACCAAGATTTTCCCCACACACACCACCAGGATTCAAAAACTTTGGAAAAGGGGTAGAAGATGCAGGGGGATCTAATTTTCTGGAGGTTCCGAGGGGAATGGAGGATGGGGGTGATCAGGCTAGGGAAGGGGGACGGAATCAGTGGGGTAACACGCATTTACTTGGTGGGTCTCCTCAAAACTACGTGGGAACAAGTGGTGGAAATCTGAAGGGAAGTGGATCTAGAAATTTTTCCTCGAGTTCTGGCAATTTTGCAGCTGGAGTTATGCCCACTGCGGCTAAAATAAATTTTCCAAAGTTCGATGGCACACGCTCTAGATCTTGGTTGTTGCGGTGCCAAAGTTATTTTTCTATGGTCAATACCATACCCGAAGATCAGAAAGTAGCCTTCGCTTCTATGCATTTTGAAGGCAAGGCATTGGAGTGGTATGATAACTTACCTCTTAAGGGTGAAGATTTGGCATGGGCTCAATTTGTTAAGATGGTGTCAACAAGGTTTCAGGATTTACAGACTAACAAGGCAATTGCAGAATTACACAAATTGGTTCATGTAGGAAATTATGAGGAATATGTGGCTAGGTTTGAGGAACTAAAAGCCTTCATAATCCACAGCAAGTGTGGAGCCTTTGATGAGCAATATTGGATTGCTGCTTTCATCAGCGGGTTGGACAAGGTTATTCAGGCTGGATTGGACATGTTGCATCCAAATACTCTGGAATCTGCCATCCACTTAGGAAGGCAACAAGTACATCTCAATGACTCCCTACTGAGAAAAATTAAGGAATGTCCCGAGGCATGTCACACACTTTAACCCCAAAGAAAGTGGAAAATAAGCCTTATCAGAAGCCCCTACCCAAACCAAATCTGAGTGGAAAAGCTGGATTCAAGTTATTGACTCCCATGGAGATGGATCAGAGGAGAGCCAAAGGGCTCTGTTATAATTGTGATGAAACATTTGTTCCAGGTCACAAGTGCAAAAACAAAATTAATTTCATGTTTATGAGTGTAGAGGAACAAGGGGAGTTTCTTAACAGTTTGGAAGGGTTGTCTGAAGAAGAAGAATTTGGGGATGCCAAAGAGGAATTGGGTATGTCTATGATTACCCTAGGATCTATGGAGGAAGATTCTGGAAAACATATAATGAGGCTGATTGGAGAAACTGGTGTCAGAAAGCTAAGAATATTGGTTGACACAGGCAGTTCCCTGAGTTTTTTGAACACCACTGTGGCTCAGAATCTGCAGGGAACTCTAGAACCAGCTACTCCACTAAATGTAATTGTAGCCTATGGAAATGTTATGGTTAGCAACAAGAGGTTTAGAGGGTTCAGTTGGAGAATGCAAGACATGATGTTTGAATATGATATTAGGCTCTTACCTACTGCAGGGTATGACTTAATATTGGGGAGTGATTGGTTAAGAAAGGGGTCTCCTATTCTCTTGGACTATGAGCAGATGTATTTTTCAGTCCAACATAGGGGAAGGAGAGTTTATATACAGGCTGCCAGGGGACAGAAGAAAAACCCTCCAGTAACTGCAATAGCTATATATCAATTATTGCAGAAGAGGCAGACAACACCAGGGCATTTCTTACTAATGTCCCTAAATGAAGAAGGGGAACAAAATAACCCCCTAATGGAACCATTACTGCAAGCTTATGGTGATGTTTTTGAGGTACCTAAAGAACTGCCACCTAGTAGGGGGGTGGAACATAAGATTCTGTTATAACCAGGAAGCATTCCAAAACAACAGTACCCATATAGGGTATCTCATGCCCAGAAAACTGAAATTGAAAAAACTGTGGAAGCACTGCTGGAATCAGGGGAAATTCAGCCGAGTAGAAGCCCTTTTTCTTCACCAGTGTTGTTGGTCAAGAAGAAGGAAAAAACATGGAGAATGTGTGTAGATTACAGGTACTTGAACAAATTGACAGTTAAGCATGATTATCATATTCCAGTTATTGATGAGTTGTTAGATGAATTACATGGGGCAAAATATTTTTCCAAAATTGATCTCAGATCTGGCTATTTTCAGATCCTTATGGATCCTGAGTCCAGATACTTGACAGCTTTTAGGACTCATAATGGACATTATGAGTACCTTGTTATGCCTTTTGGACTGTGCAATGCACCAGCCACATTTCAGTCTCTTATGAACCAAGTGTTCAGAGGAAAATTGAGGAAACAAGTTCTGGTCTTCTTTGATGACATTTTAGTCTATAGTTCTACTTGGGAATTGCACTTAAGATATGTGGAGGAGGTCTTGGAGACTCTAAGGCAAAATAAGCTCTTTGCCAAGATGAGTAAATGTGAATTTGGCAAGGAATCTGTTTCCTACTTAGGCCATATCATATCTCATGAAGGTGTGGCTACAGATCCTGAAAAAGTGGCTGCAATGGTTGACTGGAAATCACCTACCAACTTGAAAGGGCTAAGGGGATTCCTAGGGCTCACTGGGTATTACAGGAAGTTTGTTAAGAATTATGGAATGATAAGTAAGCCTTTGACTAATCTGCTCAAGAAAGGATCATTCAGTTGGGGAACAGAAGCTGAAATGACTTTTTAGCACTTGAAGAAAGCTATGACTTCAGCTCCTGTCCTAGCTCTACCTGACTTTGGGAAGGAGTTTATAATGGAAACTGATGCTAGTGGAACTGGTATAGGGGCAGTATTGATGCAAGAGGGAAGACCAATAGCTTATCTGAGCAAGGTTTTATCTGGAGAGAATCTGAATTTGTCAATTTATGAAAAGGAATTTTTGGCTATCTTAATGGCAGTGCAGAAATGGAAGAATTATTTACAGGGACATCATTTTGTTATCAGGACTGATCAGCAAGCCCTCAAGTACTTGTTGGATCAGAAGATTACTACTCTATTACAACAAAAGTGGATACCTAAATTACTGGGATATAACTATTCTATAATCTATAAGAAGGGAAAAGAAAACCTAGTTGATGATGCTTTGTCTAGAAAGGAAGCATATCAGTGTCTTGCTACTAGTGTAGCCATTCCATTGTGGGTTCAAAGGGTGGCAGATAGTTATTCCAGAGATCCATACTTGCAGAAAATCATGGCAGCTAAGGCAGTTGATCCTAATTCCTATCCTGAATATTGCTTCACAGGGGGATTATTAAGGCAAGAGGGGAGAATTGTTGTGGGCAATGATGACAGACTGAGAAACACAATTATCCAAGAACTTCATGATTCAGCTATAGGGGGACATTCAGGGGAAGGAGGCACCTACCAAAGAGTGAGAAAATATTTTATCGGGAAGGGACTTAAAGCACAAGTTTTAGATTGGGTCAAGGCTTGCTCAACCTGTTCTCAGAACAAGGCAGAGAGGGTACAAAACCCTGGATTACTACAGCCCCTTCCTATACCTACACATGCTTGATCTCATATCACTATGGACTTTATTGAAGGTCTGCCCAAATCACAGGGCAAGACAGTGATATTAGTGGTTGTGGACAGATTGACTAAGTACAACCATTTTCTAGGACTCAGCCATCCCTATACATCTTATACATTGGCTCATGTATTTTTAGATAATATTACTAAGTTGCATGGCCAACCACTGAGTGTGGTTACCGATAGGGATCCTATTTTTATTAGTGTTTTTTGGCATGAGTTGTTTAAATTGTTGGGAACCAAGCTTGACATGACTTCTGCTTACCACCCACAATCTGATGGACAAACAGAGAGAGTCAATCAATGTCTTGAGACTTATTTAAGGTGTTTGGTTAAGCAAACACCAAAACATTGGTTTAGATGGTTGGCTATGGCTGAATACTGGTACAATACGAATTATCATACCAGTCTTCAACTAACCCCCTTTGAAGCCCTATATGGGTATAACCCTCCTATATTTTCTATAGGACCGTTTCCCCATACTCACTCAGCCGATTCACTGAATCTAGCCGAGGAGCGTAACAAGATGCAGCAAAAGTTTCGAGAAAATTTAATTTTAGCTCAAGACAGAATGAAGAAGCAGGCTGATAAACACAGAATTGATAGGAAATTCGCCGTTGGTGAAAGTGTCTACCTAAAGCTGCAGCCCTTCAGGCAAAATAGCGTCGCCCTAAGACAGAATCAGAAACTTGCTCCCCGATACTACGGGCCATACCAAATACTAGAAAAAATGGGAGAAGTTACTTACAGACTTCAGCTTCCCGCCGGGGCCAAAATCTGGCCGGTCTTCCATGTCTCCCTCCTTAAGCGCTCGGTAGATCCCCGAAAAGTTCGTTCCTCAGATCTACCAAATCTCTCTACCGAGGGCTCGGTGGTATGCGTTCCTACAGTTAAAGGCAAAAGGAGTCAGACAAATAGAAAGGGAAGAAAGATCCAGTCCTTCTTGGTTGAATGGGAGAGCGAAGGAATAAAACAAGAAAATTGGGTTGAAGAGACTTATCTGAAGAAGATTCTTCCAAATCTATTACCTTGGGGACAAGGTATCGAAAAAGGGGAAGGTAATGTCATGATCCAACCGGATCTGACAATTAAGAAGGAAATAACAATGAAGAATGGGTCGGAAATGGTGGAGGAGAAGGAGGGTTTACTGTGGATTCATTTTGTGGAGAAGACGAGAAATGAAGAAGAAGATAAGGAAGGGATATTTTACGATGCATTGGACAAGTTCTCCACCGTAGATGATTGTGGGACGGATCCAACGACTATGAATGAAAGTGGCTGAGCCGTCAATTCTATCACGCGTGGATGGACGAGATTCATCCACGAGGCTCATCATATCTTAATATATAGTTATTTCCTTATTATATTTTTGGTTAAGTTTTGATTAGGGTTTGCTCATTAGACTTTGGTTATAAGTACCCTTCTGGTACGAACATTGTTTTTATGCTGAAAAATTATATTCTCTCTACTCTCTTCGAACTCTCTCTTTCTCCTCCCCTTACGTTTGTGTTCTCTATTATTATTCAGATCCTAATCTTATTACAGGTTCATATAATTGATTATTACATCAAAGTCACCATCGAAATCATCTAATAGACCTAGTCTATTACAGAGTCCCCCGCCAGGCGATCTAGTTGACTCGGAGCTTGTCTGTGTTGAGGGCGACCATCCAGTTTTTCCTGTTGGAGGGCGCGTAGTCGCAGCCGCAGGACTTTTGCAGGTCCTTCAACACTTTCTTCTCCGATCTGATGTCTTTACGCCGCTTGAATTGTTTGGAAAGCGGGACGCCCATGTCGGAGAGGAATTAGAGGTTTATCGAGGAGATTAAGGGGGTGTTTGGAGTAGCTGAAGTTTATTGATAATTGCTGAGAGCTGCTTAAAACAGCTTATTTGAAAATCAGTTAATGTTTGGAAATAAGTGCTGAAAGTGGAAAAAATAGTGTTTGAGAATGTTGTTGATAGAAGTAGGTTATTGTTAATTTTTTAAAGAAAAGTCTGTTTTGCCCTTAGTATTACTCCCTCCGTCCCATTATTCTTGTCCAATTTGCTTTTTGCACGGTTTTTAAGGAGAGTTGTTAGTTGTGTGTAGATTGGTATAAAGTTGTGGGTCCTACAAAAAGTTGTGTGTAATAATTTACTAAAAAAGGAAAGTGGACAAGAATTTTGGGACAACCCAAAATGGAATAGCGGACAAGAATTTTGGGACAGAGGGAGTACTAAATAATTATTATTTATAATAAATAATAAAATTAAGAAATTATTATTATTCAATTTTTATTTTTTGCCTTATAATTTCAATCTAATACTATAAAATACTAAATTAATCTAAATATTATATATATTATAAAATTATATCATAATGAATATAGCATACAATTACGGGAAGAAGATTGTGATTTGTAAAGAATTGAGAGAGAGAGAGAAGAGAGAAGAGATGCGGCTGGATTGTGACAAAAATGAATTCTCACAAGTACTAGGGTTATGGATATTTCTGGAATTAGATAAAATTATTAAGGATAATTTAGTCCGGAAAAAACATAAGCAATAAGCTGAAAGCTAGAAGCTGGGGTTGAGCAGATTCAACTGCTTCTCTATTTTCAGCTCAATTTTAGAGAATCTCAGCTTTAAGCTGGGAGTCCCAAATATCCCATACCCGCTTAAAGCTGAAAGCAACTTTCAATAAACTGTTCCAAACACCCACTAATTCTTGTTGTTTTGTTCAATTCTGTTTGTTGATCATAATTTGGGGTTTAACAAAAACATTTGTATAATTGGTTTTTGGTAATTTTCCCTTTTGTTATAAGTGGTAAATTTAGAAAATTTAAAAATATAGGATAATTTGGTATCATACATTTTATTTCGATAATATCCTCGAATTATTTTATTATTATTTTTAAAAAGTCGTTGATTAATGGTCAACTAACGAAAATTTAACAAAAGACCAATTCATCAAAACTAGGAAAAAAAATTGAGGACCAATAAACTAAAAAAAATTAGGGATCAATTCATCCAAACTAACAAACATTGGAGACCATTTACGTAAATTTGCCTAAAAATTAAGACAAAGTGCACCCAATAAATGTTAAATTCCTCTCTGGCGAATTATTCGTATATATCCGATGAATCGCAAATCGTTGTATTTGGCTCTCGTGGGCGGTTCCTTCCAATTTGAATTAGGGTGAATTCAACAATATCGAGTAATTTCAGGGGAGGATCTAGGATTACGAGGGAGGGAGGCGAAACTAAAAAATTCGATAGAGAAGAGGGTTACATATATAAAATCGCATTTCGACACGAGTTCGGGGGCCGCCGCCGGGTGCCCCCTTTGGATCCGCCACTGAGTAATTTTGAAGGAGAAATTACAAGAATTGGACCGATTTTGGAAAGATTGACTGCGTGAATTCAACAAGTACCGATTTTGAAGGAGAAATTACAAGAATTGGACCAATTTTTGAACGATTTAGTGCGTGATTTGGACCGATTTCGTTCCCGCAAAGGGTGGGAGGGACGACCTTTTTCTAAATGATTTTGAATTGAAACCGCAACGCAGATCCGCTCTGTAATGTTTAGATTGTAATTTTCCTATATTATCCTTCATTTACTTATTTTCTAAAGAAAGTGTATTGAATTTTTGATTCCCTTACGACTTTATATTTGTTCTTAATTTCCACAACAAAAGACGTTCTCATTGGAACAGCTCCATATGTATCTTCATCAATAATTATCTTTGAGAAAAATATAGTAATCAAAACATAAAAATATATAAATAGTGATATCGAACATGAAGATAAAAGTGAAAGCGAATCGAAATGATACGTTGAGGTTTTGTATGCCCGTGCTTTCTAAAATTATTAAAACATTTTCAGAAACTATTTGAACAATACGGTTATATGTTCCTTACAAAATTTATTGAAATATCTTTTTTGCTCTCAATATTAATTTCAAGAATATTTTTACTCTCAAATATAAATTTTAAAGCTATTTTTACACCTAAACATGAGTATTTTCACGCATTAAGAGTACTTTTGCTTTCGAAAATGAAGTTGAATTGTATATTTACACCTTATTCCTTATTGAAAAGATCAATTAGAACCAAGATATACAATTTTTTTTTCTATCGAAAGTTGAATCAATCATTATTCTCAAGACAGAGTGGATAAAGTGAGTAAGATTACCCTCATCTTTATTTTTAATTATTGAAATAACTGAGTTTCCAAGAAATACAATTATGAAATTGCTCATTTCATGCCGGCTATAATTCGACATTATTACATTCCTTTCGTGGTAATTTAAAAATTTCTCACCATTTCGTACATTAGATTTTAAGTTTTTAACCCAAGAAAGATTTATAACGTATAGATTGCTATTTTCTTTAAATCACTGAACTTTCAAACTTGAATTTTCGCATTATTTATTGCAGCAAGTCTCTGACGTCGGCCGTGGTGGCTCCGCCATATTCCCCGTTGTGATTATTGAAATCTGTACTGAGTTTTCAAGGCGGCGGTTAATATAATAAAGTTGCACGCCGGCTTCAATTTTCAACTAAACTTCATATTTAAGCCAACGCTATCACATCCATTGCTCCATGCAAAATCAATCACTATAAGAAATCTTTAAAATAGCAGACAGGAACAAATGTTATTATCGATTAGCGACGGAATACCGACAAATACGCGTCGCAAAAACATGATCATACTCATATTTCTTCTACTTCCGTCTACAACGCTGTCACATAATTTCCCAATTGCGAAGCCCGGCTGCACCGACAGCTGCGGCGGCGTAAGCATCCCGTACCCATTCGGTACGACGCCGGAGTGCTACCAAGACTACAGCTTCTGGGTCATGTGCAACTCCACCTCCAACCCTCCAAAACTCTCGTCGCAGAACAGCTCAATCGAAGTTACCGATATATCCCTCGACGGCCAGCTCAAAATCATGCACTACATCGCGCAGGACTGCTATCTCCCCGACGGCACGCAAATTTCAAATAATAACGCTATCTTGAGCCTCGCCCCGTACCTCACCGTCAACAGCACGGCCAACAAGTTCACCATCGTCGGCTGCGACACCTACGGGTTCATCTCCGGGCAGCGCTTCGGCCGGAGCTATATGACGGGCTGCACCGCCATGTGCGACTACAGGGAGGACGTGACGGAGGGCTCCTGCACCGGATCCGGCTGCTGCCAGACTTCCATTCCGGCGGATGTTTGGGAAGTCAAGGTTGACTTGTTGAGCTACGACAATTACACGTACGTTTCCGACTTCGAGAGCTGCGGTTATGCTTTTCTTGTTGAGGAATCTGCTTTCAGATTCTACTCCGATAACCTCACCAACTTGGATATTGTTGAGAGGGTTCCTCTAGTTCTTGATTGGGGTATTAGCAACGGCACGTGCGAGGAAGCGCAGACAAACACCAGTAGCTATGCTTGTGTTAGTGCTGATTCCGGTTGCTACAAGCCCGCTAACGGTTACGGTTACCGGTGCCGCTGCCGGGACGGTTTTCAAGGGAGTGCCTATGTCGTCGATGGTTGTCAAGGTATGGATGGAGTTTTTTCAATATATTAGCAAAAACGTATACATATGTTCACTTGAAATTTACATCATGCAAACTGCCATGTATTTATTTAATTAATTGTAGCAAAAAAAATCATGTTCTTGAAGAATGTTGCTCCAAAACTCCTAACATCTTATTTCTTAACTGTGCCTCTGAATTCTTTCATCATGTTACGTATACTTAGCCGATAAAATAACGCTATTGCCATTTAAATTTGAAGTGCAAGCAATGAAGAATATCTAACATCGTCATTTTATCCTAGTTTTGAACTTAGTATATATTTTAAACACTTTACATTAAAAAAATAGATAAAATATCGAACAGTGGGTAATTTGACATAGTTTTAAAGTGCATGTCATTGTTTTTTTAAATATTGCTTCTAGTAATTTAACCCCAAAAGTATCTCAAACCATTGGAGCAGATTGTTTAGTAAATACTAAGTCTGTTTGTAGATATTGATGAATGTGCAACTAGTGATCGACACGAATGCATGGAAAAAGCAAGCTGCATCAATACAGTAGGTAATTACACATGTTCTTGTCCTAAGGGCTACTTCGGCGATGGTAGAGGTCCAGAAGGCTGTAAAGGTAGGCCTTATATATATATATATATATATCACGATTTTCTTCAAGAAATATTATTCTTTTTTCTTCTGTATATAATTTGAATATTTTGTAGATATTAACGAATGTGGTGACGCTACTTTACACGATTGTATGAAAAATGAATACTGCACCAACACAGAAGGTAACTACACATGTTCTTGCCCAAAGGGTTTCTCTGGTGATGGAAGAGGCAAACACGGTTGCAGCAAGAAGCACTATACAAAAACCGCCTATATCTTAATTGGTACCAATAATTATATAATCTTAATTTGCCAACAAAATTAAGAATGAAGCAATATTTAATTATTATATTAATTAATTAAACAGGAGTTGCATTTGGGACAACCCTTCTCCTAGTTGCCGCCATCTTCTGGTACATGGAGTTCAAGAGAAGATCATCCAAAGCAAAACGGCTGAAGTTCTTCCGTGATAACGGCGGCGTTCTCCTCCAACAAAAACTCACCACCAGACAACGATCGCCAGACACCGTCAAGATCTTCACCTCTACCGAGCTGGAGAAGGCCACAAACTCCTTCCACACCACCATGATCGTCGGCCAAGGCGGCTTCGGCACCGTATACCGCGGCGAGCTATCCGACAAAACCACCGTCGCCATCAAGAAGTCAAAAAAGGTCGACCCCACCCAGATCGATCAGTTTATAAACGAAGTCTTCGTTCTCTCCCAAGTCAACCACCGTAACGTCGTCAGGCTCCTGGGCTGCTGCCTCGAGACGGAAGCGCCTCTCCTCGTCTACGAGTTCATCACCAACGGCACGCTTTCTTCGCACGTGCATAATAAAGCAAAATCGTGTTTGCTCACATGGGAGGCGCGTTTGAAGATCGCCGCAGAAACCGCCGGCGTCCTCTCCTATCTCCACTCCGCAATTTCCACTCCGATCATACATAGAGATGTTAAAACTGATAACATCCTACTAGACCAAACGTACACGGCCAAAGTGTCAGATTTCGGTGCTTCGAAGTTGGTTCCTTCGGATCTTACTCAGTTATCCACCATGGTGCAAGGCACGTTTGGGTATTTGGACCCCGAGTATCTGCAGACGAATCAGTTGACGGATAAGAGCGATGTTTATAGCTTCGGAGTGGTTCTGTTAGAGCTGCTAACGGGTAGGAAGGCGATAAGCTTTGACAAAGCGGAAGAGGAGAAAAACCTAGCTAACTTTTTCCTCTCGAAGGAGAGTCAAGGTTGTGTGGGTGAGATTCTTGATGAGAATATTGTTGGTGATGCGAATAGGGTGGATGTGATGAGAGTTGCTAAGCTTGCAAAAGCGTGCTTGAATGTTAGAGGTGGAGATCGGCCTAGTATGAAGGAGGTGGCTATGGAGCTAGAAGGGTTGATTATTGGAGGGAAACATTCTTGGGATAGGAATGATCAGGTGGAGATGAAAGAGATGTTTCTTTATGAGGAAAAAGTGGATGTGTTTGTTGATGGTGATGAAGAAAAGGGGAAAAATAGAGATGGATTTGATAGGATTTGGGGTCATTTTTTTCAACCAATCAAAGGGGGGAGATGGAAGTTATTTTGGGCTGTTGGTCACTAAGCTAGTTTTGCTTTATGCTTCATATGAATCATATTGATTTTTCAATAATGCTATATTAACTATGGTATCCTATAGATTTAAAGGGGAGCACTATCAGTTGTCCTAAATTTTATGTTCTACTGTTGTTCCATAATGATAAATACGTAGGTATAGATATAATCTAGTTATAACATTATATCGTAAACACCTATGTGGGTATAATCGATTTTGTTATAGGACAATATTGACAGAGATTCTCATCAAGCTACATAGTTTTGTAAAATTGAGTTATTTTAAATGATACAAAATTTACTTTATTTCTGAAAATTTCAATTGATTTCTAATTAATTCTATCACAATTTGAAACCCTTATTATATTGAACTCTCTCCAACCTCTGAGAAAAAAAATAATTTTGGTCCTATAATATTGTCTTAAATTGATTTTGGTCTTGTAATAATGTATTAATAAACTTTGGTCTTATAATTCTACAATATTACTGCTCATTTTTTGTCCTCCCGCTGGAGAGTGCGCATGCGATGCACTCACTGTTTTCTATCGCCGACGATATTTCGGGCCACTTGCGTGTGTAAATTAAAATCTAAGAAAATCATTTTTGGTGCAGTAATATTGGTTATTAATCGACTTTGGTCCTATATTATAGCATACAATCGATTTTGGTCGTGTAATGTGTCTATAATCAATTTTAATCTTGTCATATGATTTTATAATCGATTTTGATTTGGTCATGTATATGATTTCAGTTTTAATTTTATATTGTGGCATATTTTATTTTAGGTCAGCTTGTGAACAAAAGTCGTTGTATTATATTTTTAAACCACTTCATAAAATTAAGAAAATATATTAATTTCATTAATAACATTAAACATAAAGTTTATGATGTAGTGGTCAAAATTGATAAAAATGGAAACATATCACCTCATAAAATAAAATAAATGAACTAATATCATATTACATGATCGAGATAAATTGTAAACACATTATAAGACAAAATTCGATAATAAAACCACATTATAAGACCAAAATCAAATTACATGCACATTACATGACATAAATCAATTAATAGTCAATATTACAGAACCAAAAATGATTTTCTTTGATTTTTGCTTCACACGTGCTAGTGGTCGACAATATCTTCGGTGACGGGAAAATGGTGAGTGTATCTCACTCTCCGACAAGAAGACAAAAAATAAGTATTTTTTAAAATTATAAAAATGAATTTAATAGAGACATCATTACAGGATCAAAATTAATTTAGAGCAACATTACATGACAAAAATTATTTTTTTTCTCCTCCAACCTCGCCCATCTTCCTCTTAACATAACTATCTTTTGCAAGTGCGAACCGTTGATCCAGTCATCCCGTGACCTTGGTAAACATTGATACAAACGCACAATTACTCTCTAGCCCAATATAGTCTATTTCGACTTCGTAATCAAATTGTTAGCTTCTCTTACATAACTCAATTTTTATTTTTCTTTTCGAATCCTTAGCACCAACATTTATATATTTCCTAAATTTTTGTTCTAGGTTTTTCAAAATACTCGTGTACTATGTTAGTGTAATCTAAATTTTTATATATTTCATAGTTGTAAATTCATGAGCTGTCAAGTACTTGGGCCGAGTAGACCCAATTAGCTAAAACGGGTCGGTCCAGTGACTTGAGAATGCAGTTTATAACCAGCACTAAAGCCAAGCTGGTTGGGCTGGTCCAACGAGGCGGGTGAAAACCAATCGGGTGACTATACTTAATTGGGTCCTTTTAGCAAAATCAGAATACACATAATTATTATAATTATTAATTTCATTAGAATCATCTCAAATACAAAATAAAATTAATAACTTAGTTGAAATAAATGAATTATTGTTTGTTTTACTTTCGATTTCCACCAATTAATGATTAGATTGTATCTTTCATTCTCAGGTTGTCGACATATCCCAAAAGACAGAAAAATGAAAAAGAAAGAAACATATCCCAAAAGACAAGCATAATTTGTTATGTGATATAGCAATATACATTACAACCTCCACATTTTAATACTCGGCAAATTAATAATCTCTCTAAGATAGTATTTTTTCCGATTCCGACTCGGGTCAATGTAAAAAAACTTCAAATTTGATAAGATAATAAGATAATAATTTTCAGAAAACTCCTATGTAAATATATGGTCCCATCAATATCATAAATTAATAATTATTTAAAATTACCAACAACAATAAGATAATATTGTGAAATATGATTCTAGTGTTGTTAAAACTGAAATCTAATTGAGACTCATCTCTAACTTTTATAGTTGGATAAAAAAGTTCTGATGTTGTTTTCTCGAACTGAGCCATAAAATTATAAAGTGTAAGTGATTCCTTGCACGTAATTGGTTTCAAATGAATTGTATTATCTTTAGTATTTTTTTAGTGCTCATAGTTCATAAATGTTAACTATATTATTGTACTTGTTTTTTTTTTAAATGAGCAAATTCAATATTTTTTAACAAATTAGTATAATTCATTGTTTCTAGATAGTAAATAGTAAAATTACATTGAATATGATAATAGATCAAACTTATAACTCATTATATTCATCCAATTACAATTCGATTTCGTTGAAGTTCGAAAACTCTCTCTAAATTTAATAAATATTATTTTATAGATAAATTAATATCTCTTTAAAATAATAAAATTTCATAGTCCTAACAATATTAATTTAAAAATGTTTTTTTTAAAATTTTTTAATTTTGAAATGTTTAATAGTACATATAGGCAAAAAGTTCAATTTTACATGTCGTGGTGAGTAGGGGTGTAAGTGGTTCCGATCCGAACCGCGAAACCAATAGAATCGAACCGAACCAAACCAAAAAATGCGGTTTGGTTCGGTTTCATGGTTTGGTTTGGTTTATATTTTTCGAAACCGTTTATAATCGGTTCGGTTCACGGTTCCAAAAGTTTAGAAACCGCTCAAACCGAACCGAACCAATGGAACCGAATGAAATATAAAGATTTTTGTTAATACTACCTACTATTTACTTACTAGGTAGTATACTAATATGTGATTACTAGGGGTATAGTAGGTAATTGATACATATGTAAATATGTAATTAAAAAAATTAAAAAAGAGATGTTAATACTACTATTACATTAGGGCAGTAGGGCATGCCGCACAACTGAGTCCTGACAACACCACTCTTCTGTCTTCTCAATTCTCATTTCCATCTTCTTTCTCATTTCTCAATTCATTCTCAATACTATTTTCACTTTTTCTACCAAAACGTAAAAGTTGAACAACAAGTCCTCCATCCGTAGGAATTTTTTCTGGGACTTCTTAGTTCATCCGTTTACATGGAGTCATGAAGTTGTTTCATTTTGCTACTGCCTATGTGGATTGTGGAGTCATGAATTTGTTTCCCCTAGTTGGAGATTAACTGTAGTTATGTTAATTATATTTATATTTTGTTAATATTTTGGAGCCCTAGTTGGAGATTAATTTTTATAGTTATGTTTAGTATATTTATATTTTGTTAATATTTTGGAGTTGTCGTGCTTGGATTTCATTCACGTTAAGCATGTATGGAATATTATGGTTCAAAAAAATCTATTTAGGATTTAAAAAAGGTAGAACTGATAAACCGAACCGAACCATTTCTAAACGGTTCGGTTCGGTTCCAAAAGTAAAGTACACCTTAAACCGAACCGAACCGAACCACTTTCATATGTTCGGTTAGGTTCCTAAATTGTACTAAAAACCGAACCGAACCGAACCGTTACACCCGTAGTGGTGAGATTGCATTTACTCATCCCGTGTTATTTGTCCTGCACAATCTATCATTAGAAGACACCCCTCGTGCATTCATTTTGGACTCAGCCACATCTCTTTTCTTATAATTAATTTACTATTCCGTTTGCTTCCTAGCCATGCAGAGATGACAATCAGAACCGGACCCGGCGAATCTGTTTTGTCCCACCCCACAGTGAGGTGGATAATATCCAGTTCCGTAGAAGTACGGGACAAGTCTAAGTTCAATTCCTCTACGTGCCCCATCCTGCTTATACCCACCTCGGATCTGCATTATTAATTTTATAATTCGATTTTATTATTTAATCCTATTCTAAGTTATTTGAATTTCTTATTTTTAATTCATACTTCTAGGTAATAATGGATGATAGCTGGTACAAGAAAATTAAAATAAAAAGGCTCCAACTTACCAAAAATTAATAATAAGAAAATTAGATAATTCAAACTAAAACAATTCAAATCCCACCAACGTGTTTGGGGCAGGGTCCAAATTTCTAGACCCATGCAAATTTGAATCCGAGTCTGGGTCCCTAGGTTTAGGATGCAGGGTGGGTTTAAGTCCTATATCACCCGACCCCAACTTGCAAAACTATCATCCTTATAGGACCTAAACCCGCCCTGTATCATGTTTGTTTGATGCTAGGGATAAGACCAGCGGTTCTCCCACTTTCAATTTTGTATAATTATATAGGTGATTTTAGAATAATATACTCTATTTGGGATAAGCTAATTTTTGTTTTAGGGGTAGCTAGGAAGATCAATGATCCTACCCCGAGAATCAATTTTTTTTATATCAAAAGACAAGTGGTGCACATAGGGCCATCATACTCTGAATTCCAAAAGATTATAAATTTACTAATGCTTTTTGAAAAATTACTATTTTTATTCTCTAGAAATTGCATATTCATAGTTCCAAAATCATAAAAAGTAAATCTATCACTGGTTCTATTCAGTTGAGCAAGATCCACAAGTGCGGTTGTGATAATTTACCTCATTGTCGTCCTTGGTTAAGTCGAATTAGCACACCTCTTTCTTTCAAGGAGGTCTACACTTTGAATATGCTGAACTACTACATTTAGCACTTGTCAGCTTTTCAAACCTTTAAGAACGTATTTTTAAGAAACAAATTTGTGGGAAAAAAAAATAATTTGATGACTTATTGTTTATTCAATGAATCATTAATGAACATTACTTAAATCCATGATGGGACAACTTTATAGACAAGATTCTCTTCATTCAAAATCATACTTCTCACCTTTAAACATTGAATTAATACTTATTTTTTTAAGTTGTACGGTATAATTTTGGAATAGAGAATCTTGTTTATGACTTACAGCGAAAGTGTCCCCGAGGTTGATGACTAGGGCGTCAGCCCTTGGCCGAACGGACTTCCATTTTTCATCGGCGAAAACCTCGAGACCTCCAACTTGATCTTGGTAAAGAATTGTCAAAGCAGTGGGATCGCAGTGTGGTCCGGTGCCAAGAGTTTGGCCTGGTTTTTTGCATGGAGGGTAAAGTTGCATCTCAATATTGAGCTACCATCTTCAAAAAATTCTTTAAACCATGATCGATCAACCCCCAAACTCATGCCCAAGATTTCCATTATGCTAAGCGACAAACTTTTCATGGCCTCACAATATCTTTGGAAATCCAATCTGCAGAAACAAGTGGCAAAACTTTTCATGCAAATCCAAAAGGCAAGATTTTGCATGCAATACTATATCCCAAATCAAGAAGATAACATCCAAGACAAACACGACCAGGTAGTTCAATTGGAGGGGTGGATGCAAAAATCCATAGTGGGGGTAGGCCAAAAAATATTTTTTTGGGAGTGGGCTGATCGGGCTAGGCTACAAGTTATTTTACTATATCGACATAAATGTATGCATTCATAACATTTTGAGAAAACATTCGCTCTGTCCCCTAAAGATAACATAGCGATTAAGTATTTAGTGTGACAGGTTCCTCGTAAGTAAAAAATAAAAAATAAAAAATCTGCCTTGCAACTTATTTGGTATTTCTCACTTCTGTAAGAATGATAGATTTAAGGTACAATCTTCCATCCCCTAGGGTAGATTTTAAAAAATCATGCAAGATAACACACATTTCTTTGGTATAGAATAGTATAAGATTCAAATATAAATACGTATAAAAATTAACATCATCAACATAATAACATAGCGTTAGAAAAGGACGATTTACACTAGAGGAATCCAAATTAAAGAATATTGAGCATGCACATTTTTCAAACAACAAATTAAGCTAAGATAACCTAAACAAAGAAGATCGATCTATCATCTATGATCTTACCTTATCTGCTTAAAAGCTGATCCGGAGAAGAGGGCTCCCTCAGAATCGGAGCCATTTGCATGAAAAACACACGAAAAAGTTTCTTTCCATGGTAACCTGATAGAGAAACGATCTGCATGGGCAAAAGAGTAGCCCCAGAAGCTGCCCGGCTGCCTATGAACCCTCATTTTTGCATCAGTAGGAAGCTTAAAGAAATTCTTTACCCAATTATTTACAGTATTTATGAGGTTCAAATCAACCCCATGGTTTATCACTTGGAACAAAGCGTGGCTCAAACAAGCTGACCTAACAAGCCCTGTAATTCGTTCTGTCGCGGCGGCGTCGCCCTTGTGGAAACCCTCAAGGTCGATTATATGTTCGTTGAGTTCTTGATTTGAAGAATGGTGTTCTTCTTTAGGCCAAATGAATTCTTCCGGCAAAGATTTTTGGCCCAAACATGGACAGAGAAGGCTGTCGAATGAAGAGTTAGGATTCATTTTGAGATGAATACAAAAGTTGAGATTCGAGCGATCTATCTTATTGGAATTGGAGGTATTTGTAGGAGTAGGAGCAGCTATAAGTTGTGATTTTTGATTTTTGATTTTTAAATCTACTCTATATTTTTGGAGCAAGAGTTGCAAAGACACGTGGAAAGGGTAAATTAGACTCGGTTAACTTATAAAAGAGACGTCGGCAGGGTTCCATATGAAGTGGTTAATACTCCCTCCTCCCTTACGTTCCTTCCATGGAATATGTCTTGTTTTCATAATGACAAATTATTACAAATACTTTATTTGTAGGATTCATCACTTACATAACTTCACACAAAACTTTCAATTCTCATTAATTACCGTGTCGAAAAGAAATAAGACACATTCTATAGAACGGAGGGAGGGAGTATATTGTAATGGACCTTGTAATACTCTTTTTTTTTTAATATGTAGTTGGGTGTGTTTTTATTTAGTGGACGTTGTAATACTTATTCCCTCTTTAAGATGACAAAAAAAGGTAAGGGTAAAAGATCAATTAGTTACTATCAAAACTATGTAGTTTAATTTTAACTGAAATATGATTGGAATGTGATTGTTTCCATGGGATGACTACTGTGAGGGTGATTATTCTGTACCAAAGGTCATGACTTCAAATCTCACCGATAATCATATGGAACTTATCTTGTGCACACCAGAAATAACTGATGTAGATTATTTATTAAAAAAAGAAAAAATAATAAGAAAAAAACATACATAACTGTCGAAGAAAAATTGAATGGGACGTGGACTTTTGGGGAGAGAAGATCTAACCAAGTTGTCCCAGCCCGTTTGGGATATTTTGTGCTATAAATTTGAGTGTGGAAAATGAAATTAATGAAAGCAAAATTAGGAAGCTGAAATTATTTGTTGTTTGTGTTGTATTGGACCAAACGAGCTGGAGGCCAGTAACGGAACTAGAACTTTTTAGTCGGAGGGTCAAAATAAACATAAGAAAGAAACCGTGCCGATCCGAGGATCGAATAAAGTATAAAAAACAAAAGCGTAACAAAGAATTTCAACCCCTATAAAGGCAAAATTCTGACAGTCGGGGGGCCGGCCTACCCTCCAGACCTCCCCTTAGTTCCGTCCCTGCTGGAGGCCAATCCTAACTTGGGCCATTAAGTGTTGGGAATTAGGTTCACTATGATAGATTTGAAGATCCCAAAACCCTAGCTGGATGATGAGCTTTCGATATTGTTATAGCTTAACTGAGTTCACCGTGTTAGGAACTCAGTAGACTAGCTAAAGTTCAACAGCTGTGCATTCAGTAGAAGACTCGATATATCTTGGACTCGGCGAGAGCAAGATATCGAAAGGAGTCAGTCGAACTAAACTCAGCAGAAGTAGTTCACTGTACTCAGAGTTGATCTTCAGTAAAGCAGACTCAGTAGAAGTTATCTACTGAATCAAGATCAGACTCAGCAACGGTCAGTCAGTTACTTTAACTGACCATGGACTTCAGAAGAACAATTCAGTAGAGTTGTCCGAGGTCGTACATCTGAGAAGTCAGCTTCAGTATCACCTTGAAGTCTGAATAGGTCTCAACCACTCTCTGTACCTCGACTAATGACAAGCAGCCAGCTGGCAGAGTCTCCGACATAAAGCTGCAAGTCAACCACTTTCATTAAAGATAGTGGACTCTACAGAATTCAAATAAAGCCGTTTGCTACCCCATAGAGTGACACGCGGCATCGTCCTCTCCAACGGACATATGCCTAGGTCAACTCTATAAATAGAGAAGGGTCTTCACGCAGAGAAGAAAAAAAAAGGATGTGAGGTCAATCATGACGATGATGGACACATCCAAGGAACCGAGCTCAACCGAACAAACACTCTAGAAGATTCAAGCCATATCCAGAGAAGAACTTAATCTTTCATAGATATATTCTTATAGTTCTTCTCTCTAGAGTTCTATCTCGTTCCTTATCTAATCTAAGCTGATCTTATTGTAATATCCATAGCTTAGACGAAGGAGTTCATATTTGAACTTGTTCCTTATTGTAAAAGGACTCCTTCATAGTTGGAGAGTTAGTCAAACGCTTCAGTTTGATACCTTTGTAAACTGGGACTTGCTTAGTATAATCCCCAAGCCGCAGTTTGTCCTGTGTACAAGCTGACTGAGACTATCTCACTATAATAAATAGCCTCCTGATCTTTCGGGACAGTGGACGTAGGATCGTTTCATATCCGAACCACTTTAAAAACTCTATGTTGATTTATTGTCGCTCTGCTCAATTGTTCGCTTACATAAAACTGACTTTAAATCAAATAGCATAAAAACGGTATTTTCAGACTTAGACGAATATTCTTTTGAGCCTACTCTTCCGCACTCGAAACCTGATACTGAACTACTGTTCTACTGACTGAATTCAGTAGACCGTACTCAGTAGAAGGATTCTCTCGCCCACGCGTTCGGCCAGATGCGATTCAAAGACGATCGACCGTCGCGCTCGTTGCTAAACTTTGACTCAGGTGTATTCCACACCTGAAGACTCGTCTACTCTCGGGACCAACAATTGGTATCAGAGCGCACGGTGTTCTTCTGATCAAAGCGCACAGTGTTATTTTTTCTGATCAAAGCGCACAATGCACTTCTGATCAAAGCGCATGGTGTTCTTCTGATCAGAGCTCTGGTCTAACTGAACTGATCCTGAAAAACCGTTTTCTCAGCATGCGCATATTGCATAATCTTCATAGCATCCTATACCATGTTCTTAATGTTAGATAATTCAGGTATAAGGACTTTGAAGAGATCTTAATGGCTGAGCGACTACTGAAGGACAGAAAAGCTCCGATCAGCTGGCTGATAGGTTTGTCCAAGGGGGAACTCGACACACTCAGAATCTACAATCCCTCAAACAAGGAATGAACAGAAGATGTAAACACCTCAGCCCAGCTATCAAAGGAAGATCCAAGGTTCAAGCCCCAAAACACCCAGATCCAACTCAGGGGGAACCAAGAGGTCGAAAAGGCCTACAGATCAGATCCTCAGTGTCTATCAATTAGATCTGTAGTGTCCAAGATTTCAGAGCATGTTCTTATCTTTCAACACTCACACACACTTCACTGATATATATCTATGTGTCTTGTAATTATGTACCACTTGCCCAGGGGGAAGTTGTCAGAATTATGTCTTATGTTTTAGGGGATTTGGTATCATGATTAAAAGGGGGAACTGTGTTGATTAGATTAGTAGTTGCATGTAGGAAGTTTTTAGGAGAAGTTTGTAGAAGTTTTGGCATCATCAAATAGGGGGAAATTGTTGGGAATTAGGTTCACTATGATAGATTTGAAAATCCCAAAACCCTAGCTGGATGATGAGCTTTCGATATTGTTATAGCTTAACTGAGTTCACCATGTTAGGAACTCAGTAGACTAGCTAAAGTTCAACAGCTGTGCATTCAGTAGAAGACTCGGTATATCTTGGACTCGGCGAGAGCAAAGATATCCGAAAGGAGTCGGTCGAACCGAACTCGGCGAGAGTAGTTTCTCGTACTCGAGTTGATCTTCGATAAAGCGGCACTCGGCCAGGTTATCTACTGAATCAAGATCGGACTCAGCAACGGTCGGTCAGTTACTTTAACTGACCATGGACTTCAGAAGAACAATTCAGTAGAGTTGTCCGAGGTCGTACATCTGAGAAGTCACCTTCAGTATCACCTTGAAGTCTGAATAGGTCTCAACCACTCTCTGTACCTCGACTAATGACAAGCAGCCAGCTGGCAGAGTCTCCGACATAAAGCTGCAAGTCAACCACTTTCATTAAAGATAGTGGACTCTACAGAATTCAAAAAAGCCGTTTGCTACCTCATAGAGTGACACGCGGCATCGTCCTCTCGAATGGAGATATGCCTAGGTCACCTCTATAAATAGATAAGGGTCTTCACGCAGAGAAAAAAAAAGGATGGGAGGTCGATCATGACGATGATGGACCAATCCAAGGAACCGAGCTCAACCGAACAAACACTCTAGAAGATTCAAGCCATATCCAGAGAAGAACTTAATCTTTCATAGATATATTCTTATAGTTCTTCTCTCTAGAGTTCTATCTCGTTCCCCTTCTCTAATCTAAGCTGATCTTATTGTAATATCCATAGCTTAGATGAAGGAGTCCATCTTTGAACTGATCCTTATTGTAAAGGACTTCTTCACAGTTGGAGAGTTTTTCAAACACTTCAGTTTGATAACCGTGTAAACTGGGACTTGCTCAGTATAATCCCCAAGCCACAGTTTGTCCTGTGTACAAGCTGACTGAGACTATCTCAGTATAATAAATAGCCTCCTGATCTTTCGGAACAGTGGACGTTGGATCGTTTGATATCCGAACCACTTTAAAAACTCTGTGTTGATTTATTGTCGCTCTGCTCAATTGTTCACTTGCATAAAACTGACTTTAAATCAAATAGCATAAAAACGGTGTTTTCAGACTTAGACGAATATTCTTTTGGGCCTACTCTTCCGCACTCGAAACCCCGATATCGAACTATCGTTCTACCGACCGAATTCGCAGACCGTACTCAGTAGAAGGATTCTCTGCCCACACGTTCAGCAGTACTGATTATGTAGTACTGACTGTCGCGCTCGTTGCTAAACTTTGACTCAGGTGTATTCCACACCTAAAGACTCGTCTACTCTCGGGACCAACAATTGGTATCAGAGCGCACGATGTTCTTCTGATCAAAGCGCACAGTGTTTTTTTTTCTGATCAAAGCGCACAATGCACTTCTGATCAAAGCGCATGGTGTTCTTATGATCAGAGCTCTGGTCTAACTGAACTGATCCTGAAAAACCGTTTTCTCAGCATGCGCATATTGCATAATCTTCATAGCATCCTATACCATGTTCTTAATGTTAGATAATTCAGGTATAAGGACTTTGAAGAGATCTTAATGGATGAGCGACTACTGAAGGACAGAAAAGCTCCGATCAGCTGGCTGATAGGTTTGTCCAAGGGGGAACTCGACACACTCAGAATCTACAATCCCTCAAACAAGGAATGAACAGAAGATGTAAACACCTCATCCCAGCTATCAAAGGAAGATCCAAGGTTCAAGTCCCAAAACACCCAGATCCAACTCAGGGGGAACCAAGAGGTCGAAAAGGCCTACAGATCAGATCCTCAGTGTCTATCAATTAGATCTGCAGTGTCCAAGATTTCTGAGCATGTTCTTATCTTTCAACACTCACACACACTTCACTGATATATATCTATGTGTCTCGTAATTATGTGCCACTTGCCCAGGGGGAAGTTGTCAGACTTATGTCTTATGTTTTAGGGGATTTGGTATCATGATTAAAAGGGGGAACTGTGTTGATTAGATTAGTAGTTGCATGTAGGAAGTTTTTAGGAGAAGTTTGTAGAAGTTTTGGCATCATCAAATAGGGGGAAATTGTTGGGAATTAGGTTTACTATGATAGATTTGAAGATCCCAAAACCCTAGCTGGATGATGAGCTTTCGATATTGTTATAGCTTAACTGAGTTCACCGTGTTAGGAACTCAGTAGACTAGCTAAAGTTCAACAGTGTGCATTCCGTAGAAGACTCCGTAAATACTGGACTCAGCCGGAGGCATTATACTGAAAGGAGTCAGTCGAACTGAACTCAGCAAGAGTAGTTTTCTTGTACTCGAGTTGATCTTCGCAAAGCGGACTCGGCCAGGTTATCTACTGAATCAAGATCGGACTCAGCAACGGTCGATCAGTTACTTTAACTGACCATGGACTTCAGAAGAACAATTCAGTAGAGTTGTCCGAGGTCGTACATCTGAGAAGTCACCTTCAGTATCACCTTGAAGTCTGAATAGGTCTCAACCACTCTCTGTACCTCGACTAATGACAAGCAGCCAGCTGGCAGAGTCTCCGACATAAAGCTGCAAGTCAACCACTTTCATTAAAGATAGTGGACTCTACAGAATTCAAATAAAGCCGTTTGCTACCCCATAGAGTGACACGCAGCATCGTCCTCTCCAACGGACATATGCCTAGGTCACCTCTATAAATAGAGAAGGGTCTTCACGCAGAGAAAAAAAAAGGATGGGAGGTCGATCATGACGATGATGGACACATCCAAAGAATCGAGCTCAACCGAACAAACACTCTAGAAGATTCAAGCCATATCCAGAGAAGAACTTAATCTTTCATAGATATATTCTTATAGTTCTTCTCTCTAGAGTTCTATCTCGTTCCCCTTCTCTAATCTAAGTTGATCTTATTGTATTAAAAAATAGATACAGTTTTCGAACAATGGTGGGTTGGAAAAAACATTCATCCAATTTTTTACTAGGCATAATTGAGGCGATCATTTTTTTTCTTATTCTTTTCATGCTGTAATTGAGGAAATAATTTTAAGTTTTCAAAAAGTTAAAAATCATAATTTTTCGAGTTCGAAGCAGAACAAAATCGTGTAAAATAAATATTCTTGGAGAAAGAGTATAAAAATATGAGGGTGGATAGTAAGTAAGGAGTGACTCATTTCACTTTAGTTTAAAAGTTATTTTTTGTCATTTTAGAGCATCTCCAGCCGAGATGCCTATTTTTACTACAATTTTACAATTTCTATCACATCAAACAGTAATCTCACTCCAACCCACAACCCCAAATTCACCCTAATAAATAATGTTCCTCATATATTCCATGTCATACTACTACTTTTACAACAATATCTATATTTCTCAATATTAAACATTAGACTCACAACTGTAACACCCCAAAATTTTCAACGTAAAATGCACTGCATATTTATTCATGCATGTTATCAAGTGTTTTAGTTCTGTAAGTCGCGCCTTAGAAATTTAAATGAAAATTAAAGCATTTATCTTATTTGTTATTAAATCATTTTTATTCTGTAAATTTATTTTGAAATTTGAATATGTCTATTTATATCATATTATGACTATATTATTTTGTTGAGATAGAAATAATATTAGAATTATTAGGCAAGAATAATATTTATTTTGGATTTCCTAAACCAACTAGGATTCATAAAAGGATATAATATTTATTATAGTATTAAGTTATTAGGAGATAATTTTATATTATATTTTATGATTAAAATAGATATTTTATGTGTGATATAAATATTTTAGGATAAAATCTTGGTTATCCATATCCTAATTTACCTAAGATTGAATCTCTTATATGGTAAGTGATAGAATAAATTCTATATAAATATATATGGACAAAAATAATTATGGATAAAATATATTTGATACCTTATTTGATTAGGGATGTTTGGATAATGATTTTTAGGCTTATAAATACCCCTTAGTCGCTCATAATATAGCATCCCATAAAATTTTCGAAAATCTGCCAGCATATCTGCGAACTGTTTCAATAATTATTTCCATATCTTTCTGTTGTCATATAGTCGTGAAAATTTAGGATCATCTTCCTCGATATATCTAGTATACTCATTTAGTTTTGTATAATTTTTAAATCATTCTAAGTATTTGTTTAAAATTGTTATTCGTAACCTGCTAGTTTTTGACAGCATGTCCATGAGCTTGATATAAAAATTGTTTTTCATGTTTTATTTATGTTGTTGTTGGTCCCGAGTGTACGGTCATGTGTAGAGGGGGGGGTGAATACACCTGACTCCGATTTTCTCAACTTCGAACACGAACAGTCCTGTTCAGGAAAGTGCCGTACTGAAATAATTCAGCAGACCAAATAGCTGTTCTGAATCGTGTGTGGAAAAGAGTCTGACTCTACAGAGATCTGCTAGCTGACTGAGTCAGAATTCAGTATCAAACAGGTAGAGTTCAGCGGTGCGGAAAAGTGTAGGCCCAAATCAGTTGAGTGGAAAAAACCGTTTTAGCAAGTCTCAGTTCAGCAAATAGACAGTTCAGTATGCTGAGACAGTTGTATGATTTTAAAGTAAGTTTTCAGTATGAAGAGTAAAATCAATGCAACAGTAATCAGAAAGCAATAACAAGACATAGATTTTTAAAGTGGTTCGGATATCAATCGATCCTACGTCCACTGTCCCGAAAAGTTCAGGAGGCTATTTATTATACTGAGTTAGTCTCAGTCAGCTTGTGCATAGGACAAAGCCGTGGCTTGGGGATTATACTGAGCAAGTCCCAGTTTACAAAGGCATCAAACTAAAGTGTTTGACAAACTTCTCCAACTATGAAGGAGTCCTTTTACAATAAGGATTGGGTTCAAATATGAACTCCTTCGTCTAAGCTATAAGTATATTCAGTTGAGCTTAGGGTTAGAGGGATAGGGAATGAGAGAGTGGCTTCTAGATCGACGAACAGCTGAAATAAGCTTTAGGTTCGTGTATCGTCGATTTGGATACTAGAGGCTCTTCTAACAGTTTAGCTTGGTTCCCTATGAGCTGAGAAGGTAGTCTTTCACCGGAGATAGATCTTCAAATTCTTGCGGAAGACTTAGGGTTTTCTGGTTCTAGCTCGTTTGAATGCTTGTGTTTGTTTTCGTCGTTAAGCTTATGCGCATTCGTCTCTCTCTCTTGTGCTCTCTTTTTCAAGGCTTGAAATGTCCCTCTATTTATAGAGCAGAGATTGGAAAAGATCCGTTGGAGACGATCTTCCTTTCTCTCTCTTTTGGTAGCTAACGGCTCTTTTTTAAGGATGTAACAGTGTCCTTTCCCTCCTTTTCTGGAAATATGTTGACTTGCAGCTTTAGTAGGTAGAGACACGTGTATACTTGTCATTTGTCGAGGATTATGGAGTGGTTGAGACAGAACAGACTTCGAGGCATACTGAAGCTGACTTCTCTTTTCCTCGTACTTGAAAATACTGATTGTATATTCAAAAAGGTGTCGACGGTTCGGAAGGCCCGTAAGCCGTCCGCCGTTGCTGATTCTGATCTTCATTCAGTAGAGAGACAGCTGAGGGTAGTCTACTGATGGTCAGCTCTGAGTTCAGTGAACTACTCCTGCTGAGTTCAGTTCTACCGACTCCTTCGCATATCTGCTCCCGCCGAGTCCAAGTAAATACCGAGTCTTCTACTCAGTGCCGAGGCCGATAAGCTACCGTCCGCCTTAACCGAGAGCAGAGTGTCTACCGAGTCCGAAACCTCGGAGACAAAACAATTACACGGGAATGGTTCATCAATCAAGATAGGGTTTTGGGATCTTCAAATCTTCGAGATAGGTACAGAGCACAAGGCTACCGAGCTTACGGTCGGTCTTGAAGAAGAGAATCATTTCCTACTAAGTATAACAGTGCTGAGGATAAAATCATCACCCAACAATTTCCCCTTATTTGATGATGCCAAAACCTATCATCTATGCTAACACTAAACTATCAGAAACAGAGCTCCTTACATTATTACAAGTAGGATCAGTGGAGTTTGTTCTTCAAGTTCTAGTCTATCGAGGGGAGCGAGGGCAAAACAATTTCCCTCTATCTAAACAATTCCCCCGAAACACAACAACTAGACTATCAGATCTAGAGAAGCAATAAGCTGACAAGTAAGATAAAGTGAGTGTGTGAGTCAGCAATCACTTCAGTGATTCTGAGTGTTTAAGCATAAAACAAACACAGCTGTTTAGACAATAAGATATTGTCTGAGCCAAAAGAGAATGTATATATAAGATATGAATGTTCAGTACATTACATCTCTTTCTAAGCTGGGAAGATAAAGAAATCTAATACTAAGAACGCTTGTACTGCTTGATCCTGTCCATAAAGTTTTGCGATTCTGACTCAGGCAGGGGCAAGCCATACATTCTGTATGAGTTCTTCCTCAGCTTTAGGTATTTAGCGAAGTTTGCTGGCTCATCTTCTTCAAGTCCTCTGTTTGCGGCAGCATTCTTCACTTCTTTTTCTATTACTCCATGATGGACTGAGTCATCATTTCTTCTTGGCGGAGATATGATTCTGGGCTCAGGAACACTGACTTCTATACCTTCAGACACGGCTTTATGCAAGTATACGTATAGATCCGGTTCTGTTATCATCATCCATTCTGTGTAAGCATCACTCTTAGCCTTGTCTGGCCAGAACCTCCAGAAATAATTGCGCTTGATAAACTCTATCTTTGCAGATTCCCATCTCTGAGTAAACTGAGCAGGCATCCAATTGTCTGTCCTTGGCCATCTATGCGATTTCAGATCAGCTGGCTTCCTGAACCTTCTGTATCGATAAGGAATATCAGCTTTTGAAGGTACTCTCAGCCTGGCCTCTTGTTCAGTACGAATTCTCAGTGCCTCAAGGTCTGCCATATGTATTCTCTGTCTGGCGGCTTCTATCTGTCTGGCTTCCTCTCCTCTGTAGAGATACCTATCCATCTGAGTGAAAATGGCTTCGATCTCAGCATCTTGTTCTTTGGATCTCATATAGGAAGGTTGGTGAGGAGAGTCTTCTGAGTCAGCAGGGGTACTGGATTTCTCTTCGGATGTACCCTGCTTCTCAGTATTCTTCTGTTGTTGCTCCTTTTCCTTTTCTCTATCTTCATCATCATTAATCTTGAGCTTCCTTGGAGGCAACCTAGCAGTTTTCTTTCCGCCTCGAGCTGGTGCCTTAGTTTTGCCTTGAGAGGTCTTTTTCTTTAAGGCTTGTTGGCGGCCTCGGCTTTGGCTATCTCCCTAGCAAGCTTCTCGTCACCGCTATCCGAGCCTCCTCTTTAGCGTAAATGTATCTCTTTGATTTCTTTCTTTGGAGGGGTCGGGACTTCCAAGTACTTTCTTCCCTTTGCCCGGAACAGGGCGGTGGTAGAGGGGCTTCTTCCTCTTCGAATCATCATGTTCAAGCATACTCAAGCAACCTCCTTAACAATATCGGTAGGAGTCCGGGTTGCGTGAGTAGCCGTTCCGAGCCACTTGGGCCGGTCTCTGCTTGTGCTCGCGGCGGAGACACCCACGGGTCTCTTTAGCCGGTCCAAGAGCAAGCAATAGTCTCGAACTTCGCTTGCGTCCGCTACCGACCTGGTTTTCTTGGCGGGCTTCGGTGGAGCTTCCCCCTTAGTGAATTTGGCCGAGGGTTTAGTCGGGGGTCGACTTGGGGGTTGACTTGTCCCCTTTTTCACCTTGTCTTTCTTTTCTTCCCTTTTATCCTTTCCTTCCCCCTTTTTGGCATCATCAATTATTACCGGAGTCGGAGTGGATACCTTTAGGTCTAGGCTTTTGTAAGAGGTTGACAGAGAGTCGAGTTTGTCTTTGATTGTTGTCAGTGCCTCATGCAGCTCATTCCTCTCAGAAGCAAGATCTTCACTGTATTTCTTGTGGGAGAGTTCAGCTGCAGCCTTAAATTCCGTCAGCTTCTCAGACACCTTATCCTCCTGAGCTTGTTGAATATTGTTGAGTCTAAGCTCAGTGGCCTGGGATAGGTTTGAGACTGATTCAGTATTAGTGGACTGAGAGGCCTTGAATTCTTCAAGTAGTTTGGCCTGTCCCTCCTAAATCACTCTGAGCTGATCTTCAAAGTCCTGTCTATGCTTTGCCAGCGCATTTGAGACAATGGAAGAGACATCAGGGGCAGCTGAGTCGGATAGAGAAGTTTTCAGCCCCTGAAGCTCAGCGCTAGTGGCTTCAGCAGTTTTCTTCCATACTTTATGGACAGCTTTGGCTAGAGCTCTGTTCTGAGCTCCTTGGCTTTTCAGTGCCTTGGCCATGGACTTTGAGCGTCGGCCTTTGGGGCCGGGCGCTACTTGAAACCGAGATGTTAGCAAGAGGCGAGCAGTGCTCGCAGACGTTGAAGTACCACCCGCCGACTTCACGAGCCCAAGGATACCGAGCGGTAGATCGAAGTTTTCAGCTTGTATCCTTGTCTGGGGTACTCCCTCATCGAGCTTCCCGGGGCTCGAATCATGGGGTGGGTCTTGACCGTCGTGGTCGGACCCATCCGAGGGGCCGAGCTCGAAGTCGCCGCCTATCGTGCAGCAAGGCCGCGCATCGCGGCCCTCGGATCATCGAAGTTACCTAGGTCGGCGGGCCCGGAGTAGCCTATCTGCCGCCTTAGGTGCTTGCTCCTCCCGATGTAATTGGTCACGGGAGTAGTGAAGGATGAGGCGAAGCGCGTGGGTGCCACTCCCTGGAACCTTAGGAGCATGTGGAGCCGGGCCTGTCTAGCAATTAACACCAAGTCTTGGTGGCCAGCAATCTCCGGTATTTGGTCAGCTATCTCTCGGAATGCTTAAGATCTGAGTGCTGAGGCTTCCATTCCGATTGATTCTTGGTCAGACGCCGTTTCTGAGTCGTCAAGATCTATGGCGGACGTCTGTTTTTCAGCAGATGGCAAAGTGCTGAGTGGTGGAATATCAAGCGGGCTTTCCAGAGTTTGTATATCAGCACTCTGGCTAGGTTCAGCTGGAACCCCTTGATCCACTTCTTGAGTCTGTTCAGTGGCCTTCTCCACCGAATGAGTCTCCTCGGAGGACTCTGACTCATCTATTAGCTGCATAGGCTGAGTAGGCTATTCAGTAGCATGTTCAGTAGCCTGTTCAGCAGTTGGTTGTTCAGTAGTTTCCTCCGGTACCGCCTCGGATTCAGTAGGGACATCAGCGATGGCTTTCTTCGGACGTTTAGCCGATGTCTTAGAAATTTTCGCTAGAGGAGACCTCTTCTTGGTAGGCGTAGTTTGCTGAAGCGACGGTCCTGAACCGATCTGCTGAAGAGCAGCTGTTCTGTTGTGGAACCTGATCTTCTTTACATTAAAGTGTACCTTGTCTTCAAAGGTGATCTGGTCATCTCCACAGATATCTTGTATCATGATGGACAGCTTCAGTCCATACAGCAGCTTGCCTTTTACTGTCAGGTTGCACGTTGCCTTATCAAATTTGGCAGCTTGAACCATGAACTCTCGAAGAAAGAACTCCATCTAGTTGATTTTTGCTTTGTCATATATTGCCATCATGAGCTGGATCTTGGGTCTCGATACTTGATCGAATGAACCCGCTTGGCTTGTCAGTAGTTGCGTGACTATATAAGCTAGTGCACGGAACAGGGGCAGCATATAGATAGATAGTCGTCTATCCTGTCATCGTTGTAGCCAACATGGCTAACTCCTTCAGCAGGCAAAGCGAAGGTTCTCCTCAGTGCTTCTTTAATTGAGATCCGCTTCAGTTGCATAGAGGCATCGCCTATGGAGTGGAAGGCAAAACATCCAATGATGTCTCCAGATATCGAATCTGAGTTGAGGTATATCTGAGACACCTGTCGAGGAAGGAAGAAGGTAGGCTTCCTTGAGAGGAACTGCTCCAATCCAGACGCTCTCAGATACGAAAAAATCTCGTCCATGGAGTCAAGGTCGCAGGCGTCTAACTCCATGACTGGTTCGCACCAGACACGGTCTTTGTCTAAGATTTCCTACATGTTCCCTGGGGAGACGAGAGAAAGATTTGCCATTTTATCTGTCACAAGAAAAGATTATCAGTATCATTTGTTCATAAAACAGTTAGTATAGCGATACTGAAAAGAGATAATGAAGTATAGTAACAGATTTAATAATCATACCGATAAAATTCTAAGAATAGAGAAGATAAGAAGCAAGTAAAGGATTGCTAGAGATCTCAGAATTTACGGAGCAAGAATTTGAAGATATACTAATGGCGGTTTCTAAGATATGATCGAAAATATATATCTAACGTGAAGGTGAACAGTTTTCGATCAAAGACCAAATTTAAATCTGCTTTATGATATGGACGGTTAAGATTGGATATTATAAAGAAGGTAATGATCACAGTAGCCGCCTAAGTCAAAGCCAGTTGTAATTTGCCTAAGTAGTAACTATGAGAGGACATGTATTAAATGCGTGGCAGAATTCAGCATACTTATGCATAGAATGTCGTGCATTAAATGAGAGTCGTTTTCATTAAATGACAAACTTTAAGATAATTAATACCATGCTGAATCTGAATTATAAGTGCGAGAATCTTGTTCTATTAGTTACTACCGAGTAGAGATACGCAAAGTCGTCACTGAACATAGTAGTCACTGATACCTCATGTAGATGGTTGCCGATTCTCTACGTCTTGGTTATACTCGATGCGAGAGTGAACATTCCCCCTTACTGAAATGGTCGTCTCTTGAAGACTCTTACTGACTGGGGTCAGTAGGGTCCAGCAGACCTAGCTCTACTGAAAGTTCTTTGAATCTGGATTCAGCTAGAGGCTTGGTCAGAATATCAACCCTTTGTTTGTCAGTATGGATCTTTTCCATCCTGATATCCTTCTTTTCGACATGGTCACGAATGAAGTGATGCCTAATGTCCACGTGCTTGCATCTCGTGTGAAGTACGGGGTTCGAGTGATTGCAATAGCACCGGTATCTGTCGCGAGAATATCGGCACTTCATTCCGAATGACGTCATAGTCTCTTAGGCTCGTTGTCTCGGCCCAAAGGATTTGGGCGCAACAACTTCCGGCAGCCATGTATTCAGCTTCAATAGTTGACGTGGCTACTGAGTGCTGCTTCTTTGAGAACCATGAGATCAGCTTACTGCCTAGGAACTGACAAGTTCCTGAAGTTGATTTTCGGTCAATACTACATCCTGCATAGTCAGCATTAGAATAGCCAGTTAGTTCAATATTATCATCAGCTGGATACCATAAACCTATGTCAGATGTGCCTCTGAGGTAGCGGAGAATCTTCTTTGCTGAGTCCATGTGGCTCTGCTTAGGATTCGCCTGAAATCGAGCGCAGACACCTACAGCATAAGTTATGTCAGGACGAGTAGCTGTTAGATATAATAAGGAACTAATTATTGCACGAAATTCAGTTTGGTCTACTGATACTCCCTCTTTATCAAGATCGATTTTCATATTCGTATTCATCGGGATCTTGATAGGTTTGCCGGATGTACAACCGAATCTTTTGATGAGGTATCGAGTTTATTTGCCTTGGTTAATGAACGTTCCCTTTTCAGATTGTTTGACTTGAAAGCCGAGGAAATAGTTCATTTCACCCATCATTGACATCTCGAACTTGTCCTTCATCATTTTCTCAAGCTGCTGACACATGACGACGTTCTTTGATCCGAAGATAATGTCGTCTACATAGATCTGCACGAGTAATAAGTCGTCTTCTAGTCGAATGCTGAACATCGTGCGATCTACTGTGCCTTTCTGAAAACCTTTCTGAAGAAGAAACTCTGACAGGGTATCGTACCAAGCCCTGGGTGCTTGTTTTAACCCATATAGAGCCTTTCTGAGTCTATAAACCTGATGTCCCTACTGAAAGCCGGGCAGTTGTTCTACATAAACTTCTTCTTTCAGTATGCCGTTCAGGAACGCAGACTTCACATCCATTTGATAGACTCTGAATCTTTGATGTGTTGCGTAGGCTAGGAATAGTCTGATTACCTCCAATCTTGCAACTGGAGCGAATGTCTCATCGAAATCTATTCCCTCAGCTTGACAGTAGCCTTTCGCCACGAGCCTTGCTTTGTTCCTTACTATAACGTTGTTTTCATCTCGCTTGTTCTTGAAGACCCATTTTGTTCCAATGACGTGTTGATGCCGGGGTCTGTCAACAAGCTCCCAAACTTCGTTTCTCGTGAACTGATTCAACTCCTCCTGCATAGCTATGATCCAGTCAGCATCTTTAAGTGCATCCTCAATCGTCTGAGGCTCTTTAGTAGACAAGAAGCAGAAATATAATGCGCTTTCTCCTTGACAGAATCTGGATCTTGTCTTGACTTTTGCTGAAGGATCTCCAATGATTAGATCAGGAGTGTGAGCATCTAGCCACGATCTACGATGTTTCAGCTCTTCATCTGGAATTTGATCAACACAGATAGTAGGTGAGTTAGGCATTTCATTTGTACTATTATGAGATTGAAGTAATTCAGTAATGAGAGTGTGATCTACTGAGTTTCCAGGTTCGGGGGCATTCAGCTCAGGAACATTAATAGATGTTCCCCCTGAGTTGTTATTCTCAGTAGTGGTCTCAGTTACCTCTAAGGTTTCTTCATCGACCTGAGTTACCTGGGATTGACTCTGTTAAGGAGAGTCAATCTGTTCAGCTACTTGCGTTGTTGGTTCAGATTCAGTAGGCTTATCTTCAGTTTCTTCATCTGAATCATCATCCCAACAAAGCTGGATCCTTTCAGGTTTGTCTTTTAGGTTCAGATCCTGTAGCCGCGCTCGATGTCCTCGGATTCGGACTTAGAGTTATTGCTCCCTGTCTTCGTAGCAAACTCATTAAAAACAACATGAGGGCTTTCTTCCACCCAAAGGGTCCGATAGTTGAATACTCTGAAAGCTTTGCTGACTCGAGAGTATCCTAAGAATACTCCCTGATCTGACTTGCTATCAAAAGTTTTCAGCTGATCTTTCCCATTATTGTGAATAAAGCACGAACAACTAAAGATATGGAAATAAGATAAAGAAGGCTTCCTGCCGTTCCATAGTTCATATGGTGTTCTCTTATACTGCTTTGTCAGTAGAGATCGGTTCTGAGTATAACATGCAGTGTCAGTTGCTTCTGCCCAGAATTTGGTTGGGAGTCCTGAGTCTGCGAGTAGAGTTCTTGCTGCTTCTTTGAGTGTGCGATTCTTTCGTTCAGCAACCCCGTTCTGCTGAGGGATGTGCGCAGCAGATGTCTCATGCTCAATCCCTTCGGTTTTGCAGAACTCCTCTACCATGGAATTAAGGAACTCAGTTCCTCTGTCAGAACGAATTTTGATTATCTTGGTGTTCTTCTCAACACTGAGCTTTTTCAGAAGCGTTGGTAACTCTGTTTTGACGTTAGACTTGTTGGCAATTAATATGACCCATGTGTAGCGCGAGTAGTCATCGATGACCACTAAAGCATACTTCTTGCCTCTGATCGTCACTGGAGAGACTGGACCGAACAAATCTATATGTAGCAGCTGAAGGATTCCATCAGTGGAAGGAGATGGAACAGGTGGATTTTGATTCCTTGTTTGCTTTCCCTTCAGACATGCTTCACACTGAGTGTCTTTGCTGAATACTTCATTCGGCAGTCCTCTTGCTAGAGTGTTCCTTGCTAGTTTGTTGAGCGTTTTGAAGTTGAGGTGGCTGAGTCTCCTATGCCAAAGCCATCCCGTACGGTTGTCGTTCTTCGCCAACAAACAAGCTTCAAGTTCTGCTGAGTTCCAGTCAGCTACATATATATTCTTTTTACGCAAACCTGATAACACTGTTTTCCCTGTGGATTTATCAATGACATCACAAAAACCAGCGTAAAAAATCACTCTATTCGAGTTATCACAGAATTGACTAACAGAGAGAAGATTATGCTGAAGTCCTTCAACATATGATACTCTAGGAACTGTGGCAGTTCCAATGCTGAGTGCTCCATATCCTCTTGTATAGCCTTTTGCATTGTCTCCAAACTCGATTTTGGGTCCTTCTTCAGCTATATAATTCTTCAGTAGGTTCCTTTGGTACATCATATGTCTTGAGCATCCACTGTCCACATACCAAGGATCTTTGTGCACCTACAAAACAGAATTATATTCAGGTACCCTTTATTTTGCTTTTGGGTCCTTAGATGTCAGTTTTAGTAACCCAAATCTGTCTAACAACCCAGGTGGTTTCAGACAGTTTCTTTCCACTTGAGTCAACATACTTGACCACTGGACTGGTCAAAGCTGACTTCTTAGGCTGTTCAGGTTCAGGAGTCCGGATCTTCTGAGCTGGTGGACTGCTGATCTTTGCCTTTTGTGCGATTTTCTTCTTTTTCGGACTCTTGGAACCTCTTCTGAGTATAGGATCATAGTAATATGACCCATACTGAGCTGGATGTGTCAACTGAGGTGGTCCATACTGATCAGCCCACTTAACTCTGCTAGTTCCCCCTTGACTGAACTGGGGTGTCTTGGTCTTCTAGTCAGAATACTGATGCGTAGGATGAGGTGCTTTCATCTTTTGTTTGTTCTTTGCTGAGGGGTTCAGAACATTTGTATTGATTGTTACCCCTCGAACAAACCTATCAGTTAGACGCACTTCTGATTGTACGGG
This sequence comes from Lavandula angustifolia, assembly GCA_028984105.1. Classification (NCBI taxonomy): domain Eukaryota; kingdom Viridiplantae; phylum Streptophyta; class Magnoliopsida; order Lamiales; family Lamiaceae; genus Lavandula; species Lavandula angustifolia. The sequence continues at coordinate 5,576,304 of CM054823.1, read as the reverse complement.
GGCAGATGAGGAAGCTTCCTGGTTGAAACCAAGTCCTTCCTTACAGTGCTTGGGCTTGTTGCTTGCAAGCATAGCCTCCAGCTTCTTTTCAGCGCCCATGTAACGCTCAGTCATCAGGCTCTTCCAGACATCATCACTCTTTTTCAGTGTGTCGTGCTTGGTCTGAAGTCCTGACAGTTCTTGCTTGATAGACTCGGTTCAAGTATCTTTCTGAGTTAAGTCATTGGTCAAAACTGAAATTCGATCTTCTTGATGTTGAGACTTGGCCATCAGAGAGTTTATCTCCTCCCTGAGTCTCAACACAAGTCCTTCGGCTTCAGTAGTGGCCTGACTCTCCTGAGAAAGTCTCTGATTCTCCACTTTCAGGGTATCCAATTCCTGAAGAGTCTTACTGAGCTGCAGACTCATCTGAATTTGTTCGTCTAAGAGTTCTTCATAAGTGGTAGCAACGTCCAAATTCTCATCTGCACCTGAAATAGTGTCGTGTGTGCAGTGTGAAGAGGAGTTAAGTGGTTCATGAGAATTTACCTCATCCTCTTCTCCTGCCATTAGGCACTTTTCAGTAACTTCTTCAGCTTCAAGCTCTAAGGCCATAAAAGCTGCTTCATCATCCGATGAATCCATGAAGGAGTTGACTTCTACTGAATCGTCTGAGATTTCGCCTGCAATATAAGATTGTCTCTTTTTGGCGAATTTCTCTCTCCTTGCCTTGCGTGTTGCGCGTTCAGCACTACTGAGCTCAGGACAGTCATATTGATAATGTCCTGGCTTTTTGCAGTTGTAGCAAGCGATGACTCTTTCTTCTTTGTTTTCACTATCCTTTGATGGTGCTGAGTCATCTTTCTTTCTGCATTCAGAGGATTGTGAGTCAGGAGTGCATTTTGGCGTATAATCTGACTTACCTTTTGTGTCTCGGTATGCTTTAGTCAGTTTTCTGCGCCTCTCCTTCTCCTTCTGATACTTCACGGCGAGCAGTGCGTACTTCTGAGCGAGACTTCCTTCTTGTAAGTCGTTGAGTGAAGGTTCAGTCTTACTCGTTGTCTTGCTCGTCGCGGGAGATGCTGCACTGACTGATGCTTTGAAGGCATGGTCAATTTTTTTGTCAGCTTCAGCTCTTTGCTTTCGTTGAGGTCTGTCGAACTCAAACTCTTCGCTCGAAGTTACGAAAAGATATGGTCGGGAGAGACAACATCTAAATCGAGAATGGCGCAATAAAGTGGCAAAAGGTGTCCAGGTGTCCGTCCGGCAGTGCCCTCAGTATCTTGAGATTCATCTCTCGGTTGCTGAATGTCTTTCCCAGCCCGTTGATGGAGTTCATCAGATTCGTAAATCTGATATTTAGATCTTCTATTTTGTCACCAGGCATGAGAGACAAAATTTCCAGCTTTTGGAGTTCCAGCGCTAGTTTGTTAGCTTTTATCTTCTGAGTCCCCCGACTCAGTAGCGCTAGAGCGTCCCAGAGTTCCTTTGCAGTTTTACATTCATGAACCCTGCCAAGATACGAATCACTTAAGGTGGTTAGTATAGCGTTTCTGGCGACACGGTCTAAGTTATGAAGTTTCTTCTCCTCAGGAGTGAAGAGACTTCTGTCTTTGGGAATCTTATTCCCGGTCACCATTCCTCCTCCAGCAGCTGCATCCTGAGTCACGACGCTGTCGATCATAGGAACGATAGGCCCTTCCTCAAGTACTTCAGTCATACTATCGTGGAGGGAGGTCAGATGTGCTTCCATCCTGACCCGCCATACCCTATAGTTCTCTACTGAGAACATAGGTACCATCCTTATACTTGAATGTAGAGTGATATGCAGTTAAAATGATTTTCCGGATCCGTTCAAGTAGACCAGTTTCAGAACGACGAGAGTCTTATAGAACTCAGGTGGTTAGTTGAACAACGTGCGCTCTGATACCAATTGTTGGTCCCGAGTGTACGGTCAGGTGTAGAGGGGGGGGGGTGAATACACCTGACTCCAATTTTCTCAACTTCGAACACGAAGCAGTCCTGTTCGGGGAAAGTGCCGTCTTGAAATAATTCGACGGACCAAATAGCCGTTTCCGAATCGTGTGTGGCAAAGAGTCTGACTCTACTGAGATCTGCTAGCTGACTGAGTCAGAATTCAGTATCAAACAGGTAGAGTTCAGCGGTGCGGAAAAGTGTAGGCCCAAATCAGTTGAGTGGAAAAAACCGTTTTAGCAAGTCTCAGTTCAGCAAATAGACAGTTCAAGTATCTTTGAGACAGTTGTATGATTTTAAAGTAAGTTTTCAGTATGAACAGTAAAATCAATGCAACAGTAATCAGAAAGCAATAACAAGACATAGATTTTTAAAGTGGTTCGGATATCAATCGATCCTACGTCCACTGTCCCGAAAAGTTCAGGAGGCTATTTATTATACTGAGTTAGTCTCAGTCAGCTTGTGCATAGGACAAAGCCGTGGCTTGGGGATTATCTCGAGCAAGTCCCCGGTTACAAAGGCATCAAACTAAAGTGTTTGACAAACTTCTCCAACTATGAAGGAGTCCTTTTACAATAAGGATTGGGTTCAAATATGAACTCCTTCGTCTAAGCTATAAGTATATTCTGTTGAGCTTAGGGTTAGAGGGATAGGGAATGAGAGAGTGGCTTCTAGATCGACGAACAACTGAAATAAGCTTTAGGTTCGTGTATCGTCTATTTGGATACTAGAGGCTCTTCTAACAGTTTAGCTTGGTTCCCTATGAGCTGAGAAGGTAGTCTTTCACCGGAGCTAGATCTTCAAATTCTTGCGGAAGACTTAGGGTTTTCTGGTTCTAGCTCGTTTGAATGCTTGTGTTTGTTTTCGTCGTTAAGCTTATGCGCATTCGTCTCTCTCTCTTGTGCTCTCTTTTTCAAGGCTTGAAATGTCCCTCTATTTATAGAGCAGAGATTGGAAAAGATCCGTTGGAGACGATCTTCCTTTCTCTCTCTTTTGGTAGCTAACGGCTCTTTTTTAAGGATGTAACAGTGTCCTTTCCCTCCTTTTCTGGAAATATGTTGACTTGCAGCTTTAGTAGGTAGAGACACGTGTATACTTGTCATTTGTCGAGGATTATGGAGTGGTTGAGACAGAACAGACTTCGAGGCATACTGAAGCTGACTTCTCTTTTCCTCGTACTTGACAATACTGATTGTATATTCAAAAAGGTGTCTGACAGTTCAGAAGACTGTCTGCCGTTGCTGATTCTGATCTTCATTCAGTAGAGAGACAGCTGAGGGTAGTCTACTGATGGTCAGCTCTGAGTTCAGTGAACTACTCCTGCTGAGTTCAGTTCTACTGACTCCTTCAGTATACTGCTCCTGCTGAGTCCAGTAAATACTGAGTCTTCTACTTCTGGTGCTGAGGCTGATAAGCTACTGTCCGCCTTAACCAGAGCAGAGTGTCTACTGAGTCTGAAATCTCAGAGACAAAACAATTACACGGGAATGGTTCATCAATCAAGATAGGGTTTTGGGATCTTCAAATCTTCAGATAGGTACAGAGCACGAGGCTACTGAGCTTACGGTCAGTGCTGAAGACAGAATCATTTCCTACTAAGTATAACAGTGCTGAGGATAAAATCATCATCCAACAGTTGTATTAGACCATGATGAATTTTGATGGGATATAATATATGTTGGGTCATTCATGTTAAAAATTTGGAATTTTAGGACACGTTTTCTATTTACTTGTTAATTTTTTTCATGATGTGTCAAATCTTTTGTCAACATGCATGTAGATTGAAAAAAAAAATTCATGTTACTATTAAATGAATTATTAATCATGATAAGTTTTACTATGATGGTATATATGACATGTTGTTCATGTTAGAGATCTATTATTGATCACGTGTTTAATATACTTAAGTTTGTTACTATATGAAACCATTAAAATTGCATGTTAATAAGAGTTTTATGTATGATATATGTTTGTTTGATTATTTTGATCTATGACTATTTATGAATTATTGAAATTGTTGATGCATGCATGAAATTCCATGTGCAAATTATTAAGATTTAATTCCATGTTTACGACCGACGCGCAAGACATAAACATCTGATATCCATAATTTTTCATCAAGTCAAGGTTAAGGTGGGGAATGTTACCGTTTATCTTTGTTATAAGTTGTGCTCGATATTTCATGTGATTATGACAGGCATGAAAGGATGAGATCGAAATCGGATCCTAAATAAAAGGCAAGGGTCGAAATCAGACCCTAAGTTCGAAATCGGATCTCAATGAAAGTCAAGGGTCGAAATCGGACCCTAGGTTCGAAATCGGATCCTCAATGAAAGTCAAGGGTCGAAATCGGACCCTTGGTTCGAAATCGGATCCTCTATGTAAAAGTTCATGTGGTCTGTGTGACCAAATTACAAGTGCAAGTGGTCTGTGTGGCCGAGTATTTCTTTCCATGATCTAATTTTCCATGTCTTATTGGTGTGATATATAATTTTGGTAAATGTGTACATCTCCCACTGAGTAGTCGTACTCATCCCTATCATTATAACATTTTTCAGGAAAAGGCTCGGCCAATGCGTAGAGGTGTTGGTGGTGATGGTCACACGAAGAAGGATTTATGAAATTGATTATTGCATTAACAAGTTTTATCATGAACTGTGTATTTTTTGAGAACTTATTTTATTTAAGACTTCCGCTGACTATGAAAACAAAAACCTAAGTTTCGAAATAATTTTTTCCATGGAAATATTTTGAAAGAATTGAAATATGCACGTTAAGCATGAAGTAACGTCCCTAGTTAAGGTATGAAAATTGGGGCGTTACAACAACAATTTCAATGAACAATTATATATGAAATATGTTTTATTATATAACTAAAAAAAATAATAAAGATAAATAAATTACTTCTGCATTAATTAATAGAAAATTACACAACATGATAAAATAAAATTACAATAAAAAGATAGATATGTGCACATTCTTTCATAGCAAATGAAGATTAGTATTCAATCTTTGGGATTGGTATACTCCCCCCACAAATGAGCGATGAATGCATTCGAAGTTCATAATGGTCATTTTGATGTCTTATGTTATTGTAATGACGAACGTAACCATCTAATGAATCTCGTTCATTCGACGACAGATTTGGTTGTGGTGTAGTCTCCGTTGTAGCTCAATTGGAACGCTAAGATCACGTTCATCTTCTACGGTCATGTTGTGTGCATACATTATGCCCTTTAGCACTTCTTTCCTCCAATAACGTGTCAGACACGCTATAATTGTGAAGTGCTACTTGAGAACACCAAATGCACGTTCTACGTCTTTTCTACAAGCTTCTTGTTTTAGTGCAAAAAATGCTTATGAAGTGGAGTGTGAGGTTGTTGAATTGTTTGCACAATGGTACTCCATTTCGAATGTATATCATCAGCTAAGTATATCCCATATTAAATTCTTTTCCTTGAAGTACCTAACGAGCGGAGGAGCAATATTTTCAGATACATTATGAAAAAAGGAGAAGAGTAATATGTTGATGTTGTTGTTTGTTCATGGCATACCGAAATACGCATGTCATTTCCAAAGATCATAATTGCTACCTCTTCGAGAATAAGCCTTGGAGTTCCACTACGAGCTGCATGTGAACCGGACCACGCGGTGGGATAATTTTATCACTTCCAGTGCATGCAATCTAAATTGTCCAACATTCTAGGAGCCCACATTTTTTAGCAATGTAGAGAAGACTAGCAATATCATTAGCATTTGGTGTCCTCAAATATTGAGATGAAAATATCTCTATTATTGCTCGACAAAACTTTTTCATGCTTTCAATTGAAGTGAACTCACCAATTTTAACATACTCATCTGTAGCATATGTTGCTCCACCATATGCTAATATACAATTGATAAACCAAGTCTTCATTTATTATCTGCTCATTGTTGGAAGGATTGATCATTGTTGAGTAACTGCCTCAACAATGTGAATCAACAACGAATCCATTATCTCGTGTGAAACATGATATCATGATACATTAGATTATCTGCAGAGTAATCAACATATAATCTATTATTCACAGCTTCTCGGTCACGCTGGTGATCGTTGTTTTCCAGCTATAACTCATATTAGTATAGCAAACATGTATCGAACACATGAAACAGAGATTTTAGACATAAAATTCCTATCAATTAAAGGGGTTGGTTAGCGACCACGCCATTTTGGGAGTTCTCTAAACTAATGACAGAAAGTAAACAACTAAAATGAACACACAGATAAAAATATGCAAAGAAATGGGTCTAGCAAGATGATTCACACACACACAAAGTCCGATCCTCAACACTAAAGATGAATTAATCCCTAAAAATTAATTAGTTGTAGGCTGCCGTAATTAAACTGACACGTCTCTAATTCCCCCCCTTAATTAACCGGTAGCCGCCGTGGTGGACATCAAAACAACTACTTCTCTATATTAGATGCAACCTACGTTGGTGAATAATTAATAGATTTTACATCTAATCAGCATTAATAACTAAGAAACCCTAATTTATGAGCATACTCGTATTATGGGCATCTAATAATCTCCTGCCAAATTAATCTTATTGTTTGAAGAACAATTGTGTTATTTATCTAGCTTTATTCCACGAGAAACGAGGAAAGTACTAAATTAGCTACAAATTAAATTAACCTAGGGTGATCAAGCCTAGATTACTAACCTGATTCCATTAACCAAGATTAATTCGAAATTTCAGTGATTAATTATAAAGCACTAAGTCTCACGCGTGACCCTAAGAAAATTATCTACGCATACTGGTCCGACTGTGCAAGCGGACGACTAAACTAGGTAAAAAGTAAAACATGCTTAAGTTCGCAAATAAATCGTGCGAAAATTGTAACAACTTGGTGAACGGGATTAAACACGAATTAAACGGAAATAAAACTGAATGATTAAATAGTACCGAACGATGAAACCCAATCTCAGGATCGAAAGCAAATAAAGAACAAGTCTCCAACGACGAACTAGAAATAACGAAAAGTATGTGTTTGATCTCCCAACTCTAACTAAGATTAACGTTAGATCTCTCTCTCTGCTGCGGTATTCTGGATGGTGTAAAAGTTGTGATTTTCGTTCTCCCCAAAGGCTTATATAGGACATCGCTTCTTTTCCTTGTATAAATAAGGTTTGCTTTAATTATGGAAATATTTGATTAGATAAGAATATATAAATCTTTCCATATCCTATTCTCTCTTATCTCCAAGCTTCCCTTCTTGATATTTTCGTCCAAATCACGCCAAAAACGCGCCTAAGCCTTCAAACACGTCTGCCGCTTCAGATCCTTGTCACATGCCAAGTCAGCTCGAAAGTCTGCAAAACAGCTCAGAAAATATAATCCAACTGACCGTGTGGACGCCAAAATAGACAAAATTTTAGGCTCATCACATGCTTTTATGGTAATATGATCTGGAATAGAACCATCATTTCTTAGTTTTCTTAGAGTGCGTAATGAGCCATCAATATGTTGTTGTTATTTAAGACATTCAACATAGCTTGTTGTTGGCTCATTAATGCTGCTATTATTTCTTCATCATCTGATGAAGAAGATGAAGAAGAGTCTTGATTGAAACTCATTTTGAGAGGAGAAGAAATTGTGAAGGAGATAAGTGTGTGGAATTATGAAGAAGTATTACTATCATGTTGCATTATATATTGTTGAGATTTTAAATGTAGTGGAGATATAATAGATGTGTTGGCAGTAGATGGGTTGGATGTGTTATAAGAGGTATGTTAGGGATAGATGTGTTGTACAGTCACATCCATTTAAATGTAGTGGAGGTGTATAAGAGATATGTTTGGAAGAGGTGTTTTGGGAATAAATGTCTAAGAGATATATTGCTATCGTAGTTTTTTTCTATTATCGGCTATATTATGTATTTCCTAGTATTTTTCTATTATTGTTATTGTTTTTAATGTATATAGCATTTTATATTTCATTATTTTCTATTATTGTTGGTGAAATTTAATTATATAAAAGAACCATGATTAATTGACTAAAATAATTTAGTTATTATATGCTAACATAATTTACTAATTGTATTGTAAAAATAATTGCACGTTCATATTCTATGATAATAATAATTAAATTTACTATAAGAATTAATTATCTTATCATAATTATAATCAAATACTAATTAACTTGGGCCCAAATAATTATATTATCCATTCCTATATATCTATGGCCCAAATAAAAATAGGTAAACAAAATCTTCTACTTCCAATATCTCCAGCATCGCGCCTTCTTCATTTCATCTTCATGCTCTTTCTTCTTCATCCGATATCTTTAGCACATCTTCATGTTCTTTTTTTTTCATTTATCTACACTAGAAGGATTATTTTGTAATTTTCACAAAGTATTATGTAGTTTTCTAATTGGTGAACAGTCCACACCAAAACAAATATCCACCTAGAGGAGAGAGAAAATGAGAATCTTCTCATTTCGTAGATGAAAATAGCATTCTGTTGGTGATGATTTCCAACTGCAAATCCTCAAAATGCATCCGGTTAGAGATGCTCTTAGGAAAGAGGACAATAATAGTGAGATAACCCGATTAGGAAATGAGGACGGTAATAGTAGGACGTGGGGTATATTTTAGAAATTCATAGTTATGACTTATAATTATTGATTTATGTATGGAAAAGTTTCTATATCAATGATTTATACCTTTATGTGTTATATATTATATCTATAATAATTTTGTAAATGTTACATCTCATTGATCTTTAAGATGTGTGATATATAATGATAAATTGGCTTATATGGTCCCAAATATTTGATATTTGACTAAATTAGTCTCCAATTTGATTTATTGGCCAACCTGATCCCTTAGGATTAAATTTTGACCAAATTGGTTCTCTCGTTAAATTTTTCGTCAGTCAAAGATTAGTCAATGCTTTTTTTTATAAAATTACTAAAATATGATTAGAGTAGTTTCAGAATGTATTTTTACCCCAAATTTTAATGAGGACCAATTCGGTCAATATTTTATTCTAAATCTATACTAAGGACCATTTCGATCAATATTTTTACTGAGATCAATTGGACTATACGGATTTTTAAAGTTTTTGTATATGATGGATTTTCTAAAATATTAGTCTAAGAGAGAGTTTGCAAGAGCTTATTTTAATTACTTATATGCTTTTTGACCGTGTAAGCAGGTTTTAGTGTTTGCAAAAACCTGTTTTCCGCGTTAGCTTCTTTAAAATTAAACAGTAAATCTGCTTAAATCCATAAGCATCTATTGAGGTGCTTTTGGTGTTTAAAGTGCCATAATTTTCGAAACTATCATAAATATATGCCTTTTAATATTAATACAAAAAACTACCTACTTTTGATTAAAAGCATTTTTTTTCAACTTTAAACAAAAATAAATAAAAAGCATTTATAATAAGCAATTGCAAACACACCCAATAGATCTTTAGTAAAAATATTGGTTGAATTGCTTTTTAGTAATTTAGGGTAATCATAGCTTACAAGCCCTTTCCTAAGATTTTTTAACTTATTTTTTATAACTTCAAATATTAACCGAATTCATCTCAGTAATTCATAACACCTTTTGGCTAAAAATAAGTATTTATGTCATAAATACCGAAGTTTTAAACTTTTTGTTGAAATTAATGATATCATTATTGACTCGACGTGCAAGTGTTCGACTCAACTTGGAATAAGCTATACTTACTTCCTGGCCCGAGAAATTAGCTTATGCCGTTGCGTAAGAACGTGCAGCAATTTAAAATTTATTCGTGAATAATTTGATCAAATAGATGACCCAAACAACTTTCCCTACTAGTCAAATATTTGAAATTCGATTAACTTTACCATAGAACTTTCCCAAACAATAAACTTTTCCTACTAGTCAAACATTTAACTTTCTCAAATCGATTAATTTTCAAACTTTAATTTCCAAAATAATACTCTTTCAACTTTAATTTCCAAACTAATATATTTTCTGCCACATAAAAGGTAGGTTATTTTAATTTTTTTAAATACATGATTGCCAAGTGGATTTACTATTGTTTCAAAATAATATTTCATATCTGTTATAAACTAAAAAGAACGAGAGAATAATAGAGAAGACGGAAAATAGATGTGTATTATTATGAGGATGGAGACCTCTATTTATAGAGTACAAGATGGGCTAATGGGCTGCTAGGGTTTACATATGGTCAATCTATATACGGTAAATATTATTTACAACACTCCCCTTTAATTGATTATCCTTAAACAGAAATTGATGCCTCATTAAAACCTTGCCAGAAAAAACCCAATGGGATAAAAATTGGTCGAAGGAAAAAGAGTACAACTGCTCCCCCTCAAAATAATCATTGTAAATCCTTGAATCGGCACATGCCAATCTTGTGTACCAACTTCTTGAATGTTGACGTCGGTAGTGCCTTCGTAAATAAGTCTGCTAGATTATCACTCGAACGTATCTGTTGGAGAAAAACTTGGGAGAAATATGCTTTGTCCGATCACCTTTGATGTAACCTCCCTTTAATTACGTGATACAAGGAGCATTGTCTTCATATAACGCCGTTGGATTGTCCTTTGAAGAAGTCAATCCGCACAACTCTTGGATATGACTTGTCATATTCCGTAACCACACATATTCTCGACTTGCTTCATGGATTGCAATTATTTCAGAATGATTTGAGGATGTTGCAGTCAAGGTTTGCTTAACGGACTTCCAAGATATAGCAGTTCCTCCACGTGTAAAAATATAGCCAGTTTGTGACTTGGCTTTATGTGGATCGAATAAATAACTAGCATCTGTATACCCTACTAGTGAATAATAAGAAACTTTTGAGTAATATAATCCAAGGTCAATGGTACCCTTTAGATAACGTAGAATGTGCTTAACACCATTCCAATGCCTTAAAGTTGGTGCAGAGCTATATCTTGTGAGAAGATTTACAGAAAAAGCTATATCCGGTATTGTGCAATTAGCTAAATAAGTCAATGCTCCGATTGCACCAAGATATGGTACTTTAGGACCAAGTATCATTTCGCCATCTTCAATAGGTCGAAATGGATTTTTATGCACATCAAGTGTTCTAACGACCATTGGTGATGATAATGGATGCACTTTATCCATATAAAATCACTTTAAGACTTTTTCTGTATATGAGGATTGATGAACAAATAGTCCTTCAGGGACATGTTCAATTTGCAAACCAAGACAGAATTTTGTCTTTCCTAAATTCTTCATCTCAAATTCATTTTTCAAGTATTCAGCAGTTTTATTGAGCTCTTCAGGAGTCCCAATTAAATTCAAATCATCTACATAAACGGCTATGATTGCAAATTCATTGTTTGTTTTCTTAATGAAAACACAAGGGCAAACATCATCATTTTTGTATCCTTCTTTCAAGAGATACTCGCTAAGTCTATTATACCACATACGATCAGACTGCTTCAACCCATACAACGACCTTTGCAGTTTAATTGAAAACATGCTTTTGAGTTTTGTCTTATATGCTTCAGGCAATTTAAATCCTTCTGGGATTTTCATATATATGTCACTATCTAGTAAACCAAATAGATATGCAGTTACTACATCCATTAGGCGCATATCAAGTCTTTCTGACACAACTATACTCATCAAAAATCTAAATGTAATCGCGTCCATTACCGGAGAGTATGTTTCTTCATAATCAATTCCCGGTCTTTGAGAAAAACCTTGTACTATGAGTCTGGCTTTGTATCTCGTAATTTCATGGTTTTCGTTTCTCTTTCGAACAAATACCTATTTGTATCCTACAGGGATAACATTTTCCGGATTTTGAACTACAGATCCAAATGTTTTCCGACTTTCAAGGGAATTTAGTTCACCTTGCATGGCTTCTTTCCACTTTGGCCAATCATGTCTAGTTTGGCAGTCTTTAACAGACCGCGGTTCAGGATCCTCATTTAGAACTTCAAGAGCTATATTAAAGGCGAATTTATCGTCCACGACAATATTTTCTCTCTCCAATATCTTATTAGAAGATAAGTAATTTATTGAGATCTCATGATTTTCGGACGCTTGTGGTTCTTCAGGAACTACATTATTTTGATCAATAATTTCCGTCATTGTTTGGTTCGTGTCTTGTGCCTTTCTCTTTCTAGGCACAAAATCTTTGGAACCAATTGGTCGACCACGTTTTTTACGGACGTTAGATTCATTTGCTACATTGTTGTTTGTCCTTCAGGGACACTAATTCTAGTAGGTGTATTGGCAGTTGGTATGTGAGACAGTGTCACCTTTCTTGTATCTATGAAAACATCAGGAATTAGATTTGCAATCTTTAGCAAATGAATTATTTTTTCAACTTCTTGTTTACATTGATTACTTTTGGAATAAAAATGTGATAAGGTTTTTTCATTCCAAGAGATTTCCTTTTGCTTTTCTGGATGTAGGTTGGTTCCAACTAATGTTGGAAATGTTAACAATCTGCAAAACGTGCAGTAAATAAATCGCCGTTAAAGGTTCAAGATATCTTATAATCGAGGGCGAATCAAGTCCAACATATATCCCAAGCCTTCGTTGGGGACCAATTTTCGTACGCTGTAGGGGTGCAATTGGGACTTGGACAGCACAATCAAAAATTCGTAAGTGAGAAACATCAGGTTCTCTACCAAAAATAATTTGCATTGGGGAATGTTGTTGGTTGGCTATTGGCCGAATCCGAACTAATGATGCAGCATGCAATATGGCATGTCCCCAAGCCGAAATTTGGAGTTTTGATTTCATAAGTAATGGTCTAGCAATAAGTTGAAGACGTTTAATAAACGCTTCTGCTAAACCATTTTGTGTATGAACATAAAAAACCGAATGTTCAATCTCAATCTCAATAGTCATACAATAACTATTAAATGCTTGAGATTGAAACTCACTAGCATTATCAAGACGAATCCTCTTGATTGGATTGTCTGGGAATTGAGCTCTCAATGTTATTATTTGAGCAAGTAGTCTAGCAAAAACTACATTTCTACTAGAAAGCAGACATACATGGGACCATCTAGAGGAAGCATCAATCAATACCATAAAGTATCGAAATGGTCAACATGGAGGATGTATAGGTCCACAAATATCTCCTTGTATTCATTCCAAGAAAGATGGAGATTCTATATTAACCTTCGTGTAGGATTATCTAATGACTAACTTGCCTTGCGCACAAGCATCACATGGGAATTCATATGTTACTAGAATCTTCTGGTTCTGTATATTGTGCCCACATGAGTTTTCAATAATGCGGCGCATCATAGTTGCTCCCGGATGTCCAAACCTATCATGCCAAAGCAAAAAACTTTTTGAGTAATTGAACTTCGGGTTCATGACATGGTGTGTCTCAATTGCTTTTATGAATGTGTAATACATTCCGGATGGCAATGTAGATAACTTTTCTTTGATCTGCTTCTGGCCAGATACAAAAGAATTTATGCATAGATATTTGTTACTACCTTCCGACATCGTCTCAATGTGATAGCCATTGCAGCAAATATCCTTAAAACTTAGTAAGTTTCTTCTGGACTAACTAGAGTAAAGGGCATGCTCAATTGTTAATTTAGTATCATTTGGCATAATAATACAAGCTCTTCCGGAGTCTTCAATGATGTTCAATGCACCAGATATAGTATTAACATTATCCTTAGCTAATGTTAATGTTTGAAAATACTTTTTATTTTGGAGAATGGTATGTGTGGTGGTACTATCAGCTAAACAGATATCACAAGAATTCATTTGCATTTTCTGAGACATTGTTTTTCAAGAAAATAAATTTATAATCAATTAAAAACAACCAACAATAGTCCAAAAACATTGTGAAAAACGATAACAATACTAGAGTTTTGTAAGCAAATGAACTTCCTAACAACGATAAGTAATAAAAGCTAAACATGTGAAAACTACATTAATTGTCTTCTAACACACCACCACCAATCAAGCCATCAATGTTGCCGTTTGGGTCATCAAAGAAATCAGAGACATCTAAGTGACTTAGAGTAGCAGTCGAACCGTCATAGTCAAGGACATTGGTCTCATTCTTTACTTTTCCCTTGATCGAATTCTGATACAGATCAACAAGGTGCTTCGCCGTACGACATGCATGCGACCAATGCCCATTCATGCCACATCGATGACATTTATCCTCCGTTTTGGATGAATTGTGATCTTTGGATGTCTTAGACCTTTTGTTGCTCGAGTTTGCGTGGTCAGGACTACTATGTCGGTGACCACGCCCATAACTACGACCACGACCATGACCACGCCCACGTCCAGGTTGGTTTGAACAACCATGTCCATTTGTTGCATTGGCTTCAGGCAATGCAGAGGAACCGGTGGGTTTTAACTCGTGGTTTTTCATGAGCAATTCATTGTTTTGCTCGGCAACCAATAGGCAAGATATAAGCTCGGAGTACTTTTTGAAACCACGCTCCCTATATTGTTGTTGTAGGAGCACATTTGAAGAATGAAATGTAGAGAATGTTTTCTCAAGCATCGTTTCATCAGTGATTGTTTCTCCACATAGTTTCATTGTGGAGCTAATTCTGAACAGTTCAGAATTGTATGTACTCACAGATTTCAAGTCTTGCAGTCTAAGATGCGTCCAATCGTATCGAGCTTTAGGAAGGATAACCGTCCTTTGGTGATCAAACCTCTCTTTGAGGTTGCTCCACAATTCATATGGATCTTTGCGGTGAAATACTCATTTTTTAGATCACCATGAAGATGGTTAGAAGGAAAATCAGTGCCTTGGCGCGATCCTGCTCCTTTTTCTATAGTCTCTCCCAGACCCCTGAGATAAGATGGATAATTTTTGCCAGATATGTCAAGTGCAACGAACTCAAGTTTAGTGATATTTGCCATTTGCGCAACTCTGCACAAGGGAAAAGGTTTTATCAATGTCTATAAAGACTTATGTTTTCCTTCAGGGATAAACATATATCACCTAAATCATAAATCACTCTATAATAGCATGTAATATTCTTCAGGAATATTAAATTGTGCTACTTTTGGAGCAACAATTAAATTATATCAATAATTAAGATTGAATTGCTATTAAGAGCATGTGATATTCTTCAGGAATATCAATTGTGCTACTTTAGGAGCAACAATTATGATCAAAGGATTAAATAAATAAGTAAAAATGTGTAAATGTTCTTCATGAGCATGTAATATTCTTCAGGAATATTAATTGTGCTACTTCTGGAGCAACAAAAAGTTAAGTAATATTATTCAAGAATATTAATTGTGCTACTTATGGAGCATCAATTGATTAATAGACACGTCGCATAAAGAACTTGAATAAACAAGAATAATATAATAAATCTCTTTCTCTTGAATAACGTGAATGATCATATGGTAAAAATTTATTCAAATCATAAACGAAACAATTTTTTTTAAAGAGAACGGATATATGCAAGTTTTAAATTTTTTTAAAAAAAATGAAGTCATAATACCATGTGAAGATTGGAGACGTGGTGTTGTGATAATAATTAAAGAAGAGACGTGGTGTTGTGATAATAATTAAAGCAAAATCGAAGTTATACCTTCCGTGGATATCGTCTCGTCTTTTGAAAAGAGACTCTCGTGCTGATAACGTGTTATAAACTAAAAAGAATGATAGAATAATAGAGAAGACGGAAAATATATATATATATATTATTATTATGAGGGTGGAGACCTCTATTTATAGAGTACAAGATGGGCTAATGGGCTGCTAGGGTTTACATATGGTCAATCTATATACGGTAAATATTATTTACAACAATATCAATAATATTTTTTTTTCGAAATTTTATTGAAACAAAAAAACATCAAATATATTTTCTTTTGAAAATCATGTGAATTACGTAACAAAAACTATATATATTCTTCAAATAATAATAAAAAAATTAAAACATCAAAGAAATTTCTATATAAATCATGTGAGCTGTCATCTATATAGATCTATATACTTTAATAATAATAATAATATGATATCAATATAAGTAAACTTTATAAAGAAATTTGTTGGTCCGGAGACGAGAGTCAGGTGTAGAGAGGGGGTGAATACACCTGAGTACTGCTCTTTTTCTCAAACCGAAGGACAGCTGAGCTGTTTGGTGCGACTGATGAACAGTGCCAAATAAGAACCTTCGATCGCGGGTTAGAGAGTGAGTTAACTACTGAGCTCTCCTACTGACTTTTGTCAGTCGTTGAAACACAGTCGAAGAACCTTAGTGCGGAATAGTGCGGGGCCCGGAGATTCGTCTCAGTTTGAAAACGTGATTTTCACAAGTCAAGTAGTTTTGGCTAGTGCACTTTTAAGAATACGTTTTATGCAAAGATATGATTTTGTAACAGTTTGTATGCAATGCAATAAAATAGTAAACAACACAAGCAATTTTTAACGTGGTTCGGATACGCAAGATCCTACGTCCACGGTCCTGCTGAACAGGAAGTCTTGTTGATTTATCTGAGCAAGCCTCAGCAAGGAATTTGTGCACTGGACAGACCCTTCTAAGTTATAGTCCTTAGCGACTTTACAAATCAAACCGAGGTTTGAAGGGGAGGGGATAATCTCCAACTAGGAAGTAGTTCTTACAATAAGTACAATCACTAAAGGTGAACTCCTTCGAATTTCTAAGCTATAGATAAGGCAATGAGCTTAGCTAGAGAAGAGGGATCTAAAGAACTCTAGAGAGAAGAACTAATGATATTCTATAGGGCAAGTTCTTCGCTGGATTGATCTTGAATGTGCTAGAGTTGTTTGAAAGCTTGAGCGTTTTCCCTTGATATCCCGTGCGTGGAGCTCGGATTTTCTTCTCTATTTATAGTCGTGAAACAGGCATATGTCCGTTGGAGAAGACGATGCCACGTGTCACAAACTTCCAAAGAAAACGGCCATAAATTCGAATTGTTGCAGCAGAGTTGTTGATACTGTACATGAGAGCAGCTTTAGTTGGTCAGAGCAGATATAGCGTTGACGGCT
Source organism: Lavandula angustifolia (assembly GCA_028984105.1). Classification (NCBI taxonomy): domain Eukaryota; kingdom Viridiplantae; phylum Streptophyta; class Magnoliopsida; order Lamiales; family Lamiaceae; genus Lavandula; species Lavandula angustifolia. The sequence continues at coordinate 5,559,352 of CM054823.1, read as the reverse complement.
TCTCATTAGTCGAGGTTTGTGGTAGGTGAGATTGTGTCAGACATCGGAGTTGACTCTCCTTAATCCTCGTATGGTCTTCTGCTGACTTTCGAAAAGATTATTAACAACTGGGTCGTTTCCTGTCGGATACAGTAGACTTGAAGCAGTCTCTGTCTTCTTCGTCTGAGTCGGCTGACAAGAGATATTCTCTTGAGTATGGTCAGCTGATGATTGCGAAGGTACTGAGCTTGCATAGGGTTCTTTTGCTGATGTCTGTCAGCTGACAAGATGTCTTCTACTGAGGCGAAGATCAGCTGATGACTTAAGAACGCAAGCTCTTACACTGATGACGTGGGGTTCTGGAAAGTAACTTCGACAGAAGGTCAATCCAACATTTTACCCCGTACAGGACATAGACACAAAGATAAACAAATCAAAAACAGTCTAGCCTATACATCAGCTATTCCTGTCGATACTATACTACTGATATCAGCTGGGTTTTGGGATCTTCAATTCCATAGTGAAAACTACGATTTCCCCCAATATTCTTTTACCCGATAACATGTTGAGTATCTTCTACTGACTCATAACCCAACAAAATTATTAAAAACAACAAACCTTTTTCGTTTTATACTCATGTTTATAAAGTGATGTAAAAAAATTTCGTCTATTAAATAACAAAATTTGTTGTGTTACTAAAAATAAGTACTCCCTCTGTCCCAATAAAAGCATCCCTATCTTTTCGGTATGGAGATTAAGAAATATTATTTATATATATATATATATATATATATATATATTTATGAGTTTTAATTGTATAAAGAAATTAACACAGTTTTCGAGGAATGGTTGGTGGGAATGATTGAGAATTCATCCAAATTTATTAAGGCATAGTAGAGGGAATTGATTTTTTTTTTCGATTTTTTATGTTGTAATTAAAGAAATTATTTAAAATTTTCAAGAAGTTAAAAATTATAATTTTCTGAGTTCGGAGCGGAGCAGAATCATGTGAGGGAGGAGAGAGTATGTACAAGAATGTAGGGTGGGTAGTGAGTAATGAGAGGGTCACCTCAATTTTGAATGTAGAGTTAATATTGTCATATTAGAAAAGAGAACACTTATATTGGGACAACCTAATCGGAAAAGGTGGACGCTTTTAATGGGACGGAGAAGTATTATTTTTTAAGGAATTCCTTTTAAATTTATTCTTTAATTTATTTTAAAGAAATTGCTCGTTTGGATATGGAATATAATCAATTTGAAAAATAGGTAGCTAAAGAAAAAGAAATTAACATTTTAACATGTGGCAATCTATGTGGCTATAACATTATTATTTTGAGAATTAAAGTTGAAAGGATATTATTTTACAAATTAATGTTTGAAAGAGTATATTAATTTAAGAATTTCCTCCTTAGCTATATTATTTATCATTGACTCTCATGTCACGATCCAACCAATAAACTCTGGAACATGTCCCTTTCATGATCCATTGATTTGTTAAGAAAAGTTTAGACTCTGCACGTTCTTATGACCATATAAAATCACGGTTATATAGTAAACAAACTTCATATGTTCAGATTTTACCAATATTTATAGATCGAGGTTATTCATATGATTAATATGGTATTGTTTACATCTTCTGTTAATATTGCACAAGAGATATGAATTCATACACACCTTATGTCATTCACATAAAAATCACAAGGATATTAATTTGTGGTAAATGCATGTGACCCATTTTTTTAATAAAAAATAACACATATCAATACTCTTGTGTTGTGACACACAGAACGGTATACAAATGAGGCACGAGCCACTCTTACATAAAATTAATTAACAAATAAAACAAAAAAAATGTGTACGAAAGAAAGATGATGATTGGCTGGATTTGATTGTTCTTGAAAACAGGGAATGTTTAGGTGGCCAAATATTATTTCTATGATTTCTCTCTCCAAAGTCCAAACCATTCAGATTCCCATCACGTAGCTACCATAAAGACATTTTCAATGTTGAAATATGTACTCAATAATGGAGTTAAAAAAGTTCTTGGTGCGTATATATACATAGAACAGGATATATATCCATTTAATTGTATCACACGAAAAATGGCCAAATCAAATACGATTATCCTCCAAAAGAATCCAACATCTTGTTCCAGCCTTTGCATTGCAGCTGCATCAATTCTACTATTCTGTATTCCTCTCTGGGCCTGCACCAATCTGTGGCTTCAACTTACATACCTCTCCGAACCTGAATCCGACCTCCTCGTCCTCCGGCAACAACAAATAGAATCCAGCCTTCCAACATTCTACGACGACCCCGGCACTTCATACTCCATGGATAAGCCGATGACTGACTGGGATAGAAAGAGAAGCCACTGGCTCAGTCTCCACCCTAAGTTTGATAATCGCCTTGTTCTCGTAACGGGGTCTCAATTAGAACCATGCAAGAATCGGTTGGGAGATCATTTTCTTCAAAGGTCGATTACTGCAGAATCCACGGCTACGGAATCTTCTACAACAACGCGGTCATGCACACGAAACTGTGTGAAAGATAGGAAAGAAAGATAATTAGAGGATTCTAGTATCTTCTAATTATGGTAGAAATCTTATCCTTTAATTACGTAAGATAATTAGAGGATTCTAGTATCTTCTAATTATGGTAGAAATCTTCTAATTATGGTGTACATATTTCTACATAATTAGCTTTTTCTTTATACTATATAAGGCTCTCTTGTATCATTTGTTAAATACTCAAAAACATAACGAATGAAATAGATTCATTTTGCCTCTATTATTATGCTCTATTACTGTAAACATGGTATCAGAACAGAGTTCCGATCCTCATAATTGATTCAAAACCCTGCCATCATCATCTACCATGGCCGAACATACCGAACAAACCGACACTTCTATGTCTCAATCATCCGATCCCAACACTCTATCCATCCTCCATTACTTCCAGAAAACAACCAAGAATCAGAATCCGACTACCGAAACTTCACCGTTAATGGTAAACGTGAAGTTAAACGACCGAAATTGCCTCATATGGTCCGAATTGATGGCCATGTTTATCAAAGGACGAGGCCGAGGCAATCATATCACCAGGGAGCCTCCAGCCCCTCCAATCAATGATCCCAAATTTCACAATTAGGATATGATTGATAATGCCGTGAAAGGATGGATCATCAACTCCATCGAACCAAGTTTGGTTCCTAATTTTCTACAGTATCCGACAGCCCACACATTGTGGGATGGTATTGCAGCAACCTACAATAGTGGGACGAATTACCTGCAAATCTTCGAGTTGATAACTCATGCAAGCCAAACCAAACAAGGTAATCAGACTCTCGAACAATACTATAGTCAATTACAGGCCATATGGGCAGAAATCGATCAGAGACAACCAAACAGATTTTCAGGAGAAGCCAATATACACCTCTATAATAAACTTACACAAGAAGGGAGACTGTACCAATTTTTAGCTGGCGTTAATGATCGATTTGACCCAGTACGAAGGGAAATCCTAAATCACGATCCCCTTCCATCTCTCGCTGCCGCATACGCCACCATACGCCGTGAATCACTCCGAATCGGCGTTATGATGACACTGGACGACCAACATCACCACTCCGGCGAAGCCCATGTCGCAAAAGGTGTCCAAGGAGGAAAGGGGCGGTCAGACAGTTACGGGAAGTCATCACCCCGCCCCGCCGACAAAGAAAAGCTTCGCTGCTCTCACTGCGGCGGAAACAAGCACACTAAGGACACATGCTTCCAATTACATGGGTACCCGGAGTGGTGGGATGAGAATCGGCATAGACAGCGGAACCACGACAGCCGAACGACTGGATCCACGCCTCACGGCAGTGCAAATCTAGCTACCAGCGGCGGCGAGACCATCGGCCTGTCCTCTACCAGCGGCGTCGCTGCCTTTGCTTCCGGCGACGGCAAACAATTGAAGCCAAATATAAGCGAGGAAAAAAAGGGATCGGCGGCGCAAGGTAAAAGAAATGAGGGGGAGGGTAGGTTATTAAATGGTATGGAAATTTCCGATTTGCCTTCACCCTCATTTTGTTTTAATAGTTGTACTAACTCTCCGACATCCAAATTGAATTCCGAGTGGATTTTCGATTATGGAGCAATAGATACCATGACGTATGATCAAAATGATATTATAGATCCCATAATACCACACCGGACTTCTATTAAAAATGCCAATGGCGGAACTTTTCCTATACTTGGGTGCGGATCTATTGAAATTTCTCCAACAATTAAACTGGACAAGTGTCTCTATGTTCCTTCACTATCATGCAAATTGTTATCTGTCAGTCAAGTTACAAAGCAACTCAATTATTTGGTTATCTTATATCCCACGTTCTGTATTTTACAGGATATTCGTTCGAGGGAGATAATTGGGCGTGGTTCTGAGAAGGATGGACTGTACTATGTTGATGAAATATCCGAGAGCGGCATATTGTATTTGGCTCATGGATCACAAGACAGACAACTCTGGATGTGGCATCGGAGGTTGGGACATCCATCTGATGATTACCTTAAACATCTTTTTCCGTCTTTAGTGTCTAATAACTATAAGATTTCTTGTGACACATGTCATTCTGCTAAAAGTCATCGTACTTCATTTACTTCTGTTGAGAATAATAACTCTGTGCCTTTCTCTCTTATCCATTCTGATGTGTGGGGTCCGGCCCCGGAATCGATGTACACTGATTTTCGTTGGTTTGTATTGTTTATTGATGACTGCACACGTATGACGTGGGTGTATTTTCTGAAGTAAAAATCCGAAGTCTGTAACCGTTTTATGGAGTTCGTCCAAATGGTCAAAACCCAATTTCAAAGTATCGTTCAGATCTTACGATCTGACAATGGGGGGGGGGAATATGTTAACCACGATTTAAAGTCGTTCCTACAGACAAGTGGAATCATTCATCAAACTACATGTCCCTATACACCCCAACAAAATGGGGTTGCCGAGCGCAAGAATAGACATCTCTTGGAAACCACTAGAGCCCTCCTTTTGGAATCAAAGGTACCTTCTCGTTTTTGGTTTGAAGCTGTGGCATCTGCTGTCTATCTTCTTAATCATCTTCCCACTAAAGCATTACATATGACTACCCCTGTTCAAGCCTTATCTAACAAATTCCCCTTGCCCTCTGTTCTTATGATACAACCTCGAATTTTTGGTTGCTCTGTCTTTGTTCACATCCAGAAAACCCATCAGACCAAACTTGATCCCTGTGCTGTAAAATGTGTTTTTCTTGGATATGGCGTTCATCAAAAATGTTATCGTTGTTTTGATCATGTAACCCAAAAGCTATATGTCACTATGGACTGTCATTTTCTCGAGACTGAATATTTTTATGACACTCCGTCGTCCTCTGTTGAGGGGGAGAATCAAAACCTACATTCCGATTCCGAGTGGTTATTCTATGAAAACTGGGATCCTGCACCGACTACAGAGGTAACTATTGAAGATGTACAGTCCATGCCAATGAACCCAAACCCCATATCTTCCTCGTCGAATAATTCAGAGGTACAAAATTTTGACTCTATGTGTGCTTCTCCTAGTTATGTTTCTTCACACACTAACACCGCAGGTCACAATGAGCGAAATGAGAATGAGCGGGTATACTCTCTTCCCCCCAGACATAACAGAGGCATTCCTCCTCAAAGATATAGTCCGGAATACAAACCCAAACAAGCAAAATACCCAATTGCCAATTTTGTAACATGTGTACCCGAGAAAATCCAAAAGTTCAGAGAGAAACTGGCCAAAACATGGATCCCTAGAAGTGCAGAGGAAGCCAAAGAACATCAAGAATGGCGAGATGCAATGAATATAGAAGTGGCAGCACTCAGTAAGAATGGAACCCCCTAGAAAAAAACCTATTGGTTGTAGATGGATATTCACTATCAAATACAACCCATATGGAGAAGTGGAAAGGTATAAAGCACGTCTTGTAGCAAAAGGATATACTCAAGTGTATGGAATTGATTATGCTGAAACATTCTCTCCCATGGCAAAGCTAGATATTATCAGAGTCCTTTTATCTATAGCAGCCAATCGTGACTGGTTGTTACATCAATTTGATGTAAAGAATGCCTTCCTCCATGGAGACTTAACTACAGAAATTTATATGGACGTACCACCAGGATTTGAAGATGACTTTAAAGAGGGAGAAGTATGCAAATTGAAAAGATCTTTATATGGACTAAAACAATCACCTCGAGCATGGTTTGGCAGATTTATATCTGCCATGAAGAAGTACGGATACTCCCAGAGCAACACAGACCACACACTATTCTTGAAGAAACAGCATGGCAAAATTACCTGTTTGATTATATATGTAGATGATATGATCATTACCGGCGATGATAACGAAGAGATCAAGGTGTTACAATAAAACTTATTCTCAGAATTCGAGATGAAGAACCTTGGAGGCTTAAAATATTTTCTCGGAATAGAAGTAATGAGGTCAAAGGAAGGGATATTTTTATCTTAGAGAAAATATGTGCTTGATCTTCTTACGGAAATCGGGCTTCTGAAATGTAAATCAGCAGACACACCAATGACTACAAACCATGGTCTTTGGAGTGACTCAAGTGGGAAGTTGACTAACAAAGATCAATACCAAAGGATTGTTGGTAAACTCATCTACTTATCTCATACAAGGCCAGATATATCATACGTTGTTGGGGTAATAAGTCAGTTTATGCATCAACCACTAGAAGAACACTTGAATGCTGCTATCAGAATTATATGATACTTAAAGTCTTCTCCTGAAAAAGGGATTTTTTTTCGGAAAAATAATCACTTAGCAGTTTGCGGGTACACTGATGTTGATTGGGCCGGAAATATAATAGACAGGAGATCTACTGCAGGATACTTAACCTTTGTAGGAGGTAACCTTGTGACTTGGAGAAGCAAAAAGCAAAGTGTAGTAGCGCTTTCAAGTGCAGAAGCTGAGTATAGAGGAATTGTGAAGGGAATAACCGAGTTGTTGTGGATAAAAAGGTTGATGACTGAGATCAATCTTTTAGAGATGAAAGATATCAAACTTTATTGTGACAATAAAGCAGCTGTGAGTATCTCACACAACCCAGTGCAATATGACAGAACCAAGCATGTGGAGATCGACAGACACTTTATCAAGGAAAAGCTAGATAATGACCATATCTCTCTGCCATTTGTTCGATCAGAAGATCAGTTGGCAGACATCCTTAAAAAGCTATATCTGGAAGAGCGTTTCATCAGATACTTGACAAGTTGGGTATGTCCAACCCTTTGACTACCAACTTGAGGGGGAGTGTGAAAGATAGGAAAGAAAGATAATTAGAGGATTCTAGTATCTTCTAATTATGGTAGAAATCTTATCCTTTAATTACGGAAGATAATTAGAGGATTCTAGTATCTTCTAATTATGGTAGAAATCTTACCCTTTAATTACGGATTGTAGTATCTTCTAATTATGGTAGAAATCTTCTAATTATGGTGTACATATTTCTACCATAATTAGCTTCTTATTTGTACTATATAAAGCCCCCTTGTATCATTTGTTAAATACACAAAAACATAACGAATGAAATAGATTCCTTTTGCCTCTATTATTATGCTCTATTACTGTAAACAAACTGAAGTCGCAATGGACTAAGATTCCGGTAATTAGGGCAGCGATGGTGGCGCATCCGCACGCGGAGTGTGTTTTGGGTCGACTCCGATGCCATCTTCACCGACATGGACTTCACAGTTCCGTTCGAGAGGTACGAGGATCGTAACCTCGTGGTCAACGGCTGGCCGGATATGATCAACGAGAAGAAGAGCTGTGCTGCGGTCAACGCCGGCATTTTTCTGATACGAAACTGTCAGTGGTCGATGGAGTTCTTGGATGTGTGGGCCAGCATGGGCCCAAACTATTAGAAATCAACATTCGATGATAGAGTGTTTTCCGAATCGGACGATCAATCTGCGATCGTTTATTTACTACTGAAAGGGGAGAAGAAATGGCGGGAAAAGATTTACGTGGAGGATAAGTAAGCATTGCATGGTGACTGGGCCAGTGTTGAATATCTGATCAAGATTGAAGATGGAGATCGAAGGAGTTGATCAAGAACAGAGATGAATGTTTGAAGTAGAAATTCATAATAGGAATGAAAATGTAAAGAGAAATCTTTTATTGAATATGAGCGGAAGAATTGAAATTGAATTAATTGTACATTTTACACTGATATATATAGACTTCTAAGATCTTTATGCTAAACTACTTTTCCTTGTTGATCAAGCTAAGTAACTGATTCTAAGCTTTATAACAGTTTCTAACTTCATAACCGCAACTTGCACAACTAATTGTTATAACCTATCTTGATGGTTGTTGATCCAGCAGCACAACTGATTGATTGTTGTAATGCGCTATGTTGTTGAGATAAGCTGCGTTGGCTCTGTTACTTCTTTCTTTTCCTCCTTTCGGTTGCCTTGGTACTGTTCCATTGAGTTTGTGTTTGAGCACTGTTCCATTGGAGAAGAGGTTTTGTGTGAGGTATCACAATACCCTCCGCAAGTGGAGAGTACAGATTATGAACTCTCAACTTGGAGAGAAGATATAGAAAGGAAGTCCGGCCCAACGGTTTGGTGAGAATATATGATAGCTGGTTTGCAGAAGGTACATAAAGAAGATGCAGTAGGCCAGTCTGAACATGTTCTCTAATTAAGTGACAGTCGATTTTGATGTGTTTTGTTCTTTCATGATGTACAGGGTTGGTTGCTAAGGAGATTGCAGACTTGCTATCTGAAAAGACGGTGGCAGAGGTGAGGGAATGACCGAGATCAGAGAACACTTTGAGTAGCCAAAGAACTTCAGCTGATGCTGAAGCCATGGCTCTGTACTCAGCTTCGGCTGAGCTTCTGGACACAGTGACTTGTTTCTTGGAGCGCCAGGATATAAGTGAATCCCCAAGAAACATACAATAACCTGTAATAGATCTTCTAGTGTCAATGCAGCTAGCCCAATCAGAATCACTAAGGCCCCGTTTGGTTAGAGTGGAGGAATGGAATCAGGAATCATTTTAAAGGAATGATTTCATTCCTCGTGTTTGGTATCGAAAAAATTGCTCGGGTATCATTCCTCATTCCCCCTTCCATCCCCCTCAAACAACACTTTCCCAAACCCTCACAATTGGGCACTTTGGATTTTGATTCCTCCCATCTCTCGCTGAAAACATTTTCTCTGCCAAAACATTTTTTTCTCTTCTCTCCCAAAACATTTTCTCTGCTACCGCTCCATTTCCGCCGCCGCCGCCACTCCTCCCATTCCGCCTCCCATTCTGCCGCCGCTCCACCTCGCCGCCTTCTCGCCGCGTTTAATTGGTAAGATTTATGGGTATATGGGTGGGGGACGGATGCTTCTGGATCTATTTCTCTGTGGGTATATGGGTGGGGGACGGATGCTTCTTGAAGTTTGGAGGTGGGTTAAGCTTGCAATTGAAGTTTGATTTGAAGATGTTGGATCTGGATCTTTGAGTAGATGTTGTGTATTAATTATTCATTTTCATGGATTGTGTTCTGCATTCATAGAGTGACGATGATATTGTTTCTTTTGGGGTAATTCTGTTTTCGTAAAATCCTGCTTTATTTATGAATTTCTAGGGTTCTTTGAAAATCGTTGCGTGCCTTTATGTTTCAGTTGGGATTTTTTGTTTGATTGTTTGTCATGCTGTTGATTATGGTGAAATTTGAACTGTTTTAAGTAATTAGTCTGAAAATTTTGTTATCTGGTTTTCACAACCGTGAGAATAATTCCCTCCCCCCTTTCTCTTTTTGCTCTAAAAAAATCTAGTTGGGTACAGTTGATTTTGTTTACATAAAGTCAGTTATCTAGTGTCCTCTAGTTTGTGTTCGATTTACCCAATTTTCTGCATCACTTTAATGCTTCATTTTGTTTCCAGTTTGAACTCAGTTCCATTTTCATTATTTAGATGGATTCACAAAGTGGGAGAGGAAAAAACAAACGTTTTTGGAGAAAGGATGAGGAAGAAACTTTACTTAATTGTCTAATGGAACTAAGTGTAGACCCATGTTGGAAGGGAGAAGGAGGTTTTAAGAATGGTTTCACAAAAAAGGTCAAACATATGATGAATGTGGTCCATCCTGGTTGTGGGTTGCTAGCCCTCATATTGAATCTAAAGTGAAATGGTTTAGAGAAAAGTATGTTGTAGTTAATGAGATGTTGAGCAAAACATCTGGTTTTCAATGGAATGATGAGAAAAAGATAGTGCAGTGTGAAAGACAGTCATATGACGACTTCTGCAAGGTAATTCTTCCATTAATTATTTGTAACATTTTGCTTTAATTGCTAATATTAATTCTGATTTTTTACACACACCCCAAAGCACGCGGATTGTGGAATGTGCCTTTTCCTTTTCTCAACAAGTTAGAGGTTATTTTTGGTGTTGATAGAGCTAATGGGAAGAGGTGCGAGCTCCCAACCGATTCCGTGAATAATATGGAAAAAGAAAGTATCAACCTTGGTGATGATGATGATGATGATGATGATGAATTTAGTGTTGAGGGTGCTTTAACAAATAATGAAGTTGAACAAGATCGACGTCCTAGCAAGAAACAAAAGACACAATTCAATTCAAGTGGGAAAGGGAAATCAAGGATAGGATCAAGCTCACACTCGGAGGACCTCGATCATCTTAACCGCATGACTTTTGATTTTGCAGGTTTTATGAACCGCATTAGTCGTCATCTTGGAAGCATGGCAGCAACCATGAGTAACAACTACGAACTTGAGCTTAAGGCAGCTGACTAAGTGCGAGCTTCTCGACGGGGTTTGGCGAAGGAGATGGATGCTATTCCCGGATTGACTATTCCCTTGATTCGGTCGAGTCAAAGAAGGAATATGTCCTTGAGCTTCTCAAGTTTGATTAGATTATGTCGGATTTAATTATGTATGACTGATTTATGTTTATGTTTATGTATGACTGATTACTATGGTTTTTATTTAAATTTATGTAAGACATTATCATTTTATGTTCAATTAGATTTTTTTATGTTTAAATTTTATTTTATTTTTGTTTCAAAATGTTATAATATATAATAGAATATGATATTTTGTGTACAAATTTATTTAATAAATTTATTAAGTTGATTCCATTTCTTCAGTCAAATCAAACAGGTTTTGGGATCAAGTTCATTCCTGCTGCAACCAAACAACTGTTTTCAAGAATCATTCCTTCATTCCATACCTCCAGGAATGATTCTTGATTCCGATTCCATTCCTTTCTGTCAACCAAACGGGGCCTCAATCCTTTCAGCCGCATATCACAATTTGAGGAATAGAAAAGGCCTTGTCCAATGCTGCCCTTAAGGTATCTTAGGATTCTGTGGGCAGCATTTAAGGGTGAATGCCCAGGCTTACTCATAAACTGAGCTAGAGTGTTAACAGCAAATGTGATGTCTGGCCTTGTGACAGTAAGATACATCAGTTTCCCAATAAGGCGCCGGTAGGGAGACGGATCACTTAAGTAGTTGTCATCATGAGCACTGAGCTTCAGTTTGTTGTCCATAGGAAACACAGCTGGCTTGCAATTTGAATATCCTTCTTGTTCTAACAATTCAATAACATATTTCCTCTGGCAAAGAGAAATGCCATGAGTGTTGCGAGCTACTTCCAATCCAAGAAAGTACTTCATACGGCCAAGGTCCTTTATTTTGAAGGACTGATCCAGAAAAGACTTAACTTTCTGGATTTCTGCAGAGTTGTTGCCAGCTAGAAGGATATCATCAACATACACTAGGAGTATGGTTGAGAATGAATCTGTGTGTATTGTGAATAAAGAGTAGTCAGAGGATGATTGAGAGAAACCATAGGATTTCAAAGCTGAAGAAAGATTTGAAAATCATTGCCGGCTAGCTTGTTTCAAGCCATAAAGGCTCTTAAGGAGCCTGGAAACTTGGCCTGATCCAGCCTTGTCAAAACCATCAGGAATTTTCATATAGACTTCCTCATGTAAGTCCCCATGAAGGAAGGCATTATTCACATCTAATTGTTCAAGGAACCATCCCTTAGATGCGGCTAAGGCTAGTAGGCTTCTAACAGTTGTTAGTTTAGCCACAGGTGAGAAGGTGTCACTGTAGTCTAAACCTTCCTGCTGAGTGTATCCTTTTGCCACTAAGCGTGCCTTATACCTCTCTAATGTACCATCAGCGTGGTATTTAACCTTGTAGACCTATTTACATCCAATTGGAACTTTTCCTGCAGGAAGCTTAGTGAGAATCCAGGTCCTATTTGCTTCAAGAGCTTGAATTTCTGAGTTCATTGCTGCAATCCAGTGGGGATTAGAGGCAGCCTCAGAATAGGATTTAGGCTCAGGTATGGAGGAAATGGAGACTGAGTAAGATTGATGAGAGGTGGATAGGTTAGAGTAAGATATGTATTTGGATAGTGGGCGAGGAGACTTACCTGAAGAAGTCTGAGAGGTGCAGGGGACTGGCATAGCTAACATACTGGTGCAGACACATTCCTTTAAATGAGAGGGCATTTGCCTTGTTCTTGTAGAGCGGCGTGGAAAGGGATCTTCTAAAGATTCAGAGGATGGAGAGGGAACTGTAGACTGGCTTGAGTTCGTGTTTGAAGGTGGGATAGCAGAAGATGAAGATGGAACAACAGAGTTTGAAGCTGAACCATTTGGAGAAGAGGTTTTGTGTGAGGATGAAGGCTGGTTCTGTGAGGGGAAGGGTGAAGACTGGCTCTGTGAGGGGGAATGACACTGTTCCATTGGAGAAGATGAAGAAGAGGATGTGAATTGTTGAGAGGGAAGGGAATTATCCATTATGGGATTGGGAATGGTTGTATTAGATGAGACAGAAGGTAAAGGAAAATCTGTTTTGGAGAAAGGGAATTGAGATTCATGAAACTGAACATCTCTAGAAGTAAGATAAGAGTTGGAATCAATGTCATATAGTTTATATCCTTTGGAGGTATTGGAGTAGCCTAGAAATACACACCTCCGGGCTCTAGGATCAAATTTGTGTTTATGATGAACAAGATTAGATGCAAAACATAAGCATCCAAACACACGCATTATGTCATAGTTAGGAAGTTGTCCATGAAGAAGTTCAAAAGGGCTTTTATTTTGAAGTTTAGGAGTAGGTAAGCGGTTTAGGATATATACTGCAGTGAATATGTAATCCCCCCAAAAGGTAAGAGGTAAATTTGATTGGAATCGAAGAGCTCTAGCAACATTTAGAAGGCTTTGATGCCTTCTTTCCACTACCCCATTTTGTTGTGGTGTATAAACACAACTTGTTTGATGTATTATGCCATGGATGTTATAAAGATCAGGAATTAGGAATTCTAAACCATTGTTTGTTCTGATGATTTTAATAGAGGCAGCATATTGAGTAGACACTAATTTGTGAAAATGTGTGAGGTGAGAGGCTGTTTCAGATTTGTGCTTCATAAGACAACACCAAATCATACGAGTAAAATCATCAACAATGGTGAGGAAATACTGAAAACCTTCCTGAGTTGGAACTGAAAAAGGTCCCCAAACATCACAATGAACTAATTCAAAGGGAAACTTTGATTTTATTGAACTAGTGGGGAAAGGGGATCTATGGTGTTTGGCTAAAGGGCAGATATGACAAGGATCAGTGTTATTTCTATCAGTAGGTAGAGATGAGATAAGAGACATTCTAGCTGGAGATATGTGTCCTAGCCTAGAGTGCCATGTCTGTGTAGAAACAGAGCAAGACATGGTTGAAGCTGCAGCACCAGAGAATGGTTGAGGACAGATCTTGGTCTGTGGGTGAAGCAGAAACAGTCCACTGTCTATCTTAGCAATGCCAATCCTCTGTCTCAGCTTGTAGTCCTGAATAGAACAAGATCCAAAAGCAAAATTCAGTCCCAAGGAAGTTGTGGTTATTAGTCTACTTACTGATATAAGATTGACATTGAAACTGGGGACACAAAGAACATTATGCATGACGGTATTAAAAATTAGAGCAGAACTAATATAGGTAGCAGGAAATGTGTCACCAGTGGGAAGGATTACTAAGCTGTTTTGGAGAGGTGTGGGGTTGATGAGAAGGGAGGAATTTCCCACCATGTGGTCTGTTGCTCAAGTGTCAATAATCCATGATCCGTTTGGAATTGTGTTTGTCACAGAATTACACTTTACAGAATAGGAACAATATGTAATCATACCTGAAGCATTTCCTGGATATTTGTGGGCTGGTTATGAACTGGAAAGAGGTGGCAAGGCAGAGGACTGGGAAAGGTTTTGAATCAAGGATAGGAGATGGCTATATTGGTTAGCAGATATGGAGGGCCTTGGATTCTCAGAAGCTTCTTGAGGAGCAGCAACCATATGAGCTGTAGAATGAATCTGCTTTGTTTCATTAGAGAAGTTTGGGTTCTGCCTAGTCTTGAACTGATAGCCTGGTGGAAACCCATGCAGTTTGTAGCACTTATCTTTTGTGTGCCCACTTTTGCCACAGTAGGAGCACATAGGTGTATCACGCCTCTGATTTGTGTTGTATGGAGGTTGGCTACGAGTATGAGGAGCTCTATACACACCATTAGAACCTTTGGAACCATAAGGATTCTCTACAGCCATAACAATAGAATCATTTGTGATAGGTGCAGTCTGGCTGATACTTCTTTGCTTCTCATCTTGCATGATCAGGCTGTAGATGTCATTTAGTGAAGGAAAAGGCTTCATCATCAGGATTTGCCCTCTAACAGAGGCAAATATGTCGTTGAGACTCATTAAAAACTTGATGGACATGCTCTGTTCTTCCTGTATACTCAAACTGTTTAAGCAGTTACAGGTGCAAGATTTCATTGCACCACATGAACAACTAGGAGTAGGGCTGTACTGGTGTAATTCCTTCCATAGAGAATCAAGTCTGTTATAGTAATTTGTGACTGAGAGATTACCTTGAGTAGTTGAATAGATCTCCTTCTGCAACTCAAAAACTCTTGGGAAGTTGCCTTGACAGTATCTCTCCCGAAGTATTTTCCACATCTCAGCCGTAGTATCTGCATAGAGAATGCAGGGAGCAATCTCTTTTGAACAAGAATTAACTATCCATGATTGAATCATCAAATTGCATGTGCGCCATGCTTCATAATCTTCATCATCCTCATCGGGAAAGGTTTCTGGATTCAGAATCATTTTGAGCTTGTTCTTTGCTCCTAAGGCGATTCTCATTGATCTGTTCCATGAATGGTAGTTGGCTCCATCAAGGGGTGGATTTACCAACACAACTGAGGGGTTGTCACTTTGACTCAAGAAATAAGATCCACTGCTTTCAGATCTCGGCATTGTTTCAGCAAGATAAAATGAATATGATGAAAAGATTGATCAGAGATGTAAAGAAGGAGATAGACTTAGCTTTAATCAAGCTCTGATACCATGTTGAATATCTGATCAAGATTGAAGATGGAGATCGAAGGAGTTGATCAAGAACAGAGATGAATGTTTGAAGTAGAAATTCAGAATAGGAATGAAAATGTAAAGAGAAATCTTTTATTGAATATGAGCGGAAGAATTGAAATTGAATTAATTGTACATTTTACACTGATATATATAGACTTCTAAGATCTTTATGCTAAACTACTTTTCCTTGTTGGTCAAGCTAAGTAACTGATTCTAAGCTTTATAACAGTTTCTAACTTCATAACCGCAACTTGCACAACTAATTGTTATAACCTATCTTGATGGTTGTTGATCCAGCTGCACAACTGATTGATTGTTGTAACTGCTATGTTGTTGAGATAACTGCAGCTGGCTCTGTTACTTCTTTCTTTTCCTCCTTTCGGTTGCCTTGGTACTGTTCCATTGAGTTTGTGTTTGAGCACTGTTCCATTGAAGAAGAGGTTTTGTGTGAGGTATCACAATAGCCAGCATCGTTAGTAAGTTTGATGAGATTGAGAAGAAGGGGGTAGGACGGCTGAGGCGGCGGCACGCAAAGCATTATGCGGAGAGGGGTAGAATTGCGGAGGAGGGTGGGTGGCGGCGGCCGTTCGTGACGCATTTCACGGGGTGTCAGCCGTGTAGCGGGGAGGCCAACCAGGCGTATGAAGGGGACTCGTGTATGGTGGGGATGGAGAGAGCCCTTAATTTAGCGGATAATCAATCAAGCGCTGAAGAATTATGGTTTCGTGCGCCCAGATATAGACGATTCGTCCTTGTTACTGAATTACAAATTTAGAATAATATTTATTTTGCAATGTGTGATGCTGTCCATATTTTTTCCGGAACAAATAAAGTGTCCATTTGATGAAAATACTACACTTTAAAAGTTTTAATTGCTATCAGTTTTTGTTTCGAAACTAAGATGGAAAATACAATATTTATTTAAGTTACTACTAAGTAATAACAATAGATTGAGACCTTGTACAAAGGTGTAAAATGGGTCGGACTCAATATGCGGGTCTAAATACTTGGCATAGGAGCTGGTTTGGATTCGAGAATTAAAGGCCCGAAAAAATGTGTCTAAAAAAGTCAATTCAGATAGTCATTCGGTGCTATCGAACTTTGGGCAACATAAAACCGAGTTTTTTCGTGTAAAAATTCCACCCTCATAATATTATTTTCATTTACAATCTTTTCAATTTTGAAATTGAAATGGCTAAATAATTAACTTGTTTATTGTTTTAGTTTGAACTCCTTGATATTTATTTAAGTACGATTTTTAAAATTTTTATATTTATTCAGATATCAATTTACAATATGGTCGATATAATTTTTTTAACTACTTCGTAGTTTATATTTTATAATCACATTAACGTACTTAGATTAAGTTGTGTATATATTTATTTGGACTCAATAAAAAATACTTATAAATAATAATAAAAAAATTGACTTGGTCCGGTGCCCCGGGCCGGGCCGTCCGACTGTCACCTCTCAGCTGTACTTAAGCTGAAATTATTCGGTATTTGTGTTGTATTGGGCCAGACGGGCTGGCGGCCCATCCTAATTTGGGCCATCCGAGGAAGTAAATGGCTAACTGCGTTCTTACATGGCCTTTTAAAGGAAAGATCCACATATTCTTCCTATTACATACTCCCCTCCCACAATTGTTATCATGTCGGGTATAATAATTTAGGAGAATTGTTTGTTGTGAATAAATATAATAGAATGCCTCAAATAAAGGTTTTTAATAATTTATTATTTTATAAAATGAAATAAGAATTATGGAACAACTAAAAAGGAAAAGTGGGACAAGAATTGTGGGTAAGGGAGTATACTTTAAAAATTAAGTAGTTAGAGTGCGACTGATTCACAACCTAGAATCAGATTCAAGTTATAATCATTTACATAAATTTTAAATGATTTTTTGGCAAAATCGATTAAATTAAAGTGTATTTACAAGAACTTATTAAATTTATATGTCTTTTGGTATTTGTAAAACTTAATTGTTGAATTAATTTCTCTAAAGCTAAGCAGCTAAGTTAATTAAATAGATTCTTTTAAGCATCAATTGAGATATTTTTTTAATTTTAATGTACCATATTTTTTGGAACTATAAAAAATATCTCATTTTTATGCTAATTCCAAAACTCCCTACTTTTATTTTAAAAAATATATTTATTTAATGTTAAACAAAAACAAAATAAGAAGTGTTTATAATAAATATTTGCAAACACGTTCTAAGTCATATGTTTGAAGATTATCTGTTTTGAGATTTGTTTTTTTAGACGTAATTTAAATTAGCTCACATGAAGTTCAAATTAATTATCTAGTCTCGACTCTAAAACTTTATTACCAAACACAATACTCCATTCGTCCCATTATTACTATTCTCCTTTCTTAATCTGGCTGTCTCGCTATTATTATCCTCATTTTTTAAAATGATAAAAATTAAAACTTAAACTTAAATAAAGTTGGTCACTCCTTACTCACTACTTAGTCTCACATTCTTATACTATCTCTCTCCAAAAATATTTCTCTCACACGATCCGTTCCCCTTTGAACTCATAAAATTATGATTTTTAAATTTTTGAAAATTTAGATTAATTATCATTTACAACATGAAAAAAAAATGAAAAAAAATAAATTGATTGCCTCAATATGCCTTGTAAAAAATTGAATAAATTCTCATTTTTTCCCACCAAGCATCCACTCCTTCGAAATTGTGTCTATTTTTTAATAAAATTAAATTCCATCACTACAAAAATTATCAAATTTACAGACAGAATTACCGACGGACAAGAAACACGGGTCGGCTTACAGACGGAATACCGACGGAATACGACTGTCGAAATTACCGACGGAATACCGACAGAATATTCCGTCGCAATATTTACCAACGGAATATTCCGTCGGTAAATATATTTTGATTTATTTTAAATCGAAACTGTAATTTTTTTTTTTGAGAAAATCATTTTCTAAATTTACCGACGGAAAAATCCGTCGGTAAATATATATTTTGATTTATTTAAATCGAAACTGTAATTTAAATTTATTAAAATCATTTTTTAAATAAAAAAAATATTTACCGACGGAATTTTCCGTCGGTAAATATATTTTGATTTATTTTAAAAGAAACTTTAATTTAAAATTATTAAAAATGTATTATAATTTACCGACGGAATATTCCGTCGGTATTTCCGTCGGTGAACCCTAAATTAATTTACGGGCGGGGGCGCAGAACAGAACAGAACACAATTAACCCCTCTCTCTTCCGCAGGTTGTCACCGCCGCCAGTGGAGCCGCCGCCCGTCGCTCGCTGCCGCCAGTAGGTCGCCGCCAGTGGCTCGCCGCTCGCCGCCACTCGCTCGCCGCCGCCAGTAGCTCGCCGAAGCCTCTCTCTCTCTCTCCAGGTTACCCTACTACTTTTGTCTTGAATACATGCTGCATATGTTAATTAGGTACTCATGATTTGGACCAGAAAATGAACTAACTAGTTTGGATAAGTTTAAATTTACAAGCATCCGTTTTTTGCATTTCTTCTGTTATGCTCTCAGTCTTACGACGTTGGTTTCCAGTTTATGTACAAAGAAATCGGTTATTGGTTAACAGTGGTGTTTAGGTAAAAGTTGTAAAGGGTATTCAAGCACAGCGTTCTGAAACTTATTGTACTCATTATGATGTTAATTCACAACTGAAGTTTGACATTGAATGAGTGTGCATCAGGATCGAGGGTAATTCATATGCAACTGGTAATCTTTGTTGTTCTGGAAGATCTCCAATTATATGGTTTAACTAGGGGTCAAATGTATTGACAATCTTTCTCAGAAACTATTTAATGATAATGTTAAACGATATTCGAAGTTGAACTTTACTATTATTAGAGCGGCTAACATCAAACCGGGGAGATAATAATGGTTGTATCTCAACTGCGGCACATCTGCACATGCATTACCATAATATATTGTGAACAATAAACTGCTTCCCTCCTTCAAGAAACCTTACTAATATTATGCATGCCTGCAACATATAACTCATATATATATATATATATATAAGTATGGAGTAGTTGAAGGGCCGACAATGGGGCGAATAATGGAGTAGTTGAAGGGCCGACAATGCCTGCAACATATTACTCATATATATATGTATAAGTATGGAGTATATGTTTTGGTGCCATGTGAATTCATTCTATTGAAAGTATACGAGTCTTGAAATTTAAGAGATGGAAGTTGGCTGATTTCTTAGTCAACTTGTATTGTTGTAGAGTATTCTTTCTTTCTTTCTTTTTCCTGAGATTTGATTCTTTAGTTTCTTAATTACTTTCTTGGTGAGCAATAATTAATTCTCCTTTTTCCAATATGAAGTTTGAAATAATGAGTCGTTCGTGGATGTATACACGGTGGATAGTAGACGGTTCATTGAATCCTCAATTTGTGAATGGCATTGAGGATTTCATTGATTGGGCATTCCAGAGTAATGCCGAGATCATGCGCCGACTGGAGGAAGAGTTGGCAGCTAGGAGGAGCCTCGAGGAGCAGGTCGCATTTATGAATGCGCAGATGACCCAGCTTATGGAGATGATGGGCTCCTCTAGCCAACGGCAGCCTCCGGACGACAGCACTGATCATTCCCCTCCTCCCACCTCTTTGTGATACTTATTTATGTTTATGTATGCATGCTAAATATTTGAATTTTATGATTTATATATTTATATTTTCATTTCGGTTTGTTTTTTGGCTTAATTTAAATAGTAATATGTATGTGTTTTGTTTGCTGGTTGGTTGGTTAAAAAATGCAGGTTGTCGATAACTGGGTACGAAAAAACAGAAAAAATTATTTCAAAAAAAAAAAAAATACTACCGACGTTTTACCGACGGAAATTCCGTCGGTAAAATACAAAAAAAAATTATTTTAAAATTATTTTAAATTTACCGACGGAATATTCCGTCGGTAAAAAATCAAAAAAAATATTCAAATATATTTTTTAAATATACCGACGAAATATTCCGTCGGTAAAATACAAAAAAAAATTATTTTAAAATTATTTTAAATTTACCGACGGAATATTCCGTCGGTAAAAAAGCAAAAAAAAATTATTAGAAAAATATTTTAAATATACCGACGGAATATTCCGTCGGTAATTAAAACTATAAATTATTTAAAAAAAATATTTTCCCCGACATATTATCATGACAGCTTACCGACGGTCTGTTTCCGTCGGTAATCCGTCGGTATATTTTACCGACGGAATATTCCGTCGGTATATATTACCGACAAAGTCTGACCCGACGTATATTTTCCATCGGTATTCCGTCGGTAATATATTTACCGACGGAATTTTGCGGTTTACCAACGGAATTTTCCGTCGGTGTACGGTGAATTTCTTGTAGTGCATGAAACATACATTGAAACAAAATTTCTTAAGTACTAATTTAAATTTAGGGCCCATTCATATTAGACACAGTAGTTGCTGTATGTAATCACCATTCGTCATTACTGCAACCAACCTTTTGTTATTTAAAAGTTTAGTGACTTCAATTAGTCACGGCTAAATTGGATTAATTAGATATAAATCCGTGTTTTAAGCTCATTTATGTGGACTTTAGTTTTGAATTAGATGGAAATTTGTGTAAACGTGATATATTTTAAATAGTAGTACGTATTAGAATTTATTAGGTCCCGTGTGTACATGTGAATCATATTCCGCATATTATGCAGTTCATATCTTCACATACCATATCTTCTGTTATGGTAACCTTAATTAGTGGGATTTGTTGTATAACTTAATTAGCAAGTTTTGCATAGTATCTTGTCTTGTATAAATCTCCTACGTCATTGTGAATTCACACAAGAGAAAATCATCCCAAAATATTCATATATCTCTTATCCTCTCAACATGGTATCAGAGCGAGGCCATTAGAGTTTTTTCTTTCTTCCGCTGCTGTCATGGCGACTTTAGACGACAAATCAGTTGTAATATATTATCTTACTTCCAGTGATAATCCTGGAAATTTATTCACCCACACTCAATTGAGAGGTTCCAATTACGAAGAATGGATGAAAGCGATTAGGGTTTCGCTTACCGCCAAGAAAAAGAAAGGCTTTATCGATGGCTCTATTAAACAACCAGCCGAAGATTCTCCTCAATACGACGACTGGTGCACTGTGAACTCCATGATCATCTCATGGAATTTCATCACCATCGAACCCGTCCTCTGATCCACCATTTCCTATTAAGAAACTTCCAAAGACTTGTGGGATGACATTCAACAACAGTTTTCTGTCAGTAATGGATCGCGTATTCATCAACTGAAGACAGAAGTATCCAATTGCAAGCAGAATGGATCACCAATTTTGGATTACTACGGTCGCCTAAAAAAGATATGGGACGCGTTAAACAATTTTGATAGATTCCCATTTTGCATCTGCAGGGGTTGTAAGTTGATAGGTCTATTTCGTACTATCCATAATCCACCTATTTTGGCTTATTTTGTGGTGTTTGGATTTGTTTTGGTGTTTGTTTAGCAGTGTTTGTAGATGATGTGGCATTGACGAGGCATCGAGGTGGCGGTTGAGAGATTTAAGGAATATATGCTCAAATTGGAAGAAATCAAGAAGGGAATTAAGTATAGAAAGGAATTAATATAATTTATCTTATATTAGTTTCTTCTATATTTGATTACCCTAATTGAAGGGGATAAAGAGAAGTATATATTTTATTTTGAGGAGGACCGATAGGGAAGGAGGGAAATAAAAGGAAGTAATCAATCTTATCTCTCTCCCTTGATTTGCGCCGAAGAAGAAAAGGAAGGAACGGAAGAGAGGAATCAATCATTAATTTGATTTTCATATTACATGGTCAATTAAGGAGAGAAAATTAAGGGATTCTTACCATTAAGTCCCTTAATGATTCATGTGACTAACAAGGAAAGAACGAGGCTATATAAACACACCTTGAGGGAGGAAGAGAGGGCATCTCATTCATCTCTTTTATTCATTCCCGTAGCCTTCATCAACTAAAGCCACTCTGCCGATTCATCATAATCCATTTGACACCAATTCATCCGCCACTAATCACCGAGAGAAGAATTCCGAAAAGCCGAAGCCTAGGAATCTGATCGAAGGGTTTATCAATTTCAAAGTTTGCATTTCTCACTTTTGTTTCAAGAATTGTAGTTTGATTTGGAAGAAACAGCATGTTATCACTTTCATTTTGCATTCCCGAATTTGAACTGTCTCCGTACTTATTTTCCTGTGGATTGATTTGAAGTCTTTAATTTATGAGTTTATAATTTCTAGGACCATATTTCGTATTCTTTAATATTCTGATTTCTGGTAATTTGTTAGAATTTTCGTGCATATTTATTTTATGAATTTCAGCGTGATTTGTGTTCTGTCCAGTAAATCGGTATGTCTGGCTAGTCCGATTAATATGTGTAGCTAAGTCTTTTTAAGGGGCCAGCAAGATGTGAAACACACACCACTTTAATTCGTGAGACTAGGGCTTAAAAATTAATCACTTAGCTTCTGAATTAATCTAGGTTTAATTAATTGAATTAATTAATCTAGGCTTGATCACCCTACTTAATTTAATTCATAGCTAATTTGGTACTTCCATCGTTTCTCATGTGATTAGGCTAAATAAGTAGCAAATTGTTCTTAGGACAATTGGATTAATTTGGTAGGAGACTATTAGATGCCCACCATACGAGTAGACTCCTAAATTGGGTTCCCTTAGTTCTTAAAGCTGATTAGGTGTTAAATCTATTGATTGCCCACCAACGTAGGTTGCACCTAATTTAGAGAAGTAGTCGTTTCAATGCCCACCATGGCGATTACCGATTAATTAAGGGGGAATAGAGGATATGTCAGTTTAATTACGGTGTCCTACAACTAATTGATTTAAGTGGATTAATTAATAATTAGTGTCTGTGATCGATTGTGTGTGTGTGAATCATCTTGCTGGACCCGCTTTTATTTGCATAAGTAAATTTTGTGTTAATTTCCTGTTTGCTTTCGTTTATTATTAGAATATAGAAATTCTTCAAACTTGCGTGGTTGCTAACTAAAAATCTTGATTAATAGGTTTATAAGTTTAAAAATCTCCGTTCCCTGTGTTCGATACCTGTAGCTATACCAATTTTAGTTCTAGCTAATTTGCAGGATTATTTGGTGTAAAACAACGATCACCATAAGTGCAACTGGAATGGCATCTTGAGGACGAGCGCGTTCATCAATTTCTCATGGGGCTGGATGCTGAACCATATGGTGCCTTCGCTCTAATATCATTGCTATTGATCCATTGCCCAACTTAAATATTGTGTATTCCAAAATGACTGAGCAAGAACAAGTGCGTGTCATGACTCAATCGGCTACACCAGCTCGTGGGTCTTTTGCTGCTCGTACAAGCCTGAAAGAATATGAGAAGAAAAATAATTTCACCACACGGTGGTAAATCTTGTACTGCCACTATTAATAGTATAGAACTACAACAATCAGATCCGTAAATTATTGATCGTATTAATCTCTACAAGGAAAGGATATATTCTAATAAAAAGAAAATATAAACTACGATTTATTCTTAACACCCCTCAAGTGTTGCATGGGATGAAAGCAAACGCAGAGCTTGGATCGGAGAAACTCTAAAGCTGGACGAGGCAGACTCTTGGTGAAAATATCGGCTAACTGTAGATGAGAGGGCACGAACTTGGTGGAAAGTTTCCCGGCATAGACTAAATCACGAATGAAGTGACAATCAATATCAATGTGCTTAACTCGCTTGTGTGAGATCGGTTATGACTGAGAAAAACAACATTGTTATTATCACATAGTAGAACAGGTTGAGCCATGATGGGAACGCTAAGTTCACGAAGTAGATTAGCGGGCCAAACGACTTCAGCAGCGGTATCGGCAAGGGCTCTATATTCAGACTTACAGCTCGAGCGAGCAACAATGGGTTGTTTCTTTGCACTCCAAGAAACAAGATTACAGCCGAGAAAAATTGAATATACATATGTGGATCAACGTGTGTCAACACATCTAGCCCAATCGGCATTCGAGTAACCAAGGATAGTCTGGATGGTGAG
The DNA here is from genome assembly GCA_028984105.1 of Lavandula angustifolia. NCBI lineage: Eukaryota > Viridiplantae > Streptophyta > Magnoliopsida > Lamiales > Lamiaceae > Lavandula > Lavandula angustifolia. The sequence continues at coordinate 5,534,844 of CM054823.1, read as the reverse complement.
TGAAAGAGAGCCCAAGGTGAACAGTACCCTTAACGTAACGAAGAATGTGTTTCACTGCTTCAAAGTGTTCGTTGGTGGGCGAATGAATAAACTGACTTACGTGATTAACAGCGTAAGAAAGATCGGGCCGAGTAATAGTGAGGTATTGTAGGGCTCCAACCAACCAACGGTACAAAGAAGGGTCCTTAAACGGAGTTCCTTGCTGATGTAGAGATTCACCTGCGACCAAAGGGGTGGCGACCGGCTTAGAATCAAGTAGTTGGGCACGAGATAATATATCGTGCGCATATTTCGCTTGACCAATAAAAAGACTGTTCGGCTGAGGGGTAATTTCGAAGCCGAGGAAGTAGGTAAGAGCACCATAAGTCTTTGAGAGCAAACTTAGTGCTGGCGCGAGAGATGAACTTCCGAAGCAAGGAGGCACTATTCCCTATTAAGATTATATCATCAACGTATAAGAGGAGAAAAATAACCGATGTTCCCTAATGAAGGAAAAATTGAGAAGTGTCGCACCGACACTGCCGAAAGCCAAGGCTAAAGAGAAAGTTGCTGAAGCCTTGAAACCATGCAAGGGGAGCTTGTCGAAGGTCATACATTGCCTTTTTAAGGCGACAAACATGAGTCGGATGTTGTGGATCAACAAAGCCCAGAGGTTGAGCCATGTACATGGGTTTGGATAAGACACCATTCAAGAAGGCATTTTTAATGTCCAATTGATGTAAGGGCCATCGAAAATGAACAGAAAGAGCAAGAATTACACGAACCGTTGCAGCCTTGACAACGGGACTGAATGTGTGATGGAAATCCGATCCCGGGACTTAAGTAAATCCTTGAGCAACCAGACGTGCCTTGTAGCGTTCAATAGATCCGTCAGACTTGTATTTTGTTTGAAAAACTCATTTCGAGCCAACTATATTCGTGCTTGGAGGTGGAGGTACAAGATCCCAAGTACGATTTGCATGGAGAGGATCCATCTCTTCTTTCATAGCCATAGCAGCCGATTTGAATCCTCGAGGCTCAGTGGAAGTTGTGGATGCAATCAAGGCGGATAAGAGAGGAGTAGTGGCAAGATCAACTGGATAACGTGGTTTGAAAATGCCAGCTTTGGCTCGAGTAATCATGGGGTAGGTGGCCCGAGGTGCGGCCAGAGTAGGAACTTGCGGTGAAGGGGATTCTGGAACCGGAGGAGAATGTGGCAGTGTTGGCTGATCGTCACCAATCTCCGGCAAGGGAGCTGCATGGGAATGAGATGGCTCCAAATTGGGTAGACAAGAGGTGAAGGGCAACGGTGGGGTGGGTGGTGAAGGAGCGGGCGACTGATCCGAGCCACGAGAATTTTCAAAGAAGGATGTGATATCCAACTAGCAAGGAGTAGCAGACCTCGAGGCAGCAAAAGGAAAATATGTCTCGTCAAATTGAGCATTGAGCGTAACATAGGTGCGGGAAGCGTCAGGATCGTAGCACCGAAAACCCTTATAGGTAGAACTATAGCCCAAGAAAATGCATGGCATACTGCGCGGAGCAAGTTTGTGGGGTGAATAATCACGCAAATATGGGAACACACAACAACCGAAGGGCTTGAAATTTTGATAGTGTGGAACACTGCCAAACAGAAGCTCGAAGGGAAATTTATAATGCAAGACTGATGAGGGCAATCGATTAATGATATACGGTGCCGTGGCAAAAGCATCAAACCAGAAAAATGTCGGAGCATGAGCGTGAAAGAGCATAGAGAGTCTTGTTTCTGTAATGTGCATGTGCTTGTGTTCTGCGCGCCCATTTTATTGAGGGGTTGTGGGCAAGAGATGCGATGATGGATGCTATGAGAGTCAAAAAAGATACGAAGATGATTGTTAACAAATTCAGAGCCTCCATCACTCTGAAATTGTTTAATGCTGGCAGAGAATTGATTACAGACAAACGCATGAAATTTAACGAACACATTATAGAAATCCGATTTGGTGCGCAAAGCATAAATCCACGTAAACCGAGAGTAATCATCAATAAAGGCAGCATAATAACGAAATCCATCAACAGTAGGAACAGGCGCAGGGCGCCACAAGTCGCAATGTATCAAATCCAAAACAGAAGCAACACGTTTATTATTCAAATCAAAACTAAGACACTTAGTATTGGCAAGCTGACAAGAAGAACAAAGTCTTGGAGTGGGTAATAATGAAGTAACTGATAAATACCCTAACTTATTTAGTAGGGAGATAACATGAAATGGGACATGCCCCAAACGAAGATGCCAAAGTTCGTAACTGGCCTTGGATCGGCTGGAATGCACGGCAGCAACCAAGGTAGGTGTTCCACGATCCAACACATAAAGCCCGCGATCAAGATGTCCTTGTGCGACGGTTTGCTTTGTGGTTCGATTCTGAATAACAAATATACGATCAGAGAAAATCACATCAACAGGATAGTTGTGAGTTAGTTTGCTAATCGAAAGCAAATTCTTAGTGATGTGAGGCACTACCAAAACATCAAGAAGACAAACACCATTATTTATCAAGGTAGATCCAGTATGAGAAATTGATAAAGAGTTGTCGTTACCAATAACAACACTGTCATTACCGGAGTACGGTTGAATATTGTCAAGAGAGGACGGATCGGACGTCATGTGAGCCGCTCCCGAGTCAACAAACCAATCTGAAGAAGGACCCGAAACGTTGCAAGATGATGTGAATGCTTCAGCAAGGTTGGCCGGAGTAGGGGTTGTGCGGCCAAGATACATCGGACATTTATCTGCATAATGCTCACCACGACAGATATGGCAATGGGCTTGCGAGGAGGACCACGACAGCTTGAGCGACCACCGCGGCCATTGTTGGAGCGGCCACTGTTGCCGAAAGAATGTTCTGTTGGACTGCCGAAGCTGAGACGAAGGAGATGGAGAAGTGGAGGCTGAGAACGCAACCTGAGAAGATAAATCAGAGGGGTCCATGGCTTTCGACATCAAGTCGAATTGAATGGTCTGATGCAACAAAGCCGAGAAGGACGGAACAGGCTGCATGGACATCCGAGTGTCAGAAAAATTAGCAAACTGAGGTCCGAGACTACGCAGAAACCAGTGGCTCTTGTTCGAGTCGTCGATCGGTTTGCCAATGGTGGAGAATTGATCGCAAAGACCTTTGAATCGCGCACCATAATCTTTGACGGAGAGGGAGCCGCGACGAAGAGAGAGAAGCTCCTCAGGTAACTGATGAATGCGAGAGACAGAAGAGTGGGAAACGGAAGCTTCTAACATCATCCAGGCTTCTCGTGAAGTGGTATACTTGACCACCTCAGCCATGGCTTCTTCAGAGAGCGCCGAGAAGAGAACACCGAGGAGACGCTGATCAGTAGAGAGCCATTTGGTGTAAGCGGGATTAGGAACGGATACAACGGAGGCAGAGAGAACGGTGGGCGATGGCGCGATTTCTTTGCCATTGACGAACCCTAGCAATTCAAAGCTAGTAAGCATGGGGATAACCTGCCATTTCCATAGGACAAAATTGTTAGAAAGAGTTTAATTGTCACCATATGAATCATGGTAGCAATGGGAAGAGAATCGGAAGAGGAGGGAGAGATGCTGGTTATAGAGATTTTTAGGGTTTATGGTGGTTAAGCTGATACCATGAAAGAATATGAGAAGAAAAATAATTTCACCACTATTAATAGTACGGAATTACAACAATCAGATCCGTAAATTATGGATCGTATCAATCACTACAAGGAAATGATATATTCTAATAAAAAGAAAATACAAACTATGATTTATTCTTAACAAAGTCCTCGACCTACATCTAGTAAAAAAAGATAGGGCAGTCCACTTTGCTCTAACTGTAATCGTGTAGGTCATTCTATTGATAAATGCTACCAGTTGCATGGCTTTCCTCAAGGTTCGGATCGTGGTTGAGGTCGCGGTGGTTCTACTGGTCGTAGTGGTTCACAAGAACGTGGGCGAGGGGGCACATCTCGCGCCAATGCAGCTCATACAACTGAGCCACCCGCTGCATCATCACCGCCAATAGGGGATGGCGACAAAGTAGGTTTAGAGAGTTTGAGTAATGACGACTGGTCGATGCTCAAATCTCTCTTGAATTCACATAAAACCAACACTCAACTCTCTGGTACGAATAATTCTTTCTTTTGGTTTTTTAACACTGGTGCTATGCATCTTATGACAGGAAATCTTGTTGATTTTCTTGAAGTATGGGATATGAATCCTTGTCCAGTACGTATGCCAAATGGTGCCATGGTTTCAGCTACAAAGACGGGCACCGTCATTCTTGACACTTTACGCCTTCACAACGTTTTATTCGTGCGAGATATTTATAATGGGACAAAATTCAAAAATCTGTTCAAATTGTTGATTTTCTTGAAGTATGGGATATGAATCCTTGTCCAGTACGTATGCCAAATGGTGCCATGGTTTCAGCTACAAAGACGGGCACCGTGATTCTCGACTCTTTACGCCTTCACAACGTTTTATTCGTGCGAGATATTTATAATGGGACAGAATTCAAAAATCTGTTAAATTGTTTGAATTGATAACGAGATAAAATTAACTTGTTTACGTGACTATTTCAACGATGTCGGAATTATACATCAAACTTCTATGGTAGACACGCCACAACAAAATGGTAGGGTTGAACGCAAGCATCAACACATTTTGAACGTGGCCCGTGCACTTCAATTTCAAGTTGGATTACCAATTTAGTTTTGGGGAGATTGCGTCTTAAGTGCAGGATACCTCATTAATTGAACTCCTACTTCGTTGTTACATGGCAAAACACCTTTTGAGATCTTATTTGGGCGGTCTCCTTCTCTTGATAACCTTCGTTCTTGGTTGTCTTTGTTATGTGCTAAAGTTATTAATAGGGACCGTGACAAATTTGCGAGTAGAAGTAGTGTATTCTCCTTGGATATCCTTTCGGCAAAAAGGAGTGGCACTTATATGATCTAGACTTGGGCGACGTCTTTGACTCACGTGATGTTTTCTTTTATGAAGACTGCTTTCCCTTTGTTGCCCCAGCCACGAATGATGCTTCTACGACTGTCATAGAAAATCCTATCAGAATCGATAGTTTTAATCCTACTTCTGCTGACGATGATGACAAGGTAATCACTCCTAGTTCCGTAGTCACAAACACAGAGAGTGCAGACACTTCTTCTACTGAAAACCCTAGGCAACATGTTGATGAGCCTTCTTCCACTATGGATTCTACAACCTCCTCACAGCCGGAGTTAGGTCGTGGTCATTGTGTTCGATTTCCTTCTACACGGCTCAAGGATTTTATAACACATACAACTCGCCTCGATTCCTCCCTCTCTCCCTCTTTCTCCAATGCGTCCTCAGTTACTCCTTACCCCATTTCTAACTATGTCAATTGTGATAAATTTTCTGTTTGGCATCGTCGCCTTTTGTCTACTGTTACCGCAGGAGTCGAACCTTATACTTATTCTCAGGTTGTGCAACATGCATGTTAGAGTGAGGCTATGCGGAACAAAATTAATGCACTTGAAGCAAATGTGTTCAGAGATGATTCAGTAGCCTAGTGCTCAGTAGATTTGAATGATCCCAAAACCCTACTTTGATTGATGAACCATTCAGTTGTATTTGTTTTGTCTCTGTCTCTGAGAGTTTCAGACTCAGTAGACATTCTTCCTACATGGTTCAGGCGTTCAGTTCTGTCTGCTGGTTCTTCAGCAGATTATCAGTCTCAGTACCATGAGAAGAAGACTCAGTAGTACTAGATTCAGCAGAGAAAGGATATCCGAGAAGTATTCGAGCTCGGTGGTCTTTGGACTCGGCGAGAGCAAGACACCGACGGGACTCGGTTGAACCGAACTCCGGCGAGAGTAGTTCACTAAACTCAGAGTTGATCTTCAGTAGAGCTGAACTCAGCAGGAGTATGCTACTGAACATAGATCAGACTCAGCAACGGCCAGACAATCTCCTGACTGTCAGAGATCTTATAAGTCAAATCAGCAGAGTCATACGAGGTATAGAGAAGTCGGCTTCAGATCTGTCTTGAAGTCTGTTTGTCTCACCTACTTTCTTCAGCCTTGACCAATGACAAGCAGCTAGCTGTCTACTTTCTGATTAAAGCTGCAAGTCAACATCTTTCCGGAAATGGAGGGAAAGGACTCTGCCACCATACTTTGAAAGAGTCGTTAGCTACCCAAAAGAGAGAGATACATGGATCATCGTCTCCAATGGATCTTTCCATGCCTCTCATCTATAAATAGAGGGAAGATTTCAAATCGAAGCTGACGACACATACAAGAACACACGAGCATTTACGAGCAACTCAGAATCGACTTAAAGCTTTCTGCAAGATCTTAAAGAGTAATTCCAAGCGAAAGGCGACATACTTGCTCAAAGGGAACCGAGTTGAATCAGACTATAAGCCTCTAGTATCCAAGCAACTGAATACGAACCCATAGTTTATACTTAACCGTTCGTCGCTCTAGAAGCCACTTTCTCGTTCCCTTCCCTCTAGCCTAAGCTCAGCAGACCATAGCTATAGCTTAGATCGAAGGAGTTCATCCCTGAACTGTTCTTTATTGTAAAGAACTCCTTCATAGTTGGAGAGTTACTCAAACACTTCAGTTTGATACCTTGTAAACTGAGACTTGCTCAGTATAAATCTCAAGACCAGTGTTTGTCCAGTGCACAAACCGACTGAGACTAACTCAGTATAATAAAATAGCCTCCTGATCTTTTCGGGACAGTGGACGTAGGATTGTTGGATCCGAACCACTTTAAAATCGCTTGTGTTTTGTGTGTTTTCTTTACTGTTGCATTGTTTACTGTTCATACTGAAAATATCTTTTAAAATCATTCAACTGTGTTTCAGCTAATCTTAAAAGATTGCACTAATATACTGAAACAGTTTTCCTAAAAACGTTTTCTAACTCAACTGAATTGGGCCTACACATTTCCGCACTCTATTGAACTTCTACTGAACGGTACTGAATTCTGACCTAAGTTAGCTAGCAGGCCTCAGTGAAGTCAGCCACTCTGCCATGCGATTCAGAACAGCTTATCTGGTCTACTGAACCTGTTCAGTACGGCATCTTCCTGAAAAGGACTGTTCGCATTTTAAGTTGAGAAAGTTTTCAGGTGTATTCACACCCCCCCCCCTACACCTGAACGTTTATCTCGGGACCAACAAAATGGGACTTGGACAGTTGAAGCTTTACCCACTGGAAAGAAAGTTATGGGTAGTAAATGGGTTTATCGCATTAAATACAATGCTGACGGCACCATCGAATGATACAAAGCTCAGTTGGTTGTGTTTGGTAATCATCAAATTGAAGGGGTTGACTACACCGAAACTTTCACCCCTACCGTGAAAATGGTGACGGTCCGAACTTTTCTTGCGGTTGCTGAGATTAAAAAATGGGAGTTGCACCAAATGGACGTACACAATGCTTTTCTCCATGGTGAGCTCGACGAGGAGGTTTATATGAAGTTTCCTCCCGACTTTGAGGTACTAGATTCTGGAAAAGTATGTCGTTTGAGGAAATCCCTATATAGTCTTCGCCAAGCACCTTGTTGTTGGTTTGCCAAATTTAATACTTCTCTCGTTTGGCAGTCATCCTCTGATCACTCACTCTTTAGTTACACCCATGGTCCAGTTCATTTGACGATCTTGATTTATGTCGATGATCTTGTCATTGGTGGCAACGATTGCACCGCTATCACTCGATTTAAGGAGTATCTTAAGCAAATATTTTTACATGAAAGATCTTGGGCTGCTAAAGTTCTTTCTCGGTATTGAGGTTACTCGTAGCCCCATTGTAATTCATTTGTGTCAAAGGAAATACGTATTGGACATCATTTCTGAAACCGGTTTACTCGGTGCCTAACCCGCGGATACTCCCATGGAACATAATCATCGTTTAGCCCTTGCTAAGGGTCCAGGTATGCAATCTCTTGACTGCTATAGACGTCTTATTGGTCGTCTTATCCACCTTATTATAACTCGTCCCGGACTGTCTTATTGTGTGCAAATCCTTGCCCAGTTCATGCAAAATCCATTAGATGTTCATTGGGATGCAGCCCTACTCTTAAGACCTCTTCGACTCTTAAGCTTGTTGCATATTGTGATGCCGATTGGGCAAGTTTCCCTCTAACTCGTCGGTCGCTGACCGCTTATTTCATTTTCCTTGGTGACTCTCCCATCTCTTGGTTTACCAAGAAGCAACACACGGTGTCACGCTCATCGGCAGAGGCAGAGTACCGCTCTCTTGCTGCAACAACGTGTGAATTAAAATGGTTGCATGTACTTCTCCAATCTCTTGGTGTCTCTTGTACGTCTCCTATTGACGTTTATTATGATAGTCAGTCTGCACTTCACATCGCTCACAATCCCATCTTCCAAGAACGTATCAAACACGTAGAAGTTGATTGTCACTTGTGCGTGACGAGATTATTGGGGTTTTATTCATCCTTCACAATGTGTCCACAACATGTCAATTGGCTGAAATTCTCACCAAAGCTCTCGGTCATCGTCCTTTTCACGATCTCTTGTGCAAGTTGGGCATCTCGAACCTCTATGCTCCAACTTGAGGGGGGTATTAGGGTCCGTGTGTATATGTGAATCATATCCCGCATATTATGTGGTTCATATCTTCACATACCATATCTTCTGTTATGGTAACCTTAATTAGTGGGATTTGTTGTATAACTTAGTTAGCAAGTTTTGCGTTGTATCTTGTATAAATCCCCTACGTCATTGTGAATACACACAAAAGAAAATCATCCCAAAATATTCTTATATCTCTTATCCTCTCAACAGAATTGTGTTTACCTCGAAGTCTTTTTTTTATCGTTGCATTATTTTCTTCCATGCTATTGATTTTACTGTAAGGAAACAGGAAGAATTCAACATATAATTGATTGATTTTCATGTCTGAGTCCAACATTTTGATCTAATCCTATATTTATATAATTATCTGCACAATGTAATTAAATTCGAATATTTGTAAAAAAAAATAAGAAGTAGGTATGACAAAGGACAATAATTGACACATGGTTGTGAACTTGACATGGCCGCAAAGTAGATTGGTTTGGTAAGAGCAAGTGAATATTAACCCTAATTAATAGTATATTTTTTTAATTTTTAATTTAGGGGCCCATTTAGTTTGTAACTTGGAATTTAGTTCCAATATTGAATCATTCATCCAAGATTTGAAATGGAAATATAATCCACAAACTTAATAAGGTTTTAGGATCGACTTTATAAAATGATTTTAAAATTTTAGTTCTATTCGACCTAATTCAAACACTTTATACCGGATTTATATCAATTCTTAATACCAAAACCTTATCAAATGTTCCCTTAAACTTTATACTACAGTGCCTACCTCAGCAAACAACTATAAACAGCTATAATTTTACAAAATGTGTAAGGAAGGATAATATTTGGGTGGATTATGCTGGACAACAGGCAATGGTTGGCTGGCCTAAAATTCTTTCATAAATCTGTGTTAAGTTATGGGTGCACATGTCTCCCCTATCCATTCAGATCTCTATCACCACCACAATCATTCACGCACCTACCTTTAACTACCAATCTATTTTATTTTCATTTTATTTTTCGATAACTTCTCATTTGCCTACCATCCAAACATGTCACATGCTCTTTCTTGACCTCCACTAATAATCTTGTTCTTTAAACCAAAAATAGTTATGAGCGGATTTAGGAGACGTTAGGTGCAATCTCTCAAAAAATAATAATAAAATAAAAGAACAGAACAATGTACTCGTCTAAATTACAAATCTTGAATCCGTCTTCATTGACAAGATATACAATTAAGATATATTTTCTTGAAACGAACAAAATAACACAAAAAACTACATTATCAATATTTTCGTAAAAAATTAAAGAAAATGTACAAATGGGATGTATGTTGTCCTTATATTGTAATTTTTTTAGGAAAAAACACTTTAAACTCCAACCTATGTCAAATGTTCTATTTCCCTCCAACTTATTAAATTAAAGAAATACATTCCCAGCCTTTATTACTAATTGCAGTTAGCTCCCCCAAATGATTTTCATCCTTAGGGACAAAAAAGTCTTTCTCCATAATTCTTTATTTTTTTTGCTAAATTATACCCTAATATACGAAATTTAACATCCATATGAATTCTCTAACTGTCAGCTTCAATTATCATTTCATTTTCAAAATTGGAGTAATCAAGCATTTCTTTTTATACTATTTATTGACCGATTATAAAATTTATCTTCTTAACTAGGGATGGCAAAATGGCAGGTCGGGTCCGGATATCATACTACTCGGACCCGCCCTGCACAACGGACCCGCGGACCCGCCCCGCCCCGTGGATCTGTACGGATCTGCTCCTTTGGCCCCGGAACCGGACCCGCACGGGGCGGGTCCTACCCCCCCGCCCCGCAGTTTTTTTTTTCTCCTCATTAATACAAAAATACTATTCACTACGAACTAATCAAGTTGCAAAACCTGTTATCATCAATACTACTGCAACAAACATAAAACAAACACAATTTCATATGTTCGGATATTTCCAAATAAACAAAATACAAATCGTACATCTAGACAAAATAATTGGGAATGAATATTTTATCAATTGTTATACGTGGATATTTTATCAATTAGGTCGTTAGATGTATTTTCAATCGTTAGATGTATTTTCACTTGTTATAATTGTATTTATACATATAATCCATTTCAATTAAAGAATAGAAAATTAGAAATAAAAAATAGTTTTAAATTTAAATTTTGGAAATAAAAATGTTAATTTCATTTTCGAAATACATGTCCGTAATTACAATTTGAATATAGTATATTGAATTCTAGAAAATTAATATTATATTTTATAAGCTAATTTTTTGTTAGATGTATTAATTTTTGTTATTTTAGTATCCATTCATTTAATACCCCCTTGGGGTCATTGACATAACAGATGTCATTTCTAGCCTATCTCTTTCTATTTCTTTTCTATATATGGAAAGTTCAAAAATCATCATATAATAATCCAGAAATTGCAATAAAAAAGAAAAAGGTCGTTTATCTGCTTGGCTAGTCAAGCATGAGCTAATTCATAGATCTTTGGGCTTTGAAAAGTTAATAGTATACCACTTCTACGAATAGATCGTAATGCGGCGTTTCTTCCGAGACCGGTCATATTCTTACATATAACTATACATGTAAAATATTAACAAATGTGAACATTAGCTCAAACAGCATAAGTGCATATAAAGAAATTATTGATGCGGGTTCGAATCTCACAAATAATACTTTTACACTTCTAAATTCTAATTTGTTACGGGGGCGGGGCGGAGCGGGTCTATACGGGCGGGTCTAAACGGGGCGGGGCGGGTCCGCAGCAGGAACCGGAACCGCCCCGGACCCGGTACGGGTCGGATCCGAAACCGCCCCACGCTCGTATGGGACGGGTATTATCTGCCCCATTGCGTGCGGGTCCAGGTCGGGTCCGGGTCCTTTTGCCATCCCTATTCTTAACAAGCATCAATACTTTCGTATTTTAATTTCATCTCCCCTTTCTCATCTCCAAGTACAAAAAAGTCCTTTGGGTACATATACTGTATACGTAGAATAATATACGCCTACGTTCCGTAATTCCACACTTAGTTGTGCTTCTGCTTCAAGTACAAGAAAACCCATCACTCTAAATTGCGTAAAGCATTGATCTTTACACTTTAGAAAGTCCAATATGAGTTCAGAATCAAGATTTGGGAGAGTGAGATTATCTGCTCCTGCAGAAGTCCCACCTCCGTTGACCCCATAAAGCTAAACCTTATCAACGCCCATGTGAGAGGTGATTGCAGCTCCGGCAGAATAGCCGAACCCCGTCACGACATAAAGCACTCCGTCGGCCTTCAGCAGTAAAAGATCAACGATCTTGCCAAAAGTGTTGTGCAAAAACTTCATTAGGGTATTTAGGTGGTAGTGTACCACCAGTTAGCTAAATGAGCGTAGAAGAGGGCGGATAGAGGCGTATGTTCGGCAGGCATGACGACCATGGTGCAGTCGGCGGCCAATGCAGGGGAGACTTTCATGGTGAACATCTGAGAGGGGAAGTTCCAAGGGACTGTATGAAATTTCTTTTTTATCCCTAACTTTAACAGTAAAGTGGATGGAAATCACTTTGGGGGAGCTAATTGCAACTAGTAATAAAGTCTGGGAGCGTATTTCTTTAATTTAATAGGTTGGGAGTGAAATAGAATATTTGATATAGGTTGGGGGATTAATGTGTTTTTTCCTTATTTTAATTTCATTTTTTTTTTTAATAACTTATGAAAGGCATAGCTTCATTCTTAGACAAATGTATTTTTGTACTTAATACATATTGAGTGACTACCTTTTTTAGGTGGAAGAATATGCGCCAGGTTTTGTGGAACATAAGCAGAAGAATTAGATTTCAAATATATACCACGAGTCGCAACTGCGGATTTCTCTTCTTATATAAAAATAATTTAAAATAAAACTTTCCTTTAAAAGATTGAATCGGCCAACTAAGGTAAATATTCTAGACAGGCTCACACCTTACATGCACGACAAAGACTTGTGCGTCACACAATATAATTTCTTGTATGTCACATTTTATAAGGTGTTGACATGTGGCATATGTGGCCCACCATAATTGATTTTGATTTGATTATTTAATTAAAATATATTTCACATGTCAAATTATTTGTGAAGATGATATATAGTGGAGTATAATTATCTGACACCAAAGTCTATCCGCACACACACCACATATAAATGATCAGTTGACAAGTTTTGTGATATTCAAACTTTTTTCATTATTAGATAGTCCACATGAAATTCGAGAGCTTCGAATCTTTATTATGTCACAGAATCTGAAAAGTTTGATTTAGTTTTGATTTTATAATAATTTCCATTGACCTTGGGTTGTTTAAATATTTAACGAGTATTATCCACTCCTAATGACGGTATAATATCTGGCATCACAGATTAATGCTGGTCTTGATTAGTCATTATTCTAAACTTAATTATTTCAACTAACCTTGTAATAATTGAACAGAAACCATGTGATTGCCCCCAATCATATACGCTAAAAAATATTTATTCCCTCTTACGTGTTAGTTCGACAAGATTATTACGGAAAACTAAAGTCATTGCTACCAATTTCCTGAAACCCTTAAATATCATCGTTGACTAAATATATATTTTATGGTGATATGAATTTTTAACCTTTTGATAACAAAAATACAAATTTAACCATTTCTATAGATATCTTGTATATTCACAAGTTTTGGTGAATTACCGATTTTGTTCAAAAAATATTGTAAAGTGACCAGACCTATCCATCTTTTTGTCAATGTTCGGGACATAATTGTGATTTTTGATATACGATCGTGATTTCTTTACCAAGACTTCTAACTTATGATTGTGACGTTGTGATGAGGACTTCTGAACTGCCTCGACTTATCCATCCTTTTGTCAATATTCGGAACTTAATTGTGATTTCTGACATATGGTCGTGATTTTGTGACCGGAACTTATAATTTATAACTGTGACTTTATGATGAGGACTTTTGAACTACCTCGTTCAATAATTATTTTTTTGGATACATGAAAAAAAAAGTAAAAGAAGTGGTGTACTTTTTATCATTTTAATTATATAAAGAATGATATTTAAGAAATGGTTATTCTTGTATGTTTTTATATTATATATATAGGGAGTGGTTCCTCCTGTGTGAAAGTGCAGTATCTTTGTCTTGAAAGTACATTACATTTATCTTAAAGTGCAGTGTTCACACGATAACAAGTTGTTCACATTTGAACCTCCTCCTAGTTGTATATATATATATAGGGAGTGGATCATGTGAGAACCCACATTTAACGTGTGAACTAAGAACCATACATAATCATTATATGTTTTATGCATAATCCTTATGTTTTTTATGCATGAAAAATAATTTTACATTTTGCATAATTTTTATATATTTTATGCAGAAGGCAAAAATATTAAATTTGCATAAAAAACATAAGGATTATGCATAAAACATCTAAAGATTATGCATGATTTACAGTTCTCACGTTAAATGTGGTTCTCACCAGATCCACACCCTATATATATATATATATATATATATATATATATATATATATATATATGATGAGGTTCAAATGTGAACAGTCTGTTATCGTATGAACGTGTGAACACTGCACTTTAAAGGCAATGATGTTGCATTTTAAAGTGCAGTACATTTGTCTTTAAGTGCAGTACGTAAAATGCATTATTAAAGTGCAGTATATTTACCTTGAAATTGCAGTACATTTATCTTTAAAATGCAGTGTTCACACGATAAGAGTTGTTCACACTTGAACCACTCCATATATATATATATATATATATATATATATATATATATATATATGATATTTAAGAAATGATCTCAATAAGTTTTGAACTCATTTTTGAACAATTTTTATTTTTTATTTTTGTTATTCCAAGCAACTTTTGTTATAAAGATTCGAGAACAAGGACTCTTTAGTTCGGCTAGCTAATTAGGCTGCACAAGAAGTTGATTTGGTATAACGTACTCCCTCCGTCCCGTTATTTGTGGCTCAAATGATTTCCCACGGGAATTAAGAGAGTAGATGATAAAGTATGAGAGAGAGAGTAGATGATAAAGTATGAGAGAGAAGATGAGTAAAATAATGAGAGAGTATGAGAGAAAGATGATAAAGGGGGTGTTTGCAACGGCTTAAGCTTTTTTTAAGTGCTTAAATTAAGGAGAAGTTGGTAAAAGTAGTTTATTAGAGAATTTGGGGTGTGTTTGCAAAACTGCTTAAAAGCTGGAAAAGTTAAAAAAAATAGTGTGCAAAATTTATACTATAGTAGCTTATTTTGTGATTTATAAGTAAAATGTCAAATCATAGCTTATCCGAAATTACAAATATGTCATTAAGTTGGAGAAGTTGGTAAAAACCAACTTAACCAACTTCAACTTATTCAACTTAAATGTAGAAAATTTTTCCGAATTTAAGCTGTTGAAAACACCCAAAAAGTATGAGAGAAAATGTAATAAAGTAGGAGAGAGAAGATGATAGAGTAGGAGTAATTTTTTACCAAATTAGGAAAGTGGGCACAAATAATGGGACACCCCTTTCGGGAAAGTGAGCCACAAATAGCGGGACGGAGGGAGTAATTATTTAGGTAGTGTTTGGAATAGATTAAATAAATTGCTTCTGAGCTTTTTCACCACAGAAGCACTTTTTTTAATGTTTGGAATGGAAGTTTCTGCTTTTCTGAAGCTTAAAATAAGTCAGAATAAGCAGAAGCTCATAAGCTGGTCTGGGGGTGCTTTTTAAAAGCAGAAGCCAAAAAAAAACTGAAAAGCAGCTTATAAGAGTGTTTGCAAAACTGTTTTTTCTAAAATTAAGCTACTTTTTTTCTAATGTTGCAAACACTAACAACTTTTGCTTAACAACTTTAAGCAACTTTAAGCATAAGCTACTAAAAGTTATTTTTAAAAGTTCTTCCAAACACTATATTAGTACAAGATTAGTAATCATTAATCATCTAAATTAAAGATCATTTTTCATGAATCTTGATTGCATTGCATTTTGGTTTAATAATCCTAAACGAAAAAATATAAAAATTAACAGGAAATACATATACGAAGATAGTTAATAACAAGAGTATCTAAACGTATAGAAGTTTTTTGTCAGCAGTATCTGTATAAGCCATTGTAAGATTGGCAATTGGCGCACAGCTGGCCCTTCTGAAATCCCAACTGCCAACACAAGCACATACCTTGCGCCGCCGTCGACGGTGTCTCCGACTCGGCGGTTGCCTCCGCCCTCAAGAAGTCGCAGAAAGAAGGACTTTTTCTGTACTTGCAGCGAGAAGAGATCCCTAATCCTATAGACAAATTCAAGTCAAGCGCAACAGTTGTATCCTCCTCCTCCTTCTCCGGCGGCGGCGGCGCCGGTTGGGACTCCTCCGTGTTGGTGCTGCCAGCCTTGGTGTTATCAACTGATGATGCATTATCTGTTGTGGGACTAGTGGATATGTTGGGTGGCGGAGTTGAGTTTCTGAAGTCAATGTTGGCGGAGTTAGCGACGGGGCCGGACGCCGGCGCGGCGGTGGGGTTGAGTGGGCGGTGGGTTTGAGGGTCCATGCCGCGGCTAATAAGCTTGCGTTTTATGTGTGTATTCCAGTAATTCTTGATCTCATTGTCTGTTCTTCCAGGCAATCTTCCAGCAATCAAAGACCATCTGCAGAAAATCTCAAAAAATATTAATTAATAAATATGTCACTTCTAAAAAGAACATGATAATTTACAAATGGTTGAATTATATAATTAGCATTCACAAATCTAAGTGTATGTATAAATAAGTTATAGATATTATATCCTTTCGTATATATTTCACCGGGTGTAACATCTATTACACGAAAGAAATAGACAAGAATGTGATGAAGCTCAAATTTTGAATCAAGAAAACTGTATAATTAGAAAAAGGGCCTTACTTATTTCCTAGCACACTGTGTAATTTAATAATGATTTCATCTTCTTCTTCGGTGAAATTCCCTCGCTTGAGATCAGGCCTCAGATAGTTTATCCATCTCAATCTGCAGCTTTTGCCACATCTCAACAACCCTGCAATAAACATAACAAAAAACCTTTAAACCAACCATTTTCTTTTAATAAATCTTGTTTCAGAGATGCATGGAGCGATTGTACCTGCGGCTTTAGGGAGGGAACGCCAGCAGCCCTCGCCATGAGCTCGGATGTAATTGGTCAGGCGCTGGTCTTCTTCTTTAGTCCAAGCACCCTTGTTAGTGTGTGCCTTTTCACAGCAAGGGGATCTCCCCATGTCTGAAAAAAAGAACAAAGATCTTTTGTTTTTTCCTTTTCCTCCTTAATTACTTGTCTATAAATATGGGACTATTACATTACAACAACCACGATGAAAAGGAAGAGGATCTTGAATTCTTGATGTAGAAGTGTGTACTAAATTTCTTGATGATGCTAAATGAAGGATGATTTATGTGAAAATGAAAGAAAGGGCAAGACAATGGCAGCAGATATTGAGATAAATAAAGAATATGATAAGAGAGAGAGAGAGAGAGAGAGAGTGGTGAGTAGTTTGGAGGGTATGCAACAGAAAGTGAGGGGAAGAGAGATGGATTTGACTAAGTTGGTGAAAAAAGACAAGTAGTTAATGGATGGGGTTGGATTTGGTGAGTAGGTAGGTACACTTTAACAGATCAGTTTGATGTCCTGTGGCCTCTATTACTTATTTTCAATTCAATTCATACATCCATACAAACTACTGTATCTATATATTGTCACTGTTTAAAACTTCACATCATGAAGTGATTATAAAGTTAATTGGAATTAAAGGTAGATGTCCCATATGGGCTTTCTTCATCTTCTTTCATTAATGGATGATATGTCTATTTCGTACTATTCATATTCCGTTTATTTTGGTATATATTGTGGCGGTTGGATTGCTTTTTGATGTTTGCTTTGCAGTTCTTATGATGATGTGGCATTGACGAGGCGTTGATGTGACGGTTGCAAATTAAAGGAAATATATGCTTAATCCGGAAGAAATCAAGAGGACAATTAAGTGTAGAAAGAAATTAATATAATATATTTTATATCATATCTTTCTATACTTAGATGACCTAATTGGAGACGAGAAAAATGAGCATATATATATTTGATAGAGGAGGCGCCGCGGGATCATACACGCACACAAGTTTCATAACATCCGATCCCATAATTCACGCCGAGAGACCGAAACCATTTCCTCTTCATAGACATGGCTGAAGAAGAAGGAGTCAATCTGAAGATGAACTTAGGTTTGAGGAACTTGGGAGAGGACTTGCCCGGACCAATCAACATAACTACCACTGAGCAGATAGATGTGAAGCTAAATTTGATCCCGGCATGTCCAAAGTTTTATGGGAAGCTGAACAAGAATCCTTTTGCTTTTCTGGAGGGATTCAATCAGGTTTGTGATCTGCACAAGCAAGGTCATTTGGATGCTTTCAAGCTCAAAGCATTCCCTTTTACTCTACAAGATGGAGCTCGAGCATGGTTTTCTGGACTTCGACCTAGGTCGATTACTACTTGGGCTCAGACGCGTCAGACATTCCTGGACAAGTATTTTCCTCAATCCAAAATGAATGTACTCAAAAAGGAGATCTCCGGGATTACTCAAGAGTTTGACGAGTCCTTTGGAGCATACTGGGAGCGATTTGGGAAGCTAGTTGATAGCTGCCCAAACCATGGTTTTTCTGATGTGGATTTGCTGCAATGCTTCTACCAAGGAATGACAGATGAGTCCAAGACCATGGTGAATGTTGGATTGAAGGGTAGCTTTGCTAATAGCTACTACACTGATGCAAAGACAATCATTGAAGGCCTTGCCGAGTCTACATCACAATACAAAGGACCAAGGATGCAAAGGAAATCTGTGAACCTTTCGAGTGGAGACTTTCTAGACGATCTAGATATGAAGGTTGGGATGAAAATGGAGGAAAAATTAAGCCAACTTGAAGACAAATTGGATCAGTTATTTAAGGAGAGGAATCCTCCTTCCTCTTCCTCTTCTGAGCGAACAATGATTGATCATACATGTGGTGCATGTGGTCAAAGAGGGCACACATCTCTTCAATGTCAAGGCGAGGATGTAAATGCAGCAGGCAATTGGAATGGACAGAACAAGGTTCATCCGAACTTAAGGTGGAGACAAGATGATCAAGCGCCACAACCGCCAAGGAATCCTCCACAACAATCATTCCAACAGCCTACTTACAAACATCAACAATATCAGCCACCGCAGCAATAAGGGTTTCAACAACCCTACAGACCTCAACATCAAAGGCAATTCCTGCAGCAATTTCAGCAACAGACTGGCCCATCTGGCCAGACAGACCAGAGCAGTCCATTGGAGAAAATGATGGCTGAAATGATCAATTCACAAAAGAATGCAATTGCATACCAGCAACAGATGCAAGAGGAGTTCACTCAGACTAAGAGGGATACCCAAAGCACCTTCGAGAATTTAGCTAAGCAGATTTCCAAGTTAAATTCTTCAGTTCAAGAGATAAGAGGAGGTCAAGGGAAATTGTCATCTCAAACTGAGCCCAATCCGAACTCCCACAATTGCAATAAAATCGTGTTGAGGAATGGGAAGGAGTTGTCCGGACCCGAACCGAAGGTGAATTCCAACAAGACTCAATCTGCAACAGACAGGGCCGAGATGACCAGACCGAATATTCTGACTGCCCAGGAAGACCCGACAGAGTTGCAGAATCTGGCTGATGGAGAGCTGACTGACAGAGAAGGTCCGACTACCCAGAAAGACCTGACAGAGTTGCAAAATTTTACTGATGAAGTTCTGCCAAGCAGAGAAGGTCGATCTGTCCAGACGGACCCTAAAACTGCTACACCTCCACCGTCTCCTGAAGCATTGGAGAGGAAACGAACACCGAACAAGGACTATATGGACTATGTGAAGTTGTTCGGAAAGCTGGAAATCAACATACCCTTTTTGGAGGCTGTGAAATTCCCCAATTTGGGAAATTTGTCAAAGATTTCATAGCAGGCAAGATCCAGCAAACTGGGAAAGTGTTGATGGATACATCTGTGTCAGCAATTATCCAAAAGATGCTACCTACAAAATGCGTGGACCCAGGTATGTTTACTCTTCCTTGTCTTATGGGAAATGTGATGGTTAAGCAGGCTATGTGTGATTTAGGTGCATCAATCAATGTTATGCCACTTTCTGTGTATAATCAATTAACTGGAGTTGAATTGGTATCTACTAATGTGATTATACAGCTTGCTGATAGATCATGCATTGCACCTGTTGGTTTACTTGAAAACATCCTTGTCAGAATTAATGATTTTGTCTATCCTGCTGATTTCTATGTTATAGATACAAATGATAGGCAAGTTGAGGGTACTGCGGGTGTTTTGTTGGGTAGACCATTTTTTAAAACTGTGAAAGTTGTGATTGATGTAGATGAAGGTTCTATTAGTGTGCGATATCATAATGAGACTTATGTTCATCATATTGCTAGTTCACTTAAGAAACCTTATGATCATGAAAATGAAATGGCTTTTTCTGCTGACGAGATTGAGAGTTTTGTTCAAGATTATCTTGAGACGCATTTGTTGCAGGATAAAATGGAACTCACTCTAATCAAAGGGCTGACTGACCTTGACCTTAAGGATATTAGGGATGAAGAAATCCGAGACAGCATCAAAGCACTCTATGCAGCACCAGAATTTGCTGCTGTCAGCAGCATCGCCGATCTGCCCAGATAGGCCAAATCTGACAGAATTCTGCCTTCATTGGTAAAGCCACTTCTCGAACTGAAGCAACTTCCCAAGCATCTGAAATACGCCTATCTTGGAGATGATGACACGCTGCCAGTCATCATTAGCAAGGAGTTAAATCAAGCTCAAGAGGAGGCCTTATTGGCAGTTTTGAAGAAGCACAAGAAGGCGATTGGTTGGACTTTAGCCGACATCACCGGCATTAGTCCTGACATCTGCACTCATTCAATTCATATGGAGCCTGATAGTAAGCCCTTCCGAGATCACCAACGGAAGCTCAACCCTAACATGCGAGATGTGGTGTTGAAAGAGGTACTGAAGCTTCTTTCTATGGGTATCATTTACCCTTCCGAGATCACCAACGGAAGCTCAACCCTAACATGCGAGATGTGGTGTTGAAAGAGGTACTGAAGCTTCTTTCTATGGGTATCATTTACCCTATTTCTGATAGCAAATGGGTGAGTCTTGTTCACGTGGTGCCGAAGAAGTTTGGCTTTCAAGTTGGGGAGAACGAGAAGAATGAGTTGGTGCCAATGCGATTGGTGACTGGGTGGCGCATGTGTATAGACTACAGGAAGTTGAATGAAGCTACACGGAAAGACCATTTTCCGTTACCTTTTATTGATGAGATGTTAGAGAGACTTGCGGGGCAAGCCTACTTCAGCTTTTTGGATGGCTATAGCGGCTATTTTCAAATCTATGTGAAGGAGGAGGATCAAGACAAGACCACATTTACTTGTCCCTTCAGCACTTTTGCATATAGACGTATGTCATTCGGATTGTGTAACGCACCGGGCACCTTTCAAAGGTGCATGATGAGCATCTTTTCGGACTTGATCTAGGATTGCATTGAGGTGTTCATGGATGACTTCACGGTTTACGGGAATTCATACACGGGATGCTTGAAGAATTTGGACAAAGTCCTTACTCGGTGTGTGGAGAAGAACTTGGTACTTAACTATGAGAAGTGCCATTTTATGGTGACCGAAGGAATTGTACTTGGTCACGTGGTTTCTAGCAGAGGGATTGAAGTAGATAAAGCCAAAGTCGACTTGATTGCAAAACGGCCGCCCCCTACATCTGCAAAGGAGATCCGAGGTTTCCTAGGACATGCCGGGTTTTATCGGCATTTCATCAAAGACTTTGCAAAGGTAGCTCAACCACTCACAAGGCTTCTACAACAAGATGTTGAATTCGTGTTTGATGATCAGTGTAAGGAGGCCTTCGACCTCCTTAAGACAAAGCTCACCACCGCCCCAATAATGCAGCCTCCTGATTGGAATAAGCCCTTTGAGATCATGTGTGATGCATCTGACCGGGCCGTAGGAGCAGTTTTGGGGCAGAAAAATGGAAAAGAGAGCCATGTAATCTATTATGCTTCGAAGACACTTAACCCAGCTCAATGTAATTACTCCACTACGGAGAAGGAGTTGTTGGCTATTGTCTTCGCATTCGACAAGTACCGATCCTACTTGCTTGGTTCCAAAATTGTGGTCTACACTGATCATGTTGCCGTCAAACACCTTCTATCCAAGAAGGAGTCTAAACCTCGTTTGATTCGATGGATACTCTTACTTCAAGAGTTTGATTGGAAGGTAAAGGACAAAAGGGGAGCAGAGAATCAAGTGGCTGACCATCTAAGCTGTTTGATCCAAGAGGAAGATGAAGAATCAATTTAAAAAAAATTCCAGAGGAGCATCTGTATGCGGTTCCTGAATCTGTTACCAGTCTGGCCCGTCTAGACAGACAGACCCCTGCTCAGTGTTTTTCAGCCACTGCTCAGCCGCGACTCCATCTGACCAGACAGACCGATTCTGTTCCAGAATGGCTAAATGCATTGGGTAAGATTTCTAAACTTCCTTGGTTTGCTAACATTGTCAATTACTTGACTTCCAAGCAGCTCCCCTCCGATTTCACACATGCCCAAAAGAAAAGATTGGAGAGCGAATGCAAACAATACTTTTGGGATTCTCCAATACTATGGAAGATGGGAGTGGATCAAGTAATTCGCCGTTGCATTCCTGAAGCTGAACAAGGTGAGATTCTTCATCATTGTCATTCGTCCCCTTATGGTGGACACTTTGGTCCAAAACGTACTGCCAGAAAGGTTTTGGATGCAGGTTTTTTCTGGCCGACCTTAAACCTCGACTCATACAATTTCTGCAAGACATGTACACATTGCCAAATGACCGGTAACATATCCCAGAAGGATGAAATGCCCCAAAAGCTTTTGCGCTTTTGTGAGATCTTTGATGTGTGGGGCATGGACTTCATGGATCTTTTCTCGAGCTCGTGCGGGAACTTGTACATTTTGTTTGTTGTAGACTACGTGTCTAAATGGGTCGAGGCTAAGGCCGTAAGGACTAATGATTTTAAAGTGGTTGCAGGTTTTCTTAGAACTAATATATTTAGCAGATTTGGAGTGTCGACGGCCATCATTAGTGATCAAGAAAGCCATTTTTGCAACCGCACTGTAGAAGCACTTATGAAGAAATATGGTGTCAAGCATCGTATCTCTATGCCCTACCATCCACAAACGAATGGGCAAGCCGAGGTTTCCAATAGGGAAGTTAAAGCCATACTTGAGAAGACCGTGAATTCTTCTAGGAAGGATTGGAGTTTGAGGTTAGATGATGCTTTATGGGCCTATCGTACTGCTTACAAAACTCCTTTAGGTATGTCTCCTTATCGGCTTATTTTTGGGAAGCTTTGTCATTTACCCGTGGAATTGGAGCACAAGGCATGGTGGACTGTAAAGAAGATTAATATGGATCTACAAAGGTGTGCGAAAGAGAGAAAATATCAATTGCAAGAGCTTGAGGAGATCCGTCGTGAGGCCTATGACACGGCAATGAGGTACAAGGATCGTACCAAGGCATGGCATGACAAGCACATTCGTACTAAGAAATTTGAGGAAGGTCAATTGGTGTTGTTATATCAGTCACGCCTCTGTCTCATGCCGGACAAGCTCCGTTCGTGTTGGATCGGTCCATTTTGGATTCGATCCGTCTCGAAAAGTGGAGCAGTGACGATCTCTAAATTGGACTCTAATGCAGAATTCACTGTCAATGGCCACCGTCTGAAACTCTACCATGTTGCTGAGAGGATGGAGGTAGTGGATGAGCTTCGCTTGTCCATTCCCTCTTCTTCTAGATTTTAGAAAGAGTCTAGCCGAAGACAATAAAGAGAGGTGTTACCGGGAGGCAACCCGGTTTGTTATCATGTTCTTGTTTCTTTTATTTATTTTGGTTTCGTCTTTTTTTTGTGTTGTTTTTTCCAGATCTAGGCTACAAAAGATGTCAAAGAGCTTAAGTGTAAGGAGGTGATTAAAAGCGGAGTCGAAATGTCGAAGAATTGGAATTGGGAGTAATGGTATTTTCTTCATAGGGGCCATTTTGTAATTTCCGAAAGTATGGAGTTTGGCAAAAAAAAACTGTCGAAACACGATTTTTACCCACTCCCCCACTCTTTTCTTCCCCAAAAAATTTCCTTCTTCAAATTTTCTCCCCAAATTAACCTAATCACCTACTTCTTCAATACTCTCATCATCCTTTTCAATTCAACACCAACAACCCGCTAAATCTCCTTGCCCAATCCGACGCAATGGCCCCGAAAAAGAAATCGAAGATTGCAAGTGTAGAGGCTCCTTCCTCATCGTCGCCGACCGCATGCGAGATCTCTACGCGGCGGCCACCGCGTCGCACAGGACGAATCTGGCGAGCACTGAACCCCACCATGACCGGCCCCTTCCTCATCGACGAGGAGGAGCCGGACGTCGTTGCTCCACCCACCAAGGCCGCCGACGCAGAAGCCGTCGACTCACCTGCTCCCGAGACCGCCGCCGCTGCATTCGCCGAAGATGATGAGGTCGATTACCCGGTCGACGACATCGATTGGTCCATTCCGGAGGCTTAGTTTCCCTCGGGTGATTTATATGGTCGATTTCCTTTTCTCCGGGAAACCAACCCATTCATGCCGCCGTCGCAAGTCGACGGGATTAATTGGGTTGAAGAGGTTCGGGCTCCTTCGAATTTACCCTCGGATGAGTCCGATTACCAGCCATCTACAGATGATGAAGACCTCTCGTTGGAGCAACTTTCACTCGCCGACTCGGCCGAGTCCTCTTCTTTCCCGGCCTCCACTGCGTACGGGAACCTTATTGTGTTACAGTTTATGGACAGAGAAGTAGTCCGAGCAGTGATGACATTTGAGGACGAGCCATACAGGCATCGCTCCTTCACTCGCCGTAGCAAGAATTTCCGGAATGGCCGCTCCATTGACCACGATTTCCTCCGCTCCACGGGCGTCCAAGGTATGTTTTATGAATATTTCCGACGTATTGGTTGGCAATCTCATCACTATCCGTGCTATCATGCTCTTACTGCTGAGTTCTTCAATACATTTTCATTTACTTTTGTCACTGATGTGTATGTGAAGAGCATTTCCTTTCGAATTGGTTGTGTGTTTTATGAGATGTCATTGGCTGAGTGGTCTACCCGGTTGGGTACTGTGTTGTTGGAGGATTTGGATGATGATACTTATGCTTCTACTCCTCGTGGTGTACCTTCTTCTCTTGGTGATTATGTTGGTTCTATGAGTGCTTGGACTTTGATTGCCCCTTCTGATCCCCAGATTTTCCGCCCCTCTTATATTTATATTTCCTATGTTGCCGATCTTGCATTGCGTCTGCATTGCGTATGTGTCATCAGTTTCTTTGCCACAATTTGACTGGGCATTGGACTGCTTTTACCACAGTCACGGATAATGATTTATATTTTATGTGGTGCATGCATACGGGGCGGCGGGTTGATCTTGGGTATTGGGTAGCTCGTAGCATGAGTGATCTTGCTACTCATCCGGCTAGGCATCTTACTTTGTGCCATCTCTTTGCTACATTCCTTGCACGTAATTTTATCATATTCGATGATTCTCTGCTTACTCGATTATCCCCTCCACCTTTGTTTGACCTTGAGTTGATGGGCTATGCACGCATTTGCTATAGGGAACCTGATGGTACTGTTAGATTTTATCCACCGGGACCCAGAGTCCCGAGTGCTGCTCCCTATGTAGGTTTGCAGGTACCTAGCGATTCGGTCCAGGTGTTGAGGGCTGAGGTTGTAGCTCTTCGGCAACGCTTTGATGATTTGGAGCGCACGGTTCTCTCTCGTCTTCCGCCTCCGAGCGATCGGTGATGCCATTTCCCCCACTTTTTATTTATTGTTTTTGTGTTTTATGTTTGTGTCTTTGTTTTGCTTCTATTTTACTTGCTCGTTTGCAACGATCAAGTGTAAGGAGGGGTAGTTTGTTATGTGTTTTTTTTTGTCATGTTCTCCGTCCCTTTTCTTTGTCTTTTCTTGTGTGAGGGCACACAAGGGGTTAAGTGTAAGGAGGTTGGTCTTTACGTCGTTTCACTTTGTGTCGTCCTTTCTTTTGTGTCGTCGAAGCATGCCAAAAATTGAAGTTTGTTGATGCACTCTTGTTCTTGATTTAAGCATGTTTGGTTGTGCTTTATGTCTCAATATGCAAACTTGTAGTTGTTGTGAAGAGTAGGATTTGGTGCACATTTGTATGTGATTTGGGATGACGAATAATAAGTGAATTGTGGATCGAATTTTACACACACTCCGTATATTAGATTTGAGCCGTTAAAGTAGGACACTTCCTACTAATTTTATTGAGAGTGTTTGTTCATGAAGTTGCAATAAAAGTGAGCCACTTGTGATAAGTGATAGGAGGCATTAGGGATTGAGCCATTTAACCACGACAATATTTTTCCTACCTTGCATTATCCCCTAGTGAGCTAATTTGTGCCTTGTCTTATTATTTGATTTAGTCAGAAAAATACAAACTGAGGCCTTTTTTAGCTTTTCTTTTTCCCATGTCATTGTATGTTTTACAAGCTTATTTGAGATTGATATATTCTTTTTCTCTTGCCTACCGAGTTTGCTTGCTATCATATTTGTTGTTGCAAAATAATATTTGACTGGAGTTGTGCATTGATAGTGTTATTTAAAGGTCAGCTCGTGTTCGTACCCGGTAAAAATATGTTGAATTTCGATGTATTGTGCTGCTGTTTAAAAAACAAAAAAAAAAAAAAAAAAAAAAAAAAAAACAAAACAGTAAACAGCAGGGGTGTTCGTGAATAAGTTGGTAGCAGCTGATATGGTGTTCTTTTATGGTAGTGCATTGATTTTTTATTATCTCAAATTTAGCAAGTATAACATGCATGACATATTTGTACAATTTGTGGAGCTTAGAACCCCTATGACCCCTACCAACAAAAATTTGTCTATGTCCTAAGCCCATTACAACCAAAGAAAAAGACATCATTGATATTGCAGTTGTGACAATCTTTTATCGTGACGGATGAACTATATTGTCTTGAGTGGCTTAACCGGACCTAGATTAGAGAGTGTTGAGTGAACCGTGAGGATGATCCACTTTTGCTTAGGTTTTTGACTAATTGATATTTGTGTGTCTAATCTTAAATTTGCAACTCTACTTGTTTGATGAGATTCATATTTGCATAGTTTGACATATTTTTGCTAGTTCATTGAGTGTGGAGATTACGGATATGACTGGTATTGCTTCTTGTTTGTTTTGTGTCATTTTTCTTGTCCGTGATTTTGTGTTGTTCTTTTCTTTTTTTTCGTGTCATGTTCTTGTTTTCTCCTTGTCTTGTTTTCGTCCTTGTCTTTTTATTTTAGAGTCTTGAGTCTTTGGGGAGTAATGAAATTTGGATAGTACTTATTGTTTTCCTTATACTTGAGGGCAAGTATGTTTTAAGTGTAAGAAGGTTTGATAGGTCTATTTCGTACTATCCATATTCCGTTTATTTTGACATATATTGTGGCGGTTGGATTGCTTTTTGGTGTTTGTTTCGCAGTTCTTATGATGATGTGGCATTGACGAGGCGTTGATGTGGCGGTTGCAAATTAAAGGCAATATATGCTTAATCCGGAAGAAATCAAGAGGACAATTAAGTGTAGAAAGAAATTAATATAATATATTTTATATTATATCTTTCTATATTTAGATGACCTAATTGGAGAGGAGAAAAAGGAGCATATATATATTTGATAGAGGAGGCGCCGCGGGATCATACACGCACACAAGTTTCATAACATCCGATCCCATAATTCACGCCGAGAGACCGAAACCATTTCCTCTTCATAATCGCCGATTTCATCATCACCGAGAGACACCATCTATCCACACCGAAACCGAGAGAGAGAATCCGAGATCCGCCGAAGCCGAGATCATCCGAGGAAGAGTCGCCGAAGCCGAGGAGATCCGACCGAGGGTTTTTAAATCAATGTTTCAGAGTTCGAATTTCTTATTCCAATTTCATGAATTGTAGTTCAATTTGGAAGAAACAATATGTTATTGCTTTCGTTTTACATTCCCGTATTTGGATTGCTTCCGCTTAATTTTCCTGTAGAATTGAATTGACGACTTTAATTTATGATTCCTAAATTCTAGGGTTTAATTTCGTGTTCATTAGTGTTCTGAATATTTTTTTATTGTTTGAATTTTCGTGCATCATTATTTTATGATTTTCAACATGTTTTGTGTTCTGTTCTGCAAACTGATCTGTCTGGCTAATCCGGCCGATATGCGTAGCTAAGTCTTTTAAGGGGCCGACGAGATGTGAAACACACACCACCTTATTTTCGTGAGACTTGGGCTTAAAATTAATCACTTAGGTTCTGAATTAATCTAGGTTTAATTAATTGGATTAATTAATTTAGGCTTGATCACCCTAGGTTAGTTTAATTCATAGCTAATTTAGTACTTCCATCGTTTCTCGTGGGATTAGGCTAAATAAGTAGCAAATTGTCTTAGGGCAATTGGATTAATTTGGTAGGAGACTATTAGATGCTCACCATACGAGTGAGCTCCTAAATTGGGTTCCCTTAGTTCTTAAAACTGATTATGTGTTAAATCTATTGATTGCCCACCAACGTAGGTTGCATCTAATTTAGAGTAGTAGTCGTTTCAATGCCCACCATGGCGATTACCGAATAATTAAGGGGGAATAGGGATATGTCAGTTTAATTACGGTATCCTACAACTAATTGATTTAAGTGGATTAATTAATTAATAGTGTCAGTGATCGATTGTGAGTATGTGTGAATCATCTTGCTGGACCCGCTTTTATTTGCATTAGTAAACTTCGTCTTTAATTCTTGCTTTAATTTTCGTTGTCTTTAGATTAGATAATTCTCAAACTTGCGTGGTTGCTAACCAAATCCTGATTGATAGGATTTTAGGTTTGAAATACTTCGTTCCCTGTGTTCGATACATGTTGCTATACTAATTCTTGGTCTAGCTATTTTACAGGATTATTTGGTATAAACAACGATCACCAATGGGGTGACCTTGGTGGAACTTGATGAAGAAGCATATTTCTAACTTAATATTCACTATCTCCCGCCCGACTTGTCTTAACTATCCCACCTAATTTGACATCTTTCTAAAAATAGAAAATAATTACTAAATCTTTTACTTTTCTTTGTGGGCCCACCCATAAACTCACTCATACAAATACATTTGAATGAGATGTTGATACTAGTGATGAATATGATCCTCTATATGAAATGTTACACAACTAAACCAGCTAACTATATAATGTTACAATTCATGTGGGATTCTGTATGAAACGCCTATAAACACGTACGTGGCTCAACTAAGCAGACGTTGCGTTGCTGTGTTCGCCTCTAGCATCAGATTTACGACACATGCAATCTGGCATCGGGTACATGTACAGAGAGCTCATCGGCTTCCTCAGCTCGCTGCCCTTCACATCATTATGCCGAAGCATGTCGTGCAACTGGTGTCTCAAGTATTGCCACCTGCAGAGATGTTTTGCTTTAAGTCTATTATATGATCAAACAACCGGGTAAAGAAGTGATTTTTCTTAGCAAGTCGACCAAAAAACAATAAACTTCCAAAGAGTTAAACTCCATTTGGAAGACCAGCTCAAATAAGGGCTTATGACATAAGCTATTACTATCAGCTTAGAAAATAAGCCAAATGAAGCTCAAAGAGCTTAAAAGTTATTTCGATAAACTCTCTCAAACGCGTGCATAAGTGTTATATTTCTTAGCATAAGCTCAAATAAGTTGTTGATAAATGTTCCAAACAGAGTCATACTAGGAATACCTGATGTTGGGGCTATCAAATAGTTGAACCAACTTCCTCTTGTCGGGTTTGATGGTTTTCGCGTGTCCTTGGTAGAAGTATCGTCTGTGTCCGACCAAGAAATGGGGAAAGTTACCGCCTTGAGTTGTGACGAAAACTTCACTATGGAGGCAAACCGTGTAGTCAAGAGCTGCCAATCTTGATGAATGCCCCACGAAAGGAGCGAGTTCTTCAGGGGAGGCGAGTGTCTCCTTCGTCTGTAACCCCGGGAACATCTGTTTTAACGGAGCCATATGCTTCTCTACTTTGTAGATTTTCCCAGCAGCAACATATACAGAGGTCGTGTTGTCGAATCCCATGCCTCTAAGCATCATTCCAACCTGCAGAACCCGAACAAGAAAATGGGAAAGTAGATTTCTGTTGGAATGAAGTGATTGTGTTTTATGATTCTCTATGATACCTCGAGTGGCGTTAAAGGGCACTTTCCATCCACACGGTTGGCACCCGGCCTTATCACTCGACCCCGTCTACGGAACTTCCCTCTCCAACTCCGCTCTCGAACAATATCCATGTCATGCTTTTCTTCTTCACCTCCATCATATATGCAGCATGAGAAAGCAACCATATCCTTCATCACAATATCAAAGTCTCGAGTACTTTAATAGATTGTAATAGAGAAACAGAAGGCGGCAATGAGCATGAAAAACAATACCTCTTCAAAACGAAGATGTGTTGACACGTATCTCCCTCCACTTTTCGAACTAGTTTTAACCATTCGATCAACCAACTTAGCGGCTAGCATCCTTATGGGTTCTGAAAATCTGAGTGCCTCGAAATTGCACAGGCACCGGAGCCCTTGGATGTACGGAGGAACTGCATGAGCCAATCTGTTAGAGAAAGGCGCAATGCGGACAGCCCTGCCCCACAATCATCCGAACCAGTTCATCAAACAAATTTCATTCTCAAGTAAAACTGTAACTGGTCAAGCATACCAAATGCAGTTGAAGAATATGCAGCAAATTACAAAGATATAACAGGGAGACAAGAGGTAGAGATCCGTACTTCAATTCCTGCAGCTTCGGTAGAACCTTATCGAGATAGTGTTTGGGGCTGGACCATGCTTTTACTCTCAAATTTACAATGTTGCTAATATTGTTATCAAATTGCTGGAGTACGTCTTCCGGAAGCTCTCTAATCACATTAACATGATTTCTGAGTGCATATATGAAGAATTCCTCATCAAAAATGTCACCAAACTTGCTGTAGAAAGAAATAAATTAAGTTAGGGAACAGAAAATAAAAATACCTTTGCTTATCCCAATCTTAAATGATCAACTAATTTAGAACACCATAGAGTTCCAATCGCTAAAAGCCTAAAAACTGAGCAAGATTTGTAGATTTAGTTATCACCTTGAAGAAAAAGCAAAACGAAATAAGGGCAATTGAATGCATGACTACTCATGATTCATCATCCAGAACCAGAACAATGAGAATAAGATTCAGAACCTTCTCTGAATAGAAAACTAATAATATGACAAAGGTAAAATAGTTACATATTTTGAAATTTCAGTTGGAAATTATTTTCTGAGAATCAGATATATTACACGAGAAAGAAGTAACTAATAGAATATCTTTGAAAGGCTGCATTGCAGAGAGTAATGTTTTAGGCACCCGCACTCATACAACGCAGATAGCTTGTCTCTATGAACAAGACAATACATGATTTGATGTATTATCA
Source organism: Lavandula angustifolia (assembly GCA_028984105.1). Classification (NCBI taxonomy): domain Eukaryota; kingdom Viridiplantae; phylum Streptophyta; class Magnoliopsida; order Lamiales; family Lamiaceae; genus Lavandula; species Lavandula angustifolia. Next base: position 5,503,626 of record CM054823.1, on the reverse strand, counting down.
CTGCAGAGGCATGATATATAAATAGGAACATAAAAATAAAAGGGGAGGATGAAATATAATATTGCAGGAATATACCAGTTTGTCCCATCTATGTTTTTCAGCTCACCTGGAATCTCTCCAGACACTATTTAGATGAAATATGGGAATGACAAGTGTAGCATTCAGCAAACCCGCCACTGCCACTGCATCACATATCTGTCAGAAAAATGAGGAATCATGTCGAATAGTCATCTTAGATAGCATCAAACCCTTTTTAACTTGATGCTGAAAACAACGAAAAGATGATTAACAATATCTAAAAGTTACAAACATTCAAATTATATGTTTGCACAAAAGAGTTAGCTATAGAAAGACCAGTAGAACATATTTCCAATACATGATTCAGTATGGACCATTATTTATTCAAGCGGACATACCGACAATCTTTGTTGGTTTAGACCCCCATTTGCTTCAATAATTAGGTAACCATTTGATGTTGGCAACTCTGAGAAGCCTTGACACATGAAAAGTATAAAATATCGCATTAGCAGCACAATCAGAATAACAAAAGAACTAGAAGGATACAAGCTTCTAATCCCTAAAGGACTAACAGATAGAAAACAAATTTGAGGCAAATACAATAGTCTTTAGTCAAGAGATTGATTAAACTTGAAAGTGTTACATTGAAAGATAAACTAATGAAAATAATTGGTGTCACCAGGCTAGGAGCTACTTCAAGACATATATAACAAAACAACCACCTAAAGGACCTAACCGGGATTATATGCTTGAAAAAAAAAGTTTTTGGCATTTAAGGATAATTTCATAGCATACCTGCTTGAGAAACAGTCTGCTTAATACAAGGCTTCCAACCCTGACGCAACTTAGGATTCCAAACATTCAATAACTGCATATGATGTCAAGCAAGCAAATTACACTCCATATGAAGTCAAGCAAGCAAATTACTACAGCCAACTGATAAATTCCATGATGACTCAAAAAGTATTAGCAAAAATCCCTCAAACAATTTTGGCAGAAATGTTGAAAACCAGAATTACTGGTTTTCCCCGTTGCAAATGATATTTTGCTGTACAAACTTTAATAAGATGAATACCAGTTGTACATTGAACTGAGAAATGCGAAACCACATCCTAATATGCTAAACTAGCATAACTATCCCCAAAATACTATAGTATTTCGTCTAAATGCTAAACAAAGTAGAACTTAATATGAGATATCGATTTAAGTAAGCTGAATTAATTATTCATTTTATAAAAGCCAGTTTTACATCCATAGATTCCCAAGAGTTGACAATGCACATATTCCATATACTCCATACACACATACGTTTCCAATATAACAAAAACTTCTGGATATTAAGTGAAATACTTTAGGATGTAAATTGCTAATAGAAATACCATCACATCCTTTCTCAAACCTTTACTTCTAAACCAATTATGAAATATAGATCAATAACAGTTCAAACTTCCCAATACACTTCATATACAAACCCACTAAGACTAGTGCTGCCAATCAAATACAGTCAAAAACATCACAAAAAGATTAACATCACTCATAATGCAACAGCGAGTCCTCAAACAAGACTACAAACTCCAAATGAGAAGAATGAAAAACTAGCAATCACCATATTAGAGGTCCGGTTGGTTTCAGCCTCCATAGAAGGCCATAGTTTCTCAAAAACCTCCGGGCTCCGGTAGACGGAGCCCGGCCCGACCGCATCAGCAACTGCACCACTACTTCCATCCACAGCATTAAACCCCATTGTGCCCATATACATAAGAATCCCAGAGATGTACAACAAAGGAGCAAGTATAAGCACCCCTCTTCGCCTATACATTGCTGAAATCAACAAACAACCGAACCTTGCCACCGCATTTTTCAGGTCCGCCCTCCCACCACCTCGAAAACTCCCCACCCCGCCGCCGTACCCGCCACCGACAGCAGGGGCCGAGCTGGGACTCTTCAAGCGGCTGCCGCGATGGCGCGGGGACGACGGCGGAGACAAGGAGCTCACTCCGTTGCTCAGGCGGCTGAGCCCATGCATAATTCTTGAATCTTTTTACCTTAATATCTCAAGAAAAAAAGATGGATTTCTTGATCCGGCTTTTGGAGCTCATCAAGTTACAAAAAGCTCAGATCTTTGGCATCAATGGAAAAGAAAGAACACATTAACTTAATGTGTAATGTCAATTTCTTCTCATGTGTGAAGGGGGAGAAGAAATTCGACTATTGCTGCTGCTAGCTGTGGTATGCAAAAACTTTGAATTGTTTGTGGCGAGAAACACGGGACAATTTAAGGTGCATTAATGAAAGTGGGATAGTGGGGAAGTTAAAAGTTGGAAATTTTTTTACAACTCAGAACGCTTTCAATCGACTAAAGCTAGTATTTTTTGTTTTGTGGATTTCGAAATTTAAATTACATGTTGGAACAGAGTCTGAAATTAATATATTAGTTGTAGAATTTTAACACACATGTCAACAGAATTAACCTGATGATGAGTGTCATAAAAATACTATTGTAGGAACACCCAATTGGGATTTGACTATTCTTTTGAGTCCAAAGACATTTGTGGTCTCTTTAGACTATTCTTTACAAGTTCCACTCACACCTACGTCTATAAGTTACGATGTCAATTTCTCTATCACTCTTGACCAAAATCAAAGTTGGTATATTATGATATCATTTAATTTTTCAATTGCAATCAATTGTAGCTATTCACAGTTAACAGATCAACGGAAATGCTTTTCATGTCTATGATGGTTGAAAGCAAAAATTACATAAATTTGTGAGGTGAGGCTATAAAGTATAATCTCTACATCACTTCTATTTCAGAAGCTGCCTAGTACGATCTACACTAGATAATAAAGGGCCGAGTGCTTCTCCTGCTAAAGCTAGATTCTTGTCGCACAAATGATGTTTGTAGAACTTTAGTTCCTAATAGGACCATTAAGTACTAAATCTTTGTTAACTTGATCATCGATACTTTTGTTTCGTCTGTGCTTGAACTGCTGGTTATGTGGCTGCTGCTGCATCTGCATATGATACAGAGATTGCAATCTCGCAAACTCTCTCTCCAACATTCCTTGCTCCCCTGTATACATTCCGAAAGTCTGAAGAAGCAAAAGAGGTAGAGACTTAGACATTGTTTGATCCTCTGCTCCTGCGTGATACTCTCAAGCCTCTGCCTCAAAGCTCTGTTCTCCGTTGCCAAGATCATGTTCTGCTGCTCGATGAATTCGAGCTCAGCCGAGACTCCAACTCCTTGTGCCTGCATTATATACGTAATGAAATTTACCCCAGAAATAAGGTTATTCTTCTTGATCTTCATAGATGGAAAGAGATTCTTGGTTTTTACCTTGAGAATTTGGATAGTCCTTTCGAGATGAGATATGTATTGAAGCTTCCTCACCCTTGACCGCTGAGCATTTTGCCTGCACGTGATTAATTTGCCTTTCAATTTAGAAACATTTGAAAAGTTAGAACGAAAGATCAGAGCAAGATTCCTACTGCTTAGCTTTTTTCAGTTCTGTCTTCGATCCGGGGGCCTTAACTTGAGAATTACGAGCAGCATTTTGTGCGCAAGATCCCTGTCTATAATCTTTGAATTTGGCTAGGTTTTGTGATTCTGGGGAGGTCCCGAAATATGCATTGACAAATTCGGATTCATCGTCCAAGGCGGAGGCGATGCAGGCGTAAGAGTCACTTGCTGAGCGGCGATGGCCTCCTCAGTGGAAAATGTTTTTCGAGTCTTTGAGAAGGTCGTCCAGCCACAGCGGTTGCTCCGCGATCTGGTTTGTGGAGTTTCCTCCCGACTCGGTCGGCAGAAGGGAAAGCGGCAAGAGTTTGGCGTTTTCTCCATGTTTTTTGGAGGTTGAGGGGCGAAACAAATTGTTAGATTTTTTAATTGAGATTAGATTAATAAATGTGGCATAGATTCATGTTGGAAGGGATGCTTACATGAGACACGATGGTTGCATGGCACACGTTGAATAAAACCAAACGTTGCATGGAATAGACATGTTGCATGCATGGCTTAATCATGTGAAAGCATGCAACACAAAATGTCATTTCGAAACGTTGCATTAGAAACGTTGCATGCATGGCTTAATGACATGTTGAATGGGTATACGTTGGTTTCATTTCAAAACGTTGCATGCATTAGTCACGTTGTTTTCATATTAACGTTACATTGCATTGCCAAACATTGCAACTATTCGGAAGAGGTGTCCTTGGTCTATAAATTGGACATAAACGACACACAACAAAACACCAAAGACAAGAATTTAATTCCTCTTCCATTCTTCTTTTATGTCCCTTCCATTATATACATATAAATTAGTTCATATTTCCTTAGTCCCAAATATCAAGTAGTTCGCCGGAATTACGAGAAGTAGTGCAACTACACGTAATTGAAAAAACCGTTGTATCTTGGAGACGAATGCTATAGACAGCTTGCACTGAGTAGTGGAGCATTATCGTCTTGCGGAGAGAGAGTCTAACTCTCGCCTCGGTTTGCATTTCGTTATTTTCGCTATTCAATTTTCATATGTTGTTTATGTTGTTATAGTATTTATATTAACATTAGTTTTATTGTCGCTACATTTCTTCACACCTAATTTTTTAATAACAATCGCAAGAAGATAATTTTGTATTGAAGAAATGACGACTAGTAGCAGTGATGTACCCGATCCCCTTGTCAAAGTGATGACAAGCAATAGTAACGTGACGCCGAACTTTACAACAGCAACGAACAACCAAATTCCAAGCGTCCCTGTTCATGCGGAAAGGCCGGAAAAGTTCTCAAGTTATGAATTTAAGCATTGGCAATCTAAAATGTTATTTTATTTAACTACTTTGAATTTGTCTCGATTCTTGAAAGAGACACCTCCAATTGTGGGGGAAGATGAAACGGATGAACAAAAACGCATAGCGTTTGATGCATGGCATCATAGAGACTACATATGTCGCAACTATGTCCTAAACAATGGGCTCCTTAGAGGATATTCCTTGTTGGGAAAAACTCGTGCCTCCTGTCTTGATAGATTATGATAGTATGTCTGCGATAGGGAGAACACAAAGTAGTATGTATAATGGTAAATCTCGACATATTCGTCGAAGACACAATACCGTCAGACAATTGATCACTAGTGAAATAATATATATTGACTACGTGAAGTCAAAAGATAATATTGCGGATCCGTTTACTAAAGGTATTAATCGTGATCAATTGTACAATGCAGTTAGGGGAATGAGATTAAAATCCACACTAAAAGAACGCTCTTAATGGTAACTCTACCATGATAATTGGAGATCCCATGAACATGGTTCAAAGAGACAACTAAGTTAAGAATGTTCAAGTTGTGCACTTGGAAACACAACTAAAAATTCATTCTCGAAGCTGCCCCAAGTGCAAACCTGTAGCTTGTGGTAAAAGGGTAAGCGTATAAGCTTTTAATGATTCCTATAGCCTTATTGGTGGAGTATGGCAGGATACTCGTTATGGGAGATCACCTATATAAGTGAGAAGTGTGGTCGCTTCAAATAGAAAAACACTTATGAATCCAAGATATGGTCCAAAGCCAAAATGGACACAACGTGAGAACGAAATATATTGTATCTATTATTGTGTATATGTTATTGTCTTGGTTTACACAAAAGCTGACCGGTTCAAGACATCGCGTTCACCGAGCAGCGAGTAATCCGATAACATTATACTAAGGAAGGTTCAAAGCAAAAAACTACCTATCCTGATGCAATAATAGGTCATTGGGACTCTGGTTTGCATAACATTTTGCATTTGCATTTAATAATCTAATGTGGGGGATTGTTAGATTTTTTAATTGAGATTAGATTAATAAATGTGGCATAGATTCATGTTGGAAGGGATGCTTACATGAGACACGATGGTTGCATGGCACACGTTGAATAAAACCAAACGTTGCATGGAATAGACATGTTGCATGCATGGGTTAATGCATGTGAAAGCATGCAACACAAAATGTCATTTCGAAACGTTGCATTAGAAACGTTGCATGCATGGCTTAATGACATGTTGAATGGGTATACGTTGGTTTCATTTCAAAGCGTTGCATGCATTAGTCACGTTGTTTTCATATTAACGTTACATTGCATTGCCAAACATTGCAACTATTCGGAAGAGGTGTCCTTGGTCTATAAATTGGACATAAACGACACACAACAAAACACCAAAGACAAGAATTTAATTCCTCTTCCATTCTTCTTTTATGTCCCTTCCATTACATACATATAAATTAGTTCGTATTTCCTTAGTCTCAAATATCAAGTAGTTCGCCGGAATTACGAGGATTGTTATAGTATTTATATTAACATTGGTTTTATTGTCGCTACATTTCTTCACACCTACTTTTTTAATAACAATAGCATCGAAGGAGGCTGCAGCGACGTCAGACAGCCCACAACTCCAGAAATTGAAGCTCTGGAATTTGGGGCGTGATGGGAAAACCAAAGATCTGATCTTGAAACCAAGGTGGGGCGGTGCAGAGAGAGAAAGAAAAAGAGATGAATGAGAGAGAAGAAAGGAGCGCAATTCGCGTACCAAAGTTGGTTGTGAGATTTTTGTCCACCAACTATGCATGCGGTCTCTTTTAAAACACTATAATTCACAATAATCATGGTTTGTATTTAGGTTGTCCCCCTATTGTTGGCGGGTTTTTTATAAATAAGGAAATAATATAATTAAGAAAGTAAATTTGATTAGTGGCTACTAATGATGTTGAGTTGTGTCCCTAAAGACTATCCAAACCCTAGCATTCTGTCACTCTCTCGCGATTGTAATTTCGTGTTTTCAGCTTTTTAATCAATTCTTATCAATCCAACAGATCGAACGCAACACTTTCCTCTCACTTTCTTAAAAACTGTTGGGAGTATATTTTTTTATTGCCCTACTCTTTCGTTTTCATAATTACTCTTTTTTTTAATGAAGAAAATTCGTAGCCAATTTATTAATGTGTATTGGACTATTTCGTAAAACACATAAAAATATTATGATAAACTCAAACCTAGCTATTTTAATGAAGTTTGTCCTGCCACGGCCTGGAGAATGAAACTTACATTTCCTCATCTTACATTTCGTGTTTCATCGGTTGTAAGACTACAATATTTAAATAAGATGCATCAATCAAGCCAAGATGTATAACATATATTACACATATTAATTGTAGCTTCAATACATACAATTACATCCCATATTATTCATTGTAAGATGGTATACTGATACTAAATTAAATACACATATATGTCGTGCAGGATGATATATTTTCAAAGGCTGGAATTCGAGACGAAATATCATTCTAAACTCATCGCTAAGTTGCCGAGCAAATTAAAGTAATAAAGCTTGCAGCCGGATGAAGGTAGGCAGCAATTGCAGACTGGTACTAGCTGCTCCACACCAGAGGAAGGGCAAGTCATGTAACCGGCATCAGACTTTTGCATTTGCAAATTCCACGGTTGATCCCACTATCACCATTGCTACAAAGTGAATATTGAGAGTGTGTGTTAAAATAATAAACTAGTTTAATTTGTGGGCACGTTCAGACCACTAATCACATATTAACATATAGTACGAAATCGAAACACGATACGAAATACAAACTCTAAACACTATACCAATTAGAAGAGCCCAGAGCAAGGAGAAAACACTATTGGTAGGTTTTAGCAGCCATGCTTCCTCCTTACTCTTCTCAGACAACCCTTTGAATAATTATAGCAAAAAACTACTACTCAAAGGTATCAACTGACAAGATTTTGCCAAGTCAAGAAGAAAAATTCAAGATTCCCAATTTTATGCATTGGATATAGATTTATAAGTCAAATTTATTGCTTAGTTTATAGCTTTAATTTGAAGCTGAGCTTAAATTCAAACTTTTACTTATCGTATTTTCTATTTAATTTAGTTGGATTTCAAATATACATGCATGTTTGCTAAAAGAAAATATATATATATATATATAAGTCCTGAAACACGGTAGTCCGAGATAATCATATTTTGAACAGACGAATTTTATATTTGATTTTTGGTTGCTAATTAAATATTTGCTGGTTATTTTATCTAACATTCTAACCAATAATAATTGTTGAGTACTGAAGGAAAGGAAGCCATCTTGATCAATTAGTTGAACTAACGAACACTGAAAATGCTCCTCGAAAAATGGAAAAAATATGTTGGTGGATAATAATTGCTAAATTGTTATAAACTAAATAGAATGAAGAGAATAAGAGAGAGAAGGAATAGAGGTGTGTATTATTATGAGGGTGGAGACCTCTATTTATAGAGTACAAGATGGGCTCTTGGGCCGACATAAGATGGGCTAATGGGTTGCTAGGGTTTACATGTGGTCAATCTATATACGGTAAATATTATTTACAACACTCCCCCTTAATTGACCATCTTTAAACAGAAATTGTTGCCTCGTTAAAACCTTGCCAGAAAAACCCAATGGGATAAAAACTGGTCGAAGGAAAAAGAGTACAGCTGCTCCACCTCAATATAGTCATTCTTGATCCTTGAGTCAGCGCATATCGATCTTATGTACCAACTTCTTGAATGTTGACGTTGGTAATGCCTTTGTAAAAGAATCCGTTAGGTTGTCACTTGAGCAAATTTGTTGGATGTTGATATCGCCACTCCTTTGGAGATCATGTGTTTCATTGTCTCTTTTATGAATCAATCTCAATGACTCATTTACTCGTGTGTTGCATTGCATGTCTCGTTAAAAACCTTAACTAAGAAAAACATTTGGGAAAAAACTTAGAAAGGAAAAAAGAGTGCAACCATTTGACCTTCAGGGTCTTTGACCTTTAGGAGTCAGTCTAATCTTCAGGATTATTTACAATTTCTTACTCCCCCTCAAGATAACAATCTTCAAGGTTATCTTTAAGGTCTATAGTAATATGTACAACACAAGTTTAATTATTCTCATAGAGAATAACATGTCTGTCTCGAAGATAATAAACGATGGTCAATACCATTTCAAATCCCCATATTGCACATAAGTAAGGAACTTCTGGTCCTAAAATATCTTTATTATCTTCTATAAGTCTAAATGAGTCTACATCCACTTCAAGTGATAGAAACAACCATTAGGTAGCTATATGGATGAAATACAAAAATCTCTTTAAAGACCGTTTAGGTAGGTCGACTAGCATTACTCCATCAGGGAGATGCTCGATCTACAGGTCGAGACCATTATTAGTTCAACCCAAGTCTTTTGATTCTAACTCCGTATTTGGGCATAGGTTGATTTCATCAAGTACTTTTGTATATAATGATTCACCTATTCTCTCTAGGAGTAATGTGGAGTGATGTGTTATAAATTTCTATTCCGCGGACTTTTTATCTCTTAGCACCAATAAATCTCTCACGCGTCTGGCGCTAATAAGAATCAATTGATTTCTTTTTCTATGAAGAACTTCAGTTCGTTCATGGTGCATATACAACAAGTATATGAGATTTTAATCACTCATTTTGCACTATATAATTTGATGAACTTCAAGTTCATAGTGCGTGAATCTAAATAATTAATCCAACGAGATATTTGCGGCATTCAATCTTTATATTTATGTTTCATATCTCCCCCTAATGCCGACAATGATGTGAGTTGGTTATAAAATCAACAAATCAATGAATAAGATAATACATAATGATTTGCTCTATGTAAGTCATTTGGACGGAGTATATATATAAGTATTATGCTTTTCAGGAGTTTCAATCAAACTCTAGTCATCATTTATGTACCCTTCTGTCAAGGAATACTCATCGTTCTTATTATATCATACACGACTGTACTATTTCAGCCCTGACAATGACTTTTGAAAGCATCTTTTGACTTACATGCTTTGAGCAAGTTAATCCTTCAGGGATTTTCATATATATTTCACTATCTAGTGAATCATATAGATAGACACTTACTACATCCATAAGGCGCATTCAAGTCTTTGTGACATAAGTAGATTAATCATACTCAAAAATATAATGACGTCTATTATGGGAGAGTACATAATTAATTTCCGGTCTTTGAGAGAAACCTTGTGTTACGAGTATTACCTTATATCTCGTAATTTTTATTTCTCTTTCTAACAAAGACACATTTATATCCTTCGGGAATATTTTTTTTTTCGGATTTGAACTACATGTCCAAAAGTTTCCAGTTTTTTAGGAAATATTAATTCATCTTGTATGACTTTTTTCCTCTTTGGCCAATTATTTATAACTTGACAATCTCTTATAGATCATCGTTGAGGATCCTCTTTTATCATTTCAAGAGTCATATTAAAGGTGAATATATCGTCATGCGTCCACGACGATATTTGATCTCTCCAATATATTGAGATCTCATTAATTTCAGACGCTAGCAGTTCTTCAGGAACTTTCATTTGATTGATTAATCATATTCGTCATGGTTTGGTTCATATCTTGTACCCCTTTATCTTAGGCACAAAATTTCTTTTAGAACCAATTGGTCGACCATTTTTTTTTTTTTTTTTTTTTTGACGAATTTTTAATTCATTTGCTACCATTTGCACTTGTCCTTCAGGGACATTTATTCTTTCGGGGGTATTTGCAGCAAATGTATGACATTGTCACTTCTTATATATACAAAACTTAAAAGCATCAAGAAGTTGGTTTGCAATCTTTTGCAAGTGAACATATCGACTTCTTGTTCACATTGATTACTTCTGGAATACAAATGTGGCTATTTTGTTCTTGTACTTTTTGTTGGATGTAGATTTCACATTGATTACTTCAGGAATCCAAATGTGACATATGTTCCACCTAATGTTGGGAACGTTATTTTATGATAATAACAATCTTAATGTGAGACTCGTTTTTATACGTACGAAACCATTTTGATTATGGACATGAGCAACTAGGTGTTGAATCTCAATCCCAAAGCAATACAATATTAAATCCTCTTCAGGAGGAACTTGGAGTTTAATAAACTCACTCGCTTTATCAAGACAAATCTTCTTGATGGAATTGAGCTCTTTATTTTTGAAATTGTAGTTTTACCAAGTGCTAAATTTCTTATAGAAATCAAGCATTCATGGAAATTAAGAGATTCTTCAAGATATCTCTGCAACGCCCATATGAATTTTCAATTATGTTGCGCATGATAGTTGCTTGCAGATGTCCAAACTTATCATGTGAAAGCATAAAGCTCTTTTGAACTTCCGGTTCATGACATGTTTTGTCTCACTTATTTTTATGAATGTGTAATACATTCAATGTGGTAGTGTGATAACTTTTCTTTTGTTAGCTTCTGGCTAAATACAAAAGAATCACTATCTTCATATAATTTCAATATGCTATCCATTGTATATTCTTAAAACTTAGTAAGTGTCTTCTAGACTTACTAGAATAAAAGGCATGTTCAATAGTTAATTTAGTATCATTTGATAGAATGACACATGCTCTTCTGGAGCCTTTAATAATTTCGATGCACTAGATTTGAAAATCTTTAGGATGCATATACTCGTATCGAGCTTTAGAGATGACAATCAATTATATATTTAAGCAATCCTACTGGGATGCTTCATTTCCGTTGTCTCTCTCATGCCCTCTTATTGGCAGATGAACATCGATATCAAGAGTGCATTAATGTCAACAAGACATTAATAATGTATTTTGTTCGAGAATAACATATATCATCAAGGAATGAGTTACTCGTTAAGAGCATTTAATATTCTTCTAGAATATAAATGATGCTACTTTAGGAGCAAAAATTTAATAGTAAATAAATCTATTATATTGCAGCCATTTCCACAAACATGCGTTAGTAATGCTATTATTACATTATGGTCATTCTTCAGGAATGTAATTGTGCTACTTCCAGAGCAGCAAGTTACTTCTATTCAAGATAAATGAAATCAATAAGTTATAAATTTTGAAATCTACCGGGTCTCAACTATTCTTGAAAAGAAAGTAAATAACAAGAGGCATTGAAAATGCAGGTATCAAACATAAAGGAGTTCTTGCTACCACTCCATGTAATTAGGTAATACATTAAAGTACAACATACCTTTATATATTCATTGTTCTTTAGGAACATGTAATCTTATTCAAGATTATTAATTGTGCTACTTCAGGAGCAACAATTAAAATTATGAACATATAGCATTTGCCAAAATAAAAAAAAACTTGAATCATTTCTTCAAGAACATGTAGTATTCTTCAGGAATACAAATTTTGCTACTTCAGGAGCACTAATTTTAGTTTTATATTAAACCACTTTAGGCGAAAGGTTAATACGTTCTAGAAACCCAATTGTTCTTCAAGAACATAGTATTATTTGGGAATATCAATTGTGCTACTTCGGGAGCAACAATAATAAAAATTCAAGAACCAAGATTCGTCTATCAATAAGATATGTTGTATGAATTGCTCAGTACGTAATATTCTTCAGGAATATTAGTTGTCTGCTACTTCAGGAGCAACAAATTAAGATTACATTTATATATATAAATATAAATATTATACAGTATGCAGAAGAAGAGAAAAAAAACTGAGGTATATAGTAATTACATAGATAATATTAGTAACTCTTCAAAAGTGAAATATTCTTCAAGAATATTAAATTGTGCTACTTCTGGAGCAACAATTAAGTTATTTCAATAAATTTGAATTGCTCTTTAAGAGCATATGATATTCTTCAGGAATATGAATTGTGCTACTTCGGAGAGCAACAATCTAGATTCAACATTAAATAAATAAATAATAAACAAATAAATAAATAAAAGCTTAAATAAATGCTCTTCAAGAGCATGTAATATTCTACGGGAATATTGATTGTGCTACTTCTGGAGCAACAATTGAATTGCTCTTTAAGAGCATGTGATATTCTTCAGGAATATCAATTGTGCTACTTCAGGAACAACAATTATGATCAAATGATTAATCAAATAAGTAAAAATGTGTAAATGCTCTTCAAGAGCTTGTAATATTCTTCAGGAATATTAATTGTGCTACTTCTGGAGCAACAAAAAGTTAAGTAATATTCTTCAGGAATATTAATTGTGCTACTTCTGGAGCAATAATAAGTTAAATAATATTCTTCAGGAATATTAGGGTATTGTGCTACTACAGGAGCATCAATTGATTAATAGATGAACACGTCGCTTAAAGAAATTGAATAAGCGATAATACAAAAATAATATAATAATTCTAAGAAGAGACAAAAAAAAAACGTAGAACACATCTTTTAAATAAGATGATGAGTAATATAAGATCGCATCTGAGCATTTCTTTTAATTACCAAATGCGTTTAATTAACTAATCTATTAATTAACAAATGGCGTTTAGTTAAAAAATTCTTTTAATTACCGAAGGCATCCAAAACATATCATATATTTATAAAAAAAATTGAATGATTCGACGTATGGGAGAATCGAAAACAGAAAAGAAAATTCGATCAATGATCGCTACTTTAAAACGAGATTCGTCGTTACCTTCCGTGGGTATCGTCTCGTCTTTTGAAAAGAGTCTCTCGTGCTGATAACGTGTTATAAACTAAATAGAATGAAGAGAATAAGAGAGAGAAGGAATTGAGGTGTGTATTATTATGAGGGTGGAGACCTCTATTTATAGAGTACAAGATGGGCTCTTGGGCCGACATAAGATGGGCTAATGGGTTGCTAGGGTTTACATGTGGTCAATCTATATACGGTAAATATTATTTACAACATAAACTAATTACTAATGACAAATGGGACCATGAATTCTGTATGTTAATATTGACATAATTATCTTAATTAATAATTTTCGTGAATTACAAATACATATGTTACCACTTTATTGGTGTAGCATATATTGAGACATTAAAAGTGAGACAGATGATTCTCACTATTTTTTTATTTAATAGATCTTTAATACGAATGAATTAGCATTTTCTTTACCTTTTTCATTGGTCAATTATTAATCAACAATATTTTAAAAATAATAAAAGGATATTTTTGAAATCACGTTTTATAATTTGGTCAATAATCACATTTTTTTAATAACCATTTGGCCAATTGTACGACTTTTTAGGACTAATTTCTCCAATTAGGTTTTTCTTGAAAAAGAATTAATTAAAAACAATAAACATTTTAATTAAATAATTATAAGGCCAAATAGTAAGGGTTTTTTTTTGGCAACAACCGATTCGGTCATTTTTTTAATTAGTTATTTTTTTAAGAAAATGCAATTAATTAAATTAATCATTTTTTATATAATTTCTCGAACCGATAATAACCAAAAATCTGATTCTGAAAAATGCCATTCACTTATTAATTAATTGTTATGTGTGTGTGTATATATATATATATATATATATATATATATATATATTTAGGGTGTGGAACCACATTTAACATGAGAACTGCGAACCATGCATAATTTTTATATATTTGATGCATAATCCTTATATATTTTATGCAAAAAAAATCTGTAATTTTATATTTGTTGTCTTCTGCATAAAACATATAGACATTATGCAAAATATAAAATTACAGGTTTTTTGCATAAAAAATATAAGGATGATGCATAAAACATATAAGAATGATGCATTCTCACGTTAAATGTGGGTTCTCACATGATTCACTCCCTATATATGAGGGGCAAAATGAAAAAAGAGATATGGATATCAATATAGTAACAAGAATAAAGAGTATTGTAATGATCCGAAATTTTTAATATAAATTTTATATCATTTCATGCATGATATCTTATATTCTACAAGACCCGCTATAGGAATTAATTTTTTTTTTAAAGACTTAAAATCGTAATAACATGGTACCATGCATGTATAATAATAGTACTTACGGAGGTGAGCATGATATGTGCTTCTCACTATTTAAATTCCAAAACATATATGCATATTCCGCGAGTGGTAGTAACTAGGTTGGGTTATTTATCAAATTAAGCATCAGTAATAATAATAATTATTTTTATTTTTCTTTTCTTTTCTTTTTATTTTATAAAAAGGGCATGGTCGACGTAGGATTATAGGAAAAAGGATTGTATATGGTTAAAGATTGGGTTATCTATTTATTTAGTCTTTGGCGGTGCATTTCCGTTAGAGAAAATCTCGTGATATTTATTTTTTTATCCTAAGTATATCTTAATTAGGATAGTATAATAAAATTATAGATATGCAATTCCACAAACATACAACACACATATCATTTTCAAGAAAACTCTTCTTCGTCGTCACATATGCACTAGTTAAAATATATTTTTTTCATTTATTCAAGAAAACTCATTCGACGGTCTCTTCCGCTTCCTTTAAAGTACCTCAAATCCCAGATTTTGAAGGTCTTTTAATTTATTAATTTGCATGCCTTGTGTACGGTATTTTAATAGAAAAGAAAACTTATCACGATTCGCCGGAATTATCTTTTTGAATTTCCCATTCTAATTATATTACATGCCGGGAGTATTAAGAAAGTAAATTATAAATTATTTTAATTTATTAAGTGTGATCTTCAAACGACATCGGTTTATATAACTAGGTGTTAAGCATAATTGGGTTTTGATAGTAAATTTGGGTCTATCAAGGATGCATGAATCTATAGCAATTATTGTTATTTTGCAGAGTAGAAATCTGATTTGTGACAATGTGGCTTTAGTTGGTGATTTTAAGCATGTAATTATTTTTCAGTTTAATATTATTATAAATCAGATTTCTTTTCTTATAAATGTGTAAGTCAATTTAGAAAGAGGGTTCAAGAATTATTTCTTATATGAATATAATTGTTATGCCGAGTGTCTATCTCATTGATTATATGTGAAAAATAAATTTAGATAATGGTGAATTGTTGAAATACACCAAACACATGCTGCCAAATATTACTAAATGTCATGTGCTTAGAATAAGTCTAGTTAATAAAGTCTTAGATCTTTATTATAGATGTAGGTTGTAATGATTGTGTGATGACATAAAACAAAAATATTCCAATAGACTTATTGTACAAATAAGATATGCAAGAAATAGTGATTATTATCTTTTGACTTGCTTATCATTAGAAGAATTAAGGAATTTATAATAAGGCACACTTTCATGAGTTATCGTGGATTAAGTGATAAGTATAAATATGAATTTAAGTTTGAGCAATATGATAAATAGGTATTAAAATATTAGGGAGATCAGTTTTATATTCTAAGTGCTACGGTTTATGAATAAATATGCATACATCACATTTTCATGCTAAAGTATTAAAAAATTAATAATTTTTTTTTATCATAGGCAGGGCGTACAGGATATCCATTATTTTTTTCAAGTCAAAGGTTAAGGTGGAGAGTGTTATCGTTTATCCTTATTATTTATTGTATTCGATATTTCATGTTTTGACGACAGACATGTAAGAAAGTGGTCTGTGTGGCCAAATATACAAGTTCATGTGGTCTGTAAATTACAAGTTCATGTGTTACAAGTTTATGTGGTCTATGCGGCCAAATTATAAGTTCATGATACATGATCTAGTTATTCATGTTTATATTAGATATAATCTATAATTTAGATAAATGTGCTCCCCACTGAGTAGTCGTACTCAATCCACTATCTTAACATTTTTCAGGAAATGGTTCGGTCAATGCGCAGAAGTGATGGTGGTGAGTTCACAAGGAGTATTCATATTCTAGATATTTGAAGTTCTTTTACAATCTTTGATTTCACGTTATGAACGTTAAATTTCATTTTACAAAATATTAGACTTAAATTGTTTATATTGAATATTTTCGTGAACTATATAGGAATTCTTATGGAAAAATTAAGTTATGAAGTGATTTTCTTGTATGAAAAAGTTTGGAAATATTTTAAAGTAACTATGTTAAGCATGAAGTAACATGCCCTATTAATTACGAGAATTGGGGTGTTACAAGTACAAAGAAGAAAATAGCGGCTAGAGAAGAACCCCTGATATCTATTAAAAATCATGAATTGATGATGAGCAGAGAGAGATTATACGAATTATACACGATCCCCTCTTGATCTTCAAAGTCCAAACTTCCCCAATTCTTACCTAGGGATTAGATTTCGCATTCTCTCCAATTCTCTCTTCGCTTTTTTCCTCTTTGAATCCTAAAGAAATATTTTAGTATATTTATTTTAGTAAAAGGATAATCAAGTTATTTCCTCAACAAAACTAACATGTCAAATATTTTAGGGAACGTGAAATCCAGGGGCAGTTATTTTTTACGAAAAGGTTTTTTATGCAACTTATTTAAGAATACGAGAGGGTTTTTGTAATAAAATGAACAATGTATTTTGTACATTTTCATATGATCACATGTAGTTTTTTGTCTTTTACCCCTGAAAAGGGGTAGTGCATGTTTTTGACGGTCATCTTTTTATCACTCTGATTTTGATTCTTAACTCATTCTTTGATTTCAATATTAAGTTATTGTTGTAACTAAAATGTCTACATATTATCATTGATAATTGGAAAATCTCACTAATTTAATATGCAAAATCTCGAATCCGAAGCTTATACGGAGATCCCATCGTTGATATTGCAATTGGAACATTGATTTATTACAAATGATATTCTATGAGAATGTGACACTCTCTTTCGAGACAATTGACACTTTTGTTTATTACGATTGACACTTTGAGTAACATTTCTGGATATTATAATGATCGTATTTTGTTGACTAAATCATTGAACAGTAGTTTTGTATGGTTACTGGATTAAAGTGACACACTCTGAGATAAATGACACTTTGGTTCGTTGCAATTGACACATTATGAGAATGCGACACTATCCTTCAAGACAATTGACACTTTTGTTTATTACGATTGACACTTTGGGTAACATTTTTGATTGGTATGCTTCATATTTTATTATGTGATTATTGAATTAAAGTGACACGTTCCTTAATTCTTATAGATACTTTAATTCAGTGTGATTGACACTTCGAGATCAATGACACATTTGTTCACAACAATTGACACTTTTTTCAAAAACAAATGAATTTTTTTTCTAAACAAATTGCATTTTTTTCAAAAATAATTGATTGTCAATAAATGATAATCTACAAATGACACTTTATTCATATACAAATGACACTTTTATTCCGAAACAAATGATACTCTACAAATAACACTTTTCTTCAAAATAAATGACATTTTTGTTCATTGCAAATAACACACGCCCGTCCTTAATAAAATTAAGAAAAGATTAAATAAAAATAAATTAAAAAGTTAAAAAAGCTAAAAAAGTAAAATTTAAATAATTTAAAAAAGTATTAAAAAATAAAATTGAAAATAATTAAAAAATTGAACAGTATTTTCGCTAAATAAAAATAAAAAATGAATGAAACAAAAAATGCAACAAAGAAATCCCGAACTTAGAACCTATTGCTTGAAAAGGAGAACACCTCACATATAATCCATTAGTGTAATAATGTTAGCACATAATATATATATTTTTTTGAGAAGTAGGGCACTGGAGCGGGGCCGGATAATTGGGCTGCGACTTGGATTAAATGGATCATGTTGCATGTACAATAAATGTACACAATTTTTCGTGTTTTACAAATATTAAAAATTGTTTATCAATCAAAGACAGATAAATATTTAAAATGAATTATTGCAATCACACTATAACTTATATATTAACGTATATAATACGGTTTGTGAATTATGCTACTGTTCAAATTTATGTGTGAAATCAATTAATGAATGTAGACAACTAGACCGACCTTGTTAATTCGAAGGGAAATCGAATTAAATAATATTTCCTTATTAGATAGAAGGACAACCAATACAGTTGGTTAATAATATTGATAAAAGTTTATGCTATTTTTAGTCCGAATATAATTTCTAGGAGTTTTCCATAACTAATTAAAACTTGAAATTGTACCTTCGATCTCAATGTATTACACATAAATCAATATTTGAGTGCAGAAAGTGAAATGGAAAATAAAAAAGATTCATTTTTTTTTATCTGAATGTGAATTTTGAGAAAAGCTCTTCTATTTATATATATAATCTATATTCATTGGTCATGTTAAGCTAAAAGGATCCAAATAAAAGATTCGTGCAGAGCTAAATTACTATTTTTACTATGTTAAGGGTATGGTTAGGCAAAAGAATAATTTGTGGACGTAATATTTATATATGATGCAATGTACTCATTGGTACGGTTAGGCAAAACGATTCAATTAAATTAACAAAATATTTCAGCATAATATTTTGTGCTAAATTTCTATTTTTACTGAGTCACCGGTGAAGTTAGGCAAAATATTAATTTCAATTTTATTTTATATCAGCCATCACCACATATAAAAGAAAGAGTGAGCCTTCAAATCAAGAGACCTAGGGTAACATGAACAATAGTTGTACAATTCAGTCCTCTTAGGATGATATAGCGGTTAAGGTGAGCACATGAACGGAGTTTATCCAACATGTACTTCGATAGCAATTGCGAGTTACCATCGTCATAAAAAAAAATAGTTGTACAATTCAAACACAAGACTTTTCTAAGATAATAAAGTATTACTATTATTAAATCAAATGATTTCTTCTTATTAATATAAGAACAATATAATATAAAAAAGTTGAGATTTTTAACTTTAAAGGTAGTTCGGTTATCGGGACTTTACTCATGAGAAGAGTCTAAAACGGTCGGTCTTGTGGGGTTTCTTTTATGCTAGGGGTGGGACTATTGCACCTCCCACTTCAGATTTTGAAAGTGTCTCTGTTATCAATGTTTTGTCCAACTCCATTTAAAGAATAATGATACTTGTCAAAATTTGAGGTGGGAGGTGCACTAGTCCTACCCTTATCATAAAAGAAACCGTCTTGTGTGTCTTACCTTGTAGCCGTCCCTCCCAATCCCATTATGTCATGTACATTACGTTAATAAATATGTACGGAGGTGGTAAAAACTCAGAGAAATAGCATGCCAGAATAATGCTTTTACCACTATTGAAATAGCTTTTGCCGACCATGAATTGCTTTTTCTGACTCCTCGATCTCTCATTGGGAAAGTAGGGTACTAGGTTTCCGGTCCTAAACGTTTTAAGTATATTTTTTACCACAATTACTGTAGTACTATTAAAAACATGTTTATCTACTAATTTACACAAATGCAAAAGTTGAGAAAGACACCTAATTTCGAATTAGCCACATTGTTTGATAGTAATTTGTATTTAAAGTAAATTAAAGTTGGTTACTGCTAATTATGTGTTTATAACATTTGCCTATCTTGATTCAAATGTATGCTTCACCAGAGCAGCTTGGGTGTACCATAGTTGAATATCATTGTGTGTATCAAAATTAAAAATTAGGTGAAATGCATGCAGGAGGCTGTGTGCCACGAAATTGAAGCTATGTAAAGGTATTTTGTACTTCTTTAATCCATATTGGCCATAAAAGGGAAAATTACACCTACATCGTTTGTATTCATTTCCTTTAGATATCTAGTAATGTAATTTATTCCTTTCTTTTTATATCTATTTCATATAGTTCTATTTCTAAATATTCTGCATTTGCAAATTCAACATTTGATCCCACTACTGGCATTGCTACAAAGTAAATGATGAGAGAGAGTTTAGTGGCGGATTCAAAAATTAGCAACGAGTTGGATTGAAGATTTATCTTTGGGTGAGCTCAAAAAAAAAAATTATCCGTATGAACATCGTACTATTATAAGTAGACTAAATAATAGGCTGACATGACCATCGGTCAATTTACATGTACGCATGATCGACTTGAGCTGGCTCTAACATCATAATATGCGTGTTAAGGGAGGGGTTATCTAAATACATTTATTAAGACAAATACAAGTTGATGTGTAGAAACAATATGAACTTCACCATAATAAACTAGTTTAATTTGTAGACACGTGCAAACCACTCACATCACAAGGGTTTACGTACAAAGGACGGACAAACTTTTATGGGTTGTATTTGAAGACATGGAAAGAGACGTTTTTATGTCAGCAGCAGAAGCCCAAACTTATGGAATTGTTGATCTTGTAGTAGTTGGATGAAAAAAATGGATTTTGTGCATGACAAAATATAATACGAGACCGAAATAAGATATAAAACATATAGTCTAAACGAACACTATAGGTTTAGCAGCCATGCTTCCTCCCTTACTCTTCTCATACAACAAACACTTTGAATATTCATAACCAAAAACTATGTAAACTATCAATAAAATTTTAGTGACTGCCCAAGACGAAAAGATATTCAAGATTCCCCATTTTATTTATTGGGATAAAGATTTCCAAGTCAAAATTCACGGCCTAGTTTATGGCTTTTGAAGCTGCGCTTATCTCAAACTTTGAACAAACGAATTTATATTTGGATGTTTATGTTTGCTAATTAATTTTTGTTGCTTCATTTATCTAATGACAAGTAATAGCGGTTGAGTACTTAAGGAAGCAATCTTGATCAATAATGGCCAAATTAATAAGTTGTACGAACATCGAAAATGGAAATGGAAAAATCAACCATTTAAAACACACACAAAATTTGGATAAGAACGACCTCACCTAAAAAGTTTGGTATTTTTAAGATTAGAGATTGTATATGAATTGAATTAATTAACGCAAATATATGAGTTTGACAAAAATGTTAAGGCTTTTATTTATTTTTCTCGAATTACACACCATATTTGAGTTATGAATTCACGTTACTATTATCTATCTACCTATACCTTAAAAAGTTACTACACCAGCAACTCAAATTGATGTGAACTCCCAAAAATACCCTTATTTAATAACACATTTACCTTTCATGTAAATGGTATTTTTGAAATTTCTCTACCCTAATTGTCCAATTAATTAACCTCCATCCCTTTGTATTTGATGGCATAGATTTTGCGAGAAAAACAGCCGCCGTCCTCCACCTCATGCTTCACACCGACGCACCGCTTCAACCTGGTCCGATATCCACAACCACCTCGAACGTCCTTCACCTCATGCTTCACACCGACTCACAGCCTCAACCTGGTCTGATATCCACAACCACCTCGAATTGGGTTAATTACGTTTTCCTCTTCCAGGTGTGCGAAAATCCTTCCTGCTCCCGCGACTCGGACTAGAGCTTTCAATAAAATATATGTACCCGCGCTCTTCGCTCTCTTTTTCCTCTGTGTATGTGTGTGCTCTGATAAAGTCTCCATTCCCTGTTCCGTTTAAAGGTGAGCGCCCAACAATTTGTTGTAATGGTGATCGTTGTTTACACCAAATAATCCTGCAAAATTGCTAGACCAAATATTAGTATAGCACAGGTATCGAACACAGGGAACGGAGTAATTTAAACCTAAAAATTCTATCAATCAGAGTTTGGTTAGCAACCACGCAAATTTGGGAAATTTCTATATTCTAATAATAAACGAAAGCAAACAGGAAATTAACACAAAATTTACTTATGCAAATAAAAGCGGGTCCAGCAAGATGATTCACACACACACAATCGATCACAGACACTAATTATTAATTAATCCACTTAAATCAATTAGTTGTAGGACACCGTAATTAAACTGACATATCCTCTATTCCCCCTTAATTAATCGGTAATTGCCATGGTGGGCATTGAAACGACTACTTCTCTAAATTAGGTGCAACCTACGTTGGTGGGCAATCAATAGATTTAACACCTAATCAGCTTTAAGAACTAAGGGAACCCAATTTAGGAGTCTACTCGTATGGTGGGCATCTAATAGTCTCCTACCAAATTAATCCAATTGTCTTAAGAACAATTTGCTACTTATTTAGCCTAATCACATGAGAAACGATGGAAGTACCAAATTAGCTATGAATTAAATTAAGTAGGGTGATCAAGCCTAGATTAATTAATCCAATTAATTAAACCTAGATTAATTCAGAACCTAAGTGATTAATTTTAAGCCATAGTCTCACGAAATTAAAGTGGTGTGTGTTTCACATCTCGCCGGCCCCTAAAAAGAATTAGCTACGCATAACGGTTATGGACAGATCACAAAACATAATGAAATTCAATAAATGATTATGCATGAACATTCTAACTAATTAATAGAAATTAAAATACTAAGTGCACGGAATTAAAATCCTAGAATAACAAATTTCATAAATTAAAAACTACTAAGAAACCATCCATAGGTTAAGATAATTCAAATCCAGAAATTCAAATGAAAATGTTAAATTAATGTTTCTCCAAATCAAACCAAAGCTCATAAATTAAAAGAAAGAAATTCGAACTTAAAAGTGATAACCCTTCGATCGGCTTCCTTGGAACTCCTCTCTCAGTGAAGACTTGGATGAGGGAATGAAGAAAGCTATTGTATGAAATAGAAGTGATGAATGAGGTGATGCTTTCTTCCTCCCTCAAGGTGGGTTTATATAGCCCCATTCTTTCCTTATCGGTCACATAAACATTAAAGGACTTAATGGTAAGAATTCCCTAATTCTCTCCTTAATTGACCATAATTCTTCAATCAACATGAAATTAGGTATTGATTCCTTTCTTCAATCAATCATGAAATCAAAGATTGATTCCTCTTTTCAATCAACATGATTTCATCAAGATTGGAAATCAATCTTTTCAATCTTTCCCTCCTTTGACTCTTAATTTGATTTCTTCCAATTTTGAGCATATATTCCTTAAATCTCACAACCGCCACCTCAATGCCTCGTCAATGCCACGTCATCAATAAGCACTACAAAATAAGCACCAAAACAAATCCAAGTACCACAAAATATGCCAAAATACACGAAATATGGATAGTACGAAATAGACCTATCAAACCTCCTTACACTTTGAACATACTTGCCCTCAAGTATAAAAAAAATAAGTACTATCCAAATCCCGATCCTCCCCCAAGACTCAAGACTCTAAAAGAAACGAGAACAAGACAAGGACAGAACAAGACACAGAAAACAGATCAAGACTCAAACAAAGGAAAAAGAAAATCAAAGGACACAGATAAGAAGGAAAAACGACACAACAAAAGAAAGAAGCAATACCAATCATATCCATAATCTCAGCACTCAATGAACTAGCAAAGCACATTCAACTATGCAATTATGAATCTCAACAAACAAGTAGAGTTGCAAATTTAAGATTAGGCACACAAATATCAATTTAGTCAAAAACCTAAGCAAACATGGATCATCCTCACGGTTCGCTCGCCACTCTCTAATCTAGGTCCAGTCAAGCCACTCAAGAAAATAAAGTTCATCCATCACGATAAAAGAGTGTCACAACTGCAATATCAAGGAGGACTTTTTTTTCGATTGTAATGGGGCTTAGGACATAGACAATTTTTTGTTGGTAGGGGTTCTAAGCTCCACAAAATGTATCAAGATGTCATGCATGCTATACTTGCTAAAATTGAGATAATCAAAAACTGAAATTCAGTACCTACCACAAGATCATATCAACTGCTGCCAATTATTCGTAATCCTCAATGCTGCATTCTGTTTCGGATTTTTTTTTTTTTTTTTTGCAGCATTTGAAACAGCATCATATTCAGCAAACTTAGCCTATTTCTTTTCCTGAGTGCTGAACGAATTGACCATTCCAATAATAATTCTCAATTCCAAAATCGATCAACAATTATTTTGCACCACAATTATAATAGCAAGCATATTTAGTAGGTAATAAAATAAAATTAGATCAATCTCAATTAAGCTTGTAAAACATACAATGACATAGGAAAAAGAGAAACTAAAAAGGCCTTGGTTTGTATATTTCTGACTAAATCAAAGAATAGGACAAGGCACAAATTAGCTCACTAGGGGATAATGCAAGGTAGGAAATATTGTCGCGGTTAAATAGCTCAATTCCTAATGCCTCCTATCACTTATCACAAATGACTCACTTTTATTGCAACTTCATGAACAAGCTCTCTCAATTAAATTAGTAGGAAGTGTCCTACTTTAATGGCTCAAATCTAATATACGGAGTGTGTGTAAAATTCGATCCACAATTTACTTATTATTTGTCCTCCCAAATTACATACAAATGTGCACCAAGCCCTACTCTTCACAACCACTAACATGCTTGCATATTGAAACATAAAGCACAAATCAAACATGCTTAAATCAAGAACAAGAGTGCATCAACAACTTCAATTTTTGGCATGCTTCGATGACACAAAATAAAGGACGACACGAAGTGAAACGACGTAAAGACAAACCTCCTTACACTGAACCCCTTGTGTGCCCTCACACAAGAAAAGACAAATAAAAAGGACGGAGAATATGACAAAAATACATAACAAACTACCCCTCCTTACACTTGATCGTTGCAAACGAGCAAGTAAAGGAGAAACAAAACATAGACACGAACACGAAAACACAAACACACAATAACAAGAAAATAAAACAAAGGCAAAAGTGGGAAAATGGCGTCACCTATCGCCCGGAGGCGGAAGGCGAGAGAGAACCGTGCGCTCCAAATCATCAAAGCATCGCCGAAGGCTGCAAGTTCACCATGCAACTAACTCCTCTGAGATCTTTTCTCCTTACACTTAAGTCCACAACATCATTCGTAGCCTAGATCTGGAAAAACAACACAAAAACAAAGACCAAACAATAATAAAATCAAAGGAAATAAACGACAATAAACTCGGGTTGCCTCCCGGTAGCGCCTTTCTTTAAAGTCTTTGGCTAGACCTCCTCTTAAAGGGCCAATCTGGTGGAGGTATGCATAGTGGAGTCACATCCACTACCTTGATCACCCTATGCAATCCCTTCCCACGGTCTTTATACCACATGGAATCATCACAGATCTCTTTATCCCTCATGTCTTTTGCATCCAAATCAGCAAATCCATGTGTGAGAGTGAGTTCCATCTTATCCTGCAACAAATGCATCTCAAGATATTCTTGGACAAAGCTCTCAAAAACGTCAGTAGAAAGGGCATCTTCATTCTCATGATCATTAGGTTTCTTAAGTGCATTATCAATATGATGAACATAAATTTCATTATGATACTTAACACTTATGGAAACTTCATCAACATCAATCACTGCCCTACTAGTCTTCAAAAATGGCATACCCAACAGAACACCCGCAGTACCCTCAACTTGCCTATCATTAGTATCTATAACATAGAAATCAGCAGGATAGACAAAATTGTTGATTCTGACTAGCATGTTCTCTAGTAAGCCTATAGGTGCAATGCATGATCTATCAGCAAGTTGTATAATCACTCGTGTAGACACCAACTCAACTCCAGTTAATTGATTATACACAGACAACGGCATAACATTGATTGATGCACCTAAGTCACACATAGCCTGCTTAACCATCACATTTCCCATAAGACAAGGTAAAATAAACATACCTGGGTCTACACACTTGGTGGGGAGCATCTTCTGGATGATTACCGACACCGACGTATCCATCAATACATTCTCGGACTGCTGGATCTTACTCGCTATGAAGTATTTGACAAATTTCCCAAATTGGGGAATCTTCACGGCTTCGAGGAAAGGTATGTTGATTTCTAGCTTCTCGAACAACTTCATATAATCCATGTATTCCTTGTTCGGTGTCCGTTTCCTCTCTAATACCTTAGGAAACGGTGGAGGTATAGCAGTTTTAGGGTCTGTCTGGACAGATCGACCATCTTTGCTTGGCAGAACTTCATCAGTAAAATTCTCGCAACTCGTCGGGTCTTTTCGGGCGGTCGACCTTCTCGTCGGTCGGCTCTCCATCGGCCGGATTCTGCAATTCCCGCCGGGTTTGTTTGGGCGGTTCGACCTTCTGCTCACGTCGAGAATACTCGGTCCAGTCGGCTCGTCGGTGCCTGTTTCTGCTGCAGATCTAATATTTTGGGGACTCGCTTTCGGTGTTGGTTCGGACAACTCTTTTCTACTCCTCAACATGATGTGATTGCAACTATAGGCAGACGAATTTGGCTGAGTCTGAGAAGGTAATTGCCTCTGATTTGCCTTCATTTCATCTAGCGAAGTGGTCATCATAGACATTTGCTTGGTCAGATTTTCCAAGACATCTTGTTGCTCCCACTTCAATTGTTGCACTTCTCTCTTCACGGATTTGAGCTCATCATGATTTGAAGTTATTTCATTCTGCATCTGCTTCTGATATGCAATGACATCTTTTTGAGAAACAATAATCTCGCACATCAATTCTTCAAGCATAGAGGATCCTTGATCAGCTTGGTCGGGCGGAGGCATGATTGACATTTTCGGCTTCAATGCCATTTGATGCGAAGCTCGGTAAGGTTGCTCTATACTGAGGGTAGGTGTCCGATATAATTTGTCATAGCGGTGGATGAGTTGTTGCACTTGACTTTGTGGAAATTCCACGTGCTTGTGTGTTCGGGCACCTTGCTCTCCATCAATTTCCTGCTCGAGCTCAGTCTTCTTTTTACCGTCCAAGCTAATTTGACTTACATTAGCCCTAGCATTCGGATTGAATCTGGACTTGCAACGGTAATTGCCCTTGACTTGCCTTCATCTCTTGAATTGAAGAATTCAACTTGGAAATCTGCTTGGATAAATTCTCGACGGTGCTTTGATTATCCCTCTTGGTCTGATTAATCTCCTCTTGCATCTGTTGTTGATAGGCAATGGTACTCTTCTGAGAAGTAATCATTTCAGTCATCATTTTCTCCAATGGGCTGCTTTGGTCCGTCTGGCCAGACGGGCCAGTCTGCTGCTGAAATTGCTGCGGGAATTGCCTTTGATGTGGAGGTCTGTAGGGTTGTTGAAACCCTTGTTGCTACGGTGGCTGATATTGTTGATGATGGTATGTAAGCTGTTGGAATAACTGTTGTGGAAGATTCCTTGGCGGTTGTGACACTTGATCATCTTGTCTCCACCTTAGGTTCGGATGAAGAGATGTGTGCCCTCTTTGACCACATGCACCACATGTATGATCATTCATGGTGCGCTCAGATGAAGAGGAGGAAGGAGGATTCCTCTCCTTGAATAGACGATTCAATTTGTCTTCAAGTTGGCTGAATTTTTCCTCCATTTTCATCTCAACCTTCATGTCTAGATCGTCCAGAAAATTTCCACTTGAAAGGTTCACAGACCTCCTTTCCATCCTTGGTCCTTTGTATTAGGATGTAGATTCAGCAAGGCCTTCAATGATTGCCTTCGCATCAGTGTAGTAGCTATTAGCAAAGCTACCCTTCAATCCAACGTTCACCATGGTTTTGGACTCATCTGTCATTCCTTGGTAGGAAATTTGCAGCAGATCCACTTCAGAAAAACCATGGTTTGGACAGCTATCAACTAGCTTCCCAAATCACTCCCAGTAAGCTCCAAAGGACTCGTCAAGCTCTTGAGTAATCCCGGAAATCTCCTTCTTGAGTACATTCGTCTTGGATTGAGGGAAGTATTTGTCCAGGAATGTTTGACGCATCTGAGCCCAAGTAGTGATTGACCTAGGCCTCAATCCGGAAAACCATGCACGAGCTCCATCTTGTAGAGTAAAAGGGAATGCTTTGAGCTTGAAAGCATCCAAATGTCCTTGCCTGATTAAATCCCTCCAGAAAAGCAAAGGGATTCTCGTTCAGCTTCCCGTAAAACTTTGGACATGCCGCGACCAGATTCAGCTTCACATCTATCTGCTCCGTGGTAGTTATGTGGATTGGTCCGGGCAAGTCCTCTCCCAAGTTCCTCGAACCTGAGTTCATCTTCATATTGGCTCTTTCTTCTTGACCATGTTTCTTTCTTCGATTCGGAATTGTTGTCTTGGAATATGGGTCTGTTCGACCTGTCGGACCGATTTCGTACTCGACTCACCGGTTTCGTCCTCTGCGATCGATCGGACACGGTTCTCGCTCTTGACAAAGCACCGGTTGCTTCTGCAGCTTTGTTGCCTTCCTATTCCTTTTCGCAGTCTTTTCTATTTCTGGATCAAAGTGTAGAAAAGGGCGGGAAGACCTGCTCATGCAACACTTAAAAAGCACA
This sequence comes from Lavandula angustifolia, assembly GCA_028984105.1. Taxonomy (NCBI): domain Eukaryota; kingdom Viridiplantae; phylum Streptophyta; class Magnoliopsida; order Lamiales; family Lamiaceae; genus Lavandula; species Lavandula angustifolia. The sequence goes on along the minus strand of CM054823.1, from coordinate 5,474,724 downwards.
AAAGATCAGTAGGAAAAATAAGCTTAAATAAAACACTGTTCCCCGGCAACGGCGCCAATTTGGTGATCACTGTTTACACCAAATAATCCTGCAAAATTGCTAGACCAAATATTAGTATAGCACAGGTATCGAACACAGGGAACGGAGTAATTTAAACCTAAAAATTCTATCAATCAGAGTTTGGTTAGCAACCACGCAAGTTTGGGAAATTTCTATATTCTAATAATAAACGAAAGCAAACAGGAAATTAACACAAAATTTACTTATGCAAATAAAAGCGGGTCCAGCAAGATGATTCACACACACACACAATCGATCACAAACACTAATTATTAATTAATCCACTTAAATCAATTAGTTGTAGGACACCGTAATTAAACTGACATATCCCCTATTCCCCCTTAATTAATCGGTAATCGCCATGGTGGGCATTGAAACGACTACTTCTCTAAATTAGGTGCAACCTACGTTGGTGGGCAATCAATAGATTTAACACCTAATCAGCTTTAAGAACTAAGGGAACCCAATTTAGGAGTCTACTCGTATGGTGGGCATCTAATAGTCTCCTACCAAATTAATCCAATTGTCCTAAGAACAATTTGCTACTTATTTAGCCTAATCACATGAGAAACGATGGAAGTACCAAATTAGCTATGAATTAAATTAAGTAGGGTGATCAAGCCTAGATTAATTAATCCAATTAATTAAACCTAGATTAATTCAGAACCTAAGTGATTAATTTTAAGCTATAGTCTCACGAAATTAAAGTGTTGTGTGTTTCACAACTCGCCGGCCCCTAAAAAGAATTAGCTACGCATAACGGTTATGGACAGAACACAAAACATAATGAAATTCAATAAATGATTATGCATGAACATTCTAACTAATTAATAGAAATTAAAATACTAAGTGCACGGAATTAAAATCCTAGAATAACAAATTTCATAAATTAAAAACTACTAAGAAACCATCCATAGGTTAAGATAATTCAAATCCAGAAATTCAAATGAAAATGTTAAATTAATGTTTCTCCAAATCAAACCAAAGCTCATAAATTAAAAGAAAGAAATTCGAACTTAAAAGTGATAACCCTTCGATCGGCTTCCTTGGAACTCCTCTCTCAGTGAAGACTTGGATGAGGGAATGAAGAAAGCTATTGTATGAAATAGAAGTGATGAATGAGGTGATGCTTTCTTCCTCCCTCAAGGTGGGTTTATATAGTCCCATTCTTTCATTATCGGTCACATAAACATTAAAGGACTTAATGGTAAGAATTCCCTAATTTTCTCCTTAATTGACCATAATTCTTCAATCAACATGAAATTAGATATTGATTCCTTTCTTCAATCAATCATGAAATCAAAGATTGATTCCTCTCTTCAATCAACATGATTTCATCAAGATTGGAAATCAATCTTTTCAATCTTTCCCTCCTTTGTCTCTTAATTTGATTTCTTCCAATTTTGAGCACATATTCCTTAAATCTCACAACCGCTACCTCAATGTCTCGTCAATGCCACGTCATCAATAAGCACTGCAAAATAAGCACCAAAATAAATTCAAATACCACAAAATATGCCAAAATACACTAAATATGGATAGTACGAAATAGACCTATCATGTAATTTGAGGTTTACGTTTCCGTTCTCTTATTACTTCATAGATATTGATTATCTTGAATAATTACGTTTTTTGCCGATTTCAAATCCATTAGGAACTGCGAGAGAAGGAAATTGGGTTCTCCAGTTTTTCTAATTTTTCCTGCACCTCATAAGAGAAGAAATCCAACTCGTCCATGCCTTGGGTTCAATTGCATTTCATCGGTAAACTATTTTGTTTCCACTTAAAATCTTTTAATTTGCAGTCATTGGTGTTTAAGGAGACTAATTGAGTGATTTTGGAAGCTTTTATTTTGGGTTCAATTGCATTTTTTCGAAGAACTGTTTAATTTCCTCTAAAAAACTTTTAATTAGCAGTGATGTTTAAGGAGACAAATTGAGAGAAAATTAATGGTACTCGACTGGTGCAAGAGAGTTAATTCGGGATCGTAAGACCTCTTTCTGTTTGTATTCTTCTGCTTCTTTCTAGGAGTTTCTGCTGGTTCTTGTCTACTGAAAGAAGTTCGTTATGGTACGAAACGGGTAAATTAATCTCACACTGCCAATTAGGGATTCAATTTGTCGATATTCGATTAAATGAATTCAACTTCTCTCTGATATTTCTCGTGGAATCGCTGGCGCCTCTTCTCCGGGTACGGCTTCTGAGCTTTCAATCACATATTGTTTGTCTTTCAAGAGTGGATTCTGATTTCCTTTTTCTTTTACTAAGATGAAATTGCGTCTCCTTTTTTAAGTTTTAATTCTGTACATGCGATTATATAGAAAATTTATCGGTGCTAAATTAAATGATTTAGATTGAAGAAGATGGGGGAGAAGCGGAATCATCTCGATTACATGCGTTATTAGTCTCCGAAAGGTTTTGGTTTTACCATTTTAGGCATAATTTGGACTTTCATATCAGTGGGAAGGAGTAAAAATCAATCTTCGTCACCTTATTTTAGAAAATTAAGGTTCTGTATTTCTTGGTGAATGGTGACCGCTAATATTGGCCTGAGTTTCAATATATGGGTTGGTAGGGTATCCGTGCTCTCCTAGTAAGTGGTTTGATGCATTTCTCTGAAGCAATTCATGCTAGGGAAGCACTTGGTGGAATTAGTTTTCAGATGCTTCTCCCCTTTTATCCATCCAAATTGATTTTAGACCTTTTTAGATCATTTGTTGTTCTTGTGCTGAAGGATGTATAAAATCCAAAATAGTTGGTGTTGATTGCAATGGTTTAATCATCTTCTGTTTTTCGCATGTTCAGTTTGAAATGAAAAATACTACTGGTAAAAGGTTGTTACTATTTACCAATATACGAGATGTCACAATCTTTTGGTGGATTATTGCCTTCCTCCTATTGGATGATTCATGAGTCAATTGCTGAGATACTCACCTTGTAAGATATCAAAGAGTTGCCATATATAAATATTCGCTCTTGTTAACAGTTCATGCAACCTTAAAAAGTAGTCTGGTCGCATTTGGAAGTTGCACAGATAGAAAAATATGTCGTTTCTTTTGTTTGTTATAGCTTCATTCTACTATTTTAGATACATGGTTAAAACCTGATCTGATTCTTCACTAATTGTTTGATGTCTCTGTATTTTGCAGGTGCAACAATATCTTAATTACTAACTAGGTGATTATTACTGAAGGATTGGAGTCTATGTGATGGGTGCACCTGAACAGAAGTGGACACCAGAAGAAGAAGCTGCCCTTAAAGCTGGCATTCAAAAGTATGGAATAGGAAAGTGGAGTACTATACTTAAAGATCCAGAGTTCAGCACTGTCTTGCGGTCTCGATCTAATGTAGACCTTAAGGTATTAATTTCTTGATCCTCGCCATCTCCTTTCATTTGCAGTATTAATATCTATGAGAGAAGCATTTTCAAGGGTAAATATACCATTAATGTAATATATTTATCACTCTGTTTTTTCTTCTTCTGGTTTTAGGACAAATGGAGAAACTTGAATTGCATGGCAAATGGGCTTGGATCCCGGCAGAGGGCTAGGGTTCCAAGTAAAAGCAACCAGCTTACTATCAAGCAAGAAGAAGACACTACACCTTGTAGCATGGTCCTTGATAAGGATATGGTTGGTTTTGATTCAGATTTCCTTGCAGCTTCCAATGAGATATCCCAGGATGCAAGTTCCAAGAAAAACATATCAAGGTTGGAAGATATGATCTCAAATAGTACCTTTTTAAAATTTTGAATTAATATTCAACCTCTTCTTATACGCCCAGTTTTCCCTCTAAATTGAACACCTTTAGGTTTTAAGAACTCAACCAATCAATTAGTGGACGTAGTATATCAAAGGAATTTAATCACTTGTTGAAGGGTCTACTGAATTAGCCTTGCCATATTTTAAGGGAACTGAGTTCTCTCATGTCACCTCTGCTGAAATCCTACAGGAACCATTTTTTTCAGTAATTAGTTTTTAGATATCTAGCTGAGATGCTTACTAGGATGAATCTGCAACTTCATGATCTATATGAGTGTATTTTGGGGATAACTTGCTATTTGGTGCACCGCGCTAAGGGATTATTTTGTTACTCCATATACTTGAGCTATGGAATCACATCTTCTGGCCATGAGAACATAAGCATTGTTTCTAGAAATCATATACATCTGTTACAGATTCTTGTTCACAATTTATTTGAGGACTTCCGTCTGTGAGTGTAGGCTGGACGATGTTATTCTTGAGGCTATAAAGAAGTTGAAGGAACCTCGAGGATCTAGTCGGACTACAATTACACAGTACATAGAGGTATTCCTTTTCTGTCTTTTGATGTATACGGTTTCGAATTAAATTGACTGCAAAAACCAATTTGTTGAAATGTGAGAATAACAGGTGTGCAAAAACCAACTTTGCAACTTGCTGTCAGTTCAGAAAGTACATTTTTTTTCCTTTAGAATATGTTTTCATGTAAAATGTTCTGCAAGAGATCTTAGAGATTTTGGCTACTTTCAACAAATTACTGTCCATAATTCGCATACGAACGGCCATCTTATTATTAGGTTGCAGCAAAAGTCCACAAACAATTAGTTTTCATATTGGATACTAGAACGAGATGTGAAACAAGACAAGTAAAGTACATGATTTGTATTGTTTACTTTGATATACCCTATATTATAAATACGGTTTAGGATATTATAGAAAAATGTATTATTCACAGAATTTCAATCGCAGATATAGATGTATTCTTAACATTCCAAAACAACTCCCATTATTGGTATCAAACCAATAACGATTCATACAAGCTAAATCTTCTCATCGATGATTAGGCCAAAGCTTCAGCTTAATTTCATTAATTTATCTCTATCAAGATGGTTATTGGCTACCTTTGAGAATTTTTTATATTCATTATTGTGATTTTCTATATGTGACATCAGATATGGTATGTGTGTAGGACAATTACTCTGTGCCTCCAGACCTTGAGAGGACTTTGGCTGCAAATTTGAAGATATTGACAGAGAACGGACGATTGGTTAAGGTAACCCATTAGATAATAAAATGGTTTCCTTTCTTTCTCTGCTATATTCTTTTGACCTTTTTTTATCAAAGGACGTGTGATTTGGAATCTCAAATTTCACAGATTTTAGTGATAAGTTGCCGATTTCAGATAATAAATATAGATATGGTTCCTAATAATGTTGTAAAGTACATTTACTATTTCCATTCCTGCATCCTCATTTATGTCCTTGTAATGCCCATCACTAATCACTTCAATGAAATCTGGGAGGGTGAGGGTGAACTGACAGGGCCAGCCGAGATGGGGCTTAAATTGGCTTATATTTCTTAATTGTAATTATACATTTATTGTTCTTTACTCATTAGTATTTTGGGAAATGGTTGAGCTAAGGGAAATGGTTTCTGCTGGAGCACTAACTGTTGGCGGGATTAAAGTTGAAAGATACATACAATCTTAACTGGTCCTTTGAGCAAACACAATCAAGTCTCTGTTATCAAGTTCTCAATTTGTAGTGTCTGGTTGACAGGTGAAGCATCAATACAGGATTGCACCAAAGTTAATCTCGTTTGCTGGTGGGAAAGAACCAAAGTTGGTGTTTGAAAATGGAGCTAATAAGGATTTTTCTCAAGCAAAGAAGACTGATGTTGTACTTCTCTCTAAAGCCAGCATAGATGCCGAGCTAGAAAAAATGAAGAGCATGAGCCGAGAGAGAAACCTTCCTTTATGATATACTTTCAATTTGCTCTGCATTTAGTTGTGCTATGTATAACAGAATTTGTCTTATCTACCTGAGGTTTTACTATGTTAATTTATTTGTTTTGTTTCAAGTAGATATCGCCTGCCCATGTGAGGGATTCTGCTTTTGGATATCTGTATTTCCTGCTTCAATGCTAGCTCTTCTAATGGTGTTTTGTGTGGAATCCCACCTTGGCTTTACAAGGTTCAATTGATATTTATTTTATATTTCTCTTCTTGAGTGAAATATATTTGGTGTAAAAAAGTGTACTTTCTCAATTATACTTAAAACGCGATCGTGTTCCTCCCCCTTCCCTGAACTGTTATAGTTGTTTCTTCGTTGGATTTCTGTACCCCCTAGAGAACAAAAATGGTAACTCAAAAACATCCCCTGAATACACAACAAATATGCAATTAATTAAGTGGGATTAATTAATCAAGTAGCTAACGTAATTATTTGATTATGATGATTAGGAAAATGACATAATAAAATTTAACTAACTCGACTCGACGTCGTCGTCGGTGCCCTAAAATTAAGGTCAATTTGCCATCAATGTTTCGGAAACTCAATGAAATTTACAATAATTAAATCAGGGTAATACTGGACACGAACACAGAATTTAACAAGCACTACGACATCGTCATATTTATGTAACTCACATATGTTTTACAATGCTAAAATAATGTAATAATATTATCTACTTTTTCTGTTACTTTTATGGCATAATCTAAATAAATACACAGGGCATAATTCCACCACCGTGCATAGCACGGTTAAACAATGCGCTAGTCTACTTATAAAGTTCCAACATGAGCAACTTAAATTGTAATGAACTACCCAAAATGCCCCCACTTCACGAAGTATTTTCCACCTCACCATCAGCCATTTCTAATGAATGTTTGCTTGGATGGCATTCTTGAAATATTAAGGCAGCATGAGGGCAATTATTTAAAAGAAGAATGAGATACTAAAAAAAGCGAGGAGGTCGATTTACTTGATTTCAGCAGCTTCTCCGCCGCCCTCCTTCTTGACGTGTACAAATCCGCCGCCACGCCGACCCACTCCCATCCTCTCCTCTTACCGACTCCACCTATTTGAGCGGACCTCCACCGCCGTAAATTATCCATCTTCACAAACGGTCTCCGGCCGCCCCTTTGATTATACCTATCCAAATCTTTTTCTTCTTCCCAAAACTTGTTCGCTGCCAATTCCACCGCCGCATACCCACCAGTCCGAGCACCGATTTCCCGCTCAATTAGTTTCGAGGCGGAATACATTAATTTCTGCACGTATCTGCGTTTTTTTCTTCATCTGTAAATTAATGGTATTATTGGGGTGTATGAGAGTCCGCGACCATGTTGAAGATGAAACACTTGTTGCGGAAGCTTCACATCGGCGATCACCACACTTCTCCGCCCGTGCTCGACCAATCAGCTCAAACAACGTCGTCGCAACTGTCGGTCTCGTCGTCTTCGTCGCCTTCCCCGTCGCCTGTAACCGATTTGCTGCCGCCAACATCGACTTCGGAGAAGGAGAGCTCGAGTAGCAATTTCAATTACCTCGAGGAGGAGTTCCAAAAGCAATTGGCGCTAGCAATTAGCGTTTCGGATCCAGGTCAAACTGGCGTTGACTCGGAAAAAGCACAAATCGACGCTATCAAGCAGATTAGTCTTGCCGTTCTCCTTCTCAAAGCATGGCTGAATTTTTATCGCTCCGATATTGGGTAAAATTCCATCTTTGTATCTCAATTTTTTAGGGATGATTTTAGGTGTTAATATCATTCATCATTAATTAGATGTTTAGCAAATATTTCTGTTCCACTATTATGATAATGTTGGGGACAATTGCGTGCAAAGTTGCTCCCTTCGCCGTTGCTAAATATTTTGGCATGTCATTAGAATGTCCTGGGGTGGATTCTTTTTAAGTAGATTATATCTTGCTCAAATCATTTTATATGTGCTGCATATGTGTTGTGAGATGGAATCATGCTTGAGAGTAATGCCTGGCATCTAAGCTATGTTATACGTGTCGTCCATGAGTTGTGAAATAGAATAATGTTTTGGAGTAATGCCCGGCTACTAACTTGTGGAGAAAAGGAAATTGCTTTATATTTCCAGTCATTGTTAATTTTCTTAATACAACAAAGCTCCTGGTATAATAGGAAGGATGCAGAAATCATGTCACGACATGCCATGTGAGGATGTCGTCTACCTTGCATATCCTCCCTTTGCTATCTAGTTAATTGAATGATTTTGATATTTTCCTTTTAGGGCTGATGATGAGCCTGTAGATCCGAAGAGGGAACTTGAAGACCGATGCAAGACACCATGCGGAGTATCAGGTGATTATGTGATTAACTGTTTGTATTATATCCTATGTAGGCCCTGCTTCACTATATTTATCGTCTTTTTGCTATAGTTTGGGTTTTTGCCTATGCGATTCAATTTCGCAAAGAAACTCGAACTTGACATATCTTGGTTCAAGGCCTAACGGATCAATCAGCCCGAGAACACAACAAAAGAAACTCGAACTGGAGAGAAGATCCCGACCCCCTACTCCTCCTGATTCAAGTATATCAAGAAGGCAGTCAAGCAAGCAGCAGACTGAGTCCAATTCTCCCGGTGGAAGACGCAGAGCGAAGCATATCTATCCTCAGAAAAGTGATGAGCAACTGAGTGAGGTCAGTGTTGAATCAAGAAACTCAACCCCTACTGAAAATGAGGATTCAGCTGAATCAAATGAGACCATCATACAGGGTTCTGGAAATGTCGAATTCGATAGTTCTGAAAGAGCTCCAGGGTCGACTAGCTTGCAGAGTTCATCATCAAAGGCTTCTCAATCTATGCAATCTGTCATGTTATAGAAGGTTAGTTGTACTTTTTAATCTTAAAACCCTGTAATTTGATATATTCCCTTTCTGAGCTTGGTTATGGGCTATTCAGAATTCTACCCTGATGCTATGTGAGGAAGAGGCAGCAGATATTGGTTATGTTCCTCCTGAGTACTCAAGCCCCATCTCTGTTCTCGACAATGCAGTGTATACGCTAGGAGAGTCCAATTCTCCTTCTCCTATTAAGTATACGGGGAAGACCCTCAAAGGTAATTTTTTGCTTGATATTGCATGCATTCTTGTGAAGTCACCAAATGAATAGTTAGAGATATGTTTCTATTAAAATCTTGCTATTGAGTCTTACTCGCACTGTCACACATGCTTTTCTGCATATCTATATATATGTGGATCATGTGAGAACCCATGAGAATTAAGAAGCATGCACAATCATTATATGTTTTATAGAAAAAAAAATTCCTGTCTATACAACGGATTATGCATTGTTCGAAGTTCTCAACATATCCACACCCTGTATGTATATATATATATGTATATATTTGTAGTATTATGAAATGGTTCCTAGGTAACATACCATATATTGTTGAAGTTGTAATTGTACCGAGGATAGCTTTCTTAATGTCTCCCTTTATCTCATTTGCGCCTACTTTGTGGTTTCTATCCAAGGGTTTATTAATATTTTTAACATAGTGAAACGGTTATATTTTTCTCTGTGTTCCTGCTTATGACAAGTTATGATAAGCACATTATTCATGTTGCCTGGAACTTATCATATTTGTAAACAAGAACTGTACTAGAGTATAGACATTCTGAGCTTTATCCTTTGAAATCTAGGAGTGAATCTGATTGTCTTTGTATTTCAGTGGATGTACCCATGGTTAACGAGAGGGATCCAAGGGCTGCAGAAGAATGCTCACCTGTGAGTTATGTTTCGAGCTCCGTGGAATCTGGTTCTGCATTTGATTATAACAGGAAAAAGCTTCAAAACATCGACAACTTAGTCCAGAAGCTGAGAAGACTAAACTCCAGCCATGATGAAGCGCGTACAGATTACATAGCCTCATTATGTGAGAACACCAACCCAGACCATCGATACATTTCTGAGATTTTGTTGGCTTCAGGCCTCCTTCTTCGAGACCTTGGTTCAGGCCTAACGGATTTCCAGTTTCATCCATCTGGTCACCCTATAAACCATGAGCTGTTCTTAGTCTTGGAACAAACAAAGGCTAGCTCAGAATGCATGATCAAAGCGACAACCCAACTGACGAGTAGTCAGAAATCATCCCTAAATGGTGCGTGCTTAATTGTTGCGACAACCCAATTTATTTTCTTTGTTGTCGGTCTCGTCGTCTTCGTCGCCTTCCCCGTCGCCTGTAACTGATTTGAGAATGCCAACACTCAAAATTTTCTAGAGTATTCTTCAAATTTACAGTCCTTAACTGCAATTTGTCTTCTTAAGTAGATCAAGACAACATTTTCTCAGGATTCTTGGATCTTCATGGAAATTATTGATGTCTTCTCATGTAGAGTTGAATGTGCTCCTGTAGTGTCTCAATCACTTGATTTACTGGATATCTAAAGCTACTCTTATGCAACTTTTCAATTGGCTATCACTCTGTTTTTATTCGTAGTTGTTTATATCTTTAGGAAATCCTAGGCGTATCTTACAGTGGTTCTCTGATTTTGCTGGTACTGGTTGCTTAGATCATGGAAAGGGTGCTAAGGCGTTGTCTCAATTTGCTTTTGTAAACCGGGATATTTGCTGGGAGGAGCTTCAGTGGAAAGGTAAACATGGGCTGTCCCCTGCCATGGTTGCTGCGAAGCCGCATTATTTCCTTGATTTGGATGTTCAGCGAACAGTTGAGAATTTTATTGAGTATGTGCCCATGAGTTTTCTGAGTCGTGAAAGGGTGGTAGTATTTTGATGATGGATGCAAAATACTTTGTTGATTTGTTTACTGACTTGATGTATGGGGAGGAACTAGAAGAAGTATGGGAAGTTATTGATGAATTCCTCATGGACCAATCTTTCTCTTTCTTATGCCATCACCTTCTAATCATTCTTGAAGAGAAAGATTTAAGTCTTTTCCTAGATTTGATACCAAAATATGTTAGACGAGAATCAGAACACGATCCTACACTTCAACTGGAAATTGTTCGTCGAAGATCACAATTGCAGAACGACATGCTTGTCCTTATACCGGACACGGACACAAAATTCACCGTACTCATATTTGATCAACTCGAATAAGAAAATACTTACAAGTGGCAATACAAAATGAGAATAATGTTTTAAAACAAGCACGATGATATCGTCAGGTTTATATACATATATTTTACAATGCTAAATACTTTTTACTATTACTCTTATGGTCTAATCTGAATAAATACACAGGGCATAATCACACCACCGTGCATAGCACGGTTAAACGATGTGCTAGTATGTATGAGATGGTCCAAATAAATGAGTCCTTCTTCAGCCCAATGCCCAACAAAAACTCAATAATATTACTATTAATTATTCTGTAAAATCGTTGAAAGAAATGTTTATCCGTTTCGACGTTCATCAAACTGGGAAAGGACTGTATAAATTATACTCCAGTAATCACAGAGCGTAATTGAATACAGTAAACCCCTTAATATTCTTGGTATCCCGCTTTCGGAAGCAATCTTCAATCCCTAAATCCCCAAATTGTCATTAATGCGACCTTGATTTTGGAAATATCTAGAAACAGTAATGTCAGAAGCGACTTCGCAGAGCGAAACTCCGGCGAGAGATTTAATCGGTGATTACTTCCTCGATCTCTGGTGCCATACATCCAAAACCTTAGCCTTAAAACCCGAAACCAGGGCCGAATCTGAATTCGACGATGAGGAGGAGGAGGAGGAATCACCGACGGCGCTGGACACGTTGAATAGCTCCGGCGGGTTCTCGGTGGTGGGCATCGACAAGCTGTCCCTGTCGTACCCGAACGTAAATTTGCACGGGCACGACGTCGGAGTGGTTCAGGCGAATCACCCCGCGCCGTTGAAGCGGCTGATTTATTATTTCGAGATTTATGTGAAGAATGCGGGGGCAAAAGGGCAGATTGCTGTAGGATTTACAACTTCTGCATTCAAAGTCCGCCGCCAACCGGGGTAATTTTTTCTCGGACACGCCGTTTTCGACATATTTAGGTTAATATGCAGTGGAGATTATTGCTCATCGTATGGATTTGGTGCTCTTGAGATTTTGCTTCTGTAGATGTTAGATTTAAAGCTTGTTCTTGTGGTTTTGTAGATTGTGTGTCGCTAAGATATGAAGTAGTGATTAGCTCTGGAAATTGATAATTACTTAGATGAGTGATGAGCAATGTTACTTTTTCAGCAGTTGTGACTTACTATTTCGTATAATAGAAGAAGGTTGAGGAAAAGAAAAGCTGGTCGAATTGCTAGGGTTCGAAATGTGATCAAAGATCTGTGCTCTTGGGAAGCACCAGAAAGGTTGTGCATTTTGTTGTTGCAAGAGTGTTGCTTGGTTGCGTCAGTTTTGTTAGACAGTCAATATTTCCTTCGAGAAAGTAGATAAAGTGGATCAAGTTGGTTCATTATATGCATGATTTAAGAATGAGATACAATGAATGCCTAGTTACCAAAGTAAACTTGGAAGAACAGTTGGCAATTTGTGGCTTGCTGTATTGTTGCTTTTGGATTTTGAGTTCGGTAATGATGCTTCTCGATTTGACAGCTGGGAAGCAAACAGTTGTGGATATCATGGTGATGATGGACTCCTATATCGTGGACATGGAAAAGGAGAAACATTTGGCCCGACCTTTACAACAGGTGATACAGTTGGTGGAGGTATCAATTACGCAACGCAGGAATTCTTTTTCACGTAAGTTAGTTGGTTGAAAGTGGATTTTCACTTTTCAACTAATTCCTAGTGCTTTTTAGGTACTGTTATTTTATCTCTGAGTTCTCTTGCCTTCTACCAGGAAAAATGGAGTCTTAGTAGGTTCTATCTATAAGGATGTCAAGGGTCCGGTTTTCCCTACTGTTGCTGTCCACAGCCAAAATGAGGAGTATGTAATCAATATTGAATATTTGTGTTCCGGCCTTCTTCGTCCATTGTTTGATATCTGAACACTGCTGCTTATTTTGTTCTGGCATTACATGGCCCTATGGAGTCATTTTAATGATTGCCTGATTGGTATCTATAATAATGCAACACATTAGTTACTTCTATTTCTAAATGTTGGTCGTATGGTGCTTGCAGGGTTACTGTAAACTTTGGTCAGGATCCATTTGTGTTTGATCTTAGAGTAAGTTTTAGTTTCTTTTCTTCATTGTTCCAGCATGAACTGAGCAAGTTGGATTCCTTTGAATTTGTTTCACCACTTATGCCTAATTCATGTTTGTTTGCATGATCAACCATCAAGGAAATACTTAATGAATTAGGAGTATTACTTAATTCTTAAATATAATGAGAGAACTTATCATGTTTTATACGTTGTCCGTCCCACAACTCTTGCTCCAAAACTTTTCGGCACGGTTTTAAGGAGAATTATTGGTTGTGTGTAAAGATGTAGGATTGTGTGTAAAAAGGGGGGCCCTTAAGTATAGTGTTTGTAATAATTTACTATTTTTGGAAATGGAGCAACAATTGTGGGACAGCCCGAAAAGGAAAGTGGAGCAACAATTATGGGACGGACGGAGTATAATCTTATCTTATATTCTTGGTTTATTTTAAACTTCTCATTGTTAACTGTATTCCTTACAATACAGCTAATGTTTTATGTTTCTGGAATTTTGATATAGTTAATGTACAGACATTGATTTGATTCACTATTCTGTTTCTTAACTTGAAGGCATCAGAATTAATTATTTTATCTTCAATAATTTCTACTTAATTGATTTTCACTTCTAATTTTTATTTATTTATTATTTTCTCTTCATATTTAGTCTTTACTAAAAAAATTGCGGAAAGAGAAAATTCCTTATGGGAAGGCGAAGAATGACTGTATCTTTTGGTAATCTGTTACTTATAAAATTATTTATTGCATCCATTGTTCAGACATATGAGGCAGAACAAAGAGCTAAACAGCAGATAAAAATTGACAATATCTCAATACCACAGGACGCCAGTTATGGGTAAGTTCAGTAATCTTTGTTACCAAAAAGTTCAATATTTAATGTTTCAATTATGATTGTCCATGTAAAACAATCTTAGTTTACATGTCTATCAATGAAATACAAATATCTGAATTTGTTCTGTTATTCACTTATTTGCATGAATAAGATGATTATCCGATTGAAATTCTTTTGAAAATTATCCTCAAATTTATTGATGCATTCTTCAATGCTGATATCTAAATCCGTAACATGAACATCCGAACAGAATGTCCTTAAGAGGTCAACTGATTGTTGCTGGTGTTTCGGTATCCAGGATAGTTCAATCCTATTTACAACATTATGGATATGAAGAGACTCTTGAACTACTCGAAGTTGCTGGCAAAGGTACCGTGCCTCCAATTTCTTTAGTCCCAGAAAATGGTGTTAGCGATGAGGACAGCATGTATGCATTAAATCAGAGGAGGACTCTTCGTCAGGTAATTGGCCTTGTCAATATCTGTTCTTTATTTTAATTTTTGGGACTGAATCACTATGGAATCATAACTTTTTCCTTTTCTCTTTTCTATAAAGTTGGTCTTAGTTTTTTGGTTAATTATATTTCAAGAAACATCATGCCTTAAATGTGAAATGTATATATATATATATGTATAGGGGAGGGTTCTTTAAGGAACACCTCCTTAACAAAGGAATTAGGAACAAATCATCTCCTTCCATTTTAAAGATGTGTGATCTAGATTGAAGGAGATATTTTTAATTTTTAATCTCTTATTTAATTTCATTAAGGGTATAAAAGTCATTTGATTACTTGAATTTCTTACTTTATTATTATATTTATTTTTATTATATTTGGAGTAAATTTTATAAATCCTTTAATTTTAAAAAATTGCTTAAATTATCTATGCATTTTATTCATAATTTTTATGCACTTTATTCGTAAATTTTTATGCACTTTATTTAACTTGTATGCACTTTATTTGTAATTTTTATGCACTTTATTCGTAATTTTTATGCACTTTATTTAATTTTTATGCACTTTATTCGTAATTTTTATGCACTTTATTCGTAATTTGTACACTTTATTCAATTTTTTATGTGCACTTTATTTGACGAAAAACATAATTCCCAGCAAATAATCTAAATCTCGTTCACCGTACAAATTCATCATCCCCAATCACTTTCTTCTCATATCAGAAGATATCCTAATTCTCCACTGGGACGACAAAATCTCAATGGGAAAGGAAATTGGCACAGATCAGAATTTATATGTAATTAATTAATCAAATCTGCAACAAACAATTCAATCACATCTCCCTTCCCAAAATATCACGACGAACAGTTGCCACATTCTCATCGGTTTCTCCGAACAACAGAGAGTGCATCATCCCGTCGTAAATCTTGATACTCTTATCCTCGCTCATACAACTCTCTGCTCACCTCCGGATCAGTCACCGCGTCGACACTCCCATGCATCACAAGGAACGAGATCTCAACGTCGCTCAATCTACTGCTCCCGTATTCCGTAACCCTAATCTCCATGAACACCAAATAAACTATATAATTGTCAATTTCACAACACAACCAATACCGATCCCAAATTCATGAACAACCACAAAAACCGCAACTTCATCCACAATTCAATCTACAAACTATTTATCTAAATCAATTTCTTCCTTAATTAAAAGATTGCAAATCCTAAAATAAATTAAAATAATTGGGGAAAATTTTCATTTGAAAAAATTAGGGCTTATCTCATGTCAGAGAATTCTCTGCAACACGGCGACGGAGGTTGTGGCTTAGTTCGAACAGATCATCGGAGCTCTCCCCTGCACGCGGCGGCGGTGGCTGAGTTCGAATGGATCGTCAGCGCCATTCTCTGCACGCGGCGGTGGCGGCTGAGTTGGAACACGTCGTTGGCGGTCCATCTAGCAGCGGCGAAGTTTCTTGCTAACACTACGGCGGCGGCGATAATGACTCACGGTGGAATTTCTATGAATGAAGCGAGAAAATTTTTGACGAAATCTAAGAGAGAGAGGAGAGAAAGTCGAAGACGAGAGCAGAGAGGAGAGAGGGTTGATCAATTAAAGTAGATAATGATTTATTAGAGAGAAATATATCTATTTTTACAAAATTGTCCTTGATAATGTTAGCAGTATTAAACAAATCTTTTTTGAACAAAATTCCTAATGTTGATCTGAACCATTCAGTTTTTAAAATGGAAGGTTAGGATTTGTTCCTAGTTCCTTCATTAAGATAGTGTTCCTAAAAGATCCATCTCCTATATATATATATATATATATATATATATTATCTATATATATATATATGTGAACATATGTAAGTATGATTAATGGGAAACAGTGACCCTGTGGGCTGCTTTGGAATGCCAGTTGCTGACTGCCTAACTATTATTGCAACTTGGCTTAACTGAACTCACATTTATTAGTTAATGCCCGGACGTAATGTCACTGACTTTTCAAGTCATACCTCTTTTTTGTTCCAGAATCAACCTTGTCAACCATTTTTCTACCCATGACATGCACCTACTTTGTATGTCCAATCATACTGTACTTACTCTTGGTGTTTCTAGTGAAATTTTCTATTTAAATGATTCATCTAAGACAAACCTTAGTCTTGTGGCGACTCTGCTTTTTTTTATATCTACCGTAATTGGCTTCAGAATTGATTTCTCTGAAATCCTGAAAATTTCTCTCTTCTTTTGAAGCTAATAAAGTCTGGCAAGATCGATGAGACGTTTTCTACACTTCGCCAGTGGTATCCTAAGATTATTGAGGTAAATGATCTTAAGATTCTCTTAACACATACATATGTTTTGTTATTTTATTTTTCTATATCCACATGTATGATATCTAAAAAATTGGTAATTAGGGGTTTCTTCTTGTTCTGCGTTATGTCCTTCTTAAATGTACGTGGGAAAAGACCTCCCGCCTCACCTCCTTTCTCTTAAATTATTAATGAGCTTGATCTAAGTCTGTATGAGTCTATTTCCTGGAAATAAATTTGCCAATTTGGAGTGGTATTGTTACTTCTACTTCAGTGTATGTAAATCATGTTGAGCTCCATTATGAGCAATGATATTTCTGCTGTCCATTTCCTACATAGAACCTTTTTTGTATTACTAAACTGTGTACTGCTTGCTTTATATTGTTAACCCACCCTGATAATTGTTCTACTTTCTGCAGGATGACACGTCAACCATTTGCTTTTTGTTACATTGCCAAAAATTCATTGAGCTTGTTCGGGTAATAATCTTTTTGTTTTCTAGTTTTTGGATGATGGATTTCATATGTTTATTAAATTCCTTCCTTCTATGAGAGGTTGCACCCATTTGTAATCTGATGTAGCTAAAGCTATTCTTTATGCTGTCATGCTTTCTCTATAAATAAAATGGGACGGAAATTTAAATTTTAAATATTTTTTGTTATCACTCTTGGTTGGATCCTATAAATCACGTTGGTGATCAGTTGATCTTTCAATGTAATATTGCAATTTCATAATCAAGTCTGATTCTGCAGGATGGAAAACTAGAAGAAGCTGTACTGTATGGGAGAAGTGAGTTTGACAAGTTCAAGAAGTCTTCAGCATTTGCTGATCTAGTTAAGGTAAGCTGAAGGGTATCCATATTTTTAAAATTAAAAAGTTGCTGCTATCAGTTTACAATCTTTGAGATGTCTTCTATTCGAAACATACTGTTGCATACAACGTTTACTATCTTCAAGAAAATGCACAACCTTTTCTAAGAAGCATGTATGCATTAAATTGGACGAGCTTCTTAGAATAGGCACAACCTATTCTAAGTTGCAAAATACCAGGCTTAAGCATACTGTTACAAAATAACAGTATGTCTTCAATTTGAAACATACTGTCGTACTCTCTGAAGATGCTTAAGCCTGGTATTTTGCAACTTCAATCTTTCGATCACTTTCTCACCCTCTCAACACAATACCAAAACTGTGTGTTGCACATTTTAAAGAGTTAGTGTTTGCAAAGCTTAGGGGAAGTTCTTGTTTGTTCTTATATTTTTGTATAGTAAGATGGTTTGGATATCTGTGACAAATATTGGACTAAGAGGTTACAGCGCCTGATATTTTCTTATGCTACTTGGTATGATCAATTCTTCTGGTAGGAGTGTGCTGCATTGCTTGCATATGACCAACCAAGCAATTCATGTGTGGGATACCTTCTTGGTGAATCTCAACGGGAGCTGGTGGCGGATGCAGTTAATGCCGTTGTATTGTCCATGAATCCGAACTTCAAAGATGCCAGCCTCTGCATGCACTCATCTCTGGAGAGACTAATAAGACAGGTTACTGCCTGCTTTCTGGAGAAGAGGTCTCTGAACGGTGATCAAGGTGAAGCGTTCCGATTGAGCCGAATTCTCAAGAGCGGTAAGAAAGGTTAAATTAGAGCGTGCTGAGATTGGTGATTGTACAGGTTTATATCTCTTTGGTTATGCTAAAACTATGTACATGAAGTTTATTTATATCTTTCAAACAGAATGTGTTCTATTGATTCCATTTGGAGTTGTGTTTTTAGCCTTGCTGGGTTTTTACTTTTTAGTGCGAAACATCTGTTGTGAAGTTGGATGAATTTTTTGGTGTAGTGATGAATACCTTAGGGAGATACTTTAAGTAATTTCATATCAAAACAAAGTGAAATTCATCAGAATTTGACTTACAAAGGCACCACCAACATTTGAAGTTTTTTTTTTTTTTTTGGACCGAGGGACCCAAGTTTGTAAAGTTATCTTTTGTGAACTACTTATATGCAAGAGCTTATTGTCATTACTTTTTTTTGAGTTTTTTTTATTATTTGCAAAATTTACCCGAAATAAGCAAGTTTTTTTAGTGACCGCATAAGAAATTTAGAATTTTAACTTCTTTAAAATTAAGCAGTTAAAATGTTGATATGCTTAATTAATCATAATTTTCAGAATTACTAAAAATATTTATTTTATTATTTAATTTTAAAAATACCAATTTTTGCTTTAAAAAAAGTAGTTTTTTTAATTAAAAAAACAACTAAGAAATACTTATAATAAACAGTTGAAAACACACTCTAGGGGGCTGTTTGATTTGCACAGATTCTAGTCGGGGAAAGTATTCTGATTCCTAATTATGAAATTCATGCGTTTGGTAGTATTAGTAAAATAATATAATTCCGAAAATTTAAAATTCCATGTTTGTTTTGATTTTAACAAAATTAAGGAAAATAAAAAAGAATCCTTAAAGCAAGGATTTTAGATAGATATTTACAGATTCTTTTTCCATAGATAAACCTAAGTAATCTTAATCCATAAAGCGAGGATTTTAATATATATCACAGATCGAATCCTATTAAGAACAGTATGGACGTCTATTATCATCGCTCCCTCTAAGAACGCCGCTAGCTATAATCTATTTCTTCTTCTTCATCTCTCGCCCTCGTCGTCTCTTATTCCTAGATCATTCTCGTTGCCTCTTATTCCCAGAGCATAATTCATCTATTATCTTTCTATTCCAGGTATTGTTCTGAATTTTTTCTAATTTTGTGTATATTTGACATTGGAAGAAAATCTCACATCCTCGGAAGAAACCCTAATCATTTCCTCCCAAATCATTACTCTTATTGATTTGCGTGTCTAGATTTATCGTTTTTCTGTTTTTGCTTAGATTCCAAGTCTCAGATTCCGAGGTCAAGATGGATGAAGAGTATGATGTGATAGTGTTGGGAACTGGCCTCAAGGAATGCATCCTCAGCGATCTTCTCTCCGTCGATGGCCTTAAGGTTTCCATTTTTTTTAACTTTGAATTGCTTGCACGATCAGCGATTAATTAGTAATCGCTCTTAGGTTTTTGAATTTGAATTTCGTGATGATTTGGTTAATTGTTTTTTCGATTCACTCTGCTGAAATGAATCACTTTTTTGATCATGTTCTTAGATTGGATTTCGTGTTGATTTTTGTGTTTGATCTAGTGGTATTGAGTGTTCCTGGTCTTAACGAGCAATAAATTTTCGTGTTGATTTTCGTGTTTGATCTATTGATTTTTTCAATTGCAAACTATATCTTTTTTTAATCTTTTTAAGTTGTATTTTTTTATTGTTAAATATGTTCTCATTTTACTAATTTGTAAAAAATAAGACTCTTAAATATTTTAAAAAAATAGAATCCGAACAATTTCCTTGTGTTTTTCAAACACTGGCAAGTAATCTATTTTTCGCATAATCACATTCCCCAAAATCATATTCCCTATCAACTTTACTTTCCTGAATTATTTTCCGTAGAATCATATTCCCCATAATCATATTCCCTAACAACTTTACTTTCCTGACAACTAAATGGGCCCTAGAGGGTGTTTGCAAATGCTTATATTAATCATTTATCTGTTTATTAATTGCATAAACATTTTTTAATATTTGAAAAAATTACTTATTGTGATAACTTCTCTAGAATTAAGTAATTAAACTATTTAATAAGCAGTTTATTTCAAGCAGTTATTGAGATGCATTCGATGCTTAAACCACCATATTTTATGTTGGTCCGGAGACAAATATCAGGTGTAGAGGGGGGGGGGGGGTGAATACACCTGAGTACCGTTTCTTTTTCTCGGTGAAGGTCAGCTGAAGCTGTTGGTTGCAACTGATGAACAGTGCCAAATAAACCTTCGATCACGGGACAGAGTGAGTCAACTACTGAGCTCTCCTACTGACTTTTGTTAGTACTTCGAAACTCAGTCGGAGACTTAAGTGTGCGGATAAGTGTGGGGCCCGGAGTCTGTCTCTTTTTGAAAACGTGTTTTCGCAGATTAAATTCTTTTGGCTGTGCGATTTTAGAAATACGTTTTATGCAAACTTATGATTTTCAAAGGTTTGTATGCAATAAAACAGTAAATAACACAAGCAGTTTAACGTGGTTCGGATACGCAAGATCCTACGTCCACGGTCCCGACAGAGCGAGATAACTTGTTGATTAGTCGAGCAAGTCTCAGCAAGGAAGCGTGCACGGGGACGGATCCTTCTAAGTTATAGTCCTTAGCGACTTTACAATTCAAACCTAAGTTCGAAAGGGAGCGAAAACAGTTCTCCAACTAATGAAGGAGTTCTTACAATAAGAACAGTTCACTAAAAATGAACTCCTTCGAATCTAAGCTATAAATCTGACAATGAGCTTAGGTAGAGAAGAAAGGGATCTAAAGACTCTAGAGAGAAGAACCACAAAAATATTCTAGTAAATGCAGATTCTTCGCTGGATGTTCTGATTGAGTTGCTAGAGTGTTTGAGAGCTTGAGCAATTTCCCTTTTTAATTTCGTGCTTCGCGCTAGTGGAGCTTCGAAATCTTCTCTATTTATACTATGAGCTATGACATATGTCCGTTGGAGACGACGATGCCACGTGTCACATGCTTCCAAAGAAAACGGCCATTAATTCGAACTTGTTGCAGCAGGGCAGTTAATTACTGTACATGAGAGCAGCTTTACTGTTTGGAGCAGGTAAGGCGTTGTCGGCTTCTCATTGGTCGAGGTTTGTGGTTGGTGAGAATGTCAGAGTTGACCGTTCAAACAACCTCGTATGATCTTCTACTGAACTTTTGAAAAGACTTAAGTAGTTGGGTCGCTTTCTGTCGGATACAGTAGACTGCAAAGTCTCTATCTTCTTCGACTGAGTCGGCTGACAAGGAATGTAACTTCTGAGTAAGTCGGTGGCGGCAACCGAAGGTACTGGGCTTGCATGAGTTCTTCTGTTGATGACTTATCAGCTGCTGGATTGGCTTCTACTGAGGTCTACTCAGCTGATGACTAAAGAACGCAAGCGATTACACTGATGACGTGGGGTTCTGAAAAGTATCTTCGACAGAAGATCAGTTCAACAATTACCCCGTACAGGACATAGACAAGAATATAAAAACGATTACAACAAGTCTAACCTATACATCAGCTAATCCTAACGACACACTAAACTACTGATATCAGCTCGGTTTTGGGATCTTCAATTCCATAGTACTACTATGATTTCCCCCAATTTTCTTTTAACCACGAACAGCTGAGTATCATCTACTGACTCATATCCAACAATTTCCCCCTAATTGATGATGCCAAAACCTCTACTTCTAAACTTTAAACATCTTGTAAGAAATGCTAACCTACTGACAGCAATTTCCCCCTTAATCTATCTGAGGAAAACAAACTGATATGATGACTTCAAAACATCAGCAGGTGAGAGATAGGCAAAATCAGAGAAACTGATTGTGAGTGTGTGTCAGATCACTTAGTGATCAGTTGTGAAAACACAAAGCAAAATGCTGTAAGACAATGAGTAATTGTCTATCAAGCAATAGGAACGATAGCATATATGATCAATAAATTACAGGTTCCTATCACTATTACAAAAGAGTAGAGAAGAGAAAACACTACTGACGCCTGAAGCCTTGAGTGCGCTTCTTGAAATCAGCAGATCTGTCGACAGGAGGTTGCAGACCATAGTATAGGTAGATTCTCTTCCTCAGTGTCTGGACATCCTCGTCGTCTCAGCTAAGTCGACACTCAGGTCGAAGCGATAAGCTGCAGCTCTGACCTCATCCTCTATTTCCTTTGTACACAGAACTCTGCGCGCAGTTCAGGAGGAGGGATGCGCCTGAAAGCCGGAGCTCTGAAAGGAATGTTCTCTCTCTTCATAATCTCCAGAAGTTGTTCCCTCAGCTCAGAGTTATAAATGAACAAAAACTTGTCAAAGGCTTGTTCGATAGTTTGCTCACTTGGATAGAATTTCCATACGTAGTAGCCTTTGATAAATTCCTCTTTGAGCTCTTCCCATTGATCATTAACCAGAGCAGGAACCCATTTATCAACATGAAGCACAGGGTCCTTTTTGACATAAGGCGCTCTTTTTCTTGATCCTCGTGGGATTTGTCTTCTGGGATCAGCTGCTGGCTTTTGAGATAGGCTCATCATCTTAGCCATATCAGCCATTCTCTTCTTCTCTCGAAGAGCCGCTGCCCTACAATCTCCTTTCCTCAGGTTAAGGCCTCGCAGCGTGGCTTCCCACGTGGCTCTATCTTCAGCTTCTTGCTCAGGTGTAAGATGAGTCTGATAGTGACTCTGAGCAGTAGCTTGACCTGTAGTAGAAAAAGTTTTTGCGAACTCCTCCTGAGCCTTTTTTCTTTTCTTCGTACACAGACTCTTGCTTCTTCTTTCCTCTGCCCTTAACAACTTTGCCCTTAGGCTTTTTAGCAAGTTGAGCTTCTTCCAGCTATCGCTCATGGTCCAGCTTGTCTTGTAGTTGTTGGGCTACACGGAGGTCGAAGGCCTCTTATTCCGCTTTAGATTTGAATTTTCGGACCGGGGAGGAAGGAGGAGTAGTAGCAGTAGCAGTCTCCTTCCCCGACCTCTGCAGAGGAGCCTGTTCTTCTTCAGACTCTTGCTCAATGAAGTGAGCAACATCTTCTATGTGGGCAGTAGAGATGAGATGGGGGTAGGTTCTAGAGGAAATTCAAGTAGCAGAACCCCTGAAGTATCTTGAGCATTAGCAGTTGAGGGTTGTTCTGCCTGAATACCTCCCCCCTGAGTCTGAGCATTAGAGGGTCCTTCCTCCTGACCACCCTCTATTATTTGGACATCAACCATATCCGTGTCAGGTTCTTCCTTCATAACACCTTCCCCCTTTTCGGCATCATCTGCCTTAGAGAGTTGGGTACGGATGGCTTGAATGTCTCTTTCCACATCGTGGACTGAATCCTTAATCAGAGTCGCTGTGGATTCGAAGTCCTTGACGAGATCGCAATATAATTCCAGTCATTTTCTTGATCAGCTCTTGATGTTTTAAGTTGTGCAGCTGACTCCTGACGGAGTTTCAGCAGAGCCGATCCCGGGATTACGTCAATTCTTTCCGAATAAGCTTGAGCCTGCATGCGTTGGGTAATAACTTTCTGAAGGCTAGAAGTGGCAATCTTATTCCTTTCATCGATTTCGAGCTTAACAGTTGCAAGAGCTTGAGTCAGCTGCTCTGAAAATATCTTCTCGCGATTCTCGGAGCAACGCTGCGACTCGAGCTTCTAGATCGATTTTCTGAGCTGCTAAGGTTGCCTCAATAATCTCCTGAAAGTTGGGTTGAGGAGTAGGTACTGGAGTCTTTGAGATGCCAGCAGCTATTCTGTCTAAGCTCTGTGTCTGAGCCTTAGTATACTTTGTCCACTTCAGATGGACGTCCTTAGCCAAAAGTCCGTTTTTCTCTCCTTGGCGTCAAATGGCTTTATTTACAGACTTTGAGGACACAGAACTGATAGGTTCTATCTGGTACGAGCTGGTTCCGAGCCTCTGCTCAGAAAACGTGAGGAGCTGCTCCCTACTGTACTTCGGAGCACCTTGAGTATCACCTGATGTATCAGGAAGTCGTGATTTGCTCTTCTCACGGGGAGTTGAACCCTCAGCAGAGCCTCCCAACTCTGTATCCTTGGGTGTCTGATCCTTCCTCTGATTGTTATCATCATCATCTTTCTTATCATCAGCAGGAGGAGATGGGGGTGGAGGAGTGTTACCAGGGACTGACTCTCGCAAGCTTAGAAGGTAAAGCATTGCGGCTCTGAGATCTTCAAGAGTAGCTAAGTCAGCTGGTTCTCCGTACCCTATTACTTCTTGTAGCTTCTGCTCCTCATCGAGCAGGTAGATAACTGAGTGGGTTTTGATTATGTCTTCTAGTATATCCCAACTCAGAAATCTAAGAAGCATTTGAACCCTAGCCCTGATGGCTATGTCGACTAAGTCTGAGTGCCCAGCGATCTCAGGAATATGATCGTGTACGTCAGCTGCGGCACGGAGACGAGTGGTGAGAATAGCTGTCCACTCAGTCGCAGTCTCCTCAGTTGGTTCCCTGATGTTGGATATGAGTCAGTAGATTGATACTCAGCTGTTCTAGGGTTAAAAGAAATTGGGGGAAATCATAGTAGTACTATGGAATTGAAGATCCCAAAACCGAGCTGATATCAGTAGATTAGTGTGTCGATAGGATTAGCTGATGTATAGGTTAGACTTGATGTAATGCTTATTATTTTGTCTAAGTCCATGTACGGGGTAGTTGTTGAACCGATCTTCCGCCGAAGATACTTTTGAGAACCCCACGTCATCGGTGTAATCGCTTGCATTCTTCGTCGGCGGTGATATCAAACTCGGTTAAAGATCCCGCATCGGTGGACCGGACCTCGGTAGAAGCATTCTCTACAAGCCGATGGTCATCGGTAGAAGAACCGGTGCAAGCAAGTATACCTTCGCAATCGACCAACCGACTATCGAAGCTCACTTTATCGGTCGGACGACTCGGCCGAAGAAGACAGAGACTTTCCGATCATCAGTATCCGACGTAAAAGCGACCCAAAGCACTTAAAGTCCCTTCAAATGTTCAGCGAGAAGACATACGAGGTAGTTTGAACGGTCAACTCGACACTCACCAACTACAAACCTCGACCAATGAGAAGCCGACAACGCTTACCTACTCTACACAAGTAAAGTTGCTCTCATGAACGGTGCATTAAGCGCCTGCCGCAACAAAGTTGAATAGTGGCCGTTTTCTTTGGACGCTTGTGACACGTGGCATCGTCGTCTCCAACGGACATATGCCACAACTCACAACTATAAATAGAGAAGGATTTGAAGATTTCACACAGAGGAATATATGCGAAATCAAGGGAAATCATTCAAGCTCACAACGCTCTAGAACCTTCAAGCTTATCCAGAGACGAACTAGTTTTCATAGAACACTTCTTGTAGTTCATATCTCTAGAGCTCTTTGATCCCTTTCTTCTCTAGACTAAGCTCATTGCTAGATTCATAGCTTAGATCCGAAGGAGTTCACATTTAGTGAATTGTTCTTGTTGTAAGAACTCCTTCTCAGTTGGAGAATATTCCATCCCTTCTAAACTTAGGTTTGGATTGTAAAGTCGCTAAGGACTATAACTTAGAGGGAACCGTCCGGTGCACGGTATCCCCGCCGAGGCTTGCTCGAGAATAATCAACAAGTTCTCCTGCCTTGTTCAGGACCGTGGACGTAGGATCTTGCGTATCCGAACCACGTTAAATTGCTTGTGTTCTTTTGTTGTTTTATTGCATAGCATTCAACTGACTTGAAAATCATAAGCTTGCATAAAATGTATTTTATAAAGTGCACAGCCAAAAGATTTAACTTGCTAAAATGCGTTTTCAAAAGAGACGACTCGGGCCTAACACTTATCCGCACTACGGTCTCCGACCGAGTTTCGTAATACCGACATCGGTCGGTAGAAGAGCTCGAAGCCGACTCACTTTGACCCCAGTGATCGAAGGCTTACTTGGCACTGTTCATCGATTTGCAAACATCGGCTTCACCGACCTTCACCGAGAAAAAGAAACGAGCTCGAGTGTATTCACCCCCCCCCCTCTACACTGACTTTTCGTCTCCGGACCAACAATTGGTATCGAGCACACGGTGTTCAACCGATCGCCGGTTACGAAATACTCGGTCCTCTCGAACCGATCCCGAAAACCGTTTTCACCGCATAAGCATCTTTTCAGCATCCTTATACTCTTACTCTTACAATGTCGATATGTCGGTATTAGGATGGTACCGATGTTCTCAATAGAGAACTACACGGTATGGCGCGTACGTATGGAGGCACACCTAACGTCACTCCACGACGGCATGTCGGATGTCCTAGAGTCGGGACCGATCATTCCCATGATCGACGGCGTAGTATTTGCCTGCCGGAGGAGGCGTGGGAGCACAAACCGGTGCTAAGGTTCCCAAAGACAAATTCGCCTTCACGCCCGAAGAAAAGAAGTTGCACAACCTTGACCGAGTTGCACGTAATGCCATACCGACTACGCTCGGTGACTCACATCTCGGAAGGGTACAAGATTGCAAAACGGCGAAAGAGCTATGGGACGCCTTGGCGCATCTGAGCCATGGAACCCCTCGGATCAAAGAAAACAAGCTCGAGCTAGAGCTTCGGAAGTTCGACGCCTTTGCAATGGAGCCTCCGAAACCATTGACGAGCCGAGTGTCGGATTCACCAATCAAGTCAATGTCATCAATGGGTGGGGAGGTCGTTCACCAACAAGGAGATGAACACCAAGATCTTGAGAGCGTTGCCCCGACGAAGTGGCTTCCATTTGCTACTTATTTACGTCGCTACGATCTAAATGCTCTAACTCCCGATGTTATATTTTCGTAATTAAAATCGGAGGAATTCGAGCATAGCCTACCCCAAAAGTGCTTAAGCGCTCCAGTGACACACGGTTCGACCACGCCTTCAAGGCAACGATCAGAATCAATAGGAGCCAAGCCTATTTCCTCAAGCAAAGCCGTGGCCACATCGGTAGCAAAGTCTTCGAGACTTCGAGGCCACGACCCGCCTAGCACCGATGGCTCTCAAATATCGAGAGGGAAAAGGAGAGAGTCGAAAGCCGAGGAAATACAACCGAGATTCTTCCTCGGGTAAGAAAGACTATCATAAGAAAGAAGAATCTAATCCTTCTACCGAATGCAAGAAATCGGAGTCTCCGCCGCACCGTCTAAAGACTCGTTGGTAAGAGCAAAGAGAACATCTACCTCGCTACAACCGCAAGAAGGAGGGACACTATCGCACGATTGTCCCGAACTCTCGGTTGCTCAAAGAGCGTAACGGCGAGCCGGAGAGAAAGAAATTCGCCGAGAGACGCGCAGCCTATATAGCCAGGAGAGATATTCGACAACTCAATTGAGGAGGATACATTCATGTATTCTTCTTAAGACGAAGCCGCGTTCGTCGCAGTTGAGGTCGCAAAGACAGGTTCTCGATGAGTCGGCCGAATACCGTCGATGGCGGGAGAAGAGGCCGAGGTAAATTCTAAACGCATTATTACCTCTTCTTCACACAAAGCACACAAGACACGTGCTCGGTCACGGATGATCCTCTAGATGTGGTACAAGCCTACGACGATCCGCTAGAGGAACAGATTCGGTGAGCAGAGTTCAAGCAGAACCATCCGGAGAACTTGAACAGGTAAAGGCCGAGAATCGGAGACTTTCTTCGATTGTCGGGTCTCTACTGAGTCAGTGGATCTAGTTGCGAGACTCAAGGAAGAGATTGAATCTCTTATGGCTAAGTCTCAGCTTCAAGAGACTCAGATCTCAGTTCTGACCAAGGACAATTCTGAGAAAGCGACTGAAATAGCCAAGCTCAGTCAGAAGCTCACAGACGTGCAGAATGACTATGACTCACTCAGAAGGAGTGACGAGGTCCGGAGAGGTTTGATGACCGAACAATACCGGGAGCGAAGGAGAAGCTTGAAAGCATGCTTAGAGCACAACGGCCAAATTCTGTGAAAGAAGGCCTTGGCTATACCCACGAAGCTTCTACCTCCAAAAGCTCAGCAACCCTGGCTGATAGGTTCGTCAGAGGAAAGGTGCAAGCTGCTGACACCACACCTCAGGCGAA
The DNA here is from genome assembly GCA_028984105.1 of Lavandula angustifolia. Taxonomy (NCBI): domain Eukaryota; kingdom Viridiplantae; phylum Streptophyta; class Magnoliopsida; order Lamiales; family Lamiaceae; genus Lavandula; species Lavandula angustifolia. Next base: position 5,446,517 of record CM054823.1, on the reverse strand, counting down.
AAACAAACAGAAAATGATTACACCTCGGCCGAGTAGCAACAAGCAGTGACCAAAGGTTCCGGCCCCGGGACACCGCGATCAAATTCGGGGGGGGAACCAAGAAGGTCGGATGGGCGTAACAGATACAAGGAGCCATTTGTATGAGCACCCGGCTCAAGACGGCTCGTACTACTATGAGCCCAGGGTCAGGAGAAGCGCTAAGACTCAAAAGAAGAAAGCGTCTGAACCCAAAATTATCAGCAGAAAGTCAGTATCTCCAAGTCCTGTGGAGAAGAAAGCTGATAAGGTTCAGAAGAAGAAGTTTAGAACTTCTAAGGTCCCGAGACAGATCTGGGTTCCGAAATCACCCACTAACCTGTAAGGACCCAACTAAACCAAAGGGTACCTAAAAATGCCTCTGTTTTGCGGGTGCATAAGGACCCGTGGATAGTGGACGGCCGCTCGAGACACATGACTTACCGTAAGAGCTCGCCGACCAACTACGTACAAGAAGATGGTCCTAGAATTGAATTCGGTGACAACTCCAAAGGCTACACAAGGGGATACGGAACGCCGAACATTGGGACCGCCACGGTTCAAGAGTAACATATGTTGAAGGACTTCAACATAATCTCCTTTCGATCAGTCAATTTCGTGATAATCTTAACGAGTAATCTTTGACGCCGGTTTACGTGATATTGTTGACAAATCTACGGGGAAAAACAGTGTTGTCGGGATCGCGGAAGAAGAACATCTATGTTGCAAATTGGAAAACCGCGGAACCCGAGGCTTGCTTGCTCGCACGGACCAAATCGGGTGACAAGTCGGGTTGGCTATGGCACAAGAGACTCGGCCACTCCGAACTTCAAGACCATGAACAAGCTAGTCAAGAACTCTAAAGTCGAGGACCGCCCAACGAATCGTTTATCAAAGACGGAAATTGTGAAGCGTGCACGAAGGGAAAGCAAACAAAGAGGAGCAATCCACCTATTCCGTCACCTTCCACCGATGGAATCCTTCACCGCTTCACATGGACTTATTCGGGCCGGTCTCTCCAGGTGACTATAAGAGGCAAGAAGTATGCCCTCGTCGTCATAGACGACTACTCGAGATATACTTGGGTCATCTTCATCGCCAACAAATCGATGTTCGGACCGAGTTACCTAATCTATCGAAGAAACTCGGTGTGGAAAAGAACATCAAGATTAAGAAGATACGCTCGAGACGGAGGAACAGAGTTTCTAAACTCGGTAGTTAAGACATACTTGCGATAAAGAGGGAATTCAAGCACGAAACATCAGCTGCGCGCACCCCTCGGACAGAACGGACTTGCTTGAACGTAAGAACGGGAACACTCAAAGAAGCAAGCAAGAACGCTCCTCGCAGATTCCTGGACTACCCTCAAAGTTTTGGGCTAATGCTACCGACACCGCTTCGTTACACTCGGAATCGCTCACTACCGACACAAAGCAACACATGAAGACGCCTTACGAACCGTGGAAAGGGAGAATTCCTTCTATTTCTCATTTTCATGTTTTCGGCTGTCCTTGCTTTATCCACAACAATGGGAAAGATCGGTTGAAGGTCTTTGATAGCAAATCTGATCAAGGAGTATTCTTAGGGTACTCCCGAGTCGATAAAGCCTTCGAGTTTTTAACTATCGAACTCTTTGCGTGGAGGAAAGCCCTCATGTTGTTTTTGATGAATTTGTTACCGAGAACGGGGAAAGATACAAAGTCAAACACCGAGGATGTCGGCAGCAAGCTACGGGATCTCGGACTAAATGACAAAGCGAAAAGATCCAAAGCATTGTTGGGATGATGAGTCGGAAGATGAAGAAATTCGGACTCGGCCAACAAGCAATGTAGCTAACCTAGTTGATTCTATCGAACGGAATCAACAACGAGGTAACTTTGGTCGATGAGGAAGCCCTCTGTGGTAACCGAGACCTCTACCGAGAATATAAACTCGGGGGGAACGATTAATGTTCCCGAGCTAAATGCCCCCGAACCACGGAAACTCGGTAGATCCTAACCTTCTTACCGAATTACTACGGTCACAAAACAAGATTACTCGAAATGCCTAATACACCTACCGACCGTGCGAAGTAGTATCGAAGAAGAAGCCCGACTCGGGCGTTCGTGGCTCGATGCTCATTCTTCATATCTTATCATTGGAGATCCATCAGCAACTATAAGGACGAGATCAAGATTAAGTCAAGGAGAAAGCTCACTTTACTCTTGTTTTTACGTCTACGTAAGAACCTCGATCGATAGAGGACGCACTTAAAGATGCTTGGACCGGGTCATTGCTATGCAAGAAGAGCTGAACCAGTTCGTCGAAATGAAGTTTGGGAGCTTGTCGACGGACCTAGACATCGGCACGTGATTGGAACTAAGTGGGTCTTCAAGAACAAGCAAGATGAAAACAACGTCATTGTCGAAATAAAGCTCGACTAGTTGCTAAAGGATACAATCGAGCGAGAGGAATTGACTTTGATGAAACATTTGCTCCGGTCGCGAGATTGGAAGCCATTCGTCTTTTCCTAGCTTATGCAACACATCGGGGATTTAAGGTATATCGAGATGGATGTGAAGTCGGCTTTTACGAACGGCGCATCGAAGGAAGAAGTCTACGTGGAACAACCGCCCGGCTTTCAGCGGGGACATCGAGTGTACGAGACTTAGGAAAGCTCGTATGGGTCAAAACAAGCACCCGTGGCTTGGTATGATACCCTATCGGACTTTCTACTTCGTAAAAGGTTTTCAAAAGGGGACGGTAGATCGCACCCTATTCAGCATAAAGTCGGAAGATGACATTCTACCGGTGCAAATCTACGTGGACGACATCATTTTCGGCCGCGAAACGAAGTCATATGTCGGCCAGTTCGAGAAGATGATAAAGGAGAAATTCGAGATGTCCATGATGGGAGAGATGAATTATTTCCTTGGATTTCAAGTAAAACAATCGGTGAAGGAATCTTCATCAATCAAGCCAAATACACTCGAGATCTTCTCAAAAGATTCGTACGTGATTCCAAAGCAAGCCGACCAAGATCCCCATGAACACGAACTTTAAAATCGATCTAGACAAAGAGGGAGCTTCGTTAACTCTACCGATTATAGAGCTATTATTGGTTCTTTACTTTATTTAACAGACTAGCCGACCCGACATAACTTATGTTGTAGGTGTATGCGCAAGATTTCGAGCGAATCCCAAGCGAAGTCATCTAGACTCGGCGAAGAAGATTCTGCGATATCTAAGAGGAACACCCGATGTTGGGTTATGGTATCCTGGCGATGATAATCTAATACCGACGAGTTATTCGATGTTGATTATGCGGGATGCGGGATAGATCGAAAATCAACTTCCGAACATGTCGGTTCCTAGGCAAAGCAAGCCGATATCGTGGTTTTCAAAGAAACAAAGCACTCGGTAGCTACGTCCACTACCGAAGCCGAGTACATGGCCGTAGGAAGTTCTTTGTGCCCGCATCCTTTGGCTTCGACAACAATTGAGAGATTATGGTATAACTCGGGATGAAGTGCCCATCTATTGTGACTCCACCGGTCGCAATAGCTATAACTCGGAACCCGGTTCTACATACCAAATGCAAGCACGTGGATATCCGACACCACTTCATCGGAGACCATGTCGAAAAGAAGGACATCGGGATGGAGAAAATCCATACCGACAAGCAAAGAGGCGTATATACCGACCAAACCACTAGCCGAGAACAAGTTCGGAGAACTATCGGTTGAGCTAGGTCTGCTAGATCCTACTGAGACAAGTCAGTAGAAGCCGACTACTGATAATAATATACTTAGCAACAATTGGTATCAGTATGGAATCAGCATGACAGGTCAGAAAACTCCTTACAGTGACTCTGTTGGGAGAGGCACACTGTACACAGCAAGGGGGAACATGGTCATCAGCACAACCATCCTCCTGATAAATGATGGTAACCAGCTGATAAGTTCAGCTGAAGAGGTTTGCGTAGTATCGTTACTTAATTTGTTCAGAAGCATGCCGCATTTAATGCATCAGTCGCTTACATTCAGTTGTTAAGGAGCATTTATTCCTTGCCATTTATTATGTTTAAAGTTTAAGGAAAGGTCAGCAGGACCCCTCGCCTGCGTAATTAATGCTCTCTGTCGCGCATTTAATGCATGTCTTCTCCATTACCTTTATTACGTATATCTATAATATTGGCGGCTATTGTAATCATTCCTTTTATAACATTTAATCTTAGCCGCCCCTTGATTTTGAAAGATTAAATTTGAACCGTGCGATTCAAACTAAAGATCAAGCTTAATATACAAAATCTTTCATCTTCCATCAACTCCTCACTTTTCACCATTTTTCATATTCTCAAGAGCTTATCTCGCAAATCTGTTTTCTTATCCAAATCTCTTAAACAACTTTGCTTTCGCATCTCTTAAAGCTCTTATACACGGTAATGTATCAGATATCTGCTAGCAATTACTAACTTACTCTATTTTCAAGTGCTAATATGTTGTTTTGCAGATTTCAATGGCGAACGTTCAAACACCAGACAACATTGAGGAGATTGTGGCTTCCAGGATTTTGTTTGAGCCTACTTTGGCCTTCCGCCAAGTGGAGATCTCTTTCCTTGAACCCGTGTTTGACGCTTTGGAGCGTTCAGGGTTGGAGATGCTGGTTTCGAAGCACCCCCGTGCTTATCTCCCTCGGCAGTCATTTGAAGTTTATTTCAACTGGAAATCTCTAGCGTCGGGAGGAGAGGAATCGTCCTTCTCTTATCAGAAGGAAGTCGACCAAGATGAGTGGGAGTCAGCTGTTCATACCTTCAGTATTCAAGATGCTCTAGGTCTTTCATTCGATCTTCCCAACTCCGGCATTTCTCCGATTGGATACAAGGAGAAGGAGATCAACGCATATGTGCGTAAATTTACGTGGACGCAAGGATGTGACGTTCAAAACAGCCTCTCCCGACGAATCCGTTGCTACCTCGCATGCAGGTCTAGCTTACGTGGTATCGCACATTCGACAAGTTCACTGGATCGTATGATCAACCTGTCCAAACCAAGGATTCGCTGATGATGGCAATAGACGATGGGGTTGAAGTGAACTGGGCCGAGTATTATACTACTCGGTGAAGGCACAGGCTCAGAAGTTCACCACATTACCCACTGGCGAGAGGAGGATAGCCAGTGTGGGTAAACTTCTATTCGGAACAAAGATGTTTGTTCTGATAGAAAGCATGGTTCAGAGGAACTCAGCTTTTGAGGACTCTAAGTACTTTGACAAGAAATCTATCAATTCCAGACGAAGGCTGGAGCTGAGAAATCCATAGGCAAGGGGCCGCCTGAGCCTAAGAGAGCAGCGTCAGCTCTGCCCCCATCAGTACAAGTGCCAAAGAAGAGGAGATTGGCCAAGACTCGACCTGCCGAGGTCATCGTTGCTCCGCCCGCCGGCCATACTAGCGTCAACTCCCCGCTTCACCTCCTCCCGAGCGGATCCGGGATTCGATATCTTGGAATAGAAGGAGCTACTCTGAAGGATAAGGTTCAGATAATCAGCTCCGAGGAAACCCAGTCGGACAGCAGAATACCGACTGAGGAGCCATCTGCTGAGTGGAACACCACTGATTCCACTCGTGCCCGTGCTACAGCTGAAATTCACGAGCTGATACCCAAAATCGCTGGGCACGCGGACTTGATAGAGATTGCCATCAGGGCACGCGCTCATATGCTACTGAGATTCCTGCACTGGGACATTCTCATAGACTTTTCAAAGAATCAGTCAGGGACTGAGTTGTTGGCCGAGGAGCAAGAGCTGCAGAATGCCATAGGCTTTGGCGAGCCCGCTGATCTGGGTTGTTTTGAAGATTTACGAGCTGCTATGCTCTACTTGCTAAGCCAGAGGGAATCAGCTCCAGGCAACACTCCCCCGCCCCCTTCTCCTCCTGCTGATAAGGGAGATGATGATGATAAGGAGAAGGACGAGGAACCCAAGGATGCAGAAATGGGAGATTCTGGCCGAGGGACAAACTCCCCGTGAGAAGAGCTCATCACCACCACCGCTACATCCGGTGAGGCTCCTAATGCCCCTAAGTACTCAAGGGAGCAGCTTCTCACGTTCTCCGAAAAGAGGCTCGGAACAAGCTCCTATCAGATACAACCAACAGGTTCCGTGTCCTCAAAGGCAGTCAACAAGGCGATCAGACGCCAAGGAGAGAAAAATCGCCTTCTCGCCAAAGATGTACACATTAAATGGGAGAAGTATACAAAGGCGCAGACTGAACGCCTGAACAAACTTTCGCGACGTCTTCAAACCACAAGAGGCTCCTTCTCGGCCCCGATCGAAGAAGATGATCGAGCGAGGCTCTAGGCCGCCCGTAAGATTGATCTGCAAGCTCAGAGTCAGCAGCTTCTTGAAGCTCAGCGCCTATCCTTCTCACAATAGCTGACTCTGGCCCTCAAAAGCATTCAAGCTCAGATGGATGAGCGTAATAAGCTGGCTACCACCTCTCTCCAAACAGCCATTAAACAACAAGCCGAGGCTCTCAAGACGATTCGTAAAGAGATGAGCGAATCCCATGATGCGGCTCTGCTTGCACCTTCGCAAAGAATCGGCCGCTCGGCCCATCGAAATTCGTGCAAGAACAAGAACTCGGATGGAATAGCTACACCGGTGTGGTGTCGACTTCGATACGACCGTTGATGAAGTCAAAGTTTCGTTGCCAAAGTGGTGAAGAAGTGAAAGAACTCCGTACCTCCCTTGGACTTATTGCGATGCCAAAAAGGGGGAAGGTAGTAAGGGGGAAGGTAGTAAGGGAGAAGGAAGTGAGAGAGTGGATGTTAGAAGGATTGAAGGAGTGATGGGGACGGTGATGTACCGCTTCTTAGCGTAAGGGTACGGGGAGGAAGGACCCTCCACGCCGAAGGACCCTCACAGACTCAAAGGGAAAAGGCACAGGAGGAAGGACCCTCTACTCGAACTGAAGAAGTCTCAGCCGCTCAGGCAAAAGACAATACTGACGAGGTACTTCTCCTTGAATTTCCATTACAAGCCACCCCCATATCCTCTTCTGCTGCACATATACAAGAGATCGCTCAGTTCTTAGACGAGCCAACAGAAGAAGAAGAGTCACAACAGCTGCCGCAGAGGCCGGGAAAGGAGACTGCTACTGAATCTCCTCCTTCCTCCCCGGTCCGAAAATTTAAATCAAAAGCGGAGCAGGAGGCTTTCGACCTCAGAGTACCCCAACAGCTGCAGGACAAACTTGATCAAGAGCGAAAATTAGAAGAAGCAGTTGAGGCAGCCAAAAAGCCTAAGGGCAAGGCTGTAAGAGGCAGAGGTAAGATGAAGGTAATCGGGACAGTTGAAGAGCAGAAGAAGAAAGCTCAAGAAGAATACGCCAAGGCTTCTTCAACTAATATCCCAACAACTGATACCCCAGCTACTGCGCAGAGTCAACCCTCTACGACTCATACGCCTACGCAGATAGCAGAAGATCAAGCAACGTGGGAGGCGGTGCTCGCTGGACTATCTAGCAGACATGGAGACAAGAGAGCAGCCGCGCTCCGAGAAAAGAAAAGGATGGCTGATCTGGAGAAAGTGCGAAGATTATCCTTTAAACCAAAGATGATCCGAGAAGGCAGATCCCGAGAGGATCTAAGTTCATCAGGGGCCCCCACATCAAGCAACAACCGATTCAGCACGTGGATAAGTGGGTGCCGGCTGATATGAATGAACATTGGGAGAGATTGAAAGAAGTTTTTATCAAAGGCTACTACGTATGGCGCATTTACCCACTCGACTGCTCAGCCGATCAGCTCTTTGAGGAGTTGGTTACGAGATTTGATGTTGAATTCAGTGAACGGCTGAAGCAAGTCATGGAATCACAGAATATAACCTTCCGTGCCCCAACTTTTCGACGTATTCCACCGCCGAGACTTGCTAATGGACTGCTGAGCACTAAGGACATAGAAAGAGAAGTGGAGGAAGCCGCCTACAGTCTGAGCCTGCTCCCTGAAAGGCCAGATGATAACTTGGAGATCCAGGAGATTCAAGCTAGAGTATATAAATACTATTACCTGGATCCTCTCGCCGAGAAATTCGCTGACTTCAAGAAGAAGACGCAGAAGTTCAAGAAGCAGCAGCAGTGATTTTCTCTTTCTCATTTTTTTTGTAATAGCATTAGGAACTCTGTAATTCTTGATATATATATCAGTTCCTCTGCTTGCTAGACAATTACTCATTGTCTTTCAGCCTTTTACTTTGTGTTTACACAACTGATCACTAAGTGATCTGACACACACTCACATCAGTTTCTCTGATCTTGCCATTCTCTCGCCTGCTGAAGTTTGTTTATGATTATCAGTTTTTTTTCCTCAGACGTTTGAAGGGGGAAATTGTTGTCAGTAGGACAGTATCTTTGATAGATGTTAGAGTATAGAGGTTTTGGCATCATCAATTAGGGGGAAATTGTTGGATATGAGTCAATAGATTGATACTCAGCTGTTCTAGGGTTAAAAGAAATTGGGGGAAATCATAGTAGTACTATGGAATTGAAGATCCCAAAACCGAGCTGATATCAGTAGATTAGTGTGTCGATAGGATTAGCTGATGTATAGGTTAGACTTGATGTAATGATTATTATTTTATCTAAGTCCTATACGGGGTAGTTCTTGAACTGATCTTCTGCTGAAGATACTTTTCAGAACCCCACGTCATCAGTGTAATCGCTTGCATTCTTCGTCAGCAGCTGATATCAAACTCAGTTAAAGATCCCGCATCAGCCGACCGGACCTCGCAGAAGCATTCTCTACAAGGCGATGGTCATCGGTAGAAGAACCAAGATACAAGCAGTATACCTTCGCGATCGACCAACCGACTATCGAAGCTCACTTTATCGGTCGGACGACTCGACCGAAGAAGACAGACTTTCCAGCCCATCGTGATCCGACGTAAAAGCGACCCAAAGCACTTAAAGTCCCTTCAAATGTTCAGCGAGAAGACATACGAGGTAGTTTGAACGGTCAACTCGACACTCACCAACTACTAACCTCGACCAATGAGAAGCCGACAACGCTTACCTACTCTACACAAGTAAAGCTGCTCTCATGAACGTGCGCATTAATCGCCCCGCCTGCAACAAAGTTGAATAGTGGCCGTTTTCTTTGGACGCTTGTGACACGTGGCATCGTCGTCTCCAACGGACATATGCCACAACTCACAACTATAAATAGAGAAGGATTTGAAGATTTCACACAGAGGAATATACGCGAAATCAAGGGAAATCATTCAAGCTCACAACGCTCTAGAACCTTCAAGCTTATCCGAGAGACGAACTAGTTTTCATAGAACACTTCTTGTAGTTCATATCTCTCTAGAGCTCTTTGATCCCTTTCTTCTCTAGACTAAGCTCATTGCTAGATTCATAGCTTAGATCCGAAGGAGTTCACATTTAGTGAATTGTTCTTGTTGTAAGAACTCCTTCTCGCTTGGAGAATATTCCATCCCTTCTAAACTTAGGTTTGGATTGTAAAGTCGCTAAGGACTATAACTTAGAGGGAACCGTCCGGTGCACAGTATCCCCGCCGAGGCTTGCTCGGAATAATCAACAAGTTCTCCCGCCTTGTTCGGGACCGTGGACGTAGGATCTTGCGTATCCGAACCACGTTAAATCGCTTGTGTTCTTTTCTTTGTTTTATTGCATAGCATTCAACCGACTTGAAAATCATAAGCTTGCATAAAACGTATTTTATAAAGTGCACGACCAAAAGATTTAACTTGCTAAAACGCGTTTTCAAAAGAGACGACTCGGGCCTAACACTTATCCGCACTACGGTCTCCGACCGGAGTTTCGTAATACCGACATCGGTCGGTAGAAGAGCTCGAAGCCGACTCACTTTGACCCCAGTGATCGAAGGCTTACTTGGCACTGTTCATCAGTTGCAAACATCAGCTTCAGCTGACCTTCACTGAGAAAAAGAAACAGAGCTCAGGTGTATTCATCCCCCCCCCCTCTACACCTGACTTTTCGTCTCCGGACCAACACCTGACGTCCGACTGTGTCTCCTCAGAGCTAATTACCTGGACTTTATCTTTGAGGGTCGCACCCTCAATGCCAGTATCAGAATCTAAAATCTGCTCTTCTTGAGTAGGAGGAGGAGTGGGTTCAATAACGTAGAGGGGCCGAGCAAGTGAGACCTCGCCTGGTCCGGGTCTTAGTCGGCCCGCCTCTTCTTAGGCACTTCGGTATGCGGGGGCAGAGCGGATGCTGCTCTCTTCGGCTCAGGTGGCCCCTTACCGATAGACTTCTCAGTCGCTGCTTTAGTATTGAACTTAATCAGTTTTACATCGAAGAACTTAGAATTAGCAAACGACGAGTGCCTCTGAACAAAGTTTTCTATGAGGACTGACATCTTAGTCCCATAGAGTAACTTCCCTACACTGGCTAACTTCCTCTCTCCAGTGGGTAGGGTAGTGAACTTCTGGGCTTGGGCCTTCATCTCCGAGACACAATAGTCGGCCCAGTTCACTTCAACTCCATCATCTATCGCCATCATCAGCTGAATCCTTGGCTTGGATAATTGATCATATGATCCAGCTGAGCTCGTTAGGATATGAGAGACTATGTAGGCTAGTCCTCTGTATAGGGGGAGCAGAAGGTTCTTCTGTAGAGTTGACTTGAATGATATGTCAGAGCGTCCGCAGAACTTATGAACATATGCGTTTATCTCCTTCTCCTTGTATCCGATAGAAGAAATACCATAGTCTGGAAGATCAAACGTCAGCATCAGCGCGTCTCTGACGTTGAAGATTCTCTGAGTAGTATCCCAACAGTTCTGATCTACTTCCTTCATATAGACGAAGGAAGATTCCTCACCTCCAGACGCGAGTGACCTCCAGTTGTAATAACCTTCTACCACTTGCCTAGGTAGATAAGATCTCGGGTGCTTCGTCACCAGCTCCTGAAGACCAGAACGCTCCAGAGCATCAAACACGGGTTCCAAGAAAGAGATATCAACTTGTCGGAAGGCCATAGTTGGTTCAAACTGAATCCTAGATGCCATTATCTCCTCTATATTCTCAGGGACTTAAGATGACGCCATTGAAATCTGCAAAATAACTTGTTAGCACTTGAAAATAGAGTAAGTTAGTAAGTATTCAGCAGGTTTCAATACATTACCGAGTACTAAAGAGCTTTGAGAGATGCAAAAGCGAGACAGTTAAGATGATTTTTGAGAAAGAAACTGAACGCTTGAAAATAACTCTTAAGTTGAAAATGACGAAAAGTGAGGAGGAAGATAGAAGATGAAAGATTTATATATCTGACTGATTATAAGTTTAGATCCAACGATCCTATTTTTAATCTTTCAAATCTATAGACGGCTGAGATTAAATGTTATAAAAGGAATGATTACAAAAGCCGCCTCAAACATAGACTTACGTAATAAAGGTAAGTGAGAAGACATGCATTAAATGCGCGACAGACAACATTAATTACTCAGTTTATGCGAATGAAAAGGTTTCCTACTGACCTTTCCTTAAACTTATTAATGGCGGGAAATAAATGCACATTAACTACTGACTGCGTGCGACTGATATAATAGATGCAGACATGCTTCTGAAAAGAAATTAAGTATATGATACTACGCAAACCTCTTCAGCTGAACTTTCGATCAGCCGGTTACCGTTATATCGCAGGGAGGATGATTGATGTACCGATAAGCACGTTCCCCCCTTGCCGTGTGCAAAGTGTGATTCTTCCCACCGAATCACCGTACGGAGTCTACCGACATGTCGCATCGGTTCCATTTACCGATACCAAATATTTCCAATTGTCTCCACGGATCGCTATCGGTAGTTGTCTTCTACCGATGCATTTCGGTAGGATCCGGTAGACCTAGCTCAACCGATAATTCTCTCGAATGTTGTTCTCGCCTAGTGGTTTGGTCGGTATGTCCGCCCTTTGTTTGTTAGTATGGATCTTCTCCATTTCGATATCCTTCTTCTCGACATGGTCTCCGATGAAGTGGTGTCGGATATCCACGTGCTTGCATCTCGTATGTAGAACCGGGTTCGAGTTATGGCAATAGCACTAGTGGAGTCACGGTAGATGGGCACTTCATTCTCGAATGATACCATAATCTCTCGGTTGTTGTCGAAGCCAAAGGATCCGGGCACAAAGCAACTTCCCAGCAGCCATGTACTCGGCCTTCGGTAGTGGACGTTGCTACCGAGTGCTCGTTTCTTTGAGAACCAAGATATCGCCTGCCGCCTAGGAACCGACACGTTCCGGAAGTTGACTTACGATCTATCCCGCATCCCGCATAATCGGCATCGAATAACCCGTCGGCATTAGATTATCATCGCCAGGACACCATAACCCAAAGATCGGGTGTTCCTCTCGAGATAGCGCGAGAATCTTTTTAGCCGAGTCGAGATGACTTCGCTTGGGATCCGCTTGAAATCTTGCACATACACCTACAAAGCATAAGTTATGTCGAGTCGGCTAGTCGTTAAATATAATAAAGAACCAATAATAGCTCTATAATCGGTAGAGTTAACGTAAGCTCCCTCTTTGTCTAGATCGATTTTAAAATTCGTATTCATGGGGATTTTGACCGGCTTGCCGGAGTCGCAGCCGAATCTCTTGAGAAGGTCTCGAGTGTATTTGGCTTGATTGATGAAGATTCCTTCGGTGTGATTGCTTCACTTGAAATCCAAGGAAATAATTCATCTCTCCCATCATGGACATCTCGAATTTCTCTTTCATCATCTTCTCGAACCGCCGACATATGATCTCGTTTCGCACCGAAAATGATGTCGTCCACGTAGATTTGCACCAGTAGGATGTCATCTCCCGAATTTATGTTGAATAGGGTGCGATCTATCGTCCCCTTCGAAAACCTTTTCGAAGTAGAAAGTCTCGATAGGGTATCATACCAAGCCCCGGGTGCTTGTTTTAACCCATACGAGCTTTCCTAAGTCTCGTACACTGATGTCCCCGCCGAAAGCCGGGCGGTTGTTCCACGTAGACTTCTTCCTTCAGTACGCCGTTCAGAAAAGCTGACTTTACATCCATCTGATAGACTTTGAAGCCTTGATGTGTTGCATAAGCTAGGAATAGACGAATGGCTTCCAATCTAGCGACTGGAGCGAATGTTTCATCAAAGTCAATTCCTTCTGCCTGACTGTATCCCTTTGCAACTAGTCGTGCTTTATTTATGACAATGACGTTGTTTTCATCTCGCTTGTTTTTGAAGACCCACTTGGTACCAATGACATGCTGATGTCTAGGTCTGTCTACAAGCTCCCAAACTTCGTTTCGAACGAACTGGTTCAGCTCTTCTTGCATGGCGATGATCCAGTCAGCATCATTAAGTGCGTCCTCTATCGACTGAGGTTCTTCTGTAGACAAGAAACAAGAATATAGTGAGCTTTCACCTTGATTAAATCTAGATCTTGTTCTTATCGTTGCTGATGGATCTCCAATGATAAGATCTGAAGAATGAGCATCTAGCCATGATCGTCTGAGTCTGGCTTCTTCTTCTGATACAACTTCAGCAGAATCAGTAGGAGTGTTAGGCATTTCAGTAGTACTGTTCTGAGATTGCAATATTTCAGTAAGAAGGTTAGGATCCACTGAGTTTCTAGGTTCAGGGGCATTTAGCTCAGGAACATTAATTGTTCCCCCTGAGTTTATATTCTCAGTAGAGGTCTCAGTTACCACTGGGGCTTCCTCATCGACCGATGTTACCCGTTGTTGATTCCGTTCGGGAGAATCAACTAGGTCGCCTACGTCGATCGTTGGTTGAGTCCGAGTTTGTTCATTGTCGACTCATCATCCCAACAATCTTCGGATCTTTTCGGCTTTATCGGTAAGTCCGAGATCCCGTAGCTTGCCGCCGACATCATCGTATTTAACCGTGTATCTTCCCCGTTCTCGGTAACAAATTCATCAAAAACAACATGAGGGCTTTCCTCCACACAAAGAGTCGATAGTTAAAGACTCGAAGGATTTACCGACTAGAGAGTATCCTAAGAAAACTCCTTGATCGATTTGCTATCAAAAACCTTCACTGATCTTTCCCATTATTGTGGATAAAGCAAGGACGACCCAAAAATATGAAAATGAGAAATAGAAGGAATTCTCCCTTTCCATAGTTCATATGGTGTCTTCATGTGTTGCTGAGTGAGTAGTGAGCGATTCTGAGTGTAGCAGGTGGTGTCGGTAGCATCGGCCCGGAACTTCGAGGGTAGTCCGGGAACTGCGAGGAGCGTTCTTGCCGCTTCTTTGAGTGTTCTGTTCTTTCGTTCGGCAAGTCCGTTCTCGCCGAGGGGTGCGAGCAATGATGTCTCGTGTTTAATTCCCTCTTTATCGCAAAGTATGTCTTAACTACGAGTTTAGAAACTCTGTTCCTTTGTCCGAGCGAATTCTTTGAATCTTGATGTCCTTTTCCACACTGAGCTTCTTCAGCAGATTGGGCAACTCAGTTTGAACATCAGATTTATTGGCGATGAAGATGACCCAAGTATATCTCGAGTAGTCGTCAATAACAACGAGGGCATACTTCTTGCCTCTTATAGTCACTGGAGAGACGGGCCCGAATAGGTCCATGTGCAGCAGCTGAAGGATTCCATCAGTGGAAGGTGACGGAATAGGTGGATTTCTACTCTTTGTTTGCTTTCCCTTCAGACATGCTTCACAATTTCTGTCTTTAACGAACGATTCGTTGGGCAATGCTCTGACTTTGGAGTTCTTGGCTAGCTTGTTCATGGTCTTGAAGTTCAGGTGGCTGAGTCTCTTGTGCCATAGCCATCCTGACTTGTCACCAGATTTTGTATGCTAGTAAGCAAGCCTCAGGTTCTGCGGTTTTCCAGTCTGCAACATAGATGTTTTTCCTCCGCGATCCTGATAACACTGTTTTCCCTGTAGATTTATCAACAACATCACATAAACCCGGCGTCAAAGATAACTCGTTAAGATTATCACGGAATTGATCGACAGAAAGGAGATTATGTTGAAGTCCTTCAACATATGTTACTCTTGGAACCGAAGCGGGCCCCAATGTTCAGCATTCCGTATCCCCTTGTGTAGCCTTTTAGAGTTGTCTCCAAACTCACTTCGGGACCATCTTCTTGTACATAGTTGGTTAGCGTGCTCTTCGATATGTCATGTGTCTTGAGCAGCCCACCGTCCACTATCCATGGGTCCTTATGCACCCGCAAAAACGAAGCATCTTTAGGTACCCTTTGGTTCGGTTGGGTCCTTACCGGTTAGTGGGTGATTTCGGAACCCAAATCTGTCTCGGGACCTTAGAAGTCCGAGACTTCTTCCTCTCGAACCTTGTCGCCTTTCTTCTCCACAGGACTTGGAGATATTGACTTTTCGCCGATGATTTTGGGTTCGGGCGCTTTCTTCTTCGAGTCTTAGCGCTTCTCCCGACCCCGGGCTCATAGTAGTACGAACCGCATCGAGCCGGATGCTCAAACAGTGGCTCCTTGTACTGTTACGCCCATCCGACCTTCTTGGTTCCCCCCCGAGTTCGATCTCGGTGTCCCGGGGCTGGAACCTTTGGTCGCTTGTTCGCTTTGCTCGGCTGAGGTGCGATTACTTTTTGTTTGTTCTTCGCCTGAGGTGTGGTGTCAGCAGCTTGCACATTTCCTCTGACGAACCTATCAGCCAGTGCTTCTGAGCTTTTGGAGGTAGAAGCTTCATGGGTGTAGCCAAGGCCTTCTTTCACAGTAGTTGGTCGTTGTGCTCTGAGCATGCTTTCTAGTTTCTCCTTTGCTCCCAGGTATTGTTCAGTCATCAGTTCTCTCCAGACCTCATCACTTCTCCTGAGAGAATCATAGTCCTTCTGTAGGTCTGAGAGTTTTTGACTGAGTTGGGCTATTTCAGTCTCTTTCTCCAAATTGTTCTTGGTCAGGACTGAGATCTGAGTCTCTTGAAGCTGAGACTTAGTCATAAGAGATTCGATCTCTTCCTTGAGTCTCGCAACTAGATCCACTGACTCAGTAGAGACCTAACAATCAGAAGAAAGTCTCTGATTATCAGCCTTTACCTGTTCTAGTTCCTGGATGGTTCTGCTGAACTCTCTGCTCAGCTGAATTTGTTCCTCTAGCAGGTTGTCATATGCTTGTACTATGTCCATAGGGTCATCCGAGACCGAGCAAGTGTCGTGTGTGTTGTGTGAAGAGGAGGTTATATTAAGTTTAGAATTTACTTCAGCCTCTTCTCCGGCCATCAGACAATGTTCAGCTGATTCCTCAGGAACCTTCTCTCCGACTTCAACAGCTACGAATGTAGCTTCATCCTCAGAAGAGTACATGAATGTATCCTCTTCAATTGAGTTGTCGGATATCTCTCCGGCTATGTAGGCCTGCCTCTTCTGGGCGAATTTATCTCTTCGGCTCGCCGTTCGCTCTTTGAGCACCGAGAGTTCGGGACAGTCGTGCGATAGTGTCCCTCCTCCTCCTTGCAGTTGTAACACGTGGATGTTCTGCTGTTTTTTCCAGCTGAAACTTTTGGTGGACTAGCAACAGGCTCCGTGTTCCTGCATTCAGTAGAAGTGTTAGATTCTTCCCTTTTTGAATATTCTTTCTTACCAGGGGGAGAATCTCTGTGATATTTCTTCAGCTTTCTGACTCTCTCCTTTTCTCTTTGGTATTTGAGAGCCATCAGTGCGAGCCGGTCAAGCACGGACATTTCGGATGTCTTTGTATCTGCAGCAGCCACTCTTGCCTTCTTGGAAGAAATCTTTTTGCCTCCAGTTTTGCTGACTGTTGCCTTGAAGGCATGATCGATTTGAGTGTCAGCTGGAGCACTGGAACACTTCTGAGGTAGACTATGCTCAAATTCCTCCGTCTTTAATTCTAAAAATATAACATCAGGAGTTAGAGCATTAAGATCAGAGCGACGTAAATAAGTAGCAAAAGGAAGCCACTTCTGTCGGGGTAGCGCTCTAATGATCTTTGTGTTCATCTCTTTGTTTGAGAACACCTTTCCCAGCCCGTTTATCACATTGACTTGATTCGTAAATCTGACGCTCAGCTCGTCAATGGTTTCACTGGGCTCCATCGCAAAGGCTTCAAACTTTTGAAGCTCTAATTCGAGCTTGTTTTCTTTAATCTGAGGAGTTCCTTGGCTCAGTACAGCCAGAGCGTCCCAAAGTTCTTTCGCCGTTTTGCAGTCCTGCACCCTGTTGTCAGTATAGCATTTCGTGCGACTCGGTCGAGGTTATGCAGCTTTTTCTCTTCAGGCGTGAAGGCAGATTTGTCCTTGGGAACCTTCGGACCGATACGAGCACCTTCACCTTCCACTTCAGCGAACTAAATGCTGTCTATCATTGGAATGATGGGTCCGGTCTCCAGTACGTCAGTCATGCTGTCGTGCAGCGACGTAAGGTGTGCCTCCATTCTTACACGCCATACCGTGAAGTTCTCTATTGAGAACATCGGCACCATCCTGATACCTGACATGTCAGACATTATGTGTACGAGTATAAGGATGAATGAAGATATGCTTGTGCAGAGAAAACGTTTTCAAGGATCAGTTCGAGAAGACCAGTATTTCAGAATAGGTGGTCAGTTGAACACCATGCGCTCTGATGCCAATTGTTGGTCCGGAGACAAATATCAGGTGTAGAGGGGGGGGTGAACACACCTGAGTACCGTTTCTTTTTCTCGGTGAAGGTCAGCTGAAGCTGTTGGTTGCAACTGATGAACAATGCCAAATAAACCTTCGATCACGGGACAGAGTGAGTCAGCTACTAAGCTCTCCTACTGACTTTTGTTAGTACTTCGAAACTCAGTCGGAGACTTAAGTGTGCGGATAAGTGTGGGGCCCGGAGTTTGTCTCTTTTTGAAAATGTATTTTCGCAGATTAAATTCTTTTGGCTGTGCGATTTTAGAAATACGTTTTATGCAAACTTATGATTTTCAAAGGTTTGTATGCAATAAAACAGTAAATAACACAAGCAGTTTAACGTGGTTCGGATACGCAAGATCCTACGTCCACGGTCCTGAACAGAGCAGGATAACTTGTTGATTAGTCTGAGCAAGTCTCAGCAAGGAAACTGTGCACAGGACAGATCCTTCTAAGTTATAGTCCTTAGCGACTTTACAATTCAAACCTAAGTTCGAAAGGGAGCGAAAACAGTTCTCCAACTAATGAAGGAGTTCTTACAATAAGAACAGTTCACTAAAAATGAACTCCTTCGAATCTAAGCTATAAATCTGACAATGAGCTTAGGTAGAGAAGAAAGGGATCTAAAGACTCTAGAGAGAAGAATCACAAAAATATTCTAGTAAATGCAGATTCTTCGCTGGATGTTCTGATTGAGTTGCTAGAGTGTTTGAGAGCTTGAGCAATTTCCCTTTTTAATTTCGTGCTTCGCGCTAGTGGAGCTTCGAAATCTTCTCTATTTATAGCTGTGAGCTATGACATATGTCCGTTGGAGACGACGATGCCACGTGTCACATGCTTCCAAAGAAAACGGCCATTAATTTGAACTTGTTGCGGCAGGGGCGGTTAATTACCGTACATGAGAGCAACTTTACTTGTTTGGAGCGAGTAAGGCGTTGTCGGCTTCTCATTGGTCGAGGTTTGTGGTTGGTGAGAATGTCGAGTTGACCGTTCAAACAACCTCGTATGATCTTCTCGCGAACTTTCGAAAAGACTTAAGTAGTTGGGTCGCTTTTCGTCGGATACGATGGCGCAAAGTCTCTCGTCTTCTTCGACCGAGTCGGCCGACAAGGAATGTAACTTCGAGTAAGTCACCGTGGCGATAACGAAGGTACTTGGGCTTGCATGAGTTCTTCGTTGATGACTTATCACCGCTTTGGATTGGCTTCTACTGAGGTCTACTCAGCTGATGACTGAAGAACGCAAGCGATTACACTGATGACGTGGGGTTCTGAAAAATATCTTCGACAGAAGATCAGTTCAACAATTACCCCGTACAGGACTTAGACAAGAATATAAAAACGATTACAACAAGTCTAACCTATACATCAGCTAATCCTAACGACACACTGAACTACTGATATCAGCTCGGTTTTGGGATCTTCAATTCCATAGTACTACTATGATTTCCCCCAATTTTCTTTTAACCACGAACAGCTGAGTATCATCTACTGACTCATATCCAACATTTTATAAAAATACCAAATATATCTATTTTATTGTTGATTCTAAAAACTCTCTATTTTTATTTAAAAGCAATTGTTTCAACTTTAATAAGTGATAATAATCAGCCGCCATTGCAATTGGCCATCTATTTAAAAATTTGGATCAAATTATTTTTGCATTGTTCTAGGCGCATTTTTAATGTTCATTCAACTATTACTGGTTATATAAAATAAGCAGCAATTATTAAATTAGCAAATAAAACTAAACTCATTTTTTAAAAATTCGATGATCTCGTATATTTAAACATGTACATACATTAACGATCTTCTAACCCATTTTTGATATCTCAACACATCTCCCATTAATAAGGATCCTTTATTAATGGGACATGTATTGGAACATCCAAAATGAAATAAAGGATCATCACTGCTATGTAGTATATATAATTTGAACTTATATAATTTTATCCTTTTACCGTTAAACGTGAATATTTTCAAATTCAACTAAGTTGAGTAGAAATATTGAAGTCAAAATTTGAGATAAGCTCAATTTCAAAGCTATAAATTAGGCCATAAATTTTTGACTCAATTATAAATCTTGATCCAATAAATAAAATTAGGATTCTTGAATTTCTTTTCGTTTATATTAGGCAAGATCTTGTCAGTACACATCTTGGGCAGTCACTCAATTCTTATTTCCATTTAGATTCTTTTATATTAATATTAGTATTTTATACCCTATAAATACTCAAAAGTGTCGTATAAGAAGAGTAAAGAAGCAAATTAAGCATGGCTGCTAAACCTACCAGTAGAGTTTGTTCGTGTTCTTGGGCTCTTCTCATCGGTATATTTGTTTTAGATTTTCTATTTCATATCATGATATCATGTTTCCGATTTCGTATTATATATCAATATTTTATATACCATGATATATTTTTCACACTCTCTCATCATTCATATGGATATGGTGTTGTAGCAATTGCTGTGATAGTGGGATCAAATGTGGGATTTGCAAATGCAAAAGTCTGTCCATTATACTGCATACCCGATGCTTTTTACATGAGTTGCCCGTCGTCTGGTGGGCAGCTCCAACCAATCTGCAATTGCTGTATGGCTTCACCCGGCTGCAAGGTTTATAATGCCAACGGCACTTTGATATGCTTGGGAACTTAACCGCCCGCCACTCTAGAATCATATTTTGTCTCCTATTCCAATCTCTTTAGGGTATGGGACGATGTAATTTTCATGTTTTGAAGCTACAATTAGTAACATATGTTATATTCTCGGTTTAATGATACGTCTTATTTTAACGAAGTTATTCAATTATCGATAAATGAATATTTATTACTTTAAAAATAAATTTAGGATGTAAAATAAGTTAAATGTGTGTATTAAACAATTTTTTAAAATAACTTAATTGTGTAAATATTAAAAAATATAAAAAAATTAGTATTTGCTTTAGTAAAGTCATGTTGAAAATAAACATTGAATATACATTAATTATAAAACAAGTCATTATTCAATTTTAGAAAAACTCAATAATTTTATAAAAGAACGGTCATATACATAAAAAATGAAAAGTTTATTTTTGCTTATATTAAAATTATCCAAGAAGTATGTTTTCGGCATTGCAAGATTCGTTCAACAAAAAATGATCTACTGAAACTAAAGTCCTTGAATTATATGAAGATCTCAAACATTAGGTAATGTCATCTCTAATTTACGCCACAAAAATGCTATGAATGTTGAAGATCTTTTAGCTATCGAGAATGATGAAATTATGGAATTACCGATAAATGAAGAGATTATTGGAACACTTATGAACGGTAATGATGATGAATAGGTCAATCCTAAACGAGATGATAGTATATTTATTCCAATTATGTCATTAAAATGTTTATTTCAAGCAATAACCACCTTAAATAATTTTTAGCTAAAACAAAAGCAAAATATTCAGAAGTTATCTATACTTTGCAGAAAATTAAGGATGATAATTTTGGTTTAATGGGAAGAAAAAACAACTATGGAAGCCTATACTTATAAGAAATTATTATTGTACTACTGTAGTATTATAATTGTCTATATATATTTTCTGAAATCAGTAATTATTATTTTATATTTTTGTTGGGACCTTAATTTAAAAAAAATATTTCTTAATGCATTTAGCGAAATTATTACTTTAATACACTGGCCCAAGTCGGGACTGGAAGAAATTATTATCTTAGCGAGGTTATTACTTCGTCGAACATTACTTCATCGAGGTTTAACTGTACGTAATTATTCCCTCCGTCTCATTACTTATATCCCATTGGGATTGGATACATAAATTAAGATAGTGGGTGTAAAGGTGTAAAATTATATTTTAAAAGTATAAATGAATTGGCACACTTGTTTAAATTGATTATGGTCCGACATGGGACATAAATAATGGGACAACAAAAAAAGATAAGTAAAACGTAAATAATGGGACGGATGGAGAATTTTTTTGCTAAAGAATTAATATTCTTGAAAATGTTGCACGGAGATCCTTCTCAACTAATTTTACTGTGTGTGGATCAAATATGCTAGGGAAGAGTCCATGTAGTCTCTATATTGCAAGATTAGAATTTAGTTGTGTATATAAAAGGAAAATATAATCTTATTGATAAGTGAAAAGGTTGAAGGGTTTGGGCAGGGACGTTAAAATTAGTCTAAAATGATTTAGACGAACCTAGGGATGGCAATGGACCGGATTTGGACCGGATCCTCCTCGGTCCAGATCCAGCTCCGAGATTTTTTACTTTGATCCAAATCCGGTCCAGATCCATTGGATCTCAAAAAATGAGATCCAGACCCAGATCCATTAGATCCACAGGGTCTCGAGTCTAGACCCTGATCCATAAGTTTTTTTAGCTAAAATTAAAAAAATTCTAAATCAATTAAAATTTAACTAATTTAATTAGTTCTACGATAATACGATAATCTATAAGAGCATTACTATCATTAAAAAAAAATCAAACTACTCATGATATTATAAAAATATTACAATCATCTATAAAACTATGATTTTCTCTCTAAAAAAAACTTCCAAATTCGTGGACAGTGGGTACTCAATCTCCTCCCTCTTTTAAATTTATTAGATTACTAGTTAAGTATTTCAAGCTCAACAAATAGTATAACGTGATATTTTAAGTAGAATAATATAAATATAATATTTTAGATATGATAATAAAATAATATTTTAGTTATAAAAATGGCGGATCTGGACCGGATCCGAATCTCAGATAGTAAAGTCCAGATCCAGATCCGTAATTTTTAAAATTAGTCCAGATCCGATCCAGATCCAATGGGTCCAATTTTTTAAGATCCAGATCCAGAAAAATGGATCTGAATCCACGAATCTGGACCGGGTCCAAGATCCATTGCCATCTCTAGACGAACCCAAGCCACAATATTTTGGTTTAGATTGGATTAAAAATTTTAAAGATAAAAAAATTCGGGATTTATTGACCCGCCCAAATCGAAAACCAGGTCGATTAGGCTTTTAGCCTAAGCTCATGGCTATGGGCTAATCCGCCGTTAATCTTATTATTTTATAAATATCAATTAATAAAATAGTTAGGTATTTATGTTGTACGGACACTTCAAAAACATCAACGTATCATGTCGGATATGTGTCAGACACTCGGACATAATAAGACACTTCAATTGCCGTGTCCAATAGATTTATTATATACACATAACATCTAATTCTAATAAAAATATACAAAATTAGTTTTTTTTGATTTTATATTTTTAAATAAATTAGTGCCCGTATCGTGTCCTATATTTTTTTAAAAATATCGTGTCCCGTGTCCCGTATCGAGTCACGTCACGTGTCCCGTATCCGTGCAACCTAATTAGGTACTCATTGTAGTAGTATTTTCAATTTCAAAACAAATTCTTGTAAGTTTAATTCATACTAAAAGCATCAATTTATTTTACATTGTTTAATTAAAAATTATTAAATTTAATTTTTAAATTAAATATTTTAATATTTAATTTGTGGTCTGGTTTGGTCCGCCGGATACCTAACCAAAAATATCAGAAGCGAAATAAATAACAGAAAAAAAAATAAAATTCTATTGCCGAAAGAACACAGGCCGTATCTTTAATGTAACGAATCTTATCGCAATAAATCAACTTTACGACTCTTGGGAAAACTTTGTTACTTCTGACTTTGACTTTGTCTGGTGCATTTATACAAGTAGTTGAATAAATTTCTATTACGATAGAAATCGGAGTGGACAAGTCTTATGTGACGATTTAGGAAGCGAATGAAAGCTGACTTAGTCGTAAACAAAATGAGGTTCTGCTCAAATGTCACAAGTTTCTACTCTTAAAAATCGATATTAAAAGCAAGCAAAATGACTTAAAGCGAGTGGGAATCATGGAAGCTGCAAGTAGTAGACGTTACTCCTCGCCTCTTCTCCTCATTGGTATGTATGATCAGATAAAACTACTGCAATTCTTCTTCTGTTTCTCTCTCTCTCTCTCTCTAATTATTTTCGCTTGTTTAACATAGCAATGGTGGTGTTGGGATCAAATCTGATGTGTTCAAGTGCCTGCCCACAATACTGCATAGACAGTGGTTACATGATTTGCCCGTCGTCGGGTTCTCAGAAGCTCCAGGCACCCTGCAACTGCTGCTTTGCTCATCAGGCTGGTTGCAAGATTTATGAAAGCGATGGGACTCTGGTCTGCACTGCAACTTAGGGAGAGATAGTATATGCTCTATCTGTGTATCAGCAACCAAGAATGAATAATGGAACGCATCTACATGCATTGTAGCTTGTGTAATAACATCTTATCAATAAGAAGTTGCATTTCATAGATAAAAATACTGAAGGTATCAATGGTTTCTGTCCCTACACACAAGTTCACATATCTAAGAAATCTACTAGCTACTATCTCATGTGTAGTCAGCGTGTAAGAAACTAGAGCAGCCAAATTTTAAAATGGACTCAAATGGAAAGAACAAGTTAGATTAGCAGGGTAGAAAAGAAACCATTGTCCTCAAATCAACTGTTTGTAGCCAAGTGGGTCGCATTCTTCTCCTCCCTCGCGTTCCTTCCTCTTCAAAGAAGCTCCGAACCAAGAATCTTGTTCACGCAGAGTTGAGTCTTGAGAAAGAAAAGGAAACAATCTAGGCCCATCATTATTTTTCCCATCAAATTTGGGGGCATAAGCTGAGACACTGCCACTGCTCTGTTCATGAAGAAACTTTGTAAGGGTGTTATAGGAGTTGTGAACTGAGCCAGGAAAAGTGTTACTATCGTGATAATATCTGGATGGTAAGGGATGATCTCTTGAACCAAAATGAAATGGGGCGTTGGTAGAGTAACTGTGAGGGGGTAAAGTTTGTGGAGCTACTCTCTGCATAGCTTCCATTGAGTGGAGAATATGTGGTGAAGCCATAAAGGTATGAGAATTGTTAGCCATATGCTGCATGGTTCTCAAATCGGCAAAATAAACGTGGCCAGGCCAGTGAGCATTGTTCGATCTGTCTGCTCGTGATGTACTCGTATCCAAGTTCAAGTCTACCAAGGGTGAGTCTTCTGATTTAGGTTGGATAATAGGTTGAGTAGAATCATCAGCAGCATCATAGAGGCAATTGAGATCAATCCAATGGCTTTTGCCTTGCTTTTGATCATCTTCTGAATGACAAGTATCTTCTACAAGAGCAACATTGAGGTCGATTCCTGTAAAGCGCTCAGTTTCCTTTGGCCTCTCATCTCTAGAACATGTTTCTCCGTCCAAATTCTTCAAACGAGCGGTAGGATGAAAAGCACTAGTTTCAGCCGTACCCTTCCATCCTAGCCCGCCTTCAAATTTCAATGGTCTCATAGGCCGGCCACGAGGTAGTCCAACTTTTGCTACAACTTGTATTGCACTAGATGATACAGAAGCAACAACTGGATGAAAAGAATCATCCAACTCATTAGGAGTAATGTCTTCATTCAGATCAAATCCAACAACTTTATCTTGATCTTCCACAGATTTCTTACCACATTTTGTCATTGAAGAATCTGCAGATTCAATCACCCAAGATTCATCCTTACTTTTGTCCATCTCTAGCAATTTGCCTTTCATCGAGTCATTTGGTGAGAAACATTTGACATCATTAGTCTTTTCCAAAACTTCTACTTCAGTCTCATCATCCCAATTATGAGAAATCTCTCTTTCTCCTTTACTGATCATTGATGAAGAATGGTTTCCATCCATTGCCAAAACCTTCACACTATTCCTCACGTTTGTATTTCTTCTGGCCTTCCTAGCAATTTGAGCAGATACACCAGATTCAGAACTGGCCGGCTCTTCACGGCTGCAGTCAAAGGTTTTAGAATTAGAACTATCCATGGAGCTCCCACAGTTCCTGAATAAGTAAGCTTCTCTAGAAGCTTCCTGATAGCTTTGATTGGAAAACGGAACTGGAACCACGACACTAGAGTTCGAACAAGAAGATTCGGTTGTGTGTTGAGAATCATGCATCGTTGTTTTCAATCCATCTT
Organism: Lavandula angustifolia; assembly: GCA_028984105.1. Lineage (NCBI taxonomy): Eukaryota > Viridiplantae > Streptophyta > Magnoliopsida > Lamiales > Lamiaceae > Lavandula > Lavandula angustifolia. The sequence goes on along the minus strand of CM054823.1, from coordinate 5,420,877 downwards.
GTGTCCTCCCTGCATCCATCTCAAAACTTCCATTCACAGGAGTGAGATGTGTCTCTGTGCTAGTCTCACTCTTCACCGGTGATGATTGAATATCAGCCTCAAGACATCTTGAGCTGTTCTCGAAGGCCAGAGTTGATCTGTGTTTGCGGTCACTATCCATTGATCCAGAAGCTTGACCACCGGATAACCTTGATGATAAAAATCCCATCCCTACATGACCACATTCTTTGATATCCTTGCACCCAGGAGATGTATTCATTTCAACAATCTCACCCTTTAGGTTAGCCATAAGTCGCTATGCAGCTTACTGAACACTAGTAAAAAGAATCAAGAACAGGGGATAGTCATACAAGAATTGCATCACCAGAAACAGAGCAATTAAAGAGATGATGTGTCTGATATCTAAGAAAAAACTATATATGTGCTTTTCATTCCTAGTTCATGAGTAGAGAGAAGGCTACAGACAATATCTTAAATGGAGTTCAAAGGTGCATACATGTATAACAACATAGATCAGCAAGAGAAGGAAAACAAGAAAACCCTAGAAAGGGTCTAAGGAAACCAAAACAAATGATAAAAGCAAAATGCATAAGACATGAAGCAAAACAAAAAGATGAAATTCTTGGGATCTAATCTAATAAAACAGTCCAAGAGTTGCATATATAGCCCAATCTGGACCAAAACTTTACTTTTACAACAAGAATTTCAAGAAAGCCATGAATTTGAACAGAAAATCAGATTTTTTGTGCATCATAAAACATATTAAGGTTGCCAACAAACCTGAGAAAGAGCATAAACATAGGACTGACGGAGATCTTGAAAGGCTTCAGCTTTTCAGTCAGAAAGCTATGGGAGAGAGTAAAGGGCCAACGAAAGTCAGAGGAGAAAACACTAATAACTAGGCAAGAGAATCCTTTCACTATGTTTTTCCTCTATCTCTCCCTATGTGAAAGTCCTACCAAACAAGACTTTAACACTCAACTTTTCATCGGAAAAAACCCATGAAAGAGACAGAAACGAACCCGGTTGAGAACATGGCTAAAAAACAAGGACACAATCAAAGCACGTATGCCCATAATAGCGAGAGAAATTTTATTCATTGCACCTGGCGTGTAAATAAAAAACAGATCTTTACCAACGAGAGAGTTTTGTTTGGTCGTGAATGGCGCGGGATGGAATGTGATGGGCAGTGTGGGGAGCGGGTCCCACACGAGCTCTGCAGCCACTGACGCCCACCAGTGACAGGTGGAGCCCACCTAAACAAACTGACCAACGCATCAACATCATTAATAAAGCAACAAGAATGATGAATTGAGAGGTCTTAATTAATATACACTGTTGCTCAAAAATATTACAATAATAAATACATATATAGTTATACACTAAAATAAAATACAAATTTAATTTTTGTAGTACATTTTTTTTTTGTCATAATTACAGTTGGCGTTGGTGGTTGTCTGGCCCGCGCATATTCTGTTAAAAGATGTTAGAAGGTCGATGGAAGGAACGAAAGAAAACAATTTCCTTCAAAAAAACTGTAATTTTTATTGAAGGGCCAAAACCCCTCGGCCCTGATCGTAGCCGAAACTCACCAAGCGAAAAAAATTGAATTTATTACTGGAGGGTCGATACCTATCGGCCCCGCCATCGGCCCTCCATCGGCCCCTAACCGCAATTATTGTTGGCCGAAAGATATAACCGTTGTCAAGGCCAAAATTCACCCAGCACCCGAAATTTAGCCACCACTCGTAATCTTGCTACCGCCTCCCAGACGACCGTCGCCGACTAGACGCTCGCCGCAGACCGCCGCAGTCCGCATATCGCCGCCGCAGAATGCCCATCGCTGTCGCCATATCTTCCAGCGAAATTCAGGTTCGTATTTGCTATTCTTTATCTGAATTTCAATGATTTGTCTTCTTTTTCGATAGAGTTCATGTTAGAAGCCACAATTCGTTAATTGAATTGAAGATCTTATGCGTTTTCTATTTTCGGTCATTCATTGTATTATTTCCCGGTGAATTGTGTTGAATCGGCACTTATAGACGAAATTAATGTTGAAATTGGTTTGGTCTATGTTGAAATGTCGAATTTAGGATGAATTTGCATTGAATTGCGATTGCAGCGAGCCTTTATGTTTGATAAGATCTTTGCAACCGGGGCCAATGGAGGGCCGAAGGAGAGTATACTCCATCGGCCCTACCTCGGTTGAATTGTGCATAAGAGTCTCTCGGTCTTGGCTGGATTTCGGCTCATCGGCCCTTCCTTCAACCCTCCCTTCTTCTCTCAATCGGCCCTCTTTACTAATTAATTCATTTTTTGTACAGCCTGCAGCCCGATTATGTTCGACTACCGGTTAGTAAAAAATCACTAAAGTCTTTACATATTGGAGAGATAGTTTACCCGAACTGATTAAGAAGACTATTTCGAGACAGAGGTAATAACTTAGTCCAACGGTTTAGAAACGGACAGTTTGAACATATGCTGAGCTGGAGATTTTTGTTCTGTAATTTTACAAAATGTCATATTTTAGTTCTTCAACAAAGTGTGTCGTTCACACGTCTTTTCTGTTCAATAATTACCGTAAAAGGATCAATATCGAACATTTTGTAAAGTTAAAGAACAAAAATCGGATACTTACTAAAATTTAAATATTAAAATAACACATCCATATTAAAAAACAAAATATTTTCTGGGTACATTGAATGCATACTCCCATCATGTGTGTATATATATAGATAGACATTGTATCTTTATCATATAATATAATGTGTGAGTGAGAGAGAGAGAGTTATTTGATTGATGACTGATGACCACATTATAGGATTAGGCCCTTCTCATGTTCTGTTTCATTTATCTAAACTTATAATAGAACCCACATCTAATTAAGTGAACAAGACGAAACAAAAATTAAGAAGACAAACTTGAGTAAAAGCAAAACACGTGTTCACTTTGGACTAATTCCTCAAAACCGAATCTGAAGCAGCCAAAACAAACATTATCGTCTTGCATCCTCGACTTATACGATGATCCAAAAATCTAGGATATTCCGTCGACTGATAGCAGAATACTCCAGAAAAAAAAACACACAAAAGAACCTCTGTAGCTCTTGCTAACTGATCGCCAACAAGAAGCAGCGTCAAACACAATGAAATCCTGCTGAGTTTGGACAATGATAAAAGTGACAAATATGGGCCTCACGGCCTCAATTTCGATCTACATTCTGACAAATATGGCCCACACGGCCCACACTTGTTTACACCTATGTTGCATGTACACGTCCAAAAATCTCAAACTTATTGTATTAGGCGCGTGTCAGACCTCCCAATATGATATGAAACTTAAATTACTATTGTCTTATACATTTCAATAAACATGACATCTAATTTGATAAAATTAATTTTATTTCCTTTTTTTAATTATCTCATTTAATTGGTTTCGTTTTTTTAACTTAAATACTCTTCTAACATATTTAGTGACTACAATTTTAGTTGGGTGATGTGCATATATACCCACTTTTAATTGGGTAAATGCAAATATACACACTTTCTACCAAAAATGCATATATACCCATTGTCTCTTTTTTAACCTTGAAAAGTAGGAGTAGACATAGCCTGCGCATGGCAGGCCATGACTGTGATGTTCCAGCTGACGGCCATGTGCCTTGACTTCCGTCCCCGGCCCACCACATCAAGGCCATGTGCCTTGAATTTCGTAACACCCAGCTGAAGGCTGTGACACCTGCGCCATATTGATGGCTTTGTTGACTGTCCCAGCTGTCACACCTGTCTTGAATTCCGCAAAAGTTTAATTTATGGTCAGTGTTTAATTTCGTCTGAAGCAAAAGTTGCCTCTACCACCCGGAAAAAAAAAATTGATTGCTTTGAATGGTCAGTGATTAATTTCGCATGCTCAGTGTCCCACCTGCGCATGTTTAATTTCACATGCATAGTACATTTCCGCATGCATTATGGCAGTACAAGGCAATTATTTTGGGCATATATTATTTAATTAATTGTAATAATATTTGAACTCAATTATATATAAAGAGGTACATATTCATACATTTTCACTTCATAGAAACAAAAGATTTAGAGAGAATTTTTTGGCCAAAATTTCGGATATCTCTCTAAAATATTTCGGAAAAGTTTTCGCATTCAACACTAGGAAAAGTGTTCAACTTCGGAAAAGTGTTCAACTTCGGAAAATGTATGTCGTAATTTTATCTCTCTAAAATATTTCGAGATTATAGTTTGCAAATTTAGTCCATGTAAAATTCCGAAAATCAATTCGAAAATATTTCGAGATTATAGTTTGGAAAAGGTATGTCGTAATTTTATCTCTCTAAAATATATCGAAAATTCCAAATTTAGTGCATGTAAATTACGATAATTCCGAATTTTTTTAACGAAAATAGGGTTTTTATAGAAATTAATAAATTTGGGTTTTTTTAAATTAGGGTTTTGTAAATAAGAAATTAGGTTTTTTATACGAAAAATTAGGGTAAATTACAAGAATTCGAAATTTTTATAAATAGAGAAATTATGGTTTTTATAAATAGAGAAATTAGGGTTTTCTATACGAAATTAAGAAATTACGGATTACGGATGATAGCGTTCAGAGATTCGGTTCTTCGTGTTGTTAATTTTGTGATTTTCTGACGGAATTACGAAAAGAAATTGCATTTAATTTTTTTTTTTTTTTATTAGACTCGATTTGAATTCGAAGATTTATTTATTTATCTGGTTTTCTGACGGAATTACGAAAAGAAATTGCATTTAATTTTTATTAGACTCGATGTGAAATACGATTTGAATTGCACATGACCCATTTTTTTGTCTGGTTCTAACAACCTTATCTAACAATTCGAAAGAAATTAAGAAATTAGGTTTTTCTATATGAAATGGAAATAAGAAATTAGGGTTTTCTATACGAAATTAAGTAATTAGGGTAAATTCCGAAATTAAGTAAGTAAATTAGTGTAAATTCTGAAATTAAGAAATTAGGGTAAATTCCGAAATTAAGAAATTAGGGTAAATTAAGTAAATTCCGAAATTTACCCTAATTTCTATACGAAATTAGGGTTTTCTATACGAAATTAGGGTAAATTCCGAAATTAGGGTTTTTGTAAATTCTTAAATAGACGGTTTTTGTAAATTAAGAAATTAGGGTTTTTGTAAATTAAAAAATTAGGGTTTTCTATACGAAATGGAATTAAGAAATTAGGGTTTTCACTACGAAATTAAGAAATTAGGGTAAATTTCGAAATTAGGGTTTTTGTAAATTCCAAAATTTGGTAATCAATTCGAAAGAAAATAATAAATTAGGGTTTTCTATACGAAATGGAATTAAAAAATTAGGGTTTTCTATACGAAATTAGGTAAATTCCGAAATTAGGATTTTTGTAAATTCTTAAATAGACGGTTTTTGTAAATTCCGAAATTAAGGTTTTTTTAAATTCCGAAATTTGGTAATCAATTCGAAAGAAATTAAGAAATTAGGGTTTTCTATACGAAATTAAGAAATAAGGGTTTCTAAAATACACACTTTTTCCGAAATTAGGGTTTTTTGTAAATTCTTAAAAGAGGGTTTTTGTAAATTCCAAAATTAGGGTTTTTGTAAATTACGAAATTAGGCTTTTTGTTAATTACGAAATACAGATTACGAAATTAATGTCATGATATACGACGTTTATACTTATATGTAAATCACGAGGCACACGAGGCACGAGGCACACGATAAAGTCAAGGACATTGGTCCTGAACGGTGGGCCCTATCGCACTGCACTTCTCGGCGTTACTGTTTTTTGACGTCAAATTGTGCCGAGTCATTCAACGCAAGGCTATTGTGGGCTCGACGTCTGCCGATATGTTCCCTAATTGATACCGTGCGGTTCATCATGGAGAGTTGGTTCAACGAGCGCCGGGCGAACATGCATGCTCACGACCATAGCCTAGTCGAGGTTGCTAAAAGGAAGTTGCAAGAGCAGGTTGAAAGAGGACGCACGTATCCAGTGACGATCGTTGGCGATGATGTTTTTACAGTAAACGATGGGGAACAGTGCTCCCTCCCTCCGAAGAAATATCAAATGTGCCAACAGTGCTCCCTCCCTTGACAAGAAGATCCGCCGGTCGGCCGAGGTCACGCCGATACAGATCTGGCCTAGAGGCAAGCGCCGGTACAAACAGAATTGACATAAATTCATTGAAAAACTACCCAAGTTACTTTAAATAGTAGTCTTGCTGTTTAAATTGACGGTTTTGCTGTTGTAATAGTACTCTATCCGCTACTTTGTAAATGAGGTACCTCATACGTATGGGTTTTGTGCAATATCTTATTACTAAACATCACTAAATAGGGATTAATTACATATTCCATTTTCGTTCTCCGTATATTTTGCGTATATCTCCGTATAAATCAATATACTACGATATCTTCTAAAATACACATTTTATACGGAGAACGAATGCTTTAGTACGATTCAAAATGACGTTATTTAGTATATTCCGAACTACATCTCTGCAAATTACGTATAGTCCCCCCGTGTGACGATGTAACAACTTTATACGTACCTTGGACGAATCGCTTTATTTTGTTTTTAAATTGTTTTAATTGAGAGAGTATGAGAGAGAAAACTATATAACCTACTTAAAATGGTAATCTCTATATTTAAATTGGAAAACACTTGTACTAATAGTCCTCTCTCAATTTACCTTCCATATCATAGGTAAGATATACAATTGTGAGAAATATTTGTCAAAATAGAGAGAAAGATTGACACATATATAGATTTATAGTAATTTCTAAATTTAAAAAAACAGAATTGACATAAATTCATTGAAAAACTACCCAAGTTACTTTAAATAGTAGTCTTGCTGTTTAAATTGACGGTTTTGCTGTTGTAATAGTACTCTATCCGCTACTTTGTAAATGAGGTACCTCATACGTATGGGTTTTGTGCAATATCTTATTACTAAACATCAATAAATAGGGATTAATTACATATTCCATTTTCGTTCTCCGTATATTTTGCGTATATCTCCGTATAAATCAATATACTACGATATCTTCTAAAATACACACTTTATACGGAGAACGAATGCTTTAGTACGATTCAAAATGACGTTATTTAGTATAGTCCGAAATATATCTCGCAAATTACGTATAGTCCCCCGTGTGACGATGTAACAACTTTATACGTACCTTGGACGAATCGCTTTATTTTGTTTTTAAATTGTTTTAATTGAGAGAGTATGAGAGAGAAAACTATATAACCTACTTAAAATGGTAATCTCTATATTTAAATTGGAAAACACTTGTTCTAATAGTCCTCTCTCAATTTACCTTCCATATCATAGGTAAGATATACAATTGTGAGAAATATTTGTCAAAATAGAGAGAAAGATTGACACATATATAGATTTATAGTAATTTCTAAATTTAAAAAAATAGAATTGACATAAATTCATTGAAAAACTACCCAAGTTACTTTAAATAGTAGTCTTCTTTGTTTAAATTGACGGTTTCTGTTGTTGTAATAGTACTCTATCCGCTACTTTGTAAATGAGGTACCTCATACGTATGGGTTTTGTGCAATATCTTATTACTAAACATCACTAAATAGGGATTAATTACATATTCCATTTTCGTTCTCCGTATATTTTGCGTATATCTCCGTATAAATCAATATACTACGATATCTTCTAAAATACACACTTTATACGGAGAACGAATGCTTTAGTACGATTCAAAATGACGTTATTTAGTATAGTCCGAAATATATCTCTGCAAATTACGTATAGTCCCCCGTGTGACGATGTAACAACTTTATACGTACCTTGGACGAATCGCTTTATTTTGTTTTTAAATTGTTTTAATTGAGAGAGTATGAGAGAGAAAACTATATAACCTACTTAAAATGGTAATCTCTATATTTAAATTGGAAAACACTTGTTCTAATAGTCCTCTCTCAATTTACCTTCCATATCATAGGTAAGATATACAATTGTGAGAAATATTTGTCAAAATAGAGAGAAAGATTGACACATATATAGATTTATAGTAATTTCTAAATTTAAAAAACAGAATTGACATAAATTCATTGAAAAACTACCCAAGTTACTTTAAATAGTAGTCTTGCTGTTTAAATTGACGGTTTTGCTGTTGTAATAGTACTCTATCCGCTACTTTGTAAATGAGGTACCTCATACGTATGGGTTTTGTGCAATATCTTATTACTAAACATCACTAAATAGGGATTAATTACATATTCCATTTTCGTTCTCCGTATATTTTGCGTATATCTCCGTATAAATCAATATACTACGATATCTTCTAAAATACACATTTTATACGGAGAACGAATGCTTTAGTACGATTCAAAATGACGTTATTTAGTATATTCCGAACTACATCTCTGCAAATTACGTATAGTCCCCCCGTGTGACGATGTAACAACTTTATACGTACCTTGGACGAATCGCTTTATTTTGTTTTTAAATTGTTTTAATTGAGAGAGTATGAGAGAGAAAACTATATAACCTACTTAAAATGGTAATCTCTATATTTAAATTGGAAAACACTTGTACTAATAGTCCTCTCTCAATTTACCTTCCATATCATAGGTAAGATATACAATTGTGAGAAATATTTGTCAAAATAGAGAGAAAGATTGACACATATATAGATTTATAGTAATTTCTAAATTTAAAAAAACAGAATTGACATAAATTCATTGAAAAACTACCCAAGTTACTTTAAATAGTAGTCTTGCTGTTTAAATTGACGGTTTTGTTGTTGTAATAGTACTCTATCCGCTACTTTGTAAATGAGGTACCTCATACGTATGGGTTTTGTGCAATATCTTATTACTAAACATCACTAAATAGGGATTAATTACATATTCCATTTTCGTTCTCCGTATATTTTGCGTATATCTCCGTATAAATCAATATACTACGATATCTTCTAAAATACACATTTTATACGGAGAACGAATGCTTTAGTACGATTCAAAATGACGTTATTTAGTATATTCCGAACTACATCTCGCAAATTACGTATAGTCCCCCCGTGTGACGATGTAACAACTTTATACGTACCTTGGACGAATCGCTTTATTTTGTTTTTAAATTGTTTTAATTGAGAGAGTATGAGAGAGAAAACTATATAACCTACTTAAAATGGTAATCTCTATATTTAAATTGGAAAACACTTGTACTAATAGTCCTCTCTCAATTTACCTTCCATATCATAGGTAAGATATACAATTGTGAGAAATATTTGTCAAAATAGAGAGAAAGATTGACACATATATAGATTTATAGTAATTTCTAAATTTAAAAAAACAGAATTGACATAAATTCATTGAAAAACTACCCAAGTTACTTTAAATAGTAGTCTTGTCTTTGTTTAAATTGACGGTTTTTTCGTTGTAATAGTACTCTATCCGCTACTTTGTAAATGAGGTACCTCATACGTATGGGTTTTGTGCAATATCTTATTACTAAACATCAATAAATAGGGATTAATTACATATTCCATTTTCGTTCTCCGTATATTTTGCGTATATCTCCGTATAAATCAATATACTACGATATCTTCTAAAATACACACTTTATACGGAGAACGAATGCTTTAGTACGATTCAAAATGACGTTATTTAGTATAGTCCGAAATATATCTCGCAAATTACGTATAGTCCCCCGTGTGACGATGTAACAACTTTATACGTACCTTGGACGAATCGCTTTATTTTGTTTTTAAATTGTTTTAATTGAGAGAGTATGAGAGAGAAAACTATATAACCTACTTAAAATGGTAATCTCTATATTTAAATTGGAAAACACTTGTTCTAATAGTCCTCTCTCAATTTACCTTCCATATCATAGGTAAGATATACAATTGTGAGAAATATTTGTCAAAATAGAGAGAAAGATTGACACATATATAGATTTATAGTAATTTCTAAATTTAAAAAAATAGAATTGACATAAATTCATTGAAAAACTACCCAAGTTACTTTAAATAGTAGTCTTCTTGTTTAAATTGACGGTTTCTTCGTTGTAATAGTACTCTATCCGCTACTTTGTAAATGAGGTACCTCATACGTATGGGTTTTGTGCAATATCTTATTACTAAACATCACTAAATAGGGATTAATTACATATTCCATTTTCGTTCTCCGTATATTTTGCGTATATCTCCGTATAAATCAATATACTACGATATCTTCTAAAATACACACTTTATACGGAGAACGAATGCTTTAGTACGATTCAAAATGACGTTATTTAGTATAGTCCGAAATATATCTCTCGCAAATTACGTATAGTCCCCCGTGTGACGATGTAACAACTTTATACGTACCTTGGACGAATCGCTTTATTTTGTTTTTAAATTGTTTTAATTGAGAGAGTATGAGAGAGAAAACTATATAACCTACTTAAAATGGTAATCTCTATATTTAAATTGGAAAACACTTGTTCTAATAGTCCTCTCTCAATTTACCTTCCATATCATAGGTAAGATATACAATTGTGAGAAATATTTGTCAAAATAGAGAGAAAGATTGACACATATATAGATTTATAGTAATTTCTAAATTTAAAAAAACAGAATTGACATAAATTCATTGAAAAACTACCCAAGTTACTTTAAATAGTAGTCTTGCTGTTTAAATTGACGGTTTTCTTTGTTGTAATAGTACTATATCCGCTACTTTGTAAATGAGGTACCTCATACGTATGGGTTTTGTGCAATATCTTATTACTAAACATCACTAAATAGGGATTAATTACATATTCCATTTTCGTTCTCCGTATATTTTGCGTATATCTCCGTATAAATCAATATACTACGATATCTTCTAAAATACACACTTTATACGGAGAACGAATGCTTTAGTACGATTCAAAATGACGTTATTTAGTATAGTCCGAAATATATCTCTGCAAATTACGTATAGTCCCCCGTGTGACGATGTAACAACTTTATACGTACCTTGGACGAATCGCTTTATTTTGTTTTTAAATTGTTTTAATTGAGAGAGTATGAGAGAGAAAACTATATAACCTACTTAAAATGGTAATCTCTATATTTAAATTGGAAAACACTTGTTCTAATAGTCCTCTCTCAATTTACCTTCCATATCATAGGTAAGATATACAATTGTGAGAAATATTTGTCAAAATAGAGAGAAAGATTGACACATATATAGATTTATAGTAATTTCTAAATTTAAAAAAACAGAATTGACATAAATTCATTGAAAAACTACCCAAGTTACTTTAAATAGTAGTCTTGCTGTTTAAATTGACGGTTTTGCTGTTGTAATAGTACTCTATCCGCTACTTTGTAAATGAGGTACCTCATACGTATGGGTTTTGTGCAATATCTTATTACTAAACATCACTAAATAGGGATGAATTACATATTCCATTTTCGTTCTCCGTATATTTTGCGTATATTTCCGTATAAATCAATATACTACGATATCTTCTAAAATACACACTTTATACGGAGAACGAATGCTTTAGTACGATTCAAAATGACTCTATTTAGTATATTACGAAATATTTCTCTGCAAAATATATCTCTGCAAAGTTACATAATTGAAAATCAAACAAATAAATGTCTTTGAAAGGGCCTAATCATCAACCGGGTCAACCACCACACACATCAACCAAATCCGCATCCCCATAATATGCCGAATGCTCCAAATGTCGAGCTCACTCTGGACGAGTTCTGGCCTCGGCAGTCCATCAATTAACCGATGCACGGATAATAGGGCGTATACACCGCAATTCACTTGGTCTCTTTGTACGAACTGTGCTCGTTCAAAGACCTCCAAATGCATATCACGCCAAGCTTCTTGGCGTGGTTGCCCGTACACACGTTCGAAATAATCGTTGTAATCGAACGAGCATCGTACATCATCCGTGTAATCGGTTGTATGCTCTCTCTCCGCATCCGCCGATATGATTCGTCAGAAATCGCCCACAACGAGTCGTACAACTCGACAGTCCACATATGCAGACGGATTCGCACGGTGACCCAGTGAGCTCCAGGTGACAAAGCAAACCAAGATGAGCTATAGAAATCCGCAATGTAACATTAGTTCACCTCATTACACTAATATATCTTACGCATTACACCGTAAAAGAAAATTTGTGGATATAACTTACGTATTGCAGCCCCGGTGCCCATTCTCTCGCAGCCTTCTTTCAAAGCCTCGGAAGGCTCCCATGCATCCACATCCATCCCGTTGTTCGCCCAAGAATATTGCATTTGAGACTTGTAAAATACATATTGTTAGCATTTTAACTTGCAATTTTGTATAAATCATTAAATACTTGTAAAATACTTACCCAAAATTGTACGGGGAGAATGAGAGTAGTGCCGCTCCGCACACCATGAAGTAGACCGTCTCCTCTCGCCAGTTGCCTCCTAATGGTACCCAAATAACATTCGATCATGTCATGGGTAAGCATCTTCGTAACATCTTCGAGGATATCAAACCACGAGTGCGTCAAATGATATCTCGTGGCTGTGTAGACGTGGTCAGTAAATTCATTGTGTGCGCGACGCCACGCCCGATATTCCTTGAAGCCAAGGACAGACCAATCGCCCAAGTAACGGGCGAGATTCTTCTTTGGGGCAACGAACGGCGACGTAATGGCACGAGAGGGTCTTCTCGTGCGAAATCCACGTCCACGTGGGCTACTCGGATCTTCTTCGACGGGCGAAATCCACGTCCAATTAACAAATATTTTTAAATTAGACTATACGGATTAAAATAGACTATAAAATACATACATTATTTTATTTATTAACAAATATTTTTATATTTATTATATTATATATAAAATTCACGATAATATATTATATTATGAACATATATACAATAATATTTTGAACATATATTATATTATAAAATACACGATAATATATAATATTTTATTTATGAACATATATGCAATTTCAAACAGATATACAATAATATTTTATTTTAGAGATGATATTTTAATATTTATTATATTATATATAAAATACACGGATATGAATATATTAACATATAAATACTATAATATTTATACTTTAAAATACATAAATATAATATAGCAACAAAGGGCCTATACAAACCTACAAACAGATATACTAACACGATAAAAAAAAATTCGATTTCGTCTAACGCCTCTTTAAAATACTTGAACGAGATATACTTCAAACAAGTAGAATATACTTCAAACGAGATATACTTCAAACAAGTAGAATAAAACAAAGAGAATATACTAACACGATAAAAAAAAAATTCAAATTGCTCTTTAAACAGTATATACTTCAAACAGATATACTAACACGATAAAAAAAAATTCAGATTCCAGTTAATCATTCAGTCACCGTTCGACTCATTACTAACACGATACTAATTCGGATTTCGTCTACTAACCTGCGAGGTGGCATCATATTCATCCATAATCGCCGCTATTCTCGTTAAGGGGTGCTACGAAGTGGAGCGGAATAACCGCCTGGAGGAGTGGGGAGAAACTTCACTTGGTGATTCTCTATTCACGTCTCATCGCTAGGAAGTAGGAAGTTGAAGGTGTGGGGAGATCAAAGCTGCTGCGATTGTTGATGGAGTGGGGAGGGAAATATAGTTATGTGAAGTAACGTTTAAGGGGTGTGGGGAATTTGAAGTAGAATATAACGCCTCTTTATATAGCAACAAAGGGCCTATACAAACCTACAAACAAAAAAAAAACGAATCCCTCATAAAAGGGCTTTAAATATTATTGGATGTAATGTCCAATTATTGGAGTGCATGACAATAAAACATAGAGAAAATCGGAAATTTACAAACCCTAATCTCTCTATTTATACAAACCCTAATTTTCTATTTATATTCTCATAATTTCGACTTATTTATAACCCTATTTTCGGATTTTATATATACCCTAATTTACAAACTTCAAGATTGGGATTTGTATTTAATTTCGGATTTTATATATACTCTAATTTATCTAATTCGTAAATGCATTTAATATTTATACGTAAATACCCAATTAAATCAAGTTTTTCTCACTATCCAATCGGAAATGACATTTTTTACTATCCAAAACTTTTTCTCAATGTGATACGTAACGCAAAATAAAAATCCTAGATTTTATACGAACTACAAGAAATTCGAGATCTTTAACCTTGTTTATAATCTAATCGAAATAAATCAAGTTTCTACATAGTCATAATCAATAAAAAAAAATACTAAAATAATCATTTAACATCAGTTAAAATATCTACGAAATTAGGGTTTCTATAAATAGGAAATTAGGATTTGTAATTTTAAACCCTAATTTCGTTTTGTATAAATATTAAATTATGAAACCCTAAAATTACAAACCCTAATTTTATAAACCCTATAATTAGGGTTTCTTATTTACAAACCCTAAAATTAGGGTTTGCAAAACAAACACGAAATTGTAGAAAACAATGCTTCGAAATTGTACAACAAAAAAAATATAAACTGCATTATTGCTGCATTATTGCAGACAACATTAGTGCATGGCGAGGGGTGGCGTGGGAATGCGCAATATTGCAAAGACGCCATTCCAAGCGATCAAAGCAGCCTTCACTTCCGCCAAGCAATCACCCGGTGTCCGACTCACGGGTCTTCACTTCCGGACAGAGAACGTGACGCAGAGGCAAAGTGCGGCGTCGGGTAAGTACTGCTGCGTGTCAGCGCAGCAGAATAGGGTCAAAACAGTCAGGGTGGGTATTGCTGCATTTTTTATATTTGTCTGGCAGATACTGCAATTTCAAACATGAGGTGGGTATTTCTGGCAAAACCCTCATTTTAGTTTAGTTTACACATAAAAGTAACTTTTTTAATTTCTATACCGAAAATAAATAGAATCAATAAAGTTGAATGGACGAGAATACAAAATTGATTTATTTTAAAAGTGATTTTAATTTTATATATATAATGTTCGTATCTTATTCTAAGTTTCAAAAAAATGTCGTATTACGTTCACGTATATGGGTGAATGCAATCTAAGTTTACACTGACCAAAAAAAATTATCGATTAAGAATTTCATTTATCTAATTAATAATGTGTAGTTCTTTTTCTTATAAAGAAAATAAAAGTCTCGAATTTATAATATCCATATTTTTCCAACTATAAAAGAATGAGGGTTTTGCCAGAAATACCCACCTCATGTTTGAAATTGCAGTATCTGCCAGACAAATATAAAAAATGCAGCAATACCCACCCTGACTGTTTTGACCCTATTCTGCTGCGCTGACACGCAGCCAGTACTTACCCGACGCCGCACCGCTCTCGCGTCTGTTCTCTCCGCTCGGAAGTGAAGACCTGTGAGCTGGACACCAGGTGATTGCTGGCGGAAGTGAAGGCTGCTTTGACTGCTTGGAATGGCGTGCTGCAATATTGCAGATTCCCACGCCACCCCTCTGCCATGCACTAATGTTGTCTGCAATAATGCAGCAATAATGCAGTTTATATTTTTTTTGTTGTACAATTTCGAAGCATTGTTTTCTACAATTTCGTGTTTGTTTTGCAAACCCTAATTTTAGGGTTTGTAAATAAGAAACCCTAATTATAGGGTTTATAAAATTAGGGTTTGTAATTTTAGGGTTTCATAATTTAATATTTATACAAAACGAAATTAGGGTTTAAAATTACAAATCCTAATTTCCTATTTATAGAAACCCTAATTTCGTAGATATTTTAACTGATGTTAAATGATTATTTTAGTATTTTTTTTTATTGATTATGACTATGTAGAAACTTGATTTATTTCGATTAGATTATAAACAAGGTTAAAGATCTCGAATTTCTTGTAGTTCGTATAAAATCTAGGATTTTTATTTTGCGTTCTGTATCACATTGAGAAAAAGTTTTGGATAGTAAAAAATGTCATTTCCGATTGGATAGTGAGAAAAACTTGATTTAATTGGGTATTTACGTATAAATATTAAATGCATTTACGAATTAGATAAATTAGAGTATATATAAAATCCGAAATTAAATACAAATCCCAATCTTGAAGTTTGTAAATTAGGGTATATATAAAATCCGAAAATAGGGTTATAAATAAGTCGAAATTATGAGAATATAAATAGAAAATTAGGGTTTGTATAAATAGAGAGATTAGGGTTTGTAAATTTCCGATTTTCTCTATGTTTTATTGTCATGCACTCCAATAATTGGACATTACATCCAATAATATTTAAAGCCCTTTTATGAGGGATTCGTTTTTTTTTTGTTTGTAGGTTTGTATAGGCCCTTTGTTGCTATATAAAGAGGCGTTATATTCTACTTCAAATTCCCCACACCCCTTAAACGTTACTTCACATAACTATATTTCCCTCCCCACTCCATCAACAATCGCAGCAGTTTGATCTCCCCACACCTTCAACTTCCTACTTCCTAGCAGTAGACGTGAATAGAGAATCACCAAGTGAAGTTTCTCCCCCACTCCTCCAGCAGTTATTCCGCTCCACTTCGTAGCACCCCTTAACGAGAATAGCAGCAGTTATGGATGAATATGATGCCACCTCGCAGGTTAGTAGACGAAATCCGAATTAGTATCGTGTTAGTAATGAGTCGAACGGTGACTGAATGATTAACTGGAATCTGAATTTTTTTTTATCGTGTTAGTATATCTGTTTGAAGTATATACTGTTTAAAGAGCAGTTTGAATTTTTTTTTATCGTGTTAGTATATTCTACTGTTTTATTCTACTGTTTGAAGTATATCTGTTTGAAGTATATTCTACTGTTTGAAGTATATCTGTTCGAAGTATTTTAAAGAGGCGTTAGACGAAATCTGAATTTTTTTTTTATCGTGTTAGTATATCTGTTTGTAGGTTTGTATAGGCCCTTTGTTGCTATATTATATTTATGTATTTTAAAGTATAAATATTATAGTATTTATATGTTAATATATTCATATCCGTGTATTTTATATATAATATAATAAATATTAAAATATCATCTCTAAAATAAAATATTATTGTATATCTGTTTGAAATTGCATATATGTTCATAAATAAAATATTATATATTATCGTGTATTTTATAATATAATATATGTTCAAAATATTATTGTATATATGTTCATAATATAATATATTATCGTGAATTTTATATATAATATAATAAATATAAAAATATTTGTTAATAAATAAAATAATGTATGTATTTTATAGTCTATTTTAATCCGTATAGTCTAATTTAAAAATATTTGTTAATTGGACGTGGATTTCGCCCGTCGAAGAAGATCCGAGTAGCCCACGTGGACGTGGATTTCGCACGAGAAGACCCTCTCGTGTCATTACGTCGCCGTTCGTTGCCCCAAAGAAGAATCTCGCCCGTTACTTGGGCGATTGGTCTGTCCTTGGCTTCAAGGAATATCGGGCGTGGCGTCGCGCACACAATGAATTTATCGACCACGTCTACACGGCCCACGAGATATCATTTGACGCACTCGTGGTTTGATATCCTCGAAGATGTTACGAAGATGCTTACCCATGACATGATCGAATGTTATTTGGGTACCATTAGGAGGCAACTGGCGGGAGGAGACGGTCTACTTCATGGTGTGCGGAGCGGCACTACTCTCATTCTCCCCGTACAATTTTGGGTAAGTATTTTACAAGTATTTAATGTTTTATACAAAATTGCAAGTTAAAATGCTAACAATATGTATTTTACAAGTCTCAAATGCAATATTCTTGGGCGAACAACGGGATGGATGTGGATGCATGGGAGCCTTCCGAGGCTTTGAAAGAAGCTGCGAGAGAATGGGCACCGGGCTGCAATACGTAAGTTATATCCACAAATTTTCTTTTACGGTGTAATGCGTAAGATATATTAGTGTAATGAGGTGAACTAATGTTCTGTTACGGATTTCTATACCCAATCCGGTTTGCTTTGTCACCGGAGCTCACCGGGTCACCGTGCGAATCCGTCTTGCATATGTGGACTGTCGAGTTGTACGACTCGTTGTGGGCGATTTTTGACGAATCATATCGGCGGATGCGGAGAGAGAGCATACAACCGATTACACGGATGATGTACGTGCATCGTTCGATTACAAACGCTTATTTCGAACGTGTGTACGGGCAACCACGCCAAGAAGCTTGGCGTGATATGCATTTGGAGGTCTTTGAACGAGCACAGTTCGTACAAAGAGACCAAGTGAATTGCGGTGTATACGCCCTATTATCCGTGCATCGGTTAATTGATGGATCGCCGAGGCCGAACTCGTCCGCAGTGAGCTCGACATTTGGAGCATTCGGCATATTATGGGGATGCGGATTTGGTTGATGTGTGTGGTGGTTGACCCGGTTGATGATTAGGCCCTTTCAAAGACATTTATTTGTTTGATTTTCAATTATGTAACTTTGCAGAGATATATTTTGCAGAGAAATATTTCGTAATATACTAAATAGAGTCATTTTGAATCGTACTAAAGCATTCGTTCTCCGTATAAAGTGTGTATTTTAGAAGATATCGTAGTATATTGATTTATACGGAAATATACGCAAAATATACGGAGAACGAAAATGGAATATGTAATTCATCCCTATTTAGTGATGTTTAGTAATAAGATATTGCACAAAACTCATACGTATGAGGTACCTCATTTACAAAGTAGCGGATAGAGTACTATTACAACAGCAAAACCGTCAATTTAAACAGCAAGACTACTATTTAAAGTAACTTGGGTAGTTTTTCAATGAATTTATGTCAATTCTGTTTTTTTAAATTTAGAAATTACTATAAATCTATATATGTGTCAATCTTTCTCTCTATTTTGACAAATATTTCTCACAATTGTATATCTTACCTATGATATGGAAGGTAAATTGAGAGAGGACTATTAGAACAAGTGTTTTCCAATTTAAATATAGAGATTACCATTTTAAGTAGGTTATATAGTTTTCTCTCTCATACTCTCTCAATTAAAACAATTTAAAAACAAAATAAAGCGATTCGTCCAAGGTACGTATAAAGTTGTTACATCGTCACACGGGGGACTATACGTAATTTGCGAGAGATATATTTCGGACTATACTAAATAACGTCATTTTGAATCGTACTAAAGCATTCGTTCTCCGTATAAAGTGTGTATTTTAGAAGATATCGTAGTATATTGATTTATACGGAGATATACGCAAAATATACGGAGAACGAAAATGGAATATGTAATTAATCCCTATTTAGTGATGTTTAGTAATAAGATATTGCACAAAACCCATACGTATGAGGTACCTCATTTACAAAGTAGCGGATAGAGTACTATTACAACAAAGAAAACCGTCAATTTAAACCAAGAAGACTACTATTTAAAGTAACTTGGGTAGTTTTTCAATGAATTTATGTCAATTCTATTTTTTTAAATTTAGAAATTACTATAAATCTATATATGTGTCAATCTTTCTCTCTATTTTGACAAATATTTCTCACAATTGTATATCTTACCTATGATATGGAAGGTAAATTGAGAGAGGACTATTAGAACAAGTGTTTTCCAATTTAAATATAGAGATTACCATTTTAAGTAGGTTATATAGTTTTCTCTCTCATACTCTCTCAATTAAAACAATTTAAAAACAAAATAAAGCGATTCGTCCAAGGTACGTATAAAGTTGTTACATCGTCACACGGGGGACTATACGTAATTTGCGAGAGATATATTTCGGACTATACTAAATAACGTCATTTTGAATCGTACTAAAGCATTCGTTCTCCGTATAAAGTGTGTATTTTAGAAGATATCGTAGTATATTGATTTATACGGAGATATACGCAAAATATACGGAGAACGAAAATGGAATATGTAATTAATCCCTATTTAGTGATGTTTAGTAATAAGATATTGCACAAAACCCATACGTATGAGGTACCTCATTTACAAAGTAGCGGATAGAGTACTATTACAACAAAGAAAACCGTCAATTTAAACAGCAAGACTACTATTTAAAGTAACTTGGGTAGTTTTTCAATGAATTTATGTCAATTCTGTTTTTTTAAATTTAGAAATTACTATAAATCTATATATGTGTCAATCTTTCTCTCTATTTTGACAAATATTTCTCACAATTGTATATCTTACCTATGATATGGAAGGTAAATTGAGAGAGGACTATTAGAACAAGTGTTTTCCAATTTAAATATAGAGATTACCATTTTAAGTAGGTTATATAGTTTTCTCTCTCATACTCTCTCAATTAAAACAATTTAAAAACAAAATAAAGCGATTCGTCCAAGGTACGTATAAAGTTGTTACATCGTCACACGGGGGACTATACGTAATTTGCAGAGATATATTTCGGACTATACTAAATAACGTCATTTTGAATCGTACTAAAGCATTCGTTCTCCGTATAAAGTGTGTATTTTAGAAGATATCGTAGTATATTGATTTATACGGAGATATACGCAAAATATACGGAGAACGAAAATGGAATATGTAATTAATCCCTATTTAGTGATGTTTAGTAATAAGATATTGCACAAAACCCATACGTATGAGGTACCTCATTTACAAAGTAGCGGATAGAGTACTATTACAACAGCAAAACCGTCAATTTAAACAGCAAGACTACTATTTAAAGTAACTTGGGTAGTTTTTCAATGAATTTATGTCAATTCTATTTTTTTAAATTTAGAAATTACTATAAATCTATATATGTGTCAATCTTTCTCTCTATTTTGACAAATATTTCTCACAATTGTATATCTTACCTATGATATGGAAGGTAAATTGAGAGAGGACTATTAGAACAAGTGTTTTCCAATTTAAATATAGAGATTACCATTTTAAGTAGGTTATATAGTTTTCTCTCTCATACTCTCTCAATTAAAACAATTTAAAAACAAAATAAAGCGATTCGTCCAAGGTACGTATAAAGTTGTTACATCGTCACACGGGGGACTATACGTAATTTGCGGGAGATATATTTCGGACTATACTAAATAACGTCATTTTGAATCGTACTAAAGCATTCGTTCTCCGTATAAAGTGTGTATTTTAGAAGATATCGTAGTATATTGATTTATACGGAGATATACGCAAAATATACGGAGAACGAAAATGGAATATGTAATTAATCCCTATTTAGTGATGTTTAGTAATAAGATATTGCACAAAACCCATACGTATGAGGTACCTCATTTACAAAGTAGCGGATAGAGTACTATTACAACAAAGAAAACCGTCAATTTAAACAAAGAAGACTACTATTTAAAGTAACTTGGGTAGTTTTTCAATGAATTTATGTCAATTCTGTTTTTTTAAATTTAGAAATTACTATAAATCTATATATGTGTCAATCTTTCTCTCTATTTTGACAAATATTTCTCACAATTGTATATCTTACCTATGATATGGAAGGTAAATTGAGAGAGGACTATTAGAACAAGTGTTTTCCAATTTAAATATAGAGATTACCATTTTAAGTAGGTTATATAGTTTTCTCTCTCATACTCTCTCAATTAAAACAATTTAAAAACAAAATAAAGCGATTCGTCCAAGGTACGTATAAAGTTGTTACATCGTCACACGGGGGACTATACGTAATTTGCGAGAGATATATTTCGGACTATACTAAATAACGTCATTTTGAATCGTACTAAAGCATTCGTTCTCCGTATAAAGTGTGTATTTTAGAAGATATCGTAGTATATTGATTTATACGGAGATATACGCAAAATATACGGAGAACGAAAATGGAATATGTAATTAATCCCTATTTAGTGATGTTTAGTAATAAGATATTGCACAAAACCCATACGTATGAGGTACCTCATTTACAAAGTAGCGGATAGAGTACTATTACAACAGCAAAACCGTCAATTTAAACAGCAAGACTACTATTTAAAGTAACTTGGGTAGTTTTTCAATGAATTTATGTCAATTCTATTTTTTTAAATTTAGAAATTACTATAAATCTATATATGTGTCAATCTTTCTCTCTATTTTGACAAATATTTCTCACAATTGTATATCTTACCTATGATATGGAAGGTAAATTGAGAGAGGACTATTAGAACAAGTGTTTTCCAATTTAAATATAGAGATTACCATTTTAAGTAGGTTATATAGTTTTCTCTCTCATACTCTCTCAATTAAAACAATTTAAAAACAAAATAAAGCGATTCGTCCAAGGTACGTATAAAGTTGTTACATCGTCACACGGGGGACTATACGTAATTTGCAGAGATATATTTCGGACTATACTAAATAACGTCATTTTGAATCGTACTAAAGCATTCGTTCTCCGTATAAAGTGTGTATTTTAGAAGATATCGTAGTATATTGATTTATACGGAGATATACGCAAAATATACGGAGAACGAAAATGGAATATGTAATTAATCCCTATTTATTGATGTTTAGTAATAAGATATTGCACAAAACCCATACGTATGAGGTACCTCATTTACAAAGTAGCGGATAGAGTACTATTACAACAAAGAAAACCGTCAATTTAAACAAAGAAGACTACTATTTAAAGTAACTTGGGTAGTTTTTCAATGAATTTATGTCAATTTCGTTTTTTTAAATTTAGAAATTACTATAAATCTATATATGTGTCAATCTTTCTCTCTATTTTGACAAATATTTCTCACAATTGTATATCTTACCTATGATATGGAAGGTAAATTGAGAGAGGACTATTAGTACAAGTGTTTTCCAATTTAAATATAGAGATTACCATTTTAAGTAGGTTATATAGTTTTCTCTCTCATACTCTCTCAATTAAAACAATTTAAAAACAAAATAAAGCGATTCGTCCAAGGTACGTATAAAGTTGTTACATCGTCACACGGGGGGACTATACGTAATTTGCAGAGATGTAGTTCGGAATATACTAAATAACGTCATTTTGAATCGTACTAAAGCATTCGTTCTCCGTATAAAATGTGTATTTTAGAAGATATCGTAGTATATTGATTTATACGGAGATATACGCAAAATATACGGAGAACGAAAATGGAATATGTAATTAATCCCTATTTAGTGATGTTTAGTAATAAGATATTGCACAAAACCCATACGTATGAGGTACCTCATTTACAAAGTAGCGGATAGAGTACTATTACAACAGCAAAACCGTCAATTTAAACAGCAAGACTACTATTTAAAGTAACTTGGGTAGTTTTTCAATGAATTTATGTCAATTCTGTTTTTTTAAATTTAGAAATTACTATAAATCTATATATGTGTCAATCTTTCTCTCTATTTTGACAAATATTTCTCACAATTGTATATCTTACCTATGATATGGAAGGTAAATTGAGAGAGGACTATTAGAACAAGTGTTTTCCAATTTAAATATAGAGATTACCATTTTAAGTAGGTTATATAGTTTTCTCTCTCATACTCTCTCAATTAAAACAATTTAAAAACAAAATAAAGCGATTCGTCCAAGGTACGTATAAAGTTGTTACATCGTCACACGGGGGACTATACGTAATTTGCAGAGATATATTTCGGACTATACTAAATAACGTCATTTTGAATCGTACTAAAGCATTCGTTCTCCGTATAAAGTGTGTATTTTAGAAGATATCGTAGTATATTGATTTATACGGAGATATACGCAAAATATACGGAGAACGAAAATGGAATATGTAATTAATCCCTATTTAGTGATGTTTAGTAATAAGATATTGCACAAAACCCATACGTATGAGGTACCTCATTTACAAAGTAGCGGATAGAGTACTATTACAACAAAGCAAAACCGTCAATTTAAACAAAGCAAGACTACTATTTAAAGTAACTTGGGTAGTTTTTCAATGAATTTATGTCAATTCTATTTTTTTAAATTTAGAAATTACTATAAATCTATATATGTGTCAATCTTTCTCTCTATTTTGACAAATATTTCTCACAATTGTATATCTTACCTATGATATGGAAGGTAAATTGAGAGAGGACTATTAGAACAAGTGTTTTCCAATTTAAATATAGAGATTACCATTTTAAGTAGGTTATATAGTTTTCTCTCTCATACTCTCTCAATTAAAACAATTTAAAAACAAAATAAAGCGATTCGTCCAAGGTACGTATAAAGTTGTTACATCGTCACACGGGGGACTATACGTAATTTGCGAGAGATATATTTCGGACTATACTAAATAACGTCATTTTGAATCGTACTAAAGCATTCGTTCTCCGTATAAAGTGTGTATTTTAGAAGATATCGTAGTATATTGATTTATACGGAGATATACGCAAAATATACGGAGAACGAAAATGGAATATGTAATTAATCCCTATTTATTGATGTTTAGTAATAAGATATTGCACAAAACCCATACGTATGAGGTACCTCATTTACAAAGTAGCGGATAGAGTACTACTACAACAAAGAAAACCGTCAATTTAAACAAAGAAGACTACTATTTAAAGTAACTTGGGTAGTTTTTCAATGAATTTATGTCAATTCTGTTTTTTTAAATTTAGAAATTACTATAAATCTATATATGTGTCAATTTTTCTCTCTATTTTGACAAATATTTCTCACAATTGTATATCTTACCTATGATATGGAAGGTAAATTGAGAGAGGACTATTAGTACAAGTGTTTTCCAATTTAAATATAGAGATTACCATTTTAAGTAGGTTATATAGTTTTCTCTCTCATACTCTCTCAATTAAAACAATTTAAAAACAAAATAAAGCGATTCGTCCAAGGTACGTATAAAGTTGTTACATCGTCACACGGGGGGACTATACGTAATTTGCGAGAGATGTAGTTCGGAATATACTAAATAACGTCATTTTGAATCGTACTAAAGCATTCGTTCTCCGTATAAAATGTGTATTTTAGAAGATATCGTAGTATATTGATTTATACGGAGATATACGCAAAATATACGGAGAACGAAAATGGAATATGTAATTAATCCCTATTTAGTGATGTTTAGTAATAAGATATTGCACAAAACCCATACGTATGAGGTACCTCATTTACAAAGTAGCGGATAGAGTACTATTACAACAAAGAAAACCGTCAATTTAAAACCAAGAAGACTACTATTTAAAGTAACTTGGGTAGTTTTTCAATGAATTTATGTCAATTCTGTTTTTTTAAATTTAGAAATTACTATAAATCTATATATGTGTCAATCTTTCTCTCTATTTTGACAAATATTTCTCACAATTGTATATCTTACCTATGATATGGAAGGTAAATTGAGAGAGGACTATTAGAACAAGTGTTTTCCAATTTAAATATAGAGATTACCATTTTAAGTAGGTTATATAGTTTTCTCTCTCATACTCTCTCAATTAAAACAATTTAAAAACAAAATAAAGCGATTCGTCCAAGGTACGTATAAAGTTGTTACATCGTCACACGGGGGACTATACGTAATTTGCAGAGATATATTTCGGACTATACTAAATAACGTCATTTTGAATAAAGCATTCGTTCTCCGTATAAAGTGTGTATTTTAGAAGATATCGTAGTATATTGATTTATACGGAGATATACGCAAAATATACGGAGAACGAAAATGGAATATGTAATTAATCCCTATTTATTGATGTTTAGTAATAAGATATTGCACAAAACCCATACGTATGAGGTACCTCATTTACAAAGTAGCGGATAGAGTACTATTACAACAGCAAAACCGTCAATTTAAACAGCAAGACTACTATTTAAAGTAACTTGGGTAGTTTTTCAATGAATTTATGTCAATTCTATTTTTTTAAATTTAGAAATTACTATAAATCTATATATGTGTCAATCTTTCTCTCTATTTTGACAAATATTTCTCACAATTGTATATCTTACCTATGATATGGAAGGTAAATTGAGAGAGGACTATTAGTACAAGTGTTTTCCAATTTAAATATAGAGATTACCATTTTAAGTAGGTTATATAGTTTTCTCTCTCATACTCTCTCAATTAAAACAATTTAAAAACAAAATAAAGCGATTCGTCCAAGGTACGTATAAAGTTGTTACATCGTCACACGGGGGGACTATACGTAATTTGCAGAGATGTAGTTCGGAATATACTAAATAACGTCATTTTGAATCGTACTAAAGCATTCGTTCTCCGTATAAAATGTGTATTTTAGAAGATATCGTAGTATATTGATTTATACGGAGATATACGCAAAATATACGGAGAACGAAAATGGAATATGTAATTAATCCATATTTAGTGATGTTTAGTAATAAGATATTGCACAAAACACATACGTATGAGGTACCTCATTTACAAAGTAGCGGATAGAGTACTATTACAACAGCAAAACCGTCAATTTAAACAGCAAGACTACTATTTAAAGTAACTTGGGTAGTTTTTCAATGAATTTATGTCAATTCTGTTTTTTTAAATTTAGAAATTACTATAAATCTATATATGTGTCAATCTTTCTCTCTATTTTGACAAATATTTCTCACAATTGTATATCTTACCTATGATATGGAAGGTAAATTGAGAGAGGACTATTAGTACAAGTGTTTTCCAATTTAAATATAGAGATTACCATTTTAAGTAGGTTATATAGTTTTCTCTCTCATACTTTCTCAATTAAAACAATTTAAAAACAAAATAAAGCGATTCGTCCAAGGTACGTATAAAGTTGTTACATCGTCACACGGGGGGACTATACGTAATTTGCGAGAGATGTAGTTCGGAATATACTAAATAACGTCATTTTGAATCGTACTAAAGCATTCGTTCTCCGTATAAAATGTGTATTTTAGAAGATATCGTAGTATATTGATTTATACGGAGATATACGCAAAATATACGGAGAACGAAAATGGAATATGTAATTAATCCCTATTTAGTGATGTTTAGTAATAAGATATTGCACAAAACCCATACGTATGAGGTACCTCATTTACAAAGTAGCGGATAGAGTACTATTACAACAAAGAAACCGTCAATTTAAACAAAGAAGACTACTATTTAAAGTAACTTGGGTAGTTTTTCAATGAATTTATGTCAATTCTGTTTTTTTAAATTTAGAAATTACTATAAATCTATATATGTGTCAATCTTTCTCTCTATTTTGACAAATATTTCTCACAATTGTATATCTTACCTATGATATGGAAGGTAAATTGAGAGAGGACTATTAGAACAAGTGTTTTCCAATTTAAATATAGAGATTACCATTTTAAGTAGGTTATATAGTTTTCTCTCTCATACTCTCTCAATTAAAACAATTTAAAAACAAAATAAAGCGATTCGTCCAAGGTACGTATAAAGTTGTTACATCGTCACACGGGGGACTATACGTAATTTGCGAGAGATATATTTCGGACTATACTAAATAACGTCATTTTGAATCGTACTAAAGCATTCGTTCTCCGTATAAAGTGTGTATTTTCGAAGATATCGTAGTATATTGATTTATACGGAGATATACGCAAAATATACGGAGAACGAAAATGGAATATGTAATTAATCCCTATTTAGTGATGTTTAGTAATAAGATATTGCACAAAACCCATACGTATGAGGTACCTCATTTACAAAGTAGCGGATAGAGTACTATTACAACAGCAAAACCGTCAATTTAAACAGCAAGACTACTATTTAAAGTAACTTGGGTAGTTTTTCAATGAATTTATGTCAATTCTATTTTTTTAAATTTAGAAATTACTATAAATCTATATATGTGTCAATCTTTCTCTCTATTTTGACAAATATTTCTCACAATTGTATATCTTACCTATGATATGGAAGGTAAATTGAGAGAGGACTATTAGTACAAGTGTTTTCCAATTTAAATATAGAGATTACCATTTTAAGTAGGTTATATAGTTTTCTCTCTCATACTCTCTCAATTAAAACAATTTAAAAACAAAATAAAGCGATTCGTCCAAGGTACGTATAAAGTTGTTACATCGTCACACGGGGGGACTATACGTAATTTGCGAGAGATGTAGTTCGGAATATACTAAATAACGTCATTTTGAATCGTACTAAAGCATTCGTTCTCCGTATAAAATGTGTATTTTAGAAGATATCGTAGTATATTGATTTATACGGAGATATACGCAAAATATACGGAGAACGAAAATGGAATATGTAATTAATCCATATTTAGTGATGTTTAGTAATAAGATATTGCACAAAACCCATACGTATGAGGTACCTCATTTACAAAGTAGCGGATAGAGTACTATTACAACAAAGAAAACCGTCAATTTAAACAAAGAAGACTACTATTTAAAGTAACTTGGGTAGTTTTTCAATGAATTTATGTCAATTCTGTTTTTTTAAATTTAGAAATTACTATAAATCTATATATGTGTCAATCTTTCTCTCTATTTTGACAAATATTTCTCACAATTGTATATCTTACCTATGATATGGAAGGTAAATTGAGAGAGGACTATTAGTACAAGTGTTTTCCAATTTAAATATAGAGATTACCATTTTAAGTAGGTTATATAGTTTTCTCTCTCATACTCTCTCAATTAAAACAATTTAAAAACAAAATAAAGCGATTCGTCCAAGGTACGTATAAAGTTGTTACATCGTCACACGGGGGGACTATACGTAATTTGCAGAGATGTAGTTCGGAATATACTAAATAACGTCATTTTGAATCGTACTAAAGCATTCGTTCTCCGTATAAAATGTGTATTTTAGAAGATATCGTAGTATATTGATTTATACGGAGATATACGCAAAATATACGGAGAACGAAAATGGAATATGTAATTAATCCCTATTTAGTGATGTTTAGTAATAAGATATTGCACAAAACCCATACGTATGAGGTACCTCATTTACAAAGTAGCGGATAGAGTACTATTACAACAAAAAAACCGTCAATTTAAACAGCAAGACTACTATTTAAAGTAACTTGGGTAGTTTTTCAATGAATTTATGTCAATTCTGTTTGTACCGGCGCTTGCCTCTAGGCCAGATCTGTATCGGCGTGACCTCGGCCGACCGGCGGATCTTCTTGTCAAGGGAGGGAGCACTGTTGGCACATTTGATATTTCTTCGGAGGGAGGGAGCACTGTTCCCCATCGTTTACTGTAAAAACATCATCGCCAACGATCGTCACCTGGATACGTGCGTCCTCTTTCAACCTGCTCTTGCAACTTCCTTTTAGCAACCTCGACTAGGCTATGGTCGTGAGCATGCATGTTCGCCCGGCGCTCGTTGAACCAACTCTCCATGATGAACCGCACGGTATCAATTAGGGAACATATCGGCAGACGTCGAGCCCACAATAGCCTCGCGTTGAATGACTCGGCACAATTTGACGTCAAAAAACAGTAACGCCGAGAAGTGCAGTGCGATAGGGCCCACCGTTCAGGACCAATGTCCTTGACTTTATCGTGTGCCTCGTGCCTCGTGTGCCTCGTGATTTACATATAAGTATAAACGTCGTATATCATGACATTAATTTCGTAATCTGTATTTCGTAATTAACAAAAAGCCTAATTTCGTAATTTACAAAAACCCTAATTTTGGAATTTACAAAAACCCTCTTTTTAAGAATTTACAAAAAACCCTAATTTCGGAAAAAGTGTGTATTTTAGAAACCCTTATTTCTTAATTTCGTATAGAAAACCCTAATTTCTTAATTTCTTTCGAATTGATTACCAAATTTCGAATTTAAAAAAACCTTAATTTCGGAATTTACAAAAACCGTCTATTTAAGAATTTACAAAAATCCTAATTTCGGAATTTACCTAATTTCGTATAGAAAACCCTAATTTTTTAATTCCATTTCGTATAGAAAACCCTAATTTATTATTTTCTTTCGAATTGATTACCAAATTTTGGAATTTACAAAAACCCTAATTTCGAAATTTACCCTAATTTCTTAATTTCGTAGTGAAAACCCTAATTTCTTAATTCCATTTCGTATAGAAAACCCTAATTTTTTAATTTACAAAAACCCTAATTTCTTAATTTACAAAAACCGTCTATTTAAGAATTTACAAAAACCCTAATTTCGGAATTTACCCTAATTTCGTATAGAAAACCCTAATTTCGTATAGAAATTAGGGTAAATTTCGGAATTTACTTAATTTACCCTAATTTCTTAATTTCGGAATTTACCCTAATTTCTTAATTTCAGAATTTACACTAATTTACTTACTTAATTTCGGAATTTACCCTAATTACTTAATTTCGTATAGAAAACCCTAATTTCTTATTTCCATTTCATATAGAAAAACCTAATTTCTTAATTTCTTTCGAATTGTTAGATAAGGTTGTTAGAACCAGACAAAAAAATGGGTCATGTGCAATTCAAATCGTATTTCACATCGAGTCTAACACTACAAAAAATCTGTCTTTTACCGACGGAAAAATCCGTCGGTAAACATTAAAAAATCCGTCGAAAAACAGTTTACCGACGGATTACCGACGGAACATAATCCGTCGTTATAGAGCTTGTCGGTAAATTTTACCGACGGAATTGAGGTCCGTCGGTATTTACCGACGGAAAATTCCGTCGGTAATCCGTCGGTACACTTGTCGACTAATTTTTTGAAATTAAGCCGACAATTGACCCGCCGACTATCAGAGTTGGTAGTCGGCGGCGACCAGGTGGAGACACTGGCCGGCGGAGATCGGACGCTGACGGTGGCCGGTGGTGGAGGCCTGTGCGCGCGCGTGCGCACATGTATAGCAAGATTCTTAATAGCTTAGGAAGTAGTTTGATATATAAAGGTGGAAAAAGTTTGTCAAAAATTCGATGTGGGATGCAGAATTTTAAGTGTACCGACGGATTACCGACGGAATTTTCCGTCGCTAAATACCGACGGAAAATTCTGTCGGTAATCCGTCGGTAACAGATGAAATAGCGACGGAATTTTCCGTCGGTATTTAGCGACGGAAAATTCCGTCGGTAATCCGTCAGTAAATGCCGACCCGTGTTTTGTCCGTCGGTAAATCCGTCGGTAATTAGCGAAAATTTTGTAGTGTAATAAAAATTAAATGCAATTTCTTTTCGTAATTCCGTCAGAAAACCAGATAAATAAATAAATCTTCGAATTCAAATCGAGTCTAATACAGCACAAAAAAAATTAAATGCAATTTCTTTTCGTAATTCCGTCAGAAAATCACAAAATTAACAACACGAAGAACCGAATCTCTGAACGCTATCATCCGTAATCCGTAATTTCTTAATTTCGTATAGAAAACCCTAATTTCTCTATTTATAAAAACCATAATTTCTCTATTTATAAAAATTTCGGAATTCTTGTAATTTACCCTAATTTTTCGTATAAAAAACCTAATTTCTTATTTACAAAACCCTAATTTAAAAAAACCCAAATTTATTAATTTCTATAAAAACCCTATTTTCGTTAAAAAAATTCGGAATTATCGTAATTTACATGCACTAAATTTGGAATTTTCGATATATTTTAGAGAGATAAAATTACGACATACCTTTTCCAAACTATAATCTCGAAATATTTTCGAATTGATTTTCGGAATTTTACATGGACTAAATTTGCAAACTATAATCTCGAAATATTTTAGAGAGATAAAATTACGACATACCTTTTCCGAAGTTGAACACTTTTCCGAAGTTGAACACTTTTCCTAGTGTTGAATGCGAAAACTTTTCCGAAATATTTTAGAGAGATATCCGAAATTTTGGCCAAAAAATTCTCTCTAAATCTTTTGTTTCTATGAAGTGAAAATGTATGAATATGTACCTCTTTATATATAATTGAGTTCAAATATTATTACAATTAATTAAATAATATATGCCCAAAATAATTGCCTTGTACTGCCATAATGCATGCGGAAATGTACTATGCATGTGAAATTAAACATGCGCAGGTGGGACACTGAGCATGCGAAATTAATCACTGACCATTCAAAGCAATCAATTTTTTTTTCCGGGTGGTAGAGGCAACTTTTGCTTCAGACGAAATTAAACACTGACCATAAATTAAACTTTTGCGGAATTCAAGACAGGTGTGACAGCTGGGACAGTCAACAAAGCCATCAATATGGCGCAGGTGTCACAGCCTTCAGCTGGGTGTTACGAAATTCAAGGCACATGGCCTTCAGCTGGGCTGGCTGGGACGGAAGTCAAGGCACATGGCCGTCAGCTGGAACATCACAGTCATGGCCTGCCATGCGCAGGCTATGTCTACTCCTACTTTTCAAGGTTAAAAAAGAGACAATGGGTATATATGCATTTTTCGTAGAAAGTGTGTATATTTGCATTTACCTAATTAAAAGTGGGTATATATGCACATCACCCGAAAAGAATTATCTAACCTGCAAATAGAAGAATCCAGTTACATTATTAAAGAATATAAGAGGGAAAAATTAGTCATATAGTTTGCCTTTTATGACAGAAATGGATAATCCTTAAGGCAGAAACTGCCACGTAGAATTCTGCAAGAACGTGCATCGAGCCACGTATTGCATGTCCAAAGCTCCACACTACGTGGCCACTTTCAAGTCCCCGATATTCCTGTGTGCGAACCGTTCGTGCCAATTCAAACCAATACATATCATCAGATCCACGAGATTTCAACAGCTTTGCTTCTATTTCTCGAAAAAACAAAATGATGAATGTTCTTGCCTTAGGCCTCGTCTTAACGTCGCTTGTAACTGCAGGGTTTTTCTCTCCGAAACCGGGAGAAGATGTTATAGTTAAAGAAGGGCACAGAGTAGTTGTGGTCGAGTATGAGAAAGACGATGGGAACACCAAGGTTTTGATCTCGCCGCAAGATTCTGATCAGACTGTTGAAGAAAAAGGGTTTGTTTCAAATGCGAAGGAATCTTTGTCCGAAAAGATGGAGGCTGTGAAAGGCGGTGCTGATGAAGTGGTGAATAAAGAAGAAGAGGTTCAGCACGCGTTTAAGCCTAGAGAGCTTGTCTGCGATGCATATGGCAAGTGTAAGCATACAATCGCGTCTGCTTTAGGAAAAACCAAGGATGCGGCGGCGGACAAGATTTACGAGGTGGAGGAGGCGGCGAGCGAGGCCGCTAGTAAAGTTAAGGATACAGTTGCTCATACTGCTTATAAGGCCGCTGGGACGGTTAAGGATACAGTTTCTCATACTGCTGATAAAGTTCGGGAAGCCAAAGAGAATGTGAAAGATTCTGCAAATGAGATTTCGAGTAAAGCGAAGGGGAAAGTATCTGAAAAGGCCAGTGGATTGAAAGATGAAGCGGCTGAGAAAATTGAGGGCGCTAAAGAAATGGTGGCGGAGAAAACGAAAGCCGCGAAGGAAGCGGCGGAGAGTGGCATGAGAAGAGCAAAGGATGATGCACGCAGGGTTAGAAAAGAAGGGCAGAAAGAATTGAGAGAGATTATTCAGCATGCGCGTGAGGTTGCAGGGGATGTCTCCGAATACGTAGCGCCGCCGGGGAGGGTGGCGCTGGTGGCCGGGATCCTGCAGTTGATGGGGTTCGCGGCGGCGTATGGGATGTGCGTGTGGATCACTTTCGCTTCAAGCTACGTCTTAGCGAGGGCGCTGCCGAGGCAGCAGTTTGCAATGGTGCAGAGCAAAATCTATCCTGTGTATTTCAAGGCCATGGCTTGCAGTGTGGGGCTGGTCTTGTTGGGGCTTTTGATGGGGCCGAGCCGGAGGTCGACGCCGCCTAGCGTGGCGGTGTTTCGAGGCCTCAACCTCGCGTCGGCGCTCGCCATGATCTTCACGAATCTGCTCTGGTTGGAGCCTCGAGCAACTAAGGTTAGTTTTACTCTGTTTACTGATCAAATTTTGTTGTTTGAGTTGCCTGACTGGATGAGTCATTATGTTGTAGGTGATGATTGAGAGGATGAAGAAGGAGAAGGAAGAAGGTGCGGGAAAAGAAGGCCACGTCACAGCCACTGAACCTAGTTTGAGGGATGTGGATTCGACTGCCGACGCTGCCGGCAGAGGTCCGACCGGCGTAGCAGCAGGGGCGAGGGCTCAAATCATGGAGTTGAGCCGGACTCTCCAGAAGCTCAACTCTTATTCATCTTTCCTCAACGCTCTAACTCTCGTCTCACTAACTTGGCACCTCGTTCACCTTGGCCAGCTTCTGCATACAGCTTGTTAACTCCGCCCAGATGCCTACTTGTTCTTGGTGTGTGTTTTTTGCACAGCTTTCTTGAATTCTTGATGTTTTACGTTGTAGATGGTAATGTAATAGATGATCAAGAATTCTATGTAATATGCAGTGTAACAGTTATAAATGTTGTGTTTTCTCGTCTAAATCCCCTGTACATCAGATGAACCATAAACTGGATCATAATTTTCCAAGAAGAAAATTACCATTTGCATTGAACAATTATCAAGATAATAATTTAGCGATTAAAATCTTTGTGATTGAAAACAAAATTCTGGACTCCGGATCGTGGAAAGCTAAGAGTTCAATTCACGCAACTATAATAGTGATGCTTTTGTGGTTAATTGGTTGGCATTTTTTTATGAACAGGTAAAAGAATTTGCAGATTTGAAATAGGGTTCTTTAGATTTGGGAAAAGGTCTTACTCAAGATACAGCTGCATGTGTTTTTGTTTTTTTTTTTTCTATTAAAAAACTCGTAATTCATGAAGAATTGAAACTGTGGTGGTCAAATAGCCGCCAACACGAAAAGCACGAGTTTTGTCTGCTGCAATTCTCACGGCGTAGATTCACCAGCAGACGTGGGTAGAGATGGCCGCCGCCGCCGTTTCCGATGCCGAAGCTCCACTCCTGGATGACAACGTCGAGGGATCCGTCGACTTCAAAGGCCTCCCCGTTTCCCGATCCAAATCTGGCGGCTGGAGATCTGCTTCCTTCATCATAGGTAATTTATCCAAATTACTCAATTTCGAGTTTTTCTTATCTCAATTCTCCACTAGATTTTCATGTGTATGTGGCGGATTAGGCGTAGAGGTGGCGGAGAGGTTTGCTTATTACGGGATAAGCTCCAATTTGATAAGCTATTTGACGGGGCCGTTGGGACAGTCCACCGCTACGGCTGCGGAGAATGTTAATGCGTGGTCCGGAGCGGCGTCGCTTCTGCCGCTCTTGGGAGGGTTTTTGGCCGACTCCTTTTTCGGTCGATACCGGATGATAATCGCAGCTTCTGTTCTGTATATTTTGGTTAGTCGAAGATGGATTTATGCTGCTAATTTGCTTGTGATTATGAGATTTCTGTTCATTCATTTGCTTCAAGTTTTTTATTATAATGTGAGCTGCTTCATAAGTTTAGTCCACTTCTGCTAATGCATACAAGAAAATGAATCCAACTCCGTGATAGATAGGAAATTCCTAATTTGGAAGTGATTATTTGGCTTAATCATATTGAACATTCACATCCTTGTAGGAGAAAAGACTAGGCATCCTCTATTGACATTCTGTGATTTATTATATCTATAGGCACTTGCAAGCTTGTCTCTGTCAGCTGCCATTTACTCTATGAGCTCATCTGACTGTCAAGATACAGCCGATGTGAAATCTTGTTCTCCGCCTCAATTTCAAGTTGTTCTCTTTTTCTTCTCGTTGTATCTAGTTGCATTCGCCCAAGGAGGGCATAAACCCTGTGTCCAAGCTTTTGGAGCTGACCAGTTTGATGAGCAAGATCCGGAAGAGAGTAAAGCGAAAAGCTCATTCTTCAACTGGTGGTACTTTTCGTTTTGTGCTGGTGTTTTGATATCTCTATTTGCTTTGAACTACATACAAGACAACTTGAGTTGGGCCCTTGGCTTTGGCATCCCCTGCATTGTCATGTGCCTTGCCCTCGTTGTGTTTCTGCTTGGAAGTTTTACTTATCGGTTCCGCATGCAAAGTGATGAGAGGAACCCATTTCTTAGAATTGGTCAAGTATTTGTTAGAGCAGCTAGAAATTGGCGGACCACTGATTCTACCATAGCCACGGAAGCTGAAGCCCAAGGAATTCTGACCTATGAAGGCTTTCAGCAATATAAGTAAGTACATGATCTCTTTATTCAAGAATCAAATCCTCATTGATCTCTTTATGCAAGAACTCTCCTAACTAACAGTTTTGCTGACATATGAGGAAAACAAATTTGCGAGAATAAATTTGAAGGTGAAGCACAAGATCTGGAATTGCAGTACTAAATTTTCATGAACTCCATGATCTCTCTAAGGGATTGCATCTATTCTAGTCTATATAGTAAAGAAGATATCCTTAAATGTGATGCTTTAATTGTGTTTCATCTTTGTTGAAAGTGTCAGGTATAACAGATGCTATTATATGCAGATATCATTCTTCTTGATTTATTGCTTTGGGAATAAAATTCGAGGTTTTGTGTTGATAACAGGTGTCTTAACAAAGCTTTAGTTGCACCAAATGGTTCCAAACAGAATGGGGTAACTTGCAGCATCACGGACATAGAAGAGGCAAAGTCAGTTCTTAGGCTTGTTCCAATATGGGCTACATGTTTGGTTTATGCCATAATATTCTCCCAGTCATCCACTCTATTCACCAAACAAGGAGTCACAATGGACCGTCACATCATTTCAAGCTTTCAGATACCAGCCGCCTCACTCCAATCTCTCATAAGCTTCTCCATTGTCGTCTTCATGCCTATATACGACCGCATCCTACTCCCATTAGCCAGATCCCTATCCGGGAAGCCCTCAGGCATATCAATGCTACAACGCATCGGTACTGGACTCTTCTTATCTCTTCTTTCAATGGTGATTGCAGCTCTAGTTGAGACCAAGCGTCTTCAAGTAGCAGCCAAGTATGGGCTTGTCGACTTGCCGGATGCCACGGTCCCCATGAGCGTGTGGTGGCTGGCGCCTCAGTACTTGCTTTTCGGGATTTCTGATGTTTTCACAATGGTTGGTCTGCAAGAGTTCTTCTATGATCAGGTCCCTAGTGAGTTGAGAAGCATCGGTCTTGCTCTCTACCTAAGCATATTCGGAGTAGGGAGTTTCATTAGCAGTTTTCTCATCTCTGTGATTGAGAATATGACTAGTGGTGAAGGGCAGGACAGTTGGTTTTCGGACAACTTGAACCGGGCGCATCTCGACTACTTCTATTGGCTGCTGGCGGCGCTCAGCGCAGCTGCTTTCTTGGCCTACCTCTACTTCACCAGGTCCTATATTTACAACAGAAAAGGCTTGGCTTGATGCTGGACAAGCAAGCTTCAACCAGGTAACATTACTAAATGGCAATATTCTGCTTGTTTGCTCTGTGATGGTCATTCCTCTGTGCTTCTATGGAATGAACGGCGGAATATTTCATTAGGTCTAGCATGCTTTTTCGTGGTTAATGTCTGTTACTTTGTAGAGTGAAGTAACAATGTATTTTAATAGGTAAGGTGTATGATTGAAAGAATCATGTTCGTATTCTTGTTTAAGGTAAGTTTCTCAAGTTTTTTTTTTAATTTTAGTTTTATGATGGTATTTTGTTTGTGAATCTAGGATTTGGAATTAAGGTTTAACTATTAGACTTGCAATTTTAGGAGGGAAATAAATCTTCAATTTTAAGAGGATAGATTTGCAATTTTGGAATGGTGAAATAATAAATTTTCGAAAAATATATAAAAAAATCAGTGTAAGTTTTACCTTTGATTATGAGTCATCTCTGTGTGTAGGGCAGCGGAAGCTAATGCGATTAATTTGTGTGGAATCTTGATTTCTGTTTATATTAGGAAAAATATATATATATATATATATATATATATATATATATATATTATTTCACCTAAACCAGTTGTGTCTAAGTATGACTAAGGCAATGTTTGGAATAAGCTTTTATAAGGAGTTTTTAAGTTATTTATGTTTAAAGTTTTTTTTAAGTAAATATTGTTTAATAAAAAAAATATAAAAAAACAGTTTAATTTTAGAAAAAAAAATAATGCAAATATTCTCATAAGCAGCTTTTAAATTTTGTTTTTACATCTACTTTTGAAAACAACCCCAGCTTATAGTTTGCTTATTCTGATTTATTTTAAGCTTAAAAAAAGCATAAGCATACTTTGTAAACATTAAAACAAGTGTTTTTGCTGTTAAAAAGTTCAGAAATAATATATTTAAGTTGTCCGAACATTGTCTAAAATTGTATTTGCCAGAGTTTATTTTAAATAATTATTTGATTTTTCACCATATAAACAGTTTTTTTTTGTGTTTGCAAAACTTATTTTCTGGATTAGTTTCTCTAAAAACAAGCAGTTTTAAAGCATCAATTAACATATTTTGGGTGCTTAAAATATCAAATTCTCAAAACTACTAAAAAATATCTTCTTTTTTTTTTGTTAATTCCAAGAAAATTTATTTTTATTTAAAAGCAATTATTTTTAACTAAAAGTAAAAATAAATAAAAGGTGTTTAATATAAGCATTAGCAAACGGACTTCAAGTGATAAAAGGTAATCAGTGGATAATATAAATAGTGGTATTATTCTCTTGTCCCCATTTTCCTATAACAAAACTCAAATTTACTCAAATCTTATCTTTACAACACAAAATACTCAATTTTACTTACACTACCCTAAGTTTATGAAAAAATTGACTAATACCAATCATTTTCAGGTATTTTCCGAAATTCGAGACGAATTCAGTCAAGAAACAAACAAAAGTAACACATGAGTGTATATATAGTAACTAATCCCGCTCGTAAATAATAAATCCCGCTCGAGCCCCGCTGGAGTCCCGCGCGGCAATGGTAAGAAACAAAAACTCCGCTCGCACTCAAATCCTGCTCGGCACTTCCCGCTCGTGTCCCGCTATGTCCCGCTCGGCAATTGTAAAACGTGCTCAAATCTCGTTTGCAAGTCTCGCTCGAATCTCGCTCAGCGTTGTCTGAAGTTAAACTCAAATACCGCTCGGCGTTGTCCATTTTCAGTCAAATCCCGCTCGGCGAGCAAGAATTCACGAGCGGGACCGAGCGGGATTTGAACAGATCTGGAATTTAATCCAGTTATGTCATTTTCTCTCATCTTTCTCCCTAATTTCTTTCGTCCGTCGCCGAAATACCGTTTAAGACCGCACGTAAGTTTGGAGTAGATTTCGACACCAAAACAGGAGAATGTCCAACTAGGTTAGTCTTGTTCGATTGCTATTGTCCCGCTCGAATTTTGTCTATTAATTTGGCTTGGATATTATGATTTTTTTAGCATGGTTTTGTTTGAGTTTTTTGAGCATGAATTAATCGAATTTGGAACATGAATATTGTTTAATTTTTCAGCGAATTTAAAATTTTCCAGCTTGAATTTTTGTTATAGAATATAGCTTGTGATTTCGTTGTTTAATTTTTGTGCGTAAATATTGGTTGCTAGAGAATCACATTTTTTGGCGTAAATATTTCGTTGCTATGGTTCTTGCATATAATTTGTGAATTGATTTTCTGGGCTCAAATCCCGCTCGCCGAGCGGGATTCCGCTTCGATCGAGTGTAATTTTCTTTCGGCCGAGCAGCGTGATTTGATTTTTTGGGCCACTAAGTTTCTCGGCTCAAATCCCGCTCGCCGAACGGGATTCCGCTTCGACCAAGCGGATTTCCTTTCGGTCGAGCGAGATTTGAGTATTTTTTTTTAATTTAACGTTTAAATTGTTTCGATGCAGCCCTTATTTAAAATAATTGCTATTCTCGATGCGAATCTAAGGATCGACATAGAATATAACCCAAAGATTTTTTATACGATTAAAAAAGTTTTTAGAGCTATCAGAGATGATGGGTTAGTGGAGGAGTTTAGGAATGACGTTTTTTGGTGAGTTTATGGATTAGAGGGTGGGTAGGAATGCGGCCAAAGCTCTTCACATGTTGATATGTCATGAGATTCAAGCGAACAAATATGATTCAGTTATATAGTTTTCCGTGTCTGGGATAACTATCTGATTTTCTTATTTCGAATATGCCCTTGTCATGGGTTTAATGTTTGGATCCTACAATTTTGATCCGCATGCTCAGCATGATCCCCGTTCCTCAACTGTTTACATCATGTTAAATAGATGTACACCAATAACGGGCAGAGAATTGCTGACAAAGTTCGAGAATGGAGATTTGGAGTTGGACGAGTTGGGGTTTTTGAAGGTGGCTAATGTTCTAGTCTTATTTTTCTTTACCCTCGGTTACAGTGACACGAGAGTGGTGGACACGTGGATCTGTGTATTAGTGGACGATCTACGGGCATTTTATCAATTTCCGTAAGGCTCCTACACTTATGGTGATTTGAAGCACTATTGTAGTTTTGTTCCAAGAATGCCGGAACAAATTTTGAAAAAATATCATTTCTATGGACCCGTTTGGGCACTCTAGGTGTGTATTTTGATTTTTTTAATTTAATTATTTTAATTATTGATTTATCTCATATACTAATCAATATTGATTTTTATTCATTGTAGATTTAGTCTTATAAGGCTGTTCCAAATTTAGGAGTGATGTAGAAAGGTTGTCAGCAACTGGATTGTCTCGTTGAAAGAATTGATTTTTCGGTGGAGGCCAACCGCGTGGGCTTAACAATTTCTGTCATCGTCAGGTAAAAATATTTAATTTAGTGTTGATTTATAATTTTTTATTAAGTTTATTATATGGGGTATATTATATATATTTTTTAATTTAATATTGTTTAATAATATTTTATTTAATATAATTGCAACACGTTGTCCGAGATGGTCTCACACCATCCGATACGGAGACACAAACTCTGTATTAGCATAGTGTCACTGGAGACGATTGATTTCATATGGCCTACATTCCGGCTGATAATCTATTACAGCCCACGATCATAGGGGACCATGGGGAACGAGAGCTATACTGATTCGGGCAGCAGACACAGCGTCCCTCCAGTTCTAGAGGAACTGGACAGAGGCAACGCCGTTCCACTGAAGG
The DNA here is from genome assembly GCA_028984105.1 of Lavandula angustifolia. Classification (NCBI taxonomy): domain Eukaryota; kingdom Viridiplantae; phylum Streptophyta; class Magnoliopsida; order Lamiales; family Lamiaceae; genus Lavandula; species Lavandula angustifolia. The sequence continues at coordinate 5,380,090 of CM054823.1, read as the reverse complement.
TGGTAAGTGGGTCCAAACAAAGGCGGGATCGGGGGAGCCGGGTTACCAGCAGTTCTTGACCGTGGAAGATGTACGGACAGTTGTGAGGGAAGAACACCGGACCTTATGGCAGAAAATAGTTCACGACGTTAAAAACCTATTTCGGTCGGTGTTTGGCCGATCTAGGAGTCGAGGCTTGGCTTCTACTCCCCCTGGCTAAGGACAGAGCTGATTCGGTGTACTGCCCCGAGATTATGGAGATGGACGAGTCAGATAATGAAGAGGAGCAGTCGGTCATTCCACCGACGCAGGGTCGACATAACATCTACAAGTGTGGTTGTTATGCTCCGGAATCGGTCCGGAGCATATTTGACTATTATGACCCTATTTGCGGAGATTGTCCGCCTCGTCAGAGCTGGTCATACGGTGCATAACTCATGCACTCACTTCCTTTCAACGGTTGCAATTGGCGTCGGTATTATGCTTTCGATCAGGAGCAGCCTTCAACACATCGTCTGGCAATTCGGTACGGATCGAGCCCACCCTGTCTAGTGACCACAATTGGCTCAAAACATTTTCAGTTGATTCAGTTTATCAGGTACCGTATAATTTAAATATTTAATTTAGTTTTTTAATTATAGCTTTCTTTTTCAATTTAGTTCATTTAATTTTAGGCATTGACGACTCCACGTGTCAACCCGATCGGAGCTCCAATGATGAGCGCTCCCATAGTTGTTCAAAATTATCGTCAGCACCGGGCGTCTGGACTATGGTATTACACGTATGCTGTGAATTATGTTGTCCCCAAACACTTTTCGACGAGCTTGAGGATCCTCGTAAGGAGTTGGAGCAGGGGACCATGGATTTATAAATGGGAGCGTTGAGGAGGATGAAGAATCACGGGGGTATCGATGTATTGGCTACGCCCCACTATCATCAGACCGTGATAGTCAATTCGGCATTCTTTGTAAGTAATAATAATTTTTTAATTTATTTAATTAAATAATTACTGAATTTTTCTTCCATTTATTTAACAAAACGTGGTCTGCCAAAATTGGAAGAAATGCATTCTGGAGTTGGATTATGACATGCACGACGTTGACTTCAATTATCGGCGTTTTTGGACGCCGAATGAAAGCCTCATGCAGTATATTATCGGTGCAAACTTGACCGTCGATGCGCATAAGTGGTATAATCTCAAATACGTAAATATTTATATTAATTTTGCTTAGTGATTTATTTATATATTATAAATTATTCATATTAAGCATTTTTATTATTTCTGAAGTTGTTACTGCTGTGTCTCTGCTTAGATCACTGGGTCACTGTTCGGATCGACCTATGTTATTGGAGGATTGATGTTTATGATTCTCTTGACCAGAAAGGCGATGATTTTATCCGACAGCGTAGAATAAGGCAGTTGAGACCTCTGGCGAAGCTGATAGGTCCTTATCTGCAGTACGACTCCTATTGGGACCATAATGAATTCGGGTACCGGGATCCTGAAGATCGGTCGCCCACTGTGCAGATTATGCCCCCAAGAAACAATTGGTTCAGCACAACTCGTGGAACTGTGAACCGATAACGTGCATGGTAGTAGAGCGATTCATTACCACTTATCCGACAGTCGAGTGGGGCAGCAACCTTGGCAATGTAGCCATTTATTGTCGATTGATGGCTAACAGGATCTTCGAGATGTGCTACCCACGACCCTGTTTATGATGATTTCGTGATTTGTATTTGATTGACATGGATTTTATTTGGATTTAACACTTTTGAATTTGTTTTACGGTATTTCGAGTTTCTGATTTATTGGTACGTAGAGGTTATGAGGAAGCATCTTGAACGAATCTGAGTGTCCACCAAAAATCATCTCCATAGCACAATTGTGTGCTCGTAGAGCTACACTGTAGCTTGCTTGAAAGCCGAATACCCCTTGGATAGCTGTCATAATTTCTTTCAATTTTAGAGCGGATTTTTGACAGCGTATTCGCCGAGCAACATAAGCAGCGAGCGCCTTTGCACGCACCCTCCTTGGACCTATGTGCGAAAAATCTTGATTACATGTGTGTTCGGCATGCAAGCAGTTTACAATCCACAACACATCCTTGCGAAACGATGCCCGTAGAAAAAATGGGCAATCATGACTCCGTCTGCATTTATACTCAACCCGACCAGGGTCAGAACGAGCACCATGAAATCGAGATCTTGTTCCATGTGCCGAAGTGCAACAACAGCAAACAAATCCTCATTCTCCCAAAATGTCGCCCCTTCACGGAGTGGATAGTCCACAACGTGATCCAGATCTCGAACCATAGGTGAGTCGGATGCATCGAGAGGAATAAGTGGAAGTAAATCATCACTTACTTCTTCGCCACCACCATATCTTATTTCGTTGCTTGGAGGGTCACGGTTGTCCGACATGAGCATAGATATCAGTTGATTCACACCACCTTCTCGTCGGATCCATGTCGCGAAGTCGCCAAATGTACATTCATTTAATGCAACAGGCACCTCATCGTATTCTTCATCGGATGAACTATCCAAATTATTTTATTCATTACTGTCAGACACAACATGGGTATCCTCTTCGCGAACAAAGGTTTCATGTTCACGAACATTCTCAACCCGATTGCTACCACCCTCTTGCTCTTGAAAATTGAACCTTATACCGAATTGTTCAACAACATCGGGTGTACTATAAGATTGAACATTAGAGTGCACAAGAAATAAAGTCGGCTCGATTTGCGTACTACAAATACGAACTAGGTCCATATCGGTCGCTAGAATGGACCTAAGCGTAATACCATGACGAGAAACGTAGGTGTAATAAATTTTATAATTTGGCGAAAGTGACAAGGGATTAAGATTGTATTGAATGAACAGTCATAAAATCGGGAGACAAACACTGTTCTCAGGAATGCAGACAACTCTAACTTCACCGCCAATATACTCGGACAAATTGTTAAATTACCCGTTAAAATGAACAATAATATTATATCAACTTTCCATTTTTTTTCTGGAGTATGGAAGCAAAATTCTACAGGATGATTTTGTAATTAAAAATAAAATGAAAGCGGATAAAGTGTGTTCGATTTTGGACTTCAATCACGGGTATTAATAGAGAAGATTCCATAATAGGTCGATTTCCACCGTATAATTTGCTGATAAAGTGGAGCGGGACTAGGAATGGACCGATTGGGATTATGAATGGAACAAGCGAGACTTGACAAGGCCAAGCGGGACTCTTTGAGCGGGATTCTGCTCATCTGTCAAGTAAAAAAAGTCGAGATGGACTTGGCAGGCCGAGCGGGATTCTGCTCCCCTGCCAAGTCAAAAAGTCGAGCCGGACTTGGCAGACCGAGCGGGATTTTGCCGAGCGGGACACGAGCGGAATTCGGTGTTATACTTCAGATATCTGATTCCAATTATTTACGCACGGAACGAAGCAAAATAGTGAACTTGCAGGCTGACAAGTCTGAAAAGTTGAGATTTTTAAGTAAAAACGGATATTTTGTGTAGCAAATATAAAAATTGAGTAAATTTAACTTTTGTAATACAAATTTTAGCATTTTAAGAAATTGTCCCATTTATTAATATAGTAACCGCATGTTTTCTTTCGTTTGACATTGTAGAGCTAGATTTTAAGGAAATGAAGTTTTTTACTCTTTGATGTGACATTAATGTAATAAAATACTCCCTCCGTCCCGTTATTTGTGGCTCAATTGGTTTCGGCACGGGAATTAAGAGAGTGGATGATAAAGTATGAGAGAGAGTAGATGATAAAGTATGAGAGAGAAGATGAGTAAGATAATGAGAGAGTATGAGAGAAAGATGATAAAGTAGGAGAGAGAATGTAATAAAGTAGGAGAGAGAAGATGATAGAGTAGGAGTAATTTTTTACCAAATTAGGAAAGTGGGCACAAATAATAGGACACCCCTTTCGGGAACGTGAGCCACAAATAGCGGGACGGAGGGAATACAATTTTCTCAAAATTGACACCCTAACTACCTCCAAAAGTATTCGACCTCTCTCCATCAAGAACTGGGTAACTCTGCCAAATACGGAAAATATATATCAAGACATCTTATGTTGGATGTGGAAATGACAATAGTTTAGAAACTCTTCCCCTGCTAAATTATCTTGCGTCTATGATGACATAACGTGATTAAGGGAATCAAGTAATTATTAACATCCACGGAAAAGGCGTGATCATTATTTTTTAAGGGAATCAAATACTTACTTCAATATAATCAAATCGAGTCGTGTGGGCAGGTTTGAAGTCGTGTTTCAGCTATCATTATTTTTCGTTTCATTTACATCCACATTTAACGTCTAATATGATCATTTTGTTCCATTATTAATTTCACATTTCTTTTTAGAAGGAAGATTAATAAATTTTGTTTAAATATGTATTTTATGAGTTATTTGTTGTATTAAGAAATAGACACAGTTTTCTAAAAATGATTAGTAAGTAAAAATGAAAATTCATCCAAAATTTTTGATGACATAGTTGAGACTGTTTTTTTTTTTTCTATTTTTTTCATGTTGTGATTGAAGAAATATAAATTTTTTATAAAGTTAAAAATTATAAATTCTTGATTTCGAGCGAAAAGGAATTATACGAGAGAGATTTTTGTAGAGAGAGTATAAGATTGTTTTGGTGAGTAATGAATAAGGACCCACTACATTTTAAAATTAAAATTAATTATTTCCTTTTTTAGAAAGAATACAGTAGTAATAAAATAATCCAATAAGATAGTAATAGTTGGATAGAGGAAATATGATACGAGTATATCTTATGACTAGGTACGTAATCCCGTCCGGTCTATTACCTATACTTAGGCCTCTTTTACATACACATTAAAAATTTAATCTGTTTCTTTCGAAAAAGTAAATTATTTTTATTACAGAAACGATGGCAATTAAAATATTTATTACGTATAAACTGGAATAAACTTATAAAATTGAAATTTGAATAATTCGTACTCAAAAGTTAAAGCAATGGTAATTGGGAAGTAAATTAAGCAGGCGTGTGGAATAAACATTTCTTTTAAACTGTGCAAAAGTAGCTAGGCGATAATCAGATTCAGCATGTAAAATATGGAAATTTCTGCTGGTGTACATTACTTTAAGAATTTTATAAGTATTTCTAATTTTGAAAATAAGTGAAGTGGCATTGTTTTCGACCGCAATATCTAGAACTTAAGTTGTAGACCACAATGTCCACAATGTCTAGGGTAGAATTTTCCCTAAAATATTAGAGGGAGAGAGGGTGAGAGAAAATGGCTATTACTGTGATCACTAAGACGACACACCGGACGCAAAAGTTGCGCTGTTGAACGATGTCGTCCTCGGTGCTGCCGACTTCAAAGGTCGTCCGGCCGGTCGGTCAAGGACCGGCAGCTGGAAATCAGCTTCCTTCATCATAGGTATAATCATGACTCGAGGGCGAGGAATTTGTTGCATTTTCAGTTGTTAATTATGTTTCGTGGTGACATTAGCTAGGTGTTGAAGTGGCGGAGAGGTTTGCATACTATGGTATAAGTTCGAATTTGATCAGCTATTTGACGGGACCGTTGGGCCAATCGACGGCGGCGGCGGCGGAGAACGTCAATGTCTGGAACGGAACGGCGACGCTTCTGCCTCTTCTCGGCGCCTTCGTCGCCGACTCGTTTTGGGGCCGATTTACAACAATTATTGTTGCCTCTGTCGTTTACGTCGTGGTTAGTACCCTAAGATTTTCGAATCTTGCGCATCTTATGAATTTATGGATGGAAATTTGATTTGTATTTTTTGTTGTTTATTTGGTTTAGGAATTAGTGTTGTAGTATAATTGCTTCATGGTAAAATTATACTCCATATAGCTTTAAAATTGTGTTTTCTCTGAGACAACTACTCATGGGGTTAGATTAAATTACCTTTAATAGTGAATTTCTTGAAAAAGATCTAGAAAATAGGGAAAATGGAATTAAAGTATTTGGGGATTGGAAACCGAATTAAATGGGGTTTTTGATCTTATAGAAACGTAAATGAGTTAAAATTTAAGTTAGAATCATGTGAGGTATAAAAATTTCCTGTTTCTATATATCTAGCTTAGATTATCTGAAATAATTAATTTAGATAGAAACAAATGAAAAATTTGGTAATTTAGGGGAATTAAATGAAGCTTTTGATCTGATGGAAACATGTTGTAAGTATGGGTAGTGATGCTAATAATTGTTTATGTATGGTTCAGAGTCTTGGCTTCTTGTCTATCTCAGCTGCAATCCATTCATCCAACTCTTCTCACTGCAAAAGCAATGCAGACAACTCTTCCTGTTCGCCTCCCTGGCCTGAGGTAGCCTTCTTCTTCTTCTCGTTATATTTAGTAGCATTGGCACAAGGCGGACATAAGCCTTGTGTACAAGCTTTTGGAGCTGATCAGTTTGATGATGAAGACGAAAATGAGCTTAGAGCGAAAAGTTCATTCTTCAATTGGTGGTACTTTTCGATGAACATAGGTATTCTAGCAGCTCTCTCAGCTCTAAGCTATATTCAAGAGAATCTCAGTTGGGAACTTGGCTTTGGAATCCCCTGCATCTTGATGTGCTTTGCACTAGCAGTTTTCTTGCTCGGCTCCATGACATACCGCTTCCCCCTAAGCAGTGACAAACCTAACCCTTTTCGCAGAATCACAAGGGTGTTTGCTTGGGCAGCAAGAAATAGAAAAGTTTCTTCAGTAGGAGGTGACAAACTTAAGTAAGTCATTTACCTTTCTCTGTATAGGGAGGACTAATTGATAAAGCTTGTTTAGCCTTTACCTTCTTATCATCTCAAGAGTGGATCGGTTACTCATTTAGGTTTGCTGATCAATATATAGAAAGACTAATCCGTACCTCTACATTGGTTGTGAAACAGGTTTCTTGACAGAGCAATTCTTGCACCTCCGGGTGCAGATGGGAGCGTCTGCACCACGAGAGATGTAGACGATGCCAGAGGAATCCTCAGACTCATTTCAATATGGTGTACATGTTTAGGATATGCTATTGTTTCTTCACAAGCATCAACCTTCTTTACCAAACAAGGAGCTACATTAGACCGTCATCTAGTCACTAATGGCCTCGAAATACCTGCTGCTTCGCTGCAATCTCTCGTCAGCATATCCATCCTCGCCTTCATCCCAATCTACGACCGCATTTTAGTCCCAATAGCCAGAGGTGTAAGCAAGAAACCTGCTGGCATATCAATGCTGCAGCGCATCGGTGCGGGCATATTCCTCTCTTTCCTCCTCATGGTCGTTGCAGCGGTTGTGGAGAGGCAGCGCCTTGCAATTGCAGCCGAGTATGGGCTGGTCGACAAGCCAGATGAGACGGTCCCAATGAATGTGTGGTGGCTGGCGCCGCAGTATCTGCTGCTTGGGGTTGCTGATGTGCTCACAATGGTTGGCCTTCAAGAATTCTTCTATGACCAGATTCCTACTGATCTGAAAAGCTTAGGGTTGGCTCTGTACCTTAGTATATTCGGGATAGGGAGCTTCTTGAGTGGTTTCTTGATATCGTTAATCGAGCTGATCACGAGTCGAGATGGGGAGGATAGTTGGTTCCCGAACAACTTGAATCGAGCTCATCTCGACTACTTCTACTGGCTTCTTGGAGGGATTAGTGCAGTCACGTTGATGGCGTATGTTTACTGTGCAAGATGCTATGCTTATAAGGGGAAAGACTAGTAGATCTAGTGTTGTTTGGCACATTTATTATATGTATGTATCAAATACATTTCTGAAATTAATATACTTTATACACATTTTTGGGTAGACATTGCACGAGATCTTGCATGGCGTGGGGAAAAGTCAAGCTCTTTGCGGTTTAGAAAATACGGAATTTGCCCCCTTTCTATATTCCTTTTTTGCCCTCCAATGAAATAATAACATGTATCTTATTTATTTTGAATTACTCATTCTCGTAGTGTTAACAAATCCTAACTATAGCATATAACTAGTAAATATAGACATGTGTCATGTCATGACTCATTATTCCATTGATGTCACAAACTGCACACAAGTGAAAAAACAATTTATTATTTTTGACATTATACATTTAATTTTCAAAATATTACTCAAGAAAAAATATTCTCAAAATATAACTCTCCAAACAATAATTTCCAAATACAAAAATTTTCAAAATATTATTAGTCGGTTTTACCACATAAATTACCATTATATCCAAAACGATAGTAATAATCTATGCATAATATTTATACAAATATGATTCAATAAAAATTATGTTGACACGAACACGATGAATAACATGATAATAATTTTCGCCACACATTTTCGTCCATACCACAAAAAAGTGGATCCACCACACTGGTTTTTTTTTTGTTTTTATGTTACATTTAATTAGTATTAATACATATTAATATAATCATAGTGGGGTTGTTAGAGTGTGATAGACTCCTAATCGGAGTATATCGACGAAATCGATGTTCCAACGAAATGCTCCCAATTCGAGAGGGGAGAACTCTCCATATTGTATCTCACAAGAAAAACATGTTTTCATTTAATTTCTTCCATACCAAATATGCATTACACAAGCCCTATATATAGGCTAGGAAAGTACAACCCTAGTTAAACTAAACCCTAGTTAAACTAATATAATAAAATCATAACAGAGTGTCGTCCTTTTTAATTGTTTTCATGCACTCTTATGCCTATGGTTTCATCCAGAACAAAAAATTAAGCATTTCTTACAGCCTTCATCTGATCGTGACATCACAAATTTAAGAATAAAATTCACTGATAAGTTTGTTCTTAATTACTATTTTATTTTCCCTGTTACTAATATCTTGCCTACTTGAATATATAAAGTGATATATTGCACCTTTGAGTATGAAGAGACAAACTCAACATGTTGTTGGTTGATACTTGTTGGTCCAGAGACGAGCTTCAGGTATAGAGGGGGGTCAATACACATGAATGCAAATTCAAAACTCAGAACGCGAAAGTCAGTTGATGCTGAAGATCGCTACTGAACTTGTCAGTTAGTCAAATAAGTTTTCTCGATCGCGTGGGCAAAGATTCTCCTATTGAGTACAATCATACTGACTTATGTCAGTGAACAGTAGTTCATCAATAGAAGTTGTGTGGGGAAGTGTAGGTCCTTAAAATGATCGTCTCAGTGAAAATCCATTTTATGCTTATTTGATTAAAACTCAGTTGTATGCAGAATGAACAGTTAATCAATGCAATAGTTAAAATCAAAATAGGCGATTTTTAAAGTGGTTCGGACACGCTGGGTCCTACGTCCACTGTACTGAACTAAGCAGGAGTTCTTGTATTAATTATACTAAGCAAGTCTCAGTTGATCTGTTCACAGGACAGATTCTCACTTTTTTGCTTATACTGAGCAAGCCTCAGTTAATATGTAAGCAAGACAGATATATGCTTATAGTCGTAGTGACTTTACAGTTCTTAACCTTTGAAGGTTAGAATTTCTCCAACTATGAAGGAGTTTTTACAATAAGAACAGTTCAAAAGATGAACTTCTTCGAAGTTCTAAGCTATTGAATATTACAATGAGCACGCTTAGATAGAGAAGGCGAACTAAAGGATCTCTAAAGAGAAGAACTAAATAATGATCTTCGAATGAGCAAGTTCTTCACTGTGTTTGGCTTTGAGTTCGCTAGAGTATGTTCGCTTGAAAGCTTGTGTTCCCGGTGTCTTTCTGCCTGAAGACTCTTCTATATTTTTAGTCTCCGATTTGTGAATAAATTCGTTGGATGAAATCTAGACACGTGTCGAATAAGACAAGAAAAACAACCATAATAATTTGAATGTTGAGTAAAGGTACTATAGAGATTTCCTCTTTTTCCGTCTATGAGCAGTTTTGTGGCAGAGCAGGTAAAACGATGTTGGCTCCTTATTGGTCAAGGTTTATAAGAGTTGATGACATTTGTTCAAACTCAAAGTACGATCAGTTGCCTTCCTCTGAATCCTCGGACCTTCAATAGATGTAGCCTCTATTGACATTCATCTGAAAGTTCAGTTCGTAGGCAAGAAATCCTTTGCAGATTCAGTTAGTCGAAGCTGTCCAACTGATTTCCTCGATATTGAGTTCTTCGGCTGAGTGCACAACTACTGAACTAGTCTACTGAGTTCCTAACAGTTAAACCCAACTAATTTATTATAACATCGAAGGTTTATCATTCAATTAGGATTTTGAAATCTTCAAATTTTATCAAACTAAATCTCATCCTAAAAATATTTAAGTGTGGATTGATTGATATATATTTATATTTACACGCTTCCACACTCCGGCGAAATAGTGAGAGGGAGAGCGGAGGCAATGCCTACAAGTACAGCTACTGCCACGGGAAGCGACGCAACGGAAGCTGACACTCCGGCAGTCGATGACGCCGTCAGCGGATGCGTTGACTATAAAAGTCGTTCTGTTCTCCTCTCGAAGTCCGGCTGCTGGAAATCCGCTGCCTTCATCATAGGTAGTTCATGTTGTTTCTCTTCTTTTTTTTTTCGTTTTTAATTGATTTTTTCCAGTTCGAATTTTCCTATTTTAGGCGTTGAAATGGCGGAGAGATTCGCTTACTATGGAATGAGTTCGAATCTGATCAGCTACTTAACCGGTCCGTTGGGCCAATCCATCACCGCCGCCGCGGCGAACGTGAACGCCTGGTCGGGAACGGCGGCGCTCTCTCCGTTGCTCGGCGGTTTCGTCGCCGATTCATTTCTCGGAAGGTACCGCACGATTATCGCCGCCTCTCTGATCTACATCGTGGTAATCAATCGCCAGATTCTGCTTTTGAATTGAACAGTTATGGTGTAACAAACCGGTCGGAATCCGCCGGTTTGTTAAACATAATTGAGTGCAGATCGTATGATTGAGAAGGAATAATTTCCTGGTTGTTTCGATTGAAGAAGCTTGATTGAGAGAAAGAAAGGATTGTTGATTGAGAGTATTGATTGAGGGAGAGAGATGAACGATAGATTAAGAAAGGAGAGATAATTGAAAAGTAAAGATATTGGAGAGAGAATAGTAAGAGATAATTAACTTTCGATATCAACTCAATAAGCAGTAGCGGATATATATAAGTATCCGACTAAGACCTAATTTAATTAAACCCTAGCAACTTAACCAAATATAACTACAGGAATTAATAAGGAAACTAATACGAAAAATAGATACTAATACGATACTACGGAATCGCGTAGCGAACGGGGTGTGACAATACACCCCTCTTTAAAGAGTCTTGTCCCCAAGACTCGGATCTTTGACGAGGGAAGCAAGCAGTCGTACAATAAAGGGGCGTCTTCTCCCTTCAATTTCTTGCGAGGTGGGCGAGCCTTGTCAACACGGATAGGGTTCCCACCAACCACGGCCATATTATGAGTCAATGATGCTTGTGCAGACTCCTTTGTTTTGAACACAATATAAGCACTGCCACTATTTTCATTCTCATTGATTTGCTTCTTGATTACAGCGCCCTTCCTCGGAATTTTCCCATCGACAATAGGGACGGATCGAAACCTAACAGACTCAACTTCACCAAACTGACCAAACTCCTCAGTTTTCTCAGCTTCAATAGCCGGAGCATCCTCTTCTGCGGCAGGAGTTTCCTCCGCTTCTGGCTCTTTCTCTGCCACAGCTTCTTCGGTTGTTTCAGTCTCGGCCTTCGTCTCTTCAGCTGCCACGTCCTTCGTCTCAACTTCAACAACTGTTGGCTCTTCTAATGCAGCGGTTTCTTCTACGACTTGTTTCTCAGGCTCGACTTCAGCGGCGGCTGGCTCCTCCGCTTGAGCTGATTCTTCGACAACTTCTTTCTCCTTGGAGAGAGATTAATTTTCAATCACGATGGCTGCCAGAGAGCTTGAAACGATCCCGACCAAATCCGGAATCTCGGCAGCAGTAGGTGTTGCATCCACTTCAAAATCTAAGTAAACTGGTTGAATAGTTGGGAGTGGAGAGATTTCAGAATACCAGTTACCGTTTGCACGTCGGCGAGCCTCCGATCTACGATTGTAATAATCAAACACTTTATTCATCTCCTTAACACAGCGAGCAGTTTCTCGCTCGAAGGCCACCGCAATCGATTGTTCGATCGCCGTCAGTTGACGATCCGAATATCCAGCTCTAATCGCCTTCTGCCGGAGTAGTCCATAGTCGCAGAAACGTTGCTCTGATACCACTGTAATAAACCGGCCGGAATCCGCCGGTTTGTTAAACATAATTGAGTGCAGATCGTATGATTGAGAATGAATAATTTCCTAGTTGTTTCGATTGAAGAAGCTTGATTGAGAGAAAGAAAGGATTGTTGATTGAGAGTATTGATTGAGGGAGAGAGATGAACGAGAGATTGAGAAATGAGAGATAATTGAAAGTAAAGAGATTGGAGAGAGAATAGTAAGAGATAATTAACTTTCGATACCAACTCAATAAGCAGTAGCGGATATATATAAGTATCCGACTAAGACCTAATTTAATTAAACCCTAGCAACTTAACCAAATATAACTAAAGGAATTAATAAGGAAACTAATACGAAAAATAGATACTAATACGATACTACCGAATCGCGTAGCGAACGGGGTGTGACATATGGATTGTTGAATATTTGATTAATTATCTAATTTATGAAAGAAAAAAAAATTATTGAAATAAGAAATGTTGTGTGGATGGCATGGACTTGGATCATTGTCTCTATCAGCAGCCCTAACTCCGGCCAGTTCATCATCTTCTTCTTCTTGGCGCTGTATCTAATCGCGTTTGCAGTAGGCGGTCATAAGCCTTGCTTGCAGGCATTCGGAGCTGAACAATTCGACGAGGAAAGCAAGAGCGAGCTCGAATCGAAATGCTCCTTTTCCAACTGGTGGAACTTGTGCTTGTGTATTATTAGTGTAATAGGCCTAATAGTCTTAACCTAGTTCGAAGAAAATCTGAGCTGGGAACTCGGCTTCGGAATCCCCTACATCGTCATGTGTTTCACCTTACTCATTTTCTTCCTCGGAATGTTCACATACAGGTTCCGAGTAAAGAGAAATGGGAGGAAACCATTCGCACGTGAAGTGCCTCTAGGTAAATCAATGAAGAAGTATTAGAAATATCAAATGAGTTATGTATTGACCGTTATGGGACAGACATGAAATATTGTACATGGGATCTGCTCCCTGTATTTGCTATTATTTAATCATAGTTTTCTGTTTTTTTGCTAGATTTCTTGATGAAGCATTGCTAGAACATGATGAAACAAGATCCAAGCTTCTACCAATATGCTTGGCATGTTTACCCTTCGCCATACTTTACTCACAATCCGCAACTCTCTTCACCGAGCAAGGAGCCACAATGGACCGCCACATAACAAGCACTATCCAAATACCTGCTGCCGCGCTTCAATCCTTAATCTCCGGCTCAATCATCCTCTTCGTCCCGTTCTACGAACGCGTTGTGATCCCACAAGCCAAGCCATCCCGTGTATCAATGCTCCAACATAGGAACCAGCCTACTTCTCGGCATAGTTTGCATGACCATTGCAGGCTTTAGTGAGCGGAAACGCTTGCAAACTGCGTTCGAACATGGCTTAATCGACTTGCCTAATGCAGCTGTGCCGATGAATGTTTGGTGGCTGGCTCCCCAATACATGGTTATGGGGATTGCTGATGTGATGACATTTGTGGGGCTTCAAGAGTTTTTCTATGATCAAGTTCCGGCTGAGTTGAAGAGTACTGGGATTGCTCTTTCTTTTGGTGGGTTCTTGAGCAGTTTTCTTGTACCGATTGTGGACAAGGTGAGTGGTGGTAATGGAGGACAGAGCTGGTTGTCGGATAACTTGAACCGGCCTCATCTGGATTACTTTTATTGGTTGTTGGCGGTGCGTTGTCGCTTCTCTCGTATGTTTACTTTGCTAGGTCTTATGTGTATGGTAAGAAAATCACGGTCTGACAAAAGAAGGATGTTTCCGCCGCAGAGTCGACGCTGTTGTATTGCTTTGCTCGTTAGTGGGTCACCAACATACAGTTTAGATCCAACATGGGCCTAGTCTTTGTGGTCTCACATTTGCTTTTAATTCAATTATCAGCCTAATGGTTCACATCTGGGCCAGTGCTAGACCCCCTTCTTGAATTTCGGAAACCAAATATGGGTATTAAGGGTGTGTTTGTAAATAGTGGAAATTGTGGTGTTTTAAAATCTTAATTCATGTTTATAGATTTATGTAGTTTAGTTTAATTTCAAAAGGCTAAGCAAAAAGTAAGTTTTTCAAATATTTACAACCGTAAAAAAATCAAATAAGTAATTAAAAAACAAATGCAAAATCACCTGAATTCAGTATAAGATGTTAGGATTGTGTATATCATAATTATTTTTAAAAATATGGGGACTCTCAAAACTCCAATAATCAATGAATTTTATCCAAACTTTACACCTGAATTCTATTTATGCCAAATGTATTTTCCTCATCATGTCAGTTCTACGTCACCATCATTTTGTCCAGCATGGATGCTTAACAGTTCGTATTGCATTAAATAAGAATTTAATTATCTAAGATATACGTATCTTGCTTCCGGTACTTAGAAATGACATGATCCTCTTTGAAAGTCATTTTATCATTTATGGTGTCCAACCTTGCTTATCTAGGGAGTAGTTGATATAATGAATGACGTCGCTATGTATTAATATATATAATAAACAGTAAATTAAATTAAAATAAATATGTGTGATAATACTACTAAAATTCAAATCTAAAACTTTTGTTTTTATTTTCTTTTTGTAGGCATGAAAAGACAGCAAAGAAAGATCAGGCAACAGCTTTGGATTGCTTTCGGGCATGATTCATGAAGGACGGAGGCCGTTGGGGCCCCAAGACAACTGCTCCTAATAATTAATTATTTTATTTCCACGATTGCATTTTTTTAAAAGAATTCTAGTAATTATATAATGAAAATTTAAAAGATTCAAGTTCATTATGATTTATGATTTATCCTATGGACTATGTAAAATTACAAGTAGCTGAGGAAGCGTAATAAAATACGTTCAATGCCTTCATGCAAATATTTTGAATTTTTTTTACTTTGTGGAATAATTATTTAATTATAATTTTATCTGGAATTGCGTAGCCGGCACTTAGAAAGTAGACGATTATTACAGGGAGATATACATAGGATTTTTGTGTACAAAGTGGGATCATTGGACAGCCTATTATTTGCAGACTGCTTATATAAATAAACATGACAAGATTAAATATTTTTTTTTGGTATACGAGATTATAATGGTAATTAAAAAGGAATATTGTCCTTTCCTTGGTTTTGTATGTTCTTATGACAACTTTGTCGTGTTGGAAAAAAGTTGAAGATATTTCTCGTTTTAGTAGAATTTCAATTTATAACGATGAGTAACGAGACCAATCATAAATTAAATAATCTTAATTATACTATGTCGATGTCTATTTGAAACCAAAGTTCACTTTTTTTTTTTTTTTTTTTTTTTTTTTTTGATACGTGGAACCCGGCATGCGCCGCTACCTTCTGCAAGCCGCAGAACTCCGCTCCTTGTGCAGTGGTCTGCAAACCAAAAGTTCACATTTTTTTTTATGATGAGAGAGATTCATGGTCATTCACTAAATATCCGATTCAAATATCAAAAAGTCCAGAATTTTTCATTTCTATGTCGATCATTTAAATTACTCCACGAGGTTGCGTTTATATATTGACAATCTTGAAATCGACAGGTTCTGATCGTGAAGCAAAGCTTATCTAATTTAGCCTAATACTATTAATTTATCTATCTAGAAAGATAACAATATTAATTAATTCCCAAGTTTCTCATATATATTTATATATATTTATTGGATTTATAAGATAATAACATTTATATTTATATAAGTTTTATAACTTTGGATTTGGTTGTAAGAATGGACTTGACATTCACCATTATTTTTTTTACAATATCATGGCAAAACTCCCTTTCATGGATTCATTATTCGTTGAAAATGAATCATAACATCTCTAATATAATCATGGCAAACTTCCATTTCGTGGATTCATTATTCATTCAAAATCCCCCTCCCACAGAATAAAATCATCATTCATAAAAAAAAAATCACAATTCATAATGGCATAAGGTGTTTGAAATTAAGCGATTGGAATTAATATTTTGATTTTAAAAAATTTTGTTTCTTAATTTATAGTAGTTAAAAATCCACATTTATACAAAAAAAATTTCTATATGAATTTGATTCCAAACTACAAGTCGAACCACTTTAAATATATATTTCATTCATCTGTGTTTTTTTTAACAAGAAAATTAAGAAAGTGATACTATGTCTGTAGATTATTTAATTTTTTAGCAGCTAAATATACAGTTAAATTTCGATAAAATAATAATTTTGGGATCGAGAAAAAATATTCATTTAATGAGGTTATTACTTTATTGAACATTATTTTAGTGTATTGATCCATATCGGGATCGAAAGAAAATACTCCCTCCGTCACATTATTAATGTCTCACTTGCCTTTTTTTGTTGTCCCATTATTTATGTCACATACCAAATAAGGAAATAAATGAGTGGACCACAATCAATTTCAGCAAGTGGACCCCACCCCTTTATACTCTTATACCACAACTTTACATCTTTACATCTACTATCTTAATTACTATATCCAGTTCCAATTGAACATAAATAATGAGACGGAGAGAGTATTATTTTAAAGAGATTATTATTTTATTAAAATTTAATTGTAATACACATAAATTTTATGATTTTCGAAAATGTGTTATTTGTAATGGGATGGAGAAAAAGTAGTAGTTTTATATTATCGATTTGATTTTTATTTACATCTATTGTAAATTGATGGTGGAGATGGGGCCCATTTCAAGTGATAACGAGCTGGCAAATTCCGACACTTTGACAGTCTGTTCCTCTTCACTGCACGTAGTCGTCCCACCCACTCTTCATATTCCACCAAATTTATTCGCCTATATCTCTACTGCTCTACATACATCTCAATCCCATCTGCTTCATATATAGCAAAAGGGTTTATCGTAAAAGTTCAATCTTCGAACCTCTGTAATCGGAATTTGTCTCTTCTATCCGTTTCGGACAGCGTTTGCTTTTTTGGGATTCACAACGTTGTTGGTCCGACATGGCAGAGGAAACCAAGACGACGGCTCCCGAGGCGCCGTGCGCTGCTGAAGAGGTGGTGGTGTCTGACGTGCCGGTGGCGGAGGAGCCCATAAGCGTAGAGAAGGAGGCGCCGCCGCATCCCGAGCCGGAGAAGGCCGAGAAAGCGGCGGAAGAGGGAGAGAAGGAGAAGGAGAAGGAAGAAGCGGCGGAGGAGAAGGTTGCTGAATCCGCTTCCTTCAAGGAAGAAAGCAACAACGTGGATGATCTAGTTGATCCACAAAAGAAAGCTTTGGACGAGCTCAAGCAGTTGATTCAAGAGGCGCTCAACAAGCACGAATTCACTGCTCCTCCTCCGCCGCCGGTGAAGGAGGAGGAGAAGAAGGAAGAAGAAGCAAAACCCGAAGAAAAGAAAGAAGAAGAAGAAGAGCCAAAAGCTGAGGAGAAAAAAGAAGAGGAGCCAAAGGCCGAAAGTTGCGAAACCCCTGCTGATGTTCCGCCGCCACCTCCGGCGGAGGAGCCCGTGAAGGAAGAGGTGGTGGCAGAAGCATGCCCTCCGCCGGCTGCAGAACCATCAGAGAAAGTGGTGGAAGAGATCAAAGAGACAATAGTTCATGAAGTGAGTCCCCCTGCTCCACCGCCGTGCGAGGAACCAGTTGCCGCCTCCCCAGCGGAGGAGGAAGCAACCCCACCCCCTCCACCGGAGGAGGTCTCCATCTGGGGCGTTCCTCTTCTCGCTGACGAGAGGAGTGACGTCATCCTCCTCAAATTCTTGATGGCTAGGGATTTCAAGGTGAAGGAGGCTTTCGCCATGCTTAAAAGCGTGGCGGCATGGAGGAAGGAGTTCAAGATTGACGAGCTGCTGGAGGAGGAAGGAATCGGCGAAGGCCTTGAAAAAGTTGTGTATCTGCATGGAGTGGATAAGGAGGGGCACCCTGTTTGCTACAACGCCTTTGGTGAGTTTCAAGATAAGGAGCTCTACAACAGCACTTTTGGCGATGCTGAGAAGAGGGCCAAATTCTTGAGAGGATATATTCTGTTGTTGGAGAAGAATATTAGGAAATTTGAATTCAGCCCAGATGGTATTTGCACTATTGTCCAAATAACTGATCTCAAGAATTTGCCTGGACTCATCCTTTTCAAGAAAGATTTCAGACAAGCTACCAATGAGGCCCTCCAACTTCTCCAAGACAACTACCCTGAATTTGTTGCCAAACAGGTAAAGATCCATTTTTTGAGGCCTGTAGTTCTTTTTTCTGGACTCTTCTTTTTCTTTGATGGATGGATTTTGTGTAGTATGTTTACTAAATCTTATTGTTGGTGATGATTGTGTGAAGGTGTTCATCAATGTTCCTTGGTGGTATGTGGCTTACAATAGGCTGATCAGCCCATTCTTGACTCAAAGAACCAAGAGCAAGTTTGTGTTTGCTGGTCCTACCAAGACTACTGAGACCCTCTTTAAGTAAGTAAATAAACAACCTTAAAGATTCTTGAAATTGATAATTGTTTGGATTAGTTTGTACTAGTTTACTATATGGTTGCAATAACATGAGTTGTATTGTATTACGTGTATCAGATACATAGCACCAGAGCAAGTCCCAGTTCAATATGGGGGCCTAAGCAAGGAGGGTGAGACTGAATTCACCGCTGCTGATGCTGCAACAGAGGAAACTATCAAGCCAACTTGCAAACACACCGTTGAATTGCCAATCACTGAGGTGGGACATCATCATTCTCCGTTAATTTGATCTCAAAAGTATTAGAAATGGATTCTTGATGGTGTGTTTTATGTTGCAGGCTTGCACACTTGTTTGGGAGTTGAGAGTGGTGGGTTGGGATGTTTGCTACGGGGCGGAGTTCGTGCCCACTGCTGAGGACGGATACACTTGGATCGTGAACAAGTCGAGGAAGATTGGGCCGACCGATGAGCAAATACTGGGGTGCAGCTTCAAGATTGGTGAGACTGGGAAGGTTGTGCTCACATTTGACAACCAAACATCCAAGAAGAAGAAGCTTCTCTACAGGTTCAAGACAAAGCCTTCTGAATGAACATGAATGGAGAAATTTGTTCAGTTCACCCACATAAATTCTTTTTCTCTCGCTTTGTGTTTTGAAGATGAAATCTTTAGCTGGTCTGAAAATGTTTTTTATTTTATATATTTGTTTGTTGGTTGTTTTTACATTGAAGTTTTGCTGTTGGGTTCTGAAATATCTGGTGTAACAAATTTGGAATGTGTGGAAATGGCTCGACTACAGAAAAACAGGATTTGTAGAATGTTTGTTTGTAAATTTGAAATGTTGACAGAAACTTTTAATGCTTAATCTTCTCTCTCTGTAGGGTACAAAGAATGGCCAACAATGGCTGTCATATCTTGAAATATCTGAATAAAGCAGTTGGAATAAATCAAGAAAGAAAGAAAGAAAGCAAAAACAGTTGGTTATGCACTTTACAGAAAGCAGCAGACAAAATGGTTTCATTAAACAAATGTAATCAATCTGTCGGAAGCACACCTCTGTCTCAAGCCAAAGCAAATATTACTCCTTCATAGGGGGTGTTACAGCACTTGTACCGTCAAAATTTTCTCATATAGTATATCGTGCCGAAAACTTGAGGTATCGAAAATTGCATACCGTTACCATACCGGTCATTGCGGTATACCGTTGATCGGTATGCCGTAAGTGCGGTATGAGCAAGTATTCATATTGTTGCCATACCGGCCGTGCGGTATGCCTTACCGCATATCGGTATACCGATACAGTGAGGTATACCGAAAGCAACGGTATACTGAAAGAATATCGGTATACCGAAGCATAAAGTATACCGAAAAAAAATCAGTTAAAAATAAGAATATAAAGATGAACAAATGCTAAAAACATACAATTTCCGTCCAACAAATTACATCCGTAAATATCTAAGATAATGAATAGATGCAGAAACCAAAAAACCCATCAAGAAATAAAGGAATTACATCCGTAAATATTTGCAATTAACCAAAAAACCCATCAAGAACGGAAGGGGGCTGTCCACAAAATTAGGAACAGTGGGGTATGTTGCTCATCCATCAAAAAATCCCATCAAATTAGGATCCATCAAAAAATCGAAGAGAAATCACATGAGTTTTACCTAATACACCAACTCATCCACAAATTTGGTCTATCTCTCTCTCTTGCTCGAAAAATCAGGAACAGAACCACATCTGCTCCTCGGGCGGGCAACGGGGGACGGGTGGCGACCGATGGGCGGCGGGCGACGGGCGCGAGTCGCGACTCGGGCGTTGGTGGGGTGGGGGGCGGGCGATCGGGATTAGGGAATAGTGGGGGGAGGGTTAAATATTTTGTTACTTTATTTATTTTAAATATACTACTATTAAATATACTCACCATTATTTATTTCGTAGTAGACTTTTTGTATCCCGTTTTCGACACAAAAATTAGAAAGTAATTTCAATTGATAATTTCATACAAAAGTATATATTATATCATAGTTTTATAATAATATCATGAACTACTTTATAATATAACTATACCTTTAAAAAATAAAATATGAATTTTTTATGAAACATGGAAGTAAAGATCTTTTTTTTTTTGAAAACGAACTCATTTTTCGGAAAACATGAAGATGTCATATTTTCTTTTTTCTTTAATTATATATCTATATTATTATATTTCAAAGTTCTTCATGATATTTTCAATTCCTCCTTCGTAGTAGACTTTTTGTGTCCCGTTTTCGACACAAAAATTAAAAAGTAATTTCATACAAAAGTATATATTATATCATAGTTTTATAATAATATCATGAAATACTTTATAATATAACTATACCTTTAAAAAATAAAATATGAACTCTTTATGAAACATGGAAGTAGAGATCTCTTCTTTTGAAAAACGAACTCATTTTTCGGAAAACATGAAGAGGTCATATTTTTTTTTCTTTAATTATATATCTATATTATTATATTTAAAAGTTCTTCATGATATTTTCAATTCCTCCTTCGTTGTAGACTTTGTGTGTTCCGTTTTCGACACAAAAATTAAAAAGTAATTTCAATTGATCATTTCATAGAAAAGTATATATTATATCATAGTTTTATAATAATATCATGAAATATTTTATAATATAACTATACCTTTAAAAGATAAAATATGAACTCTTTATGAAACATGGAAGTAGAGATCTCTTCTTTTGAAAAACGAACTCATTTTTCGGAAAACATGAAGAGGTCATATTTTCTTTTTTCTTTAATTATATATCTATATTATTATATTTCAAAGTTCTTAATGATATTTTCAATTCCTCCTTCTTAGTAGACTTTTTGTGTCCCGTTTTCGACACAAAAATTAAAAAGTAATTTCAATTGATCATTTCATACAAAAGTATATTTTATATCATAGTTTTATAATAATATCATGAAATACTTTATAATATAACTATACCTTTAAAAAATAAAATATGAACTCTTTATGAAACATGGAAGTAGAGATCTCTTCTTTTGAAAAACGAACTCATTTTTCGGAAAATATGAAGAGGTAATATTTTCTTTTTTCTTTAATTATATATCTATATTATTATATTTCAAAATTCTTCATGATATTTTCAATTTCTCCTTCGTAGTAGACTTTTTGTGTCCCGTTTTCGACACATAAATTAAAAAGTAATTTCAATTGATCATTTCATACAAAAGTATATATTATATCATAGTTTTATAATAATATCATGAAATACTTTATAATATAACTATACCTTTAAAAAATAAAATATGAACTCTTTATAAAACATGGAAGTAGAGATCTCTTCTTTTGAAAAACGAATTCATTTTTCGGAAAACATGAAATGTCATATTTTCTTTTTTCTTTAATTATATATCTATATTATTATATTTCAAAGTTCTTCATGATATTTTTAGTTCCTCCTTCGTAGTAGACTTTTTGTGTCCCGTTTTCGACACAAAAATTAAAAAGTAATTTCAATTGATCATTTCATAGTTTTATAATAATATAATGAAATACTTTATGAACTCTATGATTTTCGTAATGACTAATGTAAGTAAAAGATACTATATTACAAGATATGTATGATATATTTTCGGGTATGCGGTATATACCGTGATCGGTATAGATCGACATTCGGTATCATTTCGGTATGCGGTATACACCGTGATCGGTATAATTTGCTACACGGTATGTGTCGTAACATCGGTACATACCAGTGGTTCGGTTTCAAACGGTATCTATCGTTATACGGTATGTACCGTTACTTTCGGTATGTATCGTATCTACGGTATGCTACAGTATACCGCGGTATAGGAAAACTCATACTTTTACCGTACCAAAAAACTTCGGTACGGTATCATACCGTACCGAAAATCTCGGTATACCAAAAATTTCGGTATTTCGACATATTTTCGATACGGTATGGGCGGTATACCAATTTTTCGGTATTTTTTAACACCCCTACTCCTTTCATCTCACTAAAAATATTACGGTTTTTTAGGCGCAAAAATTAATAAATATGATCCATACAATTCTTGCTATTTTTAAAGACGTATCATTTATAGTGAAATGTCCCGATAAGAAAAATATATCATTTCTTATGAAACAGAAAAAATAATATTTAGACATTTTTTTCTTTTAAATTTCTCATATTTTATGAGAATCACCTGGAAATTGCATCGCCTTCAACCTACTCATTCTTCCCACCAACTTAAATAAATATATAAAAAGGTGTCCTCATCATTAATTATAAGCTCAGCCTGGAACCCCACATGTTTAAAATCATAGATAAGATTTAATCAATAATGTGTCCAAGCCCACAAACTAGATCATCTCTTTCTTTTTTTTTTTTTCTAAAAAATTTATAGGATTTTTTCATTTTTCATCGACGAGATGTAGTAAGCAAACTCTTATTCATAAGCCAATTTGATTCAAGATTTTAATTTTGTGCTCGAGTCGAATAAATTTCTTAAGCTTGTGTGTAGTTGGAGCTATCTAGGGGCTCAACTTTTGTTGCATAATTAAACATAAAAGTATTATTACATGGATGCACGATTTTTTGTGTTGTTTATTTTTGAATTATTGCTTTTTTGTGTATGAGGAGGATAAATCATTTAGTTGACAAAAGAAAGCTCATAAAGCATAAGAAAATTGATCACATAGTTTGAGCTGTTGTCTCTCACACCATCCTTATCATCTCTTCGATATCTTCAACTTGATTCTTTGATTATTTGTCCAATTTTTTTAGTTTAAAAGTTTGCCTTTTTTCAGAAGTCTTTGATTTTGATAATCCCTTTTTATCAGAATAATTTTTTATTTTAATTTTCTCTAGCATCATAGACTAGCTTTAAAGATGGGGCCACAACTGCTTAATTTTTTTAAAGGAAACTGCTTAGCACATATGAACTGGCTACTAATGTCTTGATAAAGAGGGAATCTTTGTCGACTTTAATTTGCTAAAATTATTGCCTTGTTTACTTCTGGAAGTTTCTCCTCCTTTTACTTGTATTTTAAACCTTGTTTTTTTAAAGAAATTCAAAATTGATTCAGTTTGTAACAAAAGCAAATACACCTTCAGAGAATGAGTCTCATAGAAAACAGAGTTATATAGGAAGATAAAAAGTAAGCATACTTTTTAAATACTTTTATCATATTCCTTTTCTTTTAATGTATAAATCTTATATTTTGTACTCTTTTGTCCTTATGCATAAAACGTACTCCCTCCATCACAATAAACAAGACTCGTTTCTCATTTTGAGTTGTCCCATTAAAGTTGGTTTGTTCTTTTCCTAAAATAAAATAACACTCTAATATAATATAATGAACCCCACTAACTTTATATTACTTTATACACAACAAACAACTTTCTTACCGAAATCAAACAAACTATATTTATTGGGACGGAGAAAGTACAAAGAATTTACATAACGAATATTCTAGAGCACATTTAATTTAAATATCTAATACAAAAAGATTGAAGATTGCTTCTTATTTCTTATTTTAATGAGTCCTATCATATGATCCATTCCTTACTCCTTAAACTATATTTTTGTTAATTTTGGCCCTACAAGTTTCTGTAAGGGAATAGAGGCCCATTTCATCAAGATATGGGCCTAGTGGCAAACATCAGGCCCAAATAAATTATGAAACCACAGAAAGACGAAAATTTGATTACAGAAAAAAATGACAAATGAAAAAAAATTCAGAAAACCCATACACAAAGCGAAACATTCGGGCGAAATCAGAGAAAAGTTCGGTGTTGATATAGAGGGTATAGATTCCCGAGTTCGAGTTGAATTTGAAAGGAATAGAGCTTTTCTACCCGTATAAATCGAAAATGGTTGAAAACAGAGTTGAGTTGCCAGAGAAATACGATTTGAATGCGAAATGGGATGCTTGTATCGATTTAAGCGTGGGCCGCTTCGTGTACTCGTCGTTCGCAGGAGGTCTCGCCGGAATTCTTCTCCGGTTTCATTAAGATTTATATTGTCCATCGATGATATTGCGGAATTTGAGATCTTGAGTTCGGTAAATTCGATAATTAGGTTTTGAGTCGGTATGTAGAAAGGATATAATGCATGTGAATGGGAGCCCTTCGTTTTGTTATGCGCGTATTATACTGAAATTGTTGCTAAATAGTAAATTTAGATTGTGGAATGTGATTTGTGCAGATTGTGTTTGGTTGGGTTTTTAACCTAGCTAATTCAACTATTCCCTCAATCCAAAGTGAAACGTCTTGTATTTTATTTCAGGTGTCTCATACGTTTATCAAAAGGGTAATAAAATCAACACACAACTATCTAAGTATCTATCTTATAACACAAAAGTCAAATACATACTTGTTTGAGAATACGTGAATAGCATAATTTTGTTTATTAAACTGGAGATGGTTCGTACCTATAGCAATTTCTCAGATGCTTGTTCATGTGCATAAGTTAAATTAGCTTGATGGATAATCAGCAATTGTTGCTTCATTACATCAGGAAGGCGTCGGTAGCATTTGGTGCCTGGGTGGGGATTGGTTCTGCACTCTCAGAGTGTGCTCATAAGCTTTATATTTCTCCAATGACGTTTCTGACGCTCCTCTTTCCAAGGTAACTATGTCAAAAGAATGCTTTTGATTGCAAGTTCCGGTTTCATTTAGAGATGTGATCAGTCCTTAAAACAATCCTTCCCAAGATCTTATTGATTGTGCATTGTCTTTCAACTTTTCCAACCACTTGATTGTTTCCATTAGTAGTCACGTTGGCATGTGCTTTGCATTGTATACATTTCAGCCTAACAAGTTTTAAATAGTGATGGTCCATGAAGGGTTTTACTGTGGGCGTGCCTGCACTTGTTTGTAAATAACAAAATGTGATAATAGTTTGGAACGAATTTCTTCATGTGGCAGTACCACAAAAAGAGGTTCTAAACCCTCATACCCTTGTGGTCATGTTACTACTCCTATAAAATTATCCATTTGTTTCTGGTTATGGAAGTTTTGACGTAAATCTTCAAGTTAATGATAAATTTTAAATAAGCGGGTAATAGCAAGTAGATAGAATGCTTCAGCTTGGACCGTTGCTCTTGTAATGTGAGTTTGTTTTTGTAATGTCCTGATTGTGTTAATCTTATTTCATTGTTTTCTTTTCTTTTTCTACTTGTAATATTTTCTAATATAACTTTTAGTGTGTCCCTCCTGCCCCTTCCTCATATTTGTTACATACATTATGAACGAATGTGTCTGGGGATGAATGAAGCTTCAACATCAGGGCATTGTTTTCCCAGGATTTTGGCTTCCATTTCACTTATATTTGCTTTTTTCTACTAAAAAAAAGTATTACCAGGATCTTGCTTGAATCCCATCTTGTTCTTTTGAATGTCCAACTTAGAGAAGTAGAATAGGAGAGAAAGAAGATTATGATTTCTGTTAGTTCAAGGTAATTGAGCATTTTTCCTGTCCAATCCATCAAGGTTGCCACTTTCTTGATTTTGGTTTGTTTTTCATCTATTCTGTACAGTAGTATTCTTATATCAGATTTTTAAGGCCATTTAAATTTCCTGCACTTTCTTTTTGTTCACTTTGGTTTTGAATGAACACTCTGAATGTGTTGAAGCGCCAGTGTTGTTCCATCGATTTGGTGATGATCTTGTCTCTTATTCTGTACTATTGTCTTATGAAGCCTTTTGAGGCGAAAAGAGGCGAAATTCTACAAAATGTATACCCCAAATTTGGGAGATTTCCCTTTCGTAGTTATGATTCATGAATGTTAGTTCATATTTGATAAAAGTGGCCATGTGAGATCTCGTACCTCACTCCCTAAAACGGGACAAAAAAGATTGGTTAAATTATACACTTTAAAAAGCTCTCTTCTTTTGTAAATAGATCCGAAGCTATTCTCATTTAAGTAGACCCCAAAAAGTAGAGATTCATTCGAGCAACCATTGGCTCTATTTCTATACAGAAATTCATGGGTAAATTCACTAGCTGAACAACATTTTTATTGACAAAAATCAAATCTAAAAATGAAAATCGCAGCAGTCTTTTGCTGTGGACCTATTAAATCTATAATTCCACATTGGGCCCGGCTAACGGCCCATAAACTCCGGACTTAAAGCCCATCTCTCGGCCCACTAAAACCAAGATGACGATTAGGTTTACAATGCGTATAAATGTTCATTAGGGTTTTGCAATCTTTTCCCATCTAGCCAGCACTCCTTTCTCTCTCACACTCAGAAACACAGTGAGCTGCTGCAATGGCGCCGAAGCAGACCGCCCGTAATCCGGAGCTCATCCGGGGAGTGCGTAAGCTCTCTCGCTCTCAGATGTACCACAAGCGCGGCCTTTGGGCAATCAAGCAAAAGAACGGTGGCAAATTCCCCGTCCACGGAAAGAAGGAGGCCGCCGCCACCGTCGAGGAGAAGCAGCCGAAGTTTTACCCGGCCGACGATGTGAAGAAGCCCCTCTCCAACAAGCGCAAGCCTAAGCCCACCAAGCTCAGGTCCTTATCTTTTCGTGTTTAATGTTTCTAGTTATTGGATTAGGGTTTATGGATTTGTGTTTTTTGATTGTAGGGCGAGTGTTACTCCTGGGACCGTGTTGATTATTTTGACCGGTAGGTTTAAGGGGAAGAGAGTTGTGTTCTTGAAGCAGCTTACGTCTGGATTGCTTCTTATCACTGGTGAGGTTTCTTTCGTTTTCGTGTGGAATGTCTGTTTCGGCTTCTTCATTTTTACTGTTTGATTTCTCATTACTGTTTTTGATGTGTTGAATGATTGGTATGTGTTCCATTCCTGATTACATTTATGATCCACATTTTCCATTTCCGGTCTAATGGTTTCGATTTTGCATTAAAAAAAGATTATTAGTTTGTGTAGCTTAACTTGCTATTCTAAATTTTAATGCCGAAAAGTCTTAGTTTGTATGCTTAATGCTTGTAGTCTAATTACTTGTTTCATTTTCGCTGGCACAATTCCTGAATTGATTTCCTACTATCTTTCCACTCATTATCTCTGTTGAATATTTGTTGTAGTTTGTGACGATTATCTTTTTGAGGCGAGATTTTTTAATATTCGTATTGCCCAACTGTTTTGAATCGTCAAATAGCAATCCCCTTTTGTTGATTCTGTGGTGATTCCCCCACTTTTCCGGAAGGGATGTTCTCATATCCTATTGCCTTGGGGAGTGGGTTCCTACAATTACCCTTTGGGATTTGCCATGAGAATTACATTTATTTATTCTTGTATTTGTTGTCTAACCTATTTAATATTCTTGACTTCCATGTCTTTAGGATTTTGTTGTCTCAAAGCAAAGCATAGTTTGCATAAAAACACTTTACCTTAACTGGAATGAATGATTCCTTTATCTCTTCTTCCGGAATGTATGATGCTCTTATTTGCTGATTTGTATTCCTTTCATCCGTGTGTAGGTCCCTACAAGGTCAACGGTGTTCCTCTAAGACGTGTCAACCAGGCTTATGTTATTGGAACCTCCACCAAAGTTGACATTTCCGGTGTGGATGTTTCTAAGTATGATGACAAGTACTTTGCCAAGCAAGTAGAGAAGAAGAAGAAGAAGGGAGAGACTGAGTTCTTTGAGGCTGATAAACTGGTAATTCTTCCATTCCTATTGTGTTCTCTCTTCTGTTCTGATGGTCATGTATTGAATGTAGGAAAAGAACACTCTCCCAACAGAGAAGAAGGACGACCAGAAGGCTGTTGATGCTCCCTTGTTAAAAGCAATGGAGTGTGTCCCCGAATTGAAGGCTTATTTGGGTGCACGGTTCTCTTTGAAGGCTGGGATGAAGCCGCATGAGCTGGTGTTTTAGAAACTTAGGCCTTATTTTTATCTGCTGTGTTCCTTGATCCTTAATCATGTTAGTAGTCGAATTGATAACAAATATTTTCATCTGGTATAAACCTTGTGAACGTTTTGCTTGCATCTCTCTGTCTTCATATCAGGTTTCATCTTAATTAATTTTCAGGTATCGATGTCGAAGCCTTCTGAGTAGATTACTTTGTTAGTAGTTTCTGATTTGCTGACCCAGAATCTTCGCTCTCAATTATCAGTTTTTGTTTATGGTTATAGTTAATTTTGGAACCTTTGTTTTGCTAATTCTATGTTTTGTCCTAAGTAAGAGTACGTGGATCTTACGATAATCCAAGTATCTATATGAAATAAAATAAAATGTTAACAATTCATACAAATTTGTTTACGATCTGTTATATTCGTTTACAATTATTGAAAGCAAATTATAATTTGTACTCTCTTCGTCCCATCATTTTGACAAAAAATATATAGATATAAATTAAAAATCTAAATGTCAAATAACAATATTAAGAAAACAATATTGTGTGGTGACAAATTCTTGTCATTTTTAGTAATTAAATTATTTTTAGTAACAATACACTACTAATGGGACACCTATTTCGAAAATACAAGACATTACTAATGAGATGGAGAGAGTACTTTCTTAATTTCTGTATTAATAAGAAACAAGATGTTATTAATGTTACAGATGGAGTATTTCTTATTTTGAAATTTGATTAGTATTATAATACTGATTTACAGAAAAAAGTGTGTTAACATATAAGATAAAATAAGCGTATAGTTTATTTTAACTTGATTCTTGAAATATACAGTATTCTAAAATGTCATAATCATTAAATTTGAGAATATTTAAATAATACAATACGTTTTTCGGAATATTTATTAATTGGTATTTTCCCAGACCATCTCATAGTGTGTGGCCCAATTAGAAAATCCAAGTGACAGCCCAGTATCCCTGTTAATCCTCGACGCAAAAGAGTAACAAAAGTTCAGCCCCTTTAATTCGACTCAAATTTGTTTTTTGACCCGCTCGAACTATTTGGGAAATTTCTGTTCTTGCATTAGGGCATCGCTCCCGTTTCCTACTAAAATCAATTCTTTTTGGTGGGAATTTCCGATGGCCTCCCTCTTTAAGGTACATTGGTTTTCCGTCGTCTAATTCTTTCAATTTCGTGAGAAATAGCTGAATTAACTGCAAAGTTTCAATTCCTAGACAATTTTTCCATTTCCCGTTAATTTAAGCTAATGAGAAAAAGCATATAAGTTGTCCGCAACAAAAATCTTGATGTTTGCTGAATCTAGCCTGTTCTACGATGAGAATCAGAAAGTTGGATTTCTATACTGATGTTTGGCCAATTTTTGGGGGGACATTTTTTTCTAGGATCCGACCAAATTGTCGGCGTATAGGGACAGGAGGTTTCCTGGGACGCAGGAAGAATACGAGGAGGCGCTACTGAACTCGACCACCGTTTACGTGGGGAACATGTCGTTTTACACGACAGAGGAGCAGGTATACGAGCTGTTCTCTCGGGCGGGGGAGATAAAGAAGATGATCATGGGTTTGGACAAGAACAGCAAAACCCCTTGCGGCTTCTGCTTCGTAATGTAAGTTTATGGACTGCTTAAAGATGTTTGCTTGTCCCACGAATTTTTGTCTCCAGCTTGTAGATTTTAATTTTCTAGCGACTCATTTAGAAAGTTATTATTCTTAGTTTACATTGAGCTTTTATTGCGAGGAAGGGGAATTTGGGAGAGGGGTAGAAGTGAACAAATGATAGTGTCCAGGAGAGACTCAAATCTTTTGAAATGGGAAGAGAAATTATACTTGAGCTTGTGTTTTGCTGGAATTGAGTGGTTTATGGTTCCAGCGTTTTCTTGAAAGAACTGAAAGCAAAATTGTTTCTCGACACTTGTCCTCATTATGGAGCTTTTAAATGCACCAGGTATTACTCTAGAGACGATGCTGAAGACTGTGTAAAATATATCAGTGGGACTATTCTCGATGACCGTTCTATCCGTGTTGACTTTGATTGGGGTTTCCAAGAAGGAAGACAATGGGGCCGTGGACGGAGTGGTGGGCAGGTGAGGCATGCTAATTTTTTCTCGTGGTTAATCCAATACTTGGTCTAATTCATGTTCTATTTGTCAGGTGCGGGATGAATATCGTACAGACTATGATCCAGATATCCTTTGCATGCCTCTGTTTATAAACTATTACACTATATGTGCAATTTTAACGTTTCTTCATACTTACAGTTTTTGCTATCCTTGGCTTCTATTCCTGTGTTAATTCTCACATAAAAATGGTTTTCATCTCTTGAATTTGAAAGTTCCGAAGTAGGTGCCATCTATATTAAAATGAATGGCTCCTACTTCCATCAGCCACAAGATTGCACATGACAAATTTTCTTATGCATTTTTTTTTTGAATAATGATACCCTACAAATAAAGTTATCGGCATCTATATTTGAATAAAGTTAGCTGAACTTCTGATTTCCTTAACAAGTCATACGTAGAGGTGGTTATGGAAAAATAGTCCAGAAAGAGCTGGAAGCTCAAAGGGAGCTAGTGGATTATGGTGTTGGATCATTAGGTTCATTTCAACCTGTTATGGCACCCAACTGTAAGTCATTAAACAGCTATAGTTTATTTTGCCACTTCGTACAACAGAAAAGCAAAGCCATTTACTTCTGTATGTTTCTATACACTTTTTGACTTTATATAAGTATCCCAACCTTAATGTTCTTTTACTGTTTCTACAATCTTCCGAACACATCCAAATTAATCTTGCATATTGTTTTGTGATATCTGAATGTGAATTGCATTGTGTTTTGGGGAAAACCTGCTTAGTCTTATGCATTTTTGACAGATGGAGGAATAATTTTAAAAATTGTTAGGAAATATCGGAATGTGCGTTGAATTTGTTTTGGTTGAACGGTTAGACCTGTTATCTCCGACACATTTTTATGACATGTACAAAGGAATAAATTTTAATTGCCCATTCACGAACCTCTTTCAGGAGAGAGGAGTGTGCTTATGAGTTATGAGTGTTCTTCAGATTATTCATTCAACTAATAAAAAATCTCTATATGCTCAGTTTCAATATTTATGAAAAAGTTCATCTTCTGGTACATGGTTCTGGTAGTATTTTTTTTGGAGAGGAAGCCTTTTTCTTAATAACTGATGAGGAATTATAACTGTGCGTTCATAAATACATAAAACTTGGTTGTAGAGGTGAAAAAGAGACGAATTTGTTGTGGTATTTACATTACTTGACCTGATTTTAACTTTCTAATCTTGTAGATGGTAGGCATGGTGGAAACTATGGCCAGGGGGGCTCTTACCGTCATGGAAGAGGTATTATTGCTCATTCGGGCTAGCCTCGTGATTCTGCTCGTAGATTTCATTAATTTGATTCCTTAATTTGTGATAAACAGATTACAATCGTAAGCGACAGAGAGAAGATGACCGTCGGGGGCCTGACATTCAGAGGAGAAAGTCGGACTTTGTATATTGTAGAAATCCAGATAATGAACCCAGACCTGTAAGTTGTAGTTCTAATAACTACACCTATTTGATATCTTCTTATTTGAGGCGAAAAGGAACGTATTTTAACTCTCTGTATCAAATTCTTATTATCTGATTGATGATTGATAGCTGGTTAGATAAGTTTTTGAAGCAACCAGTTCATATTCTTTGATCTTTCACGGGATATTTTTTCTTCTAATTTTCTGAAGAAAGAAGAGAAACTGATGTGCATGAATTGGGATTCATTTTCCACCATTATTTTGCTTACAGGAAAAGAATCCACGATTTCGGGAGAGTGGCGATTCAGATGAAGAAGAAGATGATGATCGTAAACGGGCGACTTAGGACTATTGTGTTTTAGATTTAGAAGTATGCCCAACTCAATTCTTTGTGGTTCAAGGCATTACTAGTTAAAATCTTGTATTTTCTCTTGTAAAACTCCATATTCAAATGGTTGAGCTAAGCTGTTGTGGAAAACTCTCATATTTTTGTGGGTCCGGCTTTGGTCTAGTTGGTGATGTAACGACCTCAATTTGAATTCACAAAAATTTCTTCTTGTTTTTCTTTTTTTTTTTTTCTCTTTCTTCTTTATCCCATTGTTTTCCTATCATCTACTAATAATTTGAATTGAGAGATTTCACATGAGGTCGTTTCCATTAGAAATTCTCTCATCCGAATTCGATTTGGCTTTATTTAGGACTGATAATTTGGTAAAACTAATCAAAAATAGAATTACGAATTTGAATCACAGTTTAATTCCGTTTTTATTTTTTATTTTTTTATTATGGTTTATTAGTTGTACTCTTTTTTTCTTCAATCAGTACAGTGAGTTTTTCTGGGAAAGTTTTAACGAGGCAATAATTTATTTAATGATTGTTAATAAGGGGAATGTCTGTAACTCTATAAATAAATGTCTTTGATAATCATAATAATACACCTCTCGTTCCCACTCTCTCTATTATTTTCTACTTCAATTTAGTTTATAACAAGTTCATTATTTTGGAAAACCGATTCTTAAATTGAAATGTTACTTCCCTAGGCTTTCTCCCGGTAAATTATGTGGTTTTGTGTTTAATTTTTAGATTGATGTCCATTTTGATTGTTAATCAATTAGTCATTACCAATATTGACGTTTCTGGCGTGTTTGTAAATATTTATTATAAACATTTCTTATTTTATTTTGTTTAAACTTGAAAAAAAATTCAATCAAAAACAAAAAACATTTAGTATTAGTATTTAAAAATAATATTTATGATAGTTTCGAAATTTATGATGTTTTAAACACCACACTATCTCAAAATGATGCATATAAATCTAAACTTAATTTCGAAAATATTCCCAATATTTAAAACAAAAAATTATGGTATTTTTAAACACCAAACCGACACCTAAAGGGTTTTTGAAGTAGCTGAAACTGATTAAAGCAGTTGAAAACAACTTATTTGAAAATTAGTTAGTATTTGAAAATTAGTGCTGAAAGTTGCTGAAAGTGAGAAAAATTGTGTTTGAAAATGCTGTTGATAGTTTAAAAGAAATGTCTATTTTGCCCATAGTATTATTGAATAATTACAATTTATAATAAATAAATAAAAATGCAGAAATGGTTCTTATTCTTTAATAATTTTTTTATATAATTTAAAGTCCTACTATACATAAAAAATCAAAAATAAATTTTCTATTTAATAAAAAATCACCACACATAAAATAAAAATCACCATTTTTATTTAAATAAGTTATATTTTTATTTAATGAAATATGAAACCGAGAATCTTATAAATAAGAAATTCGCGTATAAATTTATCTGTAAAATTGAATTGCGACACATTTTTGTACATATTTTTATTATTTGTTTCCATTTTATATTTTATTTAATAAAAATATAATTTATTTATTTATAAATCTTGAACTTAATCATTTTTTGATTTATTTATGTTGAGTTTTTTGTTAAAGTTATTTTCGGAATCAAATAATTTATTGAGGTGAAATTTGTAAGAAAAATTCATAAATTACAAGCTATAAGTCGGGCTTAAACACCTTCTCTAAAATCTGTACGAAAATAGAGAAACAACAATTTAAAGCTGAATTTTCATTCACCTATAATACAACTTTTGAACTGTAAGCCGTATAAGCTGTTCCAAACATCTCCCACTATATTCCTAACAGAAAATTCTAAATTGATGAATTATGCCCAAATTGCGGCCCGGTTTAGTTCATTTGGCGCCAAAATCCCTAATTCGCCGACTCTAGTCATATTGATTGCAGCAATCGAGACGTAAACTGAAACCACCAAAAGGATGGATATCGAAGAATGCATACCTGGTTCAGTTCAGAGGGAGCAACCGAGAATCCGCCGCTTGGATGAGGCGGTGGTCAACAGAATTGCCGCCGGGGAGGTCATCCAACGGCCGGTCTCCGCCGTTAAGGAGCTCGTCGAGAATAGCATCGACGCTGGGTCCAGTTCCATCTCTGTAGTCGTGAAAGATGGTGGCCTCAAACTCATCCAAGTCTCCGATGACGGTCACGGAATTCGAGTATTTCCCCTTCTCTTACACGGCCTTAAATGTGTGCTTCGTGTGTCTATTAAGCATCTGTCTTGTGTATGGTTTTATTTTTTTAATAGTTGTTTTTACGTCTGTTGGATATTTTCAAGTTATGATGAAGCTGGGAAAATAACATATTTTGATTTACATTTTGTTTAATTATACATTTTCCGCGTTAGCTCTTTGCAAGTTTGAATGGGGTCGAAAATGTTGGTGAATATGTAGTGGTATGCATATTGATAAGTGATAAGTTTATAACCTATGGGACGGATCTAAGAATTTAACTCACACAGCGTAGATGCTCGGAGAGTTATATTCTAATGGAACTGTCCCATGTCAAGACTGGCTGCAGCCCAGTTGAGCCCTTTACATTGATCTGTTCATAGAAGTAAATGAGAGAATATAAAAGGAAATGTCTCGTGGTAGTTGAGTATCACGGTGATGTGATGTTATAAAGAACTCGAGCAGGATGAAATTTGGTGCATACCATTTTTTTAGTTCCTATCTCTCTCTTAAAAATGTCAAATACTATGTATATTTTATCGAGTGTAATTTCTATGCTTGTTTCTATTTGTGCTTAGTACGAAGATCTTCCAATATTATGTGAGAGGCATACAACATCAAAATTGAGTAAATTTGAGGACTTGTTCTCTATCAAATCAATGGGATTTAGAGGTGAGGCGTTGGCCAGTATGACCTATGTTGGCCATGTGACAGTTACCACCATTACTGAAGGTCAATTGCATGGATACAGGTAAACAGTACCTGACTTTCTTTTTTCTATACGTTGGCTCCCACTAATGTTCCATTTAGAAAACCTTGATTAGCTGGCATGCTTGTTGTAGTATAGTCCTTTTTCAAAATGAAGATATCTTCATGCAGACAAGTTATATTACGATTATTATACTCAGTTTAACTCTTCTTCTCATTGATTTCCTTATTTTTGTTTATCCTTCATGTTAGTTGTGGATGCCTGGATTCACCTAGTTTCAAGCTTTTGCATTTAATTTCAAATCTCAACTCCTGTTCTATATTTCAAGCTCTGTACGAAAATCTCTCAAAACCCTGCGATTGTTATTTGTTTCTATTGGCTTTCACCTTCTGTAATTCTTGTAACTTTTAGAGTTCTTCCTGAGCAAAGATGATTTTGAATATTTGACATATACTTAGATACATGATCTTCCTTCTTGTGCACCTTCATTTGGTAGGGCAACTTATAAAGACGGAAATATGGAGAATGAACCAAAAGCATGCGCAGCTGTGAAAGGCACTCAAATCATGGTGTGCTTCTTATCTTGATTCGACTGGAACTATAATTATGGTAGATGCAGTGAAGGAAATCTCAAAAGAACTTGATGCTTGATCTGTTCAACATAGTTTACTTAAGATGGGTAGGAATGACCTCTCGTTAAGCGGAAAACTCGGGATAAACTATGCTTTTGGTTTTATTGTTTTTCTGAGTTGGTATACTTCAGATAGTTGACTCAATGAGCAATTCATAGTCATGTTATTTTGGTTGCTAATATACATATTCCGCTTGATAACCACAATTTCTTTTGCATGATATGCATCCTTTGACAGATAGAAAATTTATTTTATAACATGTCTGCGCGGAGGAAAACACTTCATAATTCAGCTGATGACTACTCAAAAATAATCGATCTAATTTGTCGGTTTGCTATCCACCACACGAGTTTGACATTCTCTTGCAGAAAGGTTTGTTCACTGGCGAGGTTCACTTCCACTTTATCTATTTCTGGACATGATGTAGAAATTTCTAAGATGTATGTTTTTCTTAGCATGGAGCTGCTAGAGCAGATGTTCACTCAGTAGCTACATCCTCAAGGCTTGATGCTATAAGATCTGTCTTCGGGGTATCAGTTGCACAAAATCTTATGGAGATAGAAGCCTCTGGTGATGATCCGTCAAGTTCAACTTTCCAAATGAATGGTTTTATTTCGAATTCGAACTACATCGCGAAGAAGATAACTATGGTTCTATTCATTAATGGTAGGGTTTTACTTCCTAATACTTAAAAGAGAGAGACAATAAAGTTATCCTATATATTCTCCTCATGATTAATACTTTCCATATGTCTTCAGGATCCTGTTTTGTTTTTGGATCATAGTTTTGTGGCTCAGTTTTTAGTTGTTGAATTAATACACATTTGATGCTTGTGTGATGCATCCTATTGTGGTAAAGGGTCCATGCTTTATAGCTTTCTCACTCTCTCTGAGTATCTCAAGATATTCTTGGTTTGCTCCTTGGTTTTTGGGTTTAAAGCACTTAATTTTGTGTCCATGGAAAATGCTTCGAGCAAGGTTCTTGATCTGTTTTAATGGTGACTCTTTCGATTCTCTTCTCTTCCTTGCAACCCTATTTCAGATAGGCTAGTGGAGTGTGGTTGTCTAAAGAGGGCGATCGAGATTGTTTATGCTGCTACGTTGCCAAAGGCATCCAAACCTTTCATCTATATGTCAATTGATTTGCCACCAGATCACGTTGATGTAAATGTGCACCCAACAAAGAGAGAGGTACATATAAAGCTTTAATGAAAAACCCATTGATGCTCGTTATATTATACCTTTTGTTATGTTTTTCTCTCATCTGCACAGGTAAGCCTCCTGAACCAAGAAATTATAATTGAGAGGATACAATCTGCTATAGAGTCAAAGTTGAGGAACTCCAATGAGTCGAGGACATTTCAAGAACAGGTAATCTCGACTTGAGCTTGATTTTATGTCTCCATGTAGATTTGTTTGGACCTTCAGATTTTTTTTCATTGTTATGGGATTTGACTTTTTGTGAACACTCTAAAATTAGTTTTCAAGTAACTTTCAGGTATTTTATTAGATGGTTCTGCTTTGAACCTTCTGATTAAGATCGTACTTTTTATATTTTTGCTACATGCTGCAAAAAACTGTTGTCTGACTCCCTTTTCGAATTCCCTTTTCGCTCCATTTTCTGAGGCAGAGAGTGGATTCTTCACCTAAGCCTATTTCTACAATCAAGGATACGCCAACCCCACCCTCATCTTCTGGTATACTAAAGCTCTCTTCTTTGCCTTATTTATTTATGCAGAATGTGTTGGATCACTTTTTTGGTTGTGGGCCTTTGCTTTTGAAACATTTGTTCTTCTATGTATACTTTGTAGGAGTTAAGCCACAAAAAGTCCCTGTGAACAAAATGGTACGGACAGATTCCCAGGATCCTGCAGGAAGGTTGCATGCATACTTGCATGTTAATCACTGTAGTCAACCACAAGGAAATTCTTGCTTGGCCTCTCTGAGGTAGAATAGATATGCTCTTAGTGCATTTATGTCTGTAACTGGTTTCAGATCATAAAGAAACCGTACTAACGAGTATAAACCAGGCATATCATTTGTAAATTGCTGGATGCATGTGAAACAATTTTGGATTCCTGGACCATGAAACCTGTTGGAACTATGTCGAAGTTTATTTGTCTGGATATGATTGATGTGGGATAGGCTTTCTTGTGCATTTTCTTGTGACCTTTGGTTCCCCTCAGACTCCCATCAATACTTGTTTCTTAACTGCAGGTCTTCAATCAGACAAAGGAGGAACTCCAGAGAGACTGCGGACCTTACCAGCGTTCAGGAACTTATCAGAGAGATGGATTCTAGCTGCCACTCTGGTTAAGTCATGTCCTTGCCCATTTAGAAACTTTTGACAAAACTGTCAATGTCATGTGCTAACATGTCATCTTATAGAGTTGCTGGACCTAGTTGGACACTGTTCATACATTGGAATGGCAGATGATGTCTTTGCTTTGCTGCAGCACAACACTCACCTATATCTAGCTAATGTGGTGAATTTGAGGTATGAATGTTTATTTAAATTCCTATCCAGCATTGCACTCACCTTTATCTATTCTGTCTGTTCCACAAGTATAACTTGGCATGCTCGTCTCTCATTTCAGTAACCCTCATGTCTCCGTAATTATTGCTGTCTTAGTTGTCTGAGTGATCTGATATGTTTTCCCATCTTCGTTTGATTCCTTGGCAGCAAAGAGCTCATGTACCAGCAAGTTTTAAGGAGATTTGCACATTTTAGTGCGATTCAATTGAGTGATCCTGCTCCTCTGCAGGAGCTGCTAATGCTGGCACTGAAGGATGAGGCTTTGGAACCAGAAGGCATGGAAAATGACGACCTGCAAGAAAAGATAGCAGAAGTAACTTTTCCTAAAGCTAATTCTGGAATGTATAGGGATTGTTCGCATGATTTTGATTTGAGAATCTTGACTTATGCAGCACACTCATTTCTGTTTTGATCATCTTGGCTAGCTCTTTCTATAGTTGCTATTTTACTTTGCGATTATATTTCTTGGTAGACTTAATGACCTTTTTCTTCTCATATAGATATGAAACAAGTATCCGGAATAGTCCATTACTTCAGGACCTCAGGTTAATGGAAGATGGAAAACTGTCATAAACATACAGCAAGTTCATGTTAACCATTGTGCATGCTATAAACCTTTCTGCTTGTACAAATGTCTAAGAAAATTAAAAGGGAAATACTGATTCACACTTTTACCATTTTTCATTCAACTTCTCTTAAAATCCTTTTTTGTTTACAACTAAGAATCATGATGTGTCTTGTAATGCCTATCATGCTGTGCAAGAGACCCTTTTAAGCAGTGTTATAGGAGAAACTGCAGGAAAGCTTGCCATTTTGATATTTTTTGGTCTTTGAATGATAGATATTCTATGAGTTTAGTCTCAGCATCATAACTCGCTGTGGTTTTTGGTATCTCAGGATGAGGGGTTTGTAGCGTGATTAAGTTTTACACTGTTTATGCATGTAACTATGTCTTTATGACTTTCATGAATTGTGCTCGAGATATGTCATAGGGTACTGTGGATTCATTTCAGTATATGGTTCACTTGTCATTCTTTTCTAAATTCTCTTGTTTTTGTTGCTAGATGAATACAGAGCTCATCAAGCAGAAATCGGAGATGCTAGATGAGTACTTTGGCATTCATGTTGACCCTAATGGTAATTTGTGCCGGCTACCCATCGTACTTGACCAATACACGCCAGACATGGATCGTGTTCCAGAGCTTCTTCTTTGTTTGGGCAACGATGTAAGCTCAATATTTTAATTTTAACTTTTCTGATATTGTTAAGATTATATCCTCTCCTTATAATTTAATTTTGGGAGTTATGCTGTCCCTTTGAGGCCACTTATATATTCTCTATGATTCTCTTTTGACACTAGAGACCGCCCATATATTGATTATTTGGGTTAATAAAGTGAACGCTAGTAAAATATAAACCATGTACTTGTTTTATTTCTGTTTGCTACCAACTGTTTTACCACTGTAATCAGTTTTTCAAGGAAAATCTGTGTAGAACCATTTCAACTGCAGGATTTAGTGCTTCTCAGAACTGCTTCCACCTCATAATTTAGTCAATGGTTGAAGTGTGACTCGTCTAGCAGAACTCCTTACTATTGTCTGTTTGGATTCACATGATGCTGTATTTTCAAATATTTATTGTTTAACAGGTTAATTGGGATGATGAGCTTCTTTGTTTTCAAACAATTGCTGCTGCTATTGCGAACTTCTACGCCTTCCATCCCCCATTGTTGCCTAATCCATCAGGCGAGGGCTTACAAGTTTATAAGAGAGCAGCTTCTGAATTTCATGGAGAAGGAAATATCTCACTAATTGCTGGTAAGTCTATTGATGCTGATAAGAACTTCTTCTTATGAATACCATGCATCATTATTATTGTTCTTGCTTGTTGAGTTGCATATAGTGCGAGGCTTCACTCTGTCGGGTTTCATACTGTTAAGAAAGAAACGCATCTGCATTTTTAGGTTTTGTCCAGTAGAATATTTCATTAGATCTCTTAGTTCAAAACAGTGCTTAATAATGTCTCTTTTTTCCCGGTTCTGATGTTGTTTCCAAGTTCACACATACGTATGTGCTATTTCTTAACCAGAGGACATAAAGGAAGATGAATTTGACCAAGAACTTCTTTTGGAGGCTGAAAATGCTTGGTCTCAGCGTGAATGGTCAATTCAGCATGTTTTGTTCCCCTCCATGCGACTTTTTCTCAAGCCTCCTAATTCAATGGCTACAAATGGAACATTTATCAAGGTAATTGACCACAAGAATCATTGTCTTAGCTTTGCAATTGCTGCTAATATTTATATAATATCATTATATCCACTTTGCCTCTCTTGATCTATCTGTTTAGTTCGATACCTTTTCTTCATTCACCTCTGAGTGAATCATCTTTTGGTTAATCTATGAGATGCTCTCCTAAACCCCCATCTCTAGTTCTTACTGTACTTAAATGTTCTAAAAATCTTTCAGATTTCTACGCTCCTTTTAGTGCTCTGTTTCCACAATTTTACTTGCACGTATTCCTCGTCGTGTAATAGTACATAATTCTGGTTGAGCTACATTTTCTTTAGGATTTTTACCTTCAGACCATTTGTGTAGGTTATGACCATTCTCTTATATTTCTTAAATAGATGTGCAAACAAGATCTAATCCATATCTAGTTCTACTGCTCCATCCCAAGTTCAGTTTTCAACATAAAATTGTTGAATTTTGCAGGTTGCTTCATTGGAGAAACTCTATAAAATTTTTGAGAGATGCTAAGCAAGAGTACCATAGCAGTATTCACTAGCAGCTGTATGTAATATTGTAAGATTGCCACCTTTTCTGTCTATATGCGTATATACTTGCTGCTCTTTTAGGATATATTCTTGTTTTTAGTTTTTTTCTTTTGTTTTCTTTGGTAATGAAAAAGAAGAGTTATGCTTCATTAGTCAGAAATCATCCTCTACTTTTGCCCATGAAACTTGCATTGCCTATAATGTTTCAATTCCATATTTATATTTATATGAATGTCTGAAGGTTATTCTCGTCATCCAAAAAAAAAAAAATGTGCATAGGTAAAATGAAGAAAAGAATAGAGAATTTGTTAATGTAATATTGTCCTACTTTTTCTGTTCTTATGCTAGTTGTGATCAATTATATAATCAATGGTGGTTGTGAAATACTGATTGTTAGTCAATTGGTGTGATTCTTATGTTGGGAGAATTGGGATCATGATAATATTAATTCACCTAACATGTAGCTGTCATCTTGAAATTTTTCTAAATTAATAGTGGTCCAGTTCATCCGTACGCCTTTGCCTATTAATACGATAAACTTTTGTTAGTCAAATTGTAGTAATATGTTTCGGTATATTTAATACTTGTTTTAAGTGATTGTTTGTAAAAACAACTTAATTAAATGCTTACGATTTAAGAGCGTATACATATATTATGTACATTACGTTTAAGAAGATATATTGAAAACGTTTATACAAAACATTTGTTTGTTATATATATTTACAGAAGAAATATTTAAATAATTTGGAGTGGATGAAAATCATTAACCCTTGGTGAAATTCGTTCTTTAATATTTTACTATCTCTGTCCCGTTATTAGTGGTTTAAATTTTTTTGACACGTGAATTAATAAAATTGTGTTTTGTGTTTAGTAGTTTAAAAAATAATATGACCCACTAAGTTATAGTATCATAGTATTATTTTAAGTATGAACACCTATAATGAGACGATTCAAAAGAATATAAGCAATTAGTAATAAGATGAATGTATCACTATTTAGAAACACTCATCTATTATTTTCCATTCAAATAAATCTGTAACATATTTTGACAATTCCATCAAAGTACGCATGTTACTGATACTAATTATTGGCGCATGAAACAATTATTTCTCTTTTGACTAGTCATTACAACAACTAAAGAGTTTTTTAGGACAACGACCTGAATTCTATAGGGACCAAAAAAGTCAAGGGCACAATTAATTTCATAAATATCACATTTTGTACAAGTATAACACAATCATCAGTGCGTGCTTACTGTATGAAAAATCGATCACGTACTTTATTTATTGATTAATAAAAAAATATAGTATGTAATTACTATGAGGCACGTTTTTGTGCAACGGATGTAGGTGCATATGAGTCAAAGATGATTCAATTTGTAATTCAATTTTAGTTTTAACCCGGATATACATTTAAATCTCGATAAATTAATGTTCGATGAAGTAATAACCTAGCTTAGATAATAATTTCTTCCGATTCCGACTCGGGTCAGTGTACTAAAGTAATAATTTCGCTAAATGCATTAAGGAATATATATTTTTTTAAATCCTTAAGGTCCTAATGAAAATATAAAGTAATAGTTAGTAATTTTAGAAGATGTATATCGATAATTATAATACTGCAATAGTACAATAATCTTTTTTTATGAATATAGACTTACACAGTGATTGTTTTTTCTTCCCACCTAAACAAAAATTATCATCCTTAACTTTCTGCAGAGTATAGACAACTTCTAAATATTTTGCTCATGTTGTAGCAAATAATTATTTAAGGTAGTTATTGCTTGAAATAAATATTTTAATGACACAATTGGAATAAATGTACTATCATCCCGTTTATGATTAACCTCTTCATCATCATTATCGTTCATAAGTGTTCCAATAATCTCTTCATTTATTGGTAATTCCATAGTTGCATCATTCTCGATAGCTAAAAGATCTTGGACATTCATAGCATTTCTGTAGCGTAAATTAGAGATGACATATCCAATGTTTTAGATCTTCATCTAATCAAGGACTTCGGTTTCAGTAGATCATTTTCTGTTGAACGAATCTTGCAATGACGAAAACATATTTCTAGGATAATTTTAAAATAAGCAAAAATGAACTTTTCATTTTTTTTTATGTATATGAGCGTTCTTTTATAAAACTATTGAGCTTTTCTAAAATTAAATAATTTTACTTGTTTTATAATTAGTGCATATTCAATGTACATTTTAAACATGATTTTACTAAAGTAAATACTAATCTTTTTTATATATTAATATTTACACAATTAAGTAAAAAAATTTAGTTTAATGCACACATTTAACTTGTTTTATATTGTAAATTTATCTCTAAAGTAATAAATAATCAGTTATCAATAAATGAATAATTTATTTATTTATCGCTAAATGAATAACTTCGCTAAATGAATATTTTTTTCCGATCCCAAATATATTACTTTAAAGAGGTTTAACTGTATATAAATATATATATATAGATTAAACCCTAATTTTACACCCTAAACCCAGCGCCTCCCTCTTCATCTTCTCTCTACATCTTCTCTTCACTCTCAACGCAATAACT
Source organism: Lavandula angustifolia (assembly GCA_028984105.1). Lineage (NCBI taxonomy): Eukaryota > Viridiplantae > Streptophyta > Magnoliopsida > Lamiales > Lamiaceae > Lavandula > Lavandula angustifolia. Next base: position 5,336,417 of record CM054823.1, on the reverse strand, counting down.
CTCTGTTCTCTCTACATCTCAACACAAAAAATGATCTATCTCTCTTCACTCATCCGTTCATCCATCTCTGCCACCACGATTGCTCCGCCTAGGTTCATCCAAAGCCGCTGCCAAGTCGCCGACGAGTCCACAAGCTTGTATAGTTTCGGTGTTTTCGACGATTGGAGATTCATATGTTGTCGGATTGGTCTGATATTTTAACATGTGCTAGAAGACACATTGTTCTACATTATGACAGAAGAAATTGTAATTCTAACGGTTAGATCTTGAGTTATACTTTTTGGAATTCTGCTGGTGGTTTTGTGGACGTTTTACTTCTTTATTTTTTTTGTTTTGTGATTCTAGTATCTTCGTAGTTGTTGTTAAGGGCTAGATATCATAATTATACTTGCTCGATTGTACTCTCTACTCGATTGTACTCTCTATTTGTTCCTATTGATTAGTGTTTATTTGTTGATTAGATCCATTTTAGTAGTGGTTCATACTTCTAATATACTCCTAATTGAACTGTGGTTTTGTATAATTATTGGATTGAAATGACTATGTTTCTTAATTATAATTGACACTTTACTCAACTGAGATTGACACTCTGAGATAAAATAACACTTTTGTTTACTGCAATTGACACATTTATTCATTACAAATGAGACTCTATGAGAATGTGACACTCTCCTTCGAGATAATTGACACTTTATTCATTACAATTGACACTTTGAGTAACATTTTTGGTTATTATACTGATCATATTTTGTTGACTAAATCATTGAAAGGTGGTTTGTATAATTATTGGATTAAAGTGACATTCTTTAATTATGATTGACACTTTGCTTCGGCGTGATTGAAACTTTTGAGATAAATGACACACTTGTTCACAACAATTGACACTTCTTTCCTAAACAAACACATTTTTTTCGAAAACAAATCACATTTATATAAAAAAAATGATAGTCAATAAATGATATTTTGTTCAAAACAAATGAACACTTTTGTTTGTAGCAAATGATACTCTACAAATGACACTTTTGGTTTAATTATCAAAGAGACGAGGTTGTTTTAGTATACAAAAACAGTGATATTTAAGCAATAAACAACTAAGGATATTCTCACCACCACCAAGAGTATCTTGGCATTCGAAATTTCCTTAATGTACAAAATTTTAACAATTTAAAAAGTCGTATAGTTACATGAGCATTTTTAAACCTCATCTGCAAAATCAAAATCCACCTTAAATCGTATATTACATACTAATAATTCTTATATTAATTAATACAATTTCTTTAATAGATAGTGTATATAAGCGAGTCAAGAAACAGAGAGAAAAAGAAAGAACGAGAGAAGTCATAATTTTATTACTTTTTAAAAGTATTTTTTTCGGAGAGAAACCATATTTTTGTGTGTTTGTAACTGCGTTAGTTGCATAAAAGAACAAAACTTTGCAAAAATGTTGCAATAAATTGTTTTTGTTGCTTGCTGACATTTGCAGTTGAGCTGGTTTTGTGTTGTTTGTTTCCTCAAATTTCCTCCATTTCTTTTTGTATACGTTTTTGGTTGCAATTAGGGATGTAACGGTTTGGTTCGGTTCGGTTTCTTATGCATTTTAGGAACCGAACCAAACACATAGAAATGATTCGATTCGATGTGTTTTTAAATATCGGAATCGAACCGAACCGAACCGCTTATAAATGGTTTGGTTCGGTTCGATTTACCGGTTCACTTTTTTATTTTTTTATTTATTTTTAAAATCCTAATTAATTCAAGAATTACTCATTTATCTTCCTTTGTATAGATTAGAATTGATATTAACTTAAATTTAATATCTAAATCCAATAACATTCTCATATAAGAAAGACAAATATTAAATTAAAAAATTAAAAAATAAGATATTAATTCAATTCGGTTCTAACCGTTCAAAAATTATTGAAACCGCGAACCGAACCGAATGTAAACGGTTCCTAAAAAATTAAATTGAACCAAACCGCGAAGCCGAACCGAACCACATTTTTCGATTTGATTCGATTCGATTTGATCGGTTTCGTGGTTCGAAGCGGAACCACTTACACCCCTACTTGCAATAAATTATAACACAACCTCCCCGCTCCTCCACCTCCACCACCACCACAAATGCAATTCTCTCTCAAGAATTTTGGTGAATAAATTAGTTTTCTTTGGGAAAAACCCAATATAGGGGTCAAGAAAATGGGGAATAAATTTATTTGCATGAACAAGAAAGATACCAATAATGGTGGGATTGGATCAAGAAGCAAAAGGGGTTCACTTTCAAAGAGGAGGAGTTCAAAGGAGGAAGAATTACTGCACAGGCAAGCATTAGCCATGGCAATTCAGCAACACCAAATTTCTCAAAGATTTGACAGTGGCTCCATGTCCCGCCGCCTCGGATCCACCTCCTCCCGCCGCCGCGCCTCCACTTTGCCCGACCCCTTTTCTACTACTGACACTAAACCGGTAAAGTTTGATGCTTTGCCTTTGTTTCTGATTTCACAATTTTTCTTGTTTCTGTTGATGTGTGACTAGGATCTGAAAGGGCAAAAGGGCTGGATTATTTTTGTGTTATCTGCTGTTTTTAGTTGTTTTTGTTTTTTGATTACTTTATTAGCTTGGGCTATCTGTTGATGAAAAAGTGTGATGAAGTTTCATGATTTTCTTGAAAAGGTGGGGGAATAAAGTATTTCTTGGCCTTTTCTGTTTAGGAAAGTAAAAGGGGGCTCTTCTTTTAGACCTTGTTGGTGGAACTTTTTGTTTAATTCATCTAGTATTCTATTGATGCTTGATGCAGATAATAGCTAGTTTTAGGAAAAAAAACATTCTCCTGAGCAAGTGCAATAATTGATTCAAAGGAATGGCCTAGTAGCCCTAAGCCTCATTTTCATGGTTTAGGCTGCTACTTTTTGCTATTTCTTCTCAATTGTAAGGAGAATCTTGATGTGAACAAATGGTTAAGATTACTCAATTTCTTACAAAATCATGTATAAGTTTTGCTTAAGGTATATCTTTGACAGTTGCCGGAGTTTTTGGAGAATATCAAGACGAAGAAATTTGTTTTGGTACACGGTGAAGGGTTTGGAGCTTGGTGTTGGTATAAAAGTATTGCTCTGCTTGAGGAATCTGGTCTGCTTCCCATTGCCTTGGATCTATCGGGATCCGGGATTAACATAATGGATATAAAAAATGTTACCACACTGGCAGAGTACTGCAAGCCATTGCTCGATTTTCTGCAAAGTTTGCCTGAGGATGAAAAGGTTATAAAATGTGTAAATTTACATTTTCATTTGTATGATACAGTTTCAGTGTGCAGTATATAGGCATTTTTCGCTGGAACCAACTGTTTTTGACAGCAGCGTCGTTGCAGGTAATATTGGTCGGCCACAGTAGTGGGGGCGCTTGCATTTCTTATGCGTTGGAGCATCTGCCAGAGAAGATCTCAAAAGCCGTTTACCTCTGTGCTACGATGATATCGGATGGGCAGAGACCTTTTGATGTGTTTGCTGAAGAGGTATGTCTTAAAGTTTGAGATTTGTATCCTTACATTGTAGCTGTGATGTATAGATATCACTGGTATTCCAAAATAAACCAACTTGTTGGTCACGTAGAAAATGAACCATTCTTCTCTATTTAGCAACCACATGCATCAAACTCGTGTACTCATCTGCATTAAGGGTTTGTGATGAAGTTTATCTCCTGCAGCTCGGTTCTGCTGAAATATTTTCAGCAGATTCAAAGTCTCTAATTCATGGAAACGGTAAAGACAATCCTCCGACTGGTTTTATGTTTGAGAAGCAGCATCTGCAAGGGCTATATTTCAACCAATCTCCTACAAAGGTAAACTATACATACCTTCCAACTGTGTATTTATGAGCTTCTTTTAATCTACACAAACCTTCCATAGAACACAAACAAACCCACGATTTTCACAAATACTTATGCTGCAGTTAGTACTTCAAATGCTTGCTAAAATCTAGCCAAAAACATAGTTTAGAAGCACATTATTGTCTATGTGGAGGATTTCCCTCAGTTTTATTGCTCTCTATCAACGCCAGCATAGAAGAATATGATTTTTAAAGAGCGTTAACATGTCAACTTGTAATTGAAAAAACACAGAACACTTAGGTAACATGTCTGATCTTCATGTTCCAGGATGTTGCTTTAGCATTGGTTTCTATGAGACCTATCCCTCTTGGTCCCATGATGGAAAAGATGTCTCTATCGGCTGACAGATACGGCACAGGCAGACGATTCTACGTTCAGACATTGGACGATAATGCCCTTTCGCCCGACGTCCAGGAGAAGCTCGTAAGAGACAACCCACCAGAAGGAGTATTGAAGATCAAAGGTAGTGATCACTGCCCTTTCTTCTCAAAGCCTCAGTCTTTACACAAGATCTTGCTTGAAATAGCCCAAATCCCTTAATATTATAACCATTTCTAAACAGATTTGAGGTAGTTAGAGTGTATAATATACAGGCCAATCTGCTTAATACATCATACATATAGAAATTGATTCAGTCTTTGCTACTTCAATTCTTTCAGTTGTTCTGAATTTGTAATGGATTGGCATGTATATAATTCTTATTGTATTTTCAAAGCTCTATCACATAATCTTGTAAACTAATTTCTTGCTCGTCATCTTCAACATATATGACATAGTTTTAGTGTCATCATCTCAAAGATCCAGAAAATTAAGTTAAATGTTTATGGCCCTTGCGATGTGGAATCACCTGAGGATTTTCGAATGACTCGGTCTGTTCCGTGCTGTGCTGCTTGTAGAAATCCCGATCCCCTGTTTCATGACGCCATAAGCAAACACTTAATGAGTGAGGGGTTTTCCCAAAAAAGAAAACACAACACAACGTTGGAGGGAGGCAAAAAGGCTAGTTAATGAATCCTGTTCATTAGATAATCTTAGATGATAAAAAATCTAAGAAATAGTCTTTACCAAAAGTACTAAATGTGGCAAGGTTAGGATGACAGTAGCTTACCAATGAAGTGAACTAATCGGCATTGAGTTGTGGCGCATGCACGCACGCGTTGATTTAGTCAATTCAAAAAGTTGGTTGATGCATAAGTTTTTTAATATCTTGCTGTCATTAATAAATTGTTGTCAACAATGGTTATTAAATATGCATTAAATTATATTCTTAACTGTTCTTAATTGCAATACATGCAGACTATTAAATACAAGTTAAATCTCAACAATATTTTTTCTATCATCACAGTACTTAATTAAATAATTATTTTTATATATAATTAGCCGACTATTATATAATAATGAATTTATTTTCTTTTTGTTCATCCAAAAAATATAATCTGTCATCTACAATTTGCATTGAAAATTTCCCTAAAAAACAAAAGCGAAACAGTAAATAAAATACTCCATCATCTCCTCCGGAATAACGTTCATAATTGCAATACATGCAACATTCATAATTTTGCTTAGGGATGGCAATGGACCGGATTTGGACCGGATCCTCCTCGGTCCAGATCCAAATCCGGAATTTTTTACTTTGGTCCAAATTCGGTCCAGATCCATTGGATCTCAAAAAATGAGATCCGGGACCTGCATCCATTGGATCCACAGGGTCTCGGATCTAGACCCGGATCCATAAGTTTTTTTAGCTAAAATTAAAAAAATTCTAAATCAATTAAAATTTAACTAAGTTAATTAATTCTACGATAACACGATAATCTATAAGAACATTACTATCATTAAAAAAAAATCAAACTACTCATGATATTATAAAAATATTACAATCCTCTATAAAACTATGATCTTCTCTCTAAAAAAACTTCTAAATTCGTGGACAGTGGGTACTCAATCTCCTCCCTCTTTTCTATTAATTAGATTACTAGTTACGTATTTCAAGCTCAACAAATAATGTAATGTGATATTTTAAGTAGAATAATATAAATATAATATTTTAGATATGATAATAAAATAATATTTTAGTTATAAAAATTAGCGGATCTGGACCGGATCCGGATCTCAGATCGTAAAGTCCAGATCCAGATCCGTAATTTCTAAAATTAGTCCAGATCCGATCCAGATCCAATGGGTCCAATTTTTTAAGATCCAGATCCAGAAAAATGGATCTGGATCCACGGATCTGGACCGGGTCCAAGATCCATTGCCATCTCTAATTTTGCTGACCTTCATAATTTTGCCAACATTCCAATATGTAACGGTAATAAAATCTTTTATATATACAGTACTTGTTTTTTTGTCTTTGGAGTTCATATTACACATTTTTCAATTTTGCATTCCAAAAAATTCAATCACTCAATATTTCCTCTCTAAAAATGGCCGAAAACTCCAGTTTTCAAAATTTGAATTCTCAAAAATCTAACTTGTCCCATAATCCCAGCCCATAATACTATTAACAATTTCCTCAATATCCACAATATTATCAATTTCCACCACTTCCACCACATTCTTAATTTCCACAATATCATCAATTTTCGCAAAATGGAATGCCACCGAATTCCGGAGGCTCTTTTCTTGGTTCGCAACAAGTACCATTTTAATATTCGGGTTCTCAATTTTCACAACATTCTTCACAAGTGGGGCTAGAATGATTGGGTTAGTTGAGTGTGTGGTCAATGATATTCTTAGTCTAACAAGCTTGAGAGACAAAGTCTTGCCCACCAGACATATTGCTAAGTTGCATACTTTAACATATCCCACTGGAAACGCTATTTGTGTCTGTCACCCTGTCACATTAATGGTGGTTTAACTCTCTTGTGTGGTTTGCAGGCTATTGTACAGGAGCGAAATTTACCTGTACGTACCAAATGTAGCAGCTGCGGGTTCCTCGTCATAAAAAAAAAGTTGCATACTTTAAGATTATGTGTATTTTTTTTTATTTTTTACAAAAAATACTCTTGTTATTCAATTTTTTTTATTGTGTGCTCAAAAAATTTGAGCGTGACTGTGCAAGTTTTTTCTTTTCCTAATATATAATGTTTCAAGTACCATTAAAAAATGCCCAAAGTTATAGTTATATTAATAAAGAGAAAAGAAATTGTGCAATATCTTATTAGAACACACGGTTGTTTTGTAAAAGAATAACATATGTTAGATTCACGCATTTTAACAAAACATAATAGTATTTTTTTCTTTTTTTTTTTCCATCCAACAATACATTGGAACTTCAAATTGTTTTGAAATTTGTATTACATTTGTATCTAGGGCTAATGACATTTCCCAAAGTTGGGGGATTCTCTATCCTCTATCCTACAATTATAAAATCATATGGTTTTATAAGTAGATTACATAACCGTAGGGTTTTATAAGTAGATTTGCTGTGGTACAATAGTGAGATACGAGATCTTCTCCTCAAAGTCAGAAGTAATTTGAATGTTTATTCATGTGTAGCAATGTTGGTTTCTCCTCATCACCTAAAAAAAATAATCCATAATATGCTATGATTTTCAACATTCTTTCGGAGCTTGGAATTAATTATCTGGTCCAGGTAATAAAATATGTAATTAAATGAGTAGTTGATGATGATAGTACATATACACTACATGAGCAGGAATAAATGAGCCGATGACTAACATAACCTTAATGCTAATTTCATAAACCATCATATAAATGCCAAATTTACCTAAGAAGTGAGCGGACCAGACATTGAATTGGTGAAGGATAAGCCTTCTCGAGAAGGTAGGGATTTCTGATTTTTGCACCCGCGCGATTATTACCGCGAGTTTAATTTTAGGTACTCTTATTAGAGCCGCACCTTAATAACAATGATGACGTTTTACTGTTTTAATTAACGAGCGAAAGAAAGTAAGGGTAACTCCAACCCTAAACCCACATTCCCAACTTTTTACTTGACACGTCAACTTTTCAAACCCACCAACTTTTTAATTTTTTTCACTCCAATTATAAACCTATCAATTCAACTTTTTTATGGGTCCCACTACTATATACACACAACTATTTATCAATATATCTATATTTATCTATATATATTATACTCACAATTTTTTATTCATCATATTAATAATAATAATAATAATAATAATTAAATTTATTTTTTAATTCATATAAAATTTAATTATAATTAATTTTAAAAACCGAAATTATATAATTAAATTTAAAAAAACATGGTTAACAAGAAATTACATAAATAAAACTAAAAAACACAATTAAATATGATAAAATACATAAAAAAACTACATTGATGCGTATTGCTGCCAAATATGCTCCGTCAAGTCTGCTTGAAGGCGAAAATGAGCTGCCTTATCAGTCAAATTATCATAATTTCGAATGTAATCTGCATATCCATTATTTGAACACATGGTTATATCGGGCGGAGGAGGTGTGTCTTCATCAGACCAAGTAACCGCAGCTTCCGTCCCTTCATTCTCAATGATCATGTTGTGCATAATAATACACGCATAAATTATTGCGGTCAAATCTTCTTTGAAATAAGATCTTGCAGGACCTCTAATTTTTGCCCAACGGGATTGAAGCACTCCGAATGCTCGTTCTACATCTTTTCTTGCAGATTCTTGTCTCTCCTAGAATTTTTTTCTTTTCTCATCTTGTGGTACCGGAAAACTCTTGACGAATGAAGCCCATTCCAGATATATTCCATCTGTCAAATAATACCCTTTGTCATACGTCGTTCCGTTCACTGTAAAACGAACTTCTGGTGCGAATCCATATAGAACATAATTAAATAATGGTGATCCATGAAGAACGTTGATATCATTACTAGATCCGGCAACACCGAAAAAAGCATGCCATATCCATAAGTCTTGAGATGCCACTGCTTCTAAAACTATTGTGGGAACACCGTGATCGCCTCTTGTAAACATGCCTTTCCAAGCGACTGGACAATTCCTCCATGTCCAATGCATACAGTCGAGGCTCCCCAACATGCCGGGGAAGCCATGTCTTTCTTCATGCATCTGAAGCAACCGTTGAATATCTTCGTTAGTTGGCATCCTCAAATATTGAGGACCAAAAACATCGACAATGTCATTGCAAAATTTTTGGAGACATTCCAAGGCTGTACTCTTGCCCATTCGCATGTATTCATCGAGTGAATCACCAGGAGCCGCATACGCCAGTTGACGGATAGCTGCAGTACATTTTTGAAGGGGTGATAGCCCATTCCGACCACATGCGTCTTGTCTCTGTTGGAAATAGGTTGAGTGATTGCTCAATGCATCGACAATGTGTAGGAATAACTGTCGGTGCATCCGAAAACGACGACGAAATAAATGTTCGCCAAATATTGGAACATCAGCGAAATAATCACGAACAAGACGATCATGACCGCTTTCGCGCTCTCGATTCACATATCTTCGACGTGAACCTCTTCTTCTGCGGGATGATCCAACGTTCTCTTCTGCATCAGCAAGGGCAATCATCTCTCTGTCAAATTCATCTTCCGCCGAATCTATAATCATATCTCTCCATATTTGTCTATATTCATCCTCACTTGGAAGATTAGACATTTGTGCTAAAATGTTTGTGATGTGTTTTTTCCGCACACATTACCTTCAAATATATAGCATATCCTTCCTCCAATAAATGAGCCTGCTATCACTTGCCCAACTTGCAACAATAATGGTGGTGCCAATAAATGAGCCTGCTATCACTTGCCCAACTTGCAACAATAATGGTGGTGCCAATAAATGAGCCTGCTATCAGTTGCCCAACTTGGAACAATAATGGTTGTGCCAATAAATGAGATGACAAATTGCAGCGAAATAATGTTACTGCAACATTACTTTTATTGTTCTTTGAAAAATAATATCAAGGCAGTATAAACAATTCGAATTCCAAATAGAAAGTTTTAATAGATAAAAGGAAAATAACAATAATTGTACCCTAAGCTATTACAACGAGATGGATGGCACCGTATAGAGCCTTCATTGAAAAACATAACATGAGCAAGGAAAATAAATTAAAGAGTACACAGTCATCCATGTCTAGATTACAACCACCCGCGTCTTTGTTTGATCTCATTCGACATTTTGGCAAAGTTGAAAAGCATTGCATCATTGAAGTTACTTGTATCCTGGTTGCAATAATCCCATTCTCGTAGTTGAAGCTCTATATCTTTTTGCTGCATTTCTTTGTTTTTTTGCTCTATTTCCACATTTTTTTGTTTCATCTTCTCGTTGTGTATTTCTTGTAATTGATTCCATCTGACTGGATCAACCTGACCTGCATCTGCTTTGGCTTTGGCTTTGGCTTTGGCTTTAGCCTTCTGCTGTCCCATAGGACGTGTTCGAGTTGACTGTGCATCGCCAGAGGTGTGACTACCCGAGTCGGATGTTTTTGCCTTCTTGCGAGCACTACTAGCCATTGCTTCAGGGTTCCATTTTTCTGCCAATGCCATTACCTTCCATACATGGAGGTACTTGAACTCTTTGTTCGAGTGCTGACTGCGCCACTTAGCTTGCACAGCCTCTAAGACGTCTTCGTCGCTTTGCCCACTTGCCCGATGATTAAAGAAATTATTATACCATTGCGAAAACAAATTTACATCAGGAATGACACGATAATAAGCCGATTTAATAGCTTCGGATAGCCGGTTAGTAGTACCGGTCGACCTATGATCGTTGTAATATGCCGCCACTTTTTCCCAAAATACCTTCGTTTTTTGTTGATTTCCAACTCTTGCATCGGTGCTCACGGCGCACCAAGATTTAGCTACACATACCTCCTCATCATGTGACCAAAGTGTCCTACCCTTTTTAGGGGGTGGAGTAATTTCCTGGACATGATCTTCTTCATCTTCATCAACAAGGCTAGTATGTTCTACCCCCGCTTGTGAAGAATGTTGTGGAAATTGAGAACTCGGATATTGAAATGGTACTTGTTGCGAACTAAAAAAAGAGCTTCCGTAATTCGGTGGCATTCCATATTGCGAAAATGGATGATATTGTGGTGGAAATTGAGAATGTGGTGTAAGTGGTGGAAATTGTGAAAATTGTGGATATTGAGAAAATTGTTGATAGTATTGTGGGTTGGGACTATGGGACGAGTGAGATTTTTGAGAATCCGAATTTTGAGAACTGGAATTTTCGGTCATTTCTAGAGAGAGAATATTGAACTCTTAAATTTTTGGGAATGTAAAAATTGGAAATGTGTGATATGATTTTTTGAATTAAACTAGTATATATAGATTTTTTTTGACCGTTGGATTCATTAACGTTACAATTTGTAACGTTACAAATTATAAAGTGAATAGTAATGTTACAAAAGTAGTATTAAATACGAAGAAGAAATCCTTGAGAAAAGGGACAAAAGTAGTATTAAAAACGTTAATGTAGAGTGAGTGGCAATAATGGCACGTCCCCCAATGTTCTCTCTCTCCAATCAACAGTTAAAACCCAACTTTTTACTTCAAAACCCAACTTTGCCACGTCCCCCAATGTTCTCTCTCTCCAATGGGACATCCCAACTTTTACCAAAACAAAATGTTGGCTAAAAACCTCAATTGGAGGGAATTTTTCTATCCTAGACCGGGTCTACAAGACCTTGTGGTCTAGGATAGAAGTTGTGTTTTTTATTAATTTTTTATTTTACAAACATGTGATGTGTCATGGTTTTTAACCACCGGGTCTACAACTTAAGTTGTAGACCCGGTCTAGGATTGAAAAATTCAATTGGAGGTGCTCTAAGGAGGCATTATATTACTTACCTTTGCTTGTGTTCCAGGCAATTTGGCCGCTAGAGCAGGCCCCTACAACATCAACATGTAGTTCCCAATGACGTATGCTCCTAGCATAGGATGCGATGATTTTTTGTGCAAAATTTTTAAAAACATTAAATGTAAAGTGTTTTTTGCAAGCTACTTTGTTCGCCTTTTTTCTCATCGTGAGGAGGCAAAGTATGCTAGAAACTAGCCTCAAGATCATGAAATAAATATTTACTTACTTGTGAACAGCCAAGAAGGCCATCAAAAGGGCCATGTTCGATCATGCGATCTTCTACATAAGCAAGACACCCATCCAAGTTGTGATATATTATAAGTTCCTAAAGAATTAATCATCCAATCAAGAAAACAAGAAAAAGAAAACCCATTTTAAATATTTATGTTAAATTATAGGCCCAGTCCACTAACCTTGTCGGCCCACTTACCTGTTGTGCGGCCTAGTCCAACTTCTCGGCCCAGCTGCGAGTTGTCGCCCTATGTATAAATGGCTGTGCGACGCTCCTTCTTGACCTAGCTTTGTTGTGCACAGCCTGAGTGATCTACACTGTTCATCTTCTTCTTATCTCTGTAAGATCGAGTGTGTTGTGTAGTTCTTGTAATAGGCTAGCTTACAGGTTCTGTGTTGGCCGATTGTGTTAGTGGATAGTGGTGTGTGTGAACCCACTGTAGACTCGAGTGTCTGAGCCATTTTGAAGGGATTTTACTTTCTGTACAATTTAATCCGGTGTGGATCTAAACCTTACAGTGGTATCAGAGCTTGGACACCGTGTTTGTACAGATCTTGGTCCTTCAGATCTGAAGAGGTAAGTCGGGGTTCAAGTCTCCGAACCCCGCACTGGTAAAGAAGCTTGATCTCTAGTTCTCTTACGTTTTCTAGACACTGCCGGCTGGCGCAGTATTAGGCTTGGGAATTTTGCTGTTGATAGATCTAGGTCTCTATGTGATTTCTGTGGATCTATTTGTTTTTGCATCTGTGTGTATTCTTTGTCGTTTTATTGCTTCCGCTTGCTATTATCTTCTTCGTGCTTTTTTCCCTCTTTCTGGTCTTCTGCTTTATCCGTATTTTTTATACGGTTGGTTCCTTATCTTGTCTGGTGGTCCGAGGTACCCCCTGCGCCCAGACCACGAGTCTGCGATTGTGAACTGGGTAACCCTCGACCATTTAACCAGACTGTATTTTGACTCTTGTTTTAGAGTTATCAGACACCTCACTTATTGTGAGTGGTGCTATGGGTTCCCTAAGTGGCATAGCTCCTTTTAACGGTAAGTCTGACTTCACTCTCTGGAAAAGGAGAATGAAGGCTATAATGGTTGAAAAACGTGTGGCATGTGCTATTGACCATTCTTATGATGAAGGTGAAACTGAAAAGAAAAAGGAAGAAATGGATGAATTGGCTTTATCTGCTATAACTTTGTGCTTGTCTGATTCTGTGCTAAGAAAAGTGGAACACCTTTCTACTGCTAAAGAAACCTGGGATAAGCTCAATGAGTTGTATGTAGAAACTTCCTTACCTTCAAAAATGTATTTACTGCAATCTTTTTTTAGATTTAAGCTTGACATGTCTAAGGATATTGAAGAAAACTTAGATGAATTTAATAAGCTTTTGCAGCAAATCAAACAAACTGGTGATCAAAGTATTGACAATTATGCTCCCATTGCTCTTCTGAATGCTATACCTGATTCTTACAGTGATGTTCAATCTGCTATTAAGTATGGTAGAGATAAAATTGACCTTGAAACTGTGATATCTTCTTTAAAGAGTAAAGAATTGGATTTGAAATTTAATGGGGGGAGTAGAGGCTTTGAAAATAGTGTTGTATTTCATGTTAGGGGGAGGACCTCTGATAGGAACAACAATCACAAGAATTCTGAAAATTCTGGGAAGAAAAAGGGTCAGAGGTGTAGGTCTAAGTCTAGGCCTAAGGGAAAGAAATGCTATAATTGTGGGGAGTATGGTCATTTCCAAAAAGACTGTCCTAACCCTAAAAAGGGAAAACAAAGTAGTGATCAGAAAACTGTTTATGTGTCTAATGCTGTACTTGGAGATGATTCTAATCCAAACATCCTTGAAAAATACTTTATGGTTTCTGATCCCCAAAACCTGTCATCTGTGAATTTAGTGAATTCTGATTTTATGAATGAGTGGTTGATGGATTCTGGTAGTGCCTATCATGTCTCTCCTTTCAAATCCTGTTTTTCAAAATTTAAAGGTGGTGATTTTGGATATGTTATTGTTGCAAATAAACACAAATGTGCTGTGTTAGGTATTGGTGATATATGTCTGCAGTTTGAATCTGGCTATGTGTACACCATGAAAGATGTAAGATATGTTCCTGATGTGGTCTGTAACTTACTATCTTTTACTGCCCTTGAAAATGATGGTTTTAGGGGTAGTTGGGGTAATGGCTGGATGAAGGTAAAGAAGGGTTCTATGGTTGTGTTTAAGTCTAAGAGGACTAATAACTTATACCATTTCTCTGCTATTCCTGTCCATGATGTGTGTACTGTAAATGCTACTTTTGAAGATAAAACTAAATTATGGCATAATAGACTTGGGCATGTCAGTAACAAGAACTTGGAAATCTTGAAAAAGACTGGTGTGTTTGGTGATGACAAATTGTCTTCTGTGCCTTTCTGTGAAACTTGTATTTCTGGCAAACAACACAAAGTGTCTTTTCCTGTCCCTGATTCTGTTTCTTGTTCTGGTGCCTTTGATATTTTGGAGTATATTCATGCTGATGTGTGGGGTCCTTCTAGTACCCCTACACATAGTGACTGTCAATACTATCTGTCTATTATTGATGACTTTTCCAGAAAAAACTTGGCTGTTTTTGTTGAAACATAAATCTGAAGTGTATGAAATGTTCGCTACTTGGAAACAACTTGTTGAAAATCAAACTGGAAAGAAAATTAAAGTTCTCAGAACTGATAATGGGCTGGAATTTTGCAATGCTTCCTTGAATGCTCTGTGTGCAAAACCTGGAATTAAAAGACATAGGACTGTTCCTTACACCCCTCAGCAAAATAGAGTTGCTGAGAGGATGAATAGAACCATTTTAGACAAAGTGAGATGTATGTTAGGGTCTGTAGGTCTCTCTAAGACTTTCTGGGGTATCACTGCACTTGCTGCTACATACCTGATTAATAGACTGCCTTCCTCACATCTAAATGGTAAGTGTCTTGAGTCTGTGTATTCTGGAAAGCCCCTTGATCTTTCTAACCTTCGTGTGTTTGGCTGTGCTGCCTTTGTGCATCAGAAAGGTGATAAACTTGATCCCAGAGGTAAGAAATGTGTTTTTCTTGGGTATCCTGAGGGGGTTAAAGGGTATAGGTTGTGGGATAAAAGTCAAACTGGTTTTAAAATTATCATCAGTAGAGATGTTGTCTTTAATGAACTTGACTTTCACTGTTTACCCTCTCCCCCTTCCCCTGTGAATGATACTATCTCTTGTGATGAGTTTAAGGTGGAGCCTCAGGCTCAGTCTGTGTCTGAGTCTGTGACTGCTGAGTCTGCTGTGGTATCTGTTTTTGATTCTGATAATGATTCTGAACAGGATTGTGATCCTGAGACTGATGTGCATGATAATCTGTTAAATGGAAATAATGTATCTGATTATGATCCTTCCATTTCTGATTATGAACTTGTTAGGGACAGATCTAAGAGAACTTCCAGACCTCCACAAAAATTTGATGATTATGTGATGTCTATGTATGCCTGCAGTGTGTATGACTCTTTGGATTCTGAACCTACCTGTTATTCTGATGCCATTAAATCTGTTAATGCTGATCAATGGTTGAGTGCTATGAAGTCTGAAATGAACTCTTTGCTTGCAAACCAAACCAGGACTCTTGTACCTAAACTTAAAAACTGTTATATAGTGGACTGTAAGTGGTTATTTAAGGTTAAACAAGAAGTCAAATTTGTTAGGTATAAAGCAAGACTTGTAGCTAAGGGTTTTACTCAAAAGGAGGGGATATATTACACTGAAATCTTTGCTCCTGTAGTAAAATTCACCACTGTCAGAATCATGCTTGCTCTTGTTGCCCACTTTAATTGGGAGTTAAAACAAATGGATGTCACTACTGCTTTTTTACATGGTGATCTTGATAAGACTATATACATGAAGCATCCTGAGGGTTTTGTTGCTACAGGTAAAGAGAACTATGTGTGCCTCCTTAAAAAGGCTTTATATGGTTTGAAACAATCCCTTAGACTGTGGAACATTAAGTTTGATGAATGCATGCAGTCTATGAATTTTAAAAGAAGTGCTTTTGATCATTGCCTCTATTTTAAGGAGTCTCCTTCTGTTCCTGTCTTTCTGCTTCTGTATGTTGATGATATGCTCATATCTGGTCCTTGTCTGAAAATAATTAAGCATGTTTAAAAGTGTTTATGTGATAACTTTGAAATAAAAGATTTAGGTGATGCTAAGAGAATCTTAGGCATGAACATTGAAAGGGATAGAAAGAATTGTACTCTAGTGCTCAATCAGATTTCATATGTTGAAAAGATTTTGAGTAAATTTTCTATGACTTCTGCTAAGTCTGTGAATGTACCCCTTACCTCCAATCTTGTTTTGTGCAAAGATTAATCTCCTAAGTCTGCCTCTGACATTAATGCCATGAAAAAGGTTCCCTATTCCAATGCCATTGGATCTGTGATGTATTTGATGATTAGTACTAGGCCTGATATTGCTTATGCTGTCAGCTGCTTGAGCAGGTACATGTCTAATCCAGGTATGGATCATTGGAATGCTCTGAAATGGTTACTTAGATATCTGAAAGCCACTATGCATGTTGGTCTAACATTCTCTAAGTGTACTGCTGGAACCCAACTGGTTGGCTATGTTGACTCAAACTATGCAAATGATAGGGACAATAGGAAATCTACTACCTCCTATGTGTTTACTCTTTGTGGGTCTTGCATTAGCTGGAAATCACAACTTCAGTCTATAGTGGCTCTGTCCACTACTGAGTCTGAATATGTGGCTGCTACTGAGGCTTTAAAGGAAGCCATTTGTGTAACGCCCCAATTTTTATAACTTAACTAGGGACGCTACTTCATACTTTCAAAACATTTTCATGGAAAAGAATCATTGAAAAACTCAATTTATTTTACTACTCAGCGGAAGTCTTAAAATAAAAGCAAGTGCAACAATTAGTTTTCGAAACTAAAATGCACAGTTCATGATAAAACTAGTTTTAATGCAATAATAAGTTTCATAAATCTTTCCTTGTGTGACCATCACCACCAACACCTCTACGCATCGGCCGAGCCATTTCCTGAAAAATGTTAAAATAGTGGGTTGAGTACGACTACTCAGTGGGGAAATGCATTTATCCAGATTATAAACGATACTGAATTTAAACATGATAACATAGACATGGTAACATAGCATGGTTGATCCGAAGATCCATAGACATAGCAACCCGTAGGCTTGACCCGAAGGTCCCTCGCTCATATAGGCCCGTCGACCTTATATCCATCGTTCATAGTTTCATTGATCCTGTACTATAGTCACATGAAAAACTCAAATAAAGGATATAATAAGGATAAACATCGATGCGGGGACATACACTAGGGCCGTCTTTGACGACGCGGGGACATACACTAGGGCAGCCTCCACCGGGATTCGGGATGACTGGGGGAGGTGGAATGGTATCTATGGGACTGAGTGGGGGAGTGTTCGGAGGAGCACCACAGGCAATGAATGGGTTCGTCCAGTCAGGAAACAATTGGGGCCCAATACAATTTGGGAATCCTAATTATTCGGGATTTGGAGGGCTTTCTTCGGGATTTCAGGTGTCGCCGCTACAAAGGCTGGGGAGTTGGGGACCCGGATCCAATTTCGGAGGATGTAATCCAACCACGGGGTACACACCAAACCTGATGAGTCATTTTCGTACTTAGTAATTTCAGGCTGAAAAGTGCGTCAATTGGCCAACCGGTGCAGTCGCAGTGGCGAAAAATGCAGGTTTTAGGTGCTGACGTGCTATGATGACGAGGATATTATTTGGCAAATTTTGATGAAGAAAAGGCACGGAATTGATGACATGGGCGCGGATTTATGGAGAAGGAAAAGAATCAAGAAGATATTTTGTGGTAGTTAAGGGAAGATCTTGTTTCCTTATTTATCCAAATCTTTTCCCTTATCAAAGATTTGACCTAACTTGGAGAGGAAGAAAAGGAGTATATAAAGACTTGGAGGGGGACGAAATTCACAAGCTTGAAACCATTCATACACGAACCAAGCCACCATTCGAAGCCTTGATCACCGCCGTGACTCCCTTCCGAACCACCGACCGCCGCCGAACCACTTCCGACCGATTCCGTAGATTAGTTGAAGAAGAAAAACATCCTTTTCATTTCCGTTATTTATGCTTTTTAATTCGTAGTTGAATTCTAGTTTTAATTTACTTTCATCGTTAATCGTTTTCGTAGGATCTTAATATTTACATTTGAACATCATTTGCTATTTTAATTCAAGTTCTAGTTTAATTTCGTAGGTTTATATTTTCTGTTATTTCGTGCCTTAGTTAATTTAAATTTCGTTCATGCTAGATCTAGGGTTATTCGTGTTTATGCTTCTGTTCTATAAACTGTCACAGTTGTCCAACCGAAGCGTCAGCATGAGTAGCTAAACTTTTTAGGGTCCGGTAGAATGTGAATGCACACGTGAACAGTACATGAGGCTTAGGTGCTCATAATTAATCAAAAGGGTTTCGGGATAATTCTGAATTAATTAATCTGGCTAGTAATTTAGGCTTGATCACCCTAGGTTACGCAGTCTGTAGCTAACTTAGTACTTCCATCGTTTCTCGTGGAACAAGTCTAGGTAAGTAGCAAAATTATTCGTAAGAGTAATTGGATTAAACCAATAGGAGACTATTAGATGCCCAACATACGAGTAGGCTCCTATACTAGGCTCCCTTAGTTCGATAAAGCTGTCTAGCTATTAAATCTATTGATTGCCCAACAATGTAGGTTGTAGCTAGGTTAGGGAAGTAGCCGTTTCGATGCCCAACATGACAGCGACCGACTAAGTAAGTGGGAGTGAGGATCACGTAGTTTAAGTTACGGTGGTCTATAACTAGTAGAATCTTGAGATTAATTCATATTAAGTGTCGAGGATTGGAATTACGTGTGTATGAATATTCTGCTGGACCTGCCTTTCAATTGCCCAATTAATTCAGTTTATTTTCCGTTTTCAGTTTTTATAATTTCTTTTAATTTTACAAGTTCTTAGTTTAATAGAAAACCTAAATCTTGCGTGGTTGCTAAACAAAACACATAGATAAGTAGAAAAATAAAGTGTCTAGTCGTCCGTTCCCTGTGTTCGATACCCTGTGAACTATACTGATTTAATTCTCTGATTTTGTAGGATTATTTGGTGCAATACAGCGATCACCAAATTGGCGCCGTTGCCGGGGAACGGTGTTAACTAGTTTCTTTAATTTTTCTACTAATCTTTCTTTTGTGCTTTTTGATGTTGCATGAGCAGGTCTTCCAAACCTAATCTGATATTTGATCCTGAGATCGAGAAAGCAACAAAGAGGAATAGGAAGGAGACGAAGCTGCAAAAGCAACAGAATATGTCCAAGGCAGTAGACGTCTCAACTGCCCAACCAGGAGACATAACAGACGTCGTTGATCCGATCAGCGACTTAGAACCAGAGACTGTTTTGTTCGACAGAACAAGGCAAAACACTCCAGTAACAAGCTCAGAATCAGAGGAGGAAGAGATGGAGGACGAAGTACACAATCCACAACCCTTGAGGATGAATACAGGATCGCTTGACATGGGAGCGGACCTACCCGGTCCAATCCAAATCACTACTACAGAACAAATTGATGTCAAGCTGAACATGGTCGCTGCCATGCCAAAGTTTTATGGAAGGACAAACGAGAATCCAAATTCCTTTTTGGCGTCGTTCAATCAAGTGTGTAATCTGCACCGGCAGGGCAACCTGGACGTTTTCAAGCTCAAGGCCTTTCCATTCACTCTCCAAGACGGAGCACAAGCTTGGTTCTCAAGTTTAAAGCTGAACACGATCACGACGTGGGCCCAGATGCATACGGTTTTCTTGAAGAAATACTTCCCGCAGTCGAAGACAAATGCATTAAAGAAGCAGATTTCTGGGATCGCTCAAGAAATCGACAAGACCTTCGGCGCATACTGGGAGAGATTTGGACGACTTGTCGATAGTTGTCCGAACCATGGCTACTCGGATGTGGAGCTTCTACAAATTTTCTATCAAGGAATGACAGACGAAGCTAAAGCCATGGTTGATATCGGTCTGAGAGGGAATTTCCATACAAGCCTTTACGAAGATGCAAGAAATATAATCGAAGGGCTTGCGGAGTCTACCTCGCAATACAAAGGGCCGAGACCAACAAGGAGAGCTGTAAATTGGTCTCATTTCGACTACATGTATGAGATTGATAGTAAAGTGCAAAATTCAGCCTATTGCAAGACAAGCTCGACTTGATACTCAAGCAGAACGCTCCTACCCCAAGCCGATCAAATGCCGATCACGCATGTGGAGCATGTGGAGAAAAAGGACATACATCAGTACAATGTTCGGGAGAAGAAGCTAACGCAGCTGGAAATTGGAGCGGGCATCAAGGAGTTCATCCAAACCTTTGATGGAGGCAACCGGAAGAATAATTTCAACAAAGGAATCCGCCTCAACAACAATTTCAGCAGACATACCAGCAACAACAGAATTATTAGCAGCCATACCAGGCTCCTAATCAGAATAGCTATCAGCAGGCGTATAGGCCTCCGCATCAAAGGCAGTTTCAGCAGCAGAGTGCTCCAGCTGCCCAACCGGAGCACCAGAATCCTTTGGAAAAACTCTTGGCTGAAATGGTTTCTTCACAGAAGGACACTACTGCATTTCAACAACAAATGCAGAAGGAGATGATCCAAACTCAACGAGAGATGAATCAAACGAAGAAGGATCAACAAGCTACGATGGATCAATTGGCCAAGCAAATGAGTAAGCTGAATTCTACCATGCAGGAGATGAAGAATTCTCAAGGGCAGCTTCTAGCTCAAACCCAGCAAAATCCAAATGCCTATAACTGCAATCAGATTACGCTGCGTGGAGGAAAAGAACTGCCTGGCCCGATTGTGCAAGCGAGACACCCATAAAAGCTAGCAGAAAAGAAGAAGTCCGCAGAACAGCCTGCACAACCCTACCGTCCAGTAGAGAAGAGGAGGCTGTCCCGACTAGCCAATCGGAGTCTGAACCGATACTTCCTCCACCATTTCCAGAAGCTTTGGAAAGGAAGAGAACGCCGAACAAGGAAAGCATGGATTACATGAAGTTGTTCGAGAAATTGGAGATAAATATCCCTTTCCTTGAAGCCGTAAAGATTCCCAAGTTCGGGAAATTTGTGAAGGACTTCATTGCTGGAAAAGTTCCCAAGTCCGGGAAAGTTCTATTCGATCACACAGTATCGGCGATTATTGATAGGTCTATTTCGTACTATCCATATTTCGTGTATTTTGGCATATTTTGTGGTACTTGGATTTGTTTTGGTGCTTATTTTGCAGTGCTTATTGATGACGTGGCATTGGCGAGGCATTGAGGTGGCGGTTGTGAGATTTAAGGAATATATGCTCAAAATTAGAAGAAATCAAATTAAGAGCCAAAGGAGGGAAAGATTGAAAAGATTGATTTCCAATCTTGATGAATTCATGTTGATTGAAGAGAGGAATCAATCTTTGATTTCATGATTGATTGAAGAAAGGAATCAATACCTAATTTCATGTTGATTGAAGAATTATGGTCAATTAAAGAGAGAATTAGGGGATTCTTACCATTAAGTCCTTTAATGTTTATGTGACCGATAAGGAAAGAATGGGGCTATATAAACCCACCTTGAGGGAGGAAGAAAGCATCACCTCATTCATCACTTCTATTTCATACAATAGCTTTCTTCATTCCCTCATCCAAGTCTTCACTGTGAGAGGAGTTCCAAGGAAGCCGATCGAAGGGTTATCACTTTTAAGTTCGAATTTCTTTCTTTTAATTTATGAGCATTGGTTTGATTTGGAGAAACATTAATTTAATATTTTCATTTGAATTTCTGGATTTGAATTATCTTAACCTATGGATGGTTTCTTAGTAGTTTTTAATTTATGAAATTTGTTATTC
Source organism: Lavandula angustifolia (assembly GCA_028984105.1). Lineage (NCBI taxonomy): Eukaryota > Viridiplantae > Streptophyta > Magnoliopsida > Lamiales > Lamiaceae > Lavandula > Lavandula angustifolia. The sequence continues at coordinate 5,314,554 of CM054823.1, read as the reverse complement.
TAGGATTTTAATTCCTTGCACTTAGTGTTTTGAATTATTTAATAAATAGTTAAAATTTTCGTTTATATTTATTTAATGAAATTCAGCATGTTTTGTATTTTGTCCAGTCCGGTCAATATGCGTAGCTAATTCTTTTTAGGGGCCGGCAAGATGTGAAACACACACCACTTAAATTTCGTGAGACTAGGACTTAAAATTAATCACTTGAGTTCTGAATTAATCTAGGTTTAATTAATTGGATTAATTAATCTAGGCTTGATCACCCTACTTAATTTAATTCATCGCTAATTTAGTACTTCCATCGTTTCTCATGGGATTAGGCTAAATAAGTAGCAAATTGTTCTTATGACAATTGGATTAATTTGGTAGGAGACTATTAGATGCCCACCATACGAGTAGGCTCCTAAATTGGGTTCCCTTAATTCTTAAAGCTGATTAGGTGTTAAATCTATTGATTGCCCACCAACGTAGATTGCATCTAATTTAGAGAAGTAGTCGTTTCAATGCCCACCATGGCGATTATCGATTAATTAAGAGGGAATAGGGGGTATGTCAGTTTAACTACGGTATCCTACAACCAATTGATTTAAGTGAATTAATTAATTATTAGTGTCAGTGATCGATTGTGAGTGTGTGTGAATCATCTTGCTGGACCCGCTTTTCTTTGCATTAGTAAATTTCGTGTTAAATTCTTGCTTGCTTTCATAATTCTTAGGTTATAAGAAAATCCCCAAAATTGCATGGTAGCTAACCAAAACTCTGATTAATAGGATTTTTAGGCTTGAATTACTCCGTTCCCTGTGTTCGATACCTGTGCTATACTAATATTTGGTCTAGCAATTTTGCAGGATTATTTGGTGTAAACAGCGACCACCAAATTGGCGCCGTTGCCGGGGAACGATGTTTTATTTAAGCTTATTTTTCCTACTGATCTTTTGTGCTTTTTAAGTGTTGCATGTGCAGGTCTTCCCGCCCTTTTCTACACTTTGATCCAGAAATAGAAAAGACTGCGAAAAGGAATAGGAAGGCAACAAAGCTGCAAAAGCAACCCAAGGTCTTTGTCGAGGCGTAAACAGGTCCGACCGACCGATGAAGAGACGTAACCGGTGAGTCGAGTTCGAAATCGGTCAGATAGGTCAGACAGGCCCGGATTCTGAAGACAGCAATTCTGAATCTGAAGAAGGAAACATGGCTGAAGAAGAAAGAGCCAATATGAAGATAAACTCAAGTTCGAGGAACTTGGGAGAGGACTTGCCCGGACCAATCCACATAACTACCACGGAGCAGATAGATGTGAAGCTGAATTTGGTCGCGACATGTCCAAAGTTTTACGGGAAGCTGAATGAGAATCCCTTTGCTTTCCTGGAGGGATTTAATCAGGTATGTGATCTGCACAGACAAGGACATCTGGATGCTTTCAAGCTAAAAGCATTCCCTTTTACCCTACAAGATGGAGCTCGTGCATGGTTTTCCGGATTGAGACCTAGATCAATCACTACTTGGGCTCAGATGCGTCAAACATTCCTGGATAAATACTTTCCACAATCCAAGACGAATGTACTTAAGAAAGAGATATCCGGAATCAATCAAGAGCTTGATGAGTCTTTTGGTGCCTATTGGGAGAGATTTGGGAAGCTAGTAGATAGCTGCTCAAACCATGGTTTTTCTGAAGTAGATCTACTGCAAATTTTCTACCAAGGAATGACAGATAAATCTAAAACCATGGTGAACGTTGGATTGAAAGGTAGCTTCGCTAACAGCTACTATACTAATGCAAAGGCAATCATCGAGGGACTTGCCGAATCCACATCTCAGTACAAAGGACCGAGAATGCAGAGGAAGTCCGTTAACCTTTCAAGCGGAGACTTCCTAGATGATCTAGATATGAAGGTTGGCATGAAGATGGAGGAGAAGTTCAGCCAACTTGAAGATAGATTGGACAGGTTATTTAAGGAAAGGAATCCTCCTTCCTCTTCCTCCTCATCTGCCCGATCAATGGCAGATCATACATGTGGAGCATGCGGACAAAGAGGGCATACATCTCTACAATGTCAAGGCGAAGATGTTAATGCAGCAGGTAATTGGAATAATCAAAACAAGGTGCATCCGAATTTGAGGTGGAGGCAAGATGAACAAGTACCACAAGCACCCAGGAACCCTCCACAACAAACATTCCAACAACCTACTTATCAACATCAACAGTATCAGCCACCGCAGCCACAAGGGTTTCAGCAACCCTATAGACCTCCACATCAAAGACAATATCCACAACGGCCAAAGTTGATCGGGGGTCTTTCCGGGTCGAGCACGGACCGAGCAGCCCTCTTGAGAAGATGATGGCTGAGATGATCAACTCACAGAAGAATGCCATAGCCTACCAGTAGCAGATGCAGGAGGAGTTTACCCAGACTAAAAGGGATACTCAAAGCACCTTTGAGGATTTGGCCAAGCTGATTTCAAAGCTAAATTCTTCTGTTCAAGAAATAAAAGGAAATCAAGGTAAACTCCCATCTCAGACTGAACCAAATCCAAACTCTCATAATTGTAGTAAGATTTTATTGAGAAGTGGAAGAGAGTTGTCTGAACCAAAGCCAAGGGCAAATTTCAACAAGACTGAGCTGAAAAACAGAGAAGGTCCTTCTGCCCAGAACGACCGGACAGAAGGTCTGACAGAAGGAAAGTTGTCTGACAGTGAAGGTCCGACCGCCCAAAATGACCTGACAGACTTGCAGAATGTTACTAATGAAGTTCTGCCAACTAGGGAAGGCCGATCTGTCCTGTCAGACCCAAAAGCTGCTGTACCTCCACCTTTTCCTGAAGCATTGGAGAGGAAGAGAACACCGAACAAAGATTATATGGACTATGTAAAATTGTTCGGGAAGCTGGAAATCAACATACCCTTTTTGGAGGCTATGAAGATTCCCCAATTTGGGAAATTTGTCAAAGATTTCATAGCGGGCAAGATCCAGCAGACTGGGACAGTGTCAGCAATCATCCAAAAGATGCTCCCTACTAAGTGCGTGGATCCAGGTATGTTCACTTTACCCTGTTTGATGGGAAATGTTATGGTAAATCAGGCTATGTGTGATTTAGGAGCTTCAATTAATGTAATGCCACTTTTTGTATATAATCAACTGAAAGTGATTATACAACTTGCTGATAGATCATGCATAGCACCTGTTGGGTTACTTGAGAAGATCCTTGTGAGAATTAATGACTTTGTCTATCCTGCTGATTTCTATGTAATAGATACTAATGATAGGCAAGTTGAAGGGACTGCAGGAGTTCTATTGGGTAGACCATTTCTAAAAACTGTAAAGGCTGTTATTGATGTGGATGAAGGTTCAATAAGTGTGCGATATCACAATGAAATATATGTTCATAATATTGCTAGTGCACTTAAGAAACCTTATGATCATGAAAATGAAATGGCTTTTTCTGCTGACGAGATTGAGAGTTTTGTCCAAGATTATCTTGAGACGCATTTGTTGCAGGATAAAATGGAGGTAACCTTGATAAAGGGACTGAATGATCTCGATCTTAAGGATATCAGAGATGAAGAGATTCGAGATAGCATCAAGGCACTCTATGAAGCACCAGAGCATGCTGCTGTCAGCAGTATCGCCGATCTGCCCAGACAAGCCGAATCTGACAGAATTCTGCCTTCATTGGTGAAGCCCCCAGATCTCGAATTGAAGCAAATTCCCATGCATTTGAAGTATGCCTATCTTGGAGATGGTGACACACTGCCAGTCATCATCAGCAATGAGTTAAATCAGAGTCAAGAAGATGCTTTATTGACAATTTTGAAGAAGCACAAGAAGGCGATTGGCTGGACTTTAGCCGACATCACCGGCATTAGTCCTGACATCTGCACCCATTCCATTCATATGGAACCGGAGAGCAAGCCATTCCGCGACCACCAACGAAAGCTCAATCCCAACATGCGAGAGGTAGTGTTGAAAGAGGTACTTAAACTTCTTTCCATGGGTATCATTTACCCTATTTCTGACAGCAAGTGGGTGAGTCCTGTTCACGTGGTGCCAAAGAAGTCTGGCTTTCAAGTGGTAGAGAACGAGAAGAATGAGCTTGTGCCGATGCGATTGGTGACAGGATGGCGTATGTGCATAGACCACAGGAAGTTGAATGAAGCTACACGGAAAGACCATTTTCCATTACCCTTTATTGATCAGATGTTAGAGAGGCTTGCAGGCCAAGCTTACTTCAGCTTTTTGGATGGCTATAGCGGCTATTTTCAGATCCACGTGAAGGAGGTGGATCAGGACAAGACCACATTTACTTGTCCCTTTGGCACTTTTGCATACAGACGTATGCCGTTCGGGTTGTGTAATGCACCGGGCACCTTTCAGAGGTGCATGATGAGCATCTTTTCGGATTTGATCGAAGATTGTATTGAGGTGTTCATGGATGACTTCATTGTCTACGGGAATTCATTCATAAAATGCTTGAAGAATCTAGACAAAGTCCTTACTCGATGTGTGGAGAAAAACTTGGTGCTCAACTACGAGAAGTGCCATTTTATGGTGACCGAAGGAATTGTACTCGGTCATGTGGTTTCTAGCCGAGGGATTGAAGTGGACAAAGCCAAGGTTGATCTAATTGCAAAGCTGCCACCACCTACATCTGCAAAGGAGATCCGAGGTTTTCTAGGACATGCCGGATTTTATCGGCGTTTCATCAAGGACTTTGCAAAGGTAGCCCAACCACTGACAAGACTTTTACAGCAAGAGGTTGAGTTCGTGTTCGATGATCAGTGTAAGGAGGCCTTCAACCTCCTTAAAACAAAGCTCACTACTGCCCCAATAATGCAACCACCTGATTGGAACAAGCCATTTGAGATCATGTGTGATGCATCTGACAGAGCCGTAGGAGCAGTTTTGGGACAGAAAAACGGAAGAGAGAGTCATGTGATCTACTATGCGTCGAAGACACTTAACTCAGCTCAGTGCAATTACTGTACCACGGAGAAGGAATTGTTGGCTATTGTCTTCGCCTTTGACAAGTACAGATCCTACTTACTTGGTTCCAAAATTGTTGTCTACACTGATCATGCTGCCGTCAAACACCTTCTATCCAAGGAGTCTAAACCTTGATTGATAAGATGGATACTCTTACTTCAAGAGTTTGATTGGGAGGTAAAAGACAAGAAGGGAGCAGAGAATCAAGTGGCCAACCATCTAAGCCGTTTGATTCAAGCAGAAGACGAAGGATCAATCAAAGAGACTTTTCCTGAGGAGCATTTATATGCTGTTCCCGAGTCTGTCACCAGTCTGGTATGTTTTGATAGACGACCCTGCTCGCCGTGTTTTACAGCCTACGGTTCGACCACGGCTCCATCCGACTATACGCACTGTTCGTTCCCGTAATGGCTTAATGCCATTGGTAAGTTTTCTAAATTTCCTTGGTTTGCTAACATTGTAAATTACTTGACTTCCAAGCAGCTTCCATCCAATTTCACACATGCTCAAAAGAAAAGATTGGAGAGCGAGTGTAAACAATATTTTTGGGATTCTCCAATACTATGGAAAATGGGAGTGGATCAAGTAATTCGCCGTTGCATTCCTAAAGCTGAACAAGGTGAGATTCTTTTTCATTGTCATTCGTCCCCTTATGGTGGACACTTTGGTCCAAAACGTACTGCCAGAAAGGTTTTGGATGCAGGTTTTTTCTGGCCGACCTTAAGCCTTGACTCATACAATTTCTGCAAGACATGTACACATTGCCAAATGACCGGAAACATATCCCAGAAGGATGAAATGCCCCAAAAGCCGTTGCGCTTTTGTGAGATCTTTGATGTGTGGGGTATTGACTTCATGGGTCCTTTTCCAAGTTCATACGGGAACTTGTACATTCTGCTTGCTGTGGACTACGTGTCTAAATGGGTCGAGGCTAAGGCCGTAAGGACTAATGATTCTAAAGTGGTTGCAGGTTTTCTTAGAACTAATATATTCAGCAGATTTGGAGTGCCGACGGCCATCATTAGTGATCAAGGAAGCCATTTTTGCAACCGCACTATAGAAGCACTTATGAAGAAATACGGTGTCAAGCATCGTATCTCAACACCCTACCATCCACAAACAAATGGGCAAGCTGAGGTCTCCAATAGGGAAGTTAAAGCTATACTTGAGAAGACCGTGAATCCTTCTAGAAAGGATTGGAGTTTAAGGTTAGACGATGGTTTATGGGCTTATCGTACTGCTTACAAGACTCCTTTAGGTATGTCTCCATATCGGCTTATCTTTGGGAAGCTTTGCCATTTACCTGTGGAATTGGAGCACAAAGCCTGGTGGGCTGTAAAGAAGATCAATATGGATCTAACTGGATGTGCAAAAGAGAGGAAGTATCAGTTACAAGAGCTTGAGGAGATCCGACGCGAGGCTTATGACACAGCAATGAGGTACAAGGATTGCACAAAGGCATGGCACGATAAACATATCCGTACCAAGAAGTTTGAAGAAGGACAGTTAGTGTTGCTATATCAGTCTCGCCTCCGTCTCATGCTAGCCAAGCTCCGTTCGCGTTGGATCGGTCCTTTCCGGATTCGATCCGTCTCGAAGAGTGGAGCAGTTACAATCTCAAAGGTGGATTCTAACACAGAATTTACTGTCAATGGCCACCGGTTGAAACTCTTCCACATTGTTGAACGAATGGAGGTAGTGGATGAGTTTAGCTTGTCCATTCCCTCTTATTCTTGATCCTGAAGAAGTCTAGCCAAAGACAATAAAGAAAGGCGCTACCGGGAGGCAACCCGATTTGTTTTCTTGTTCTTATTTATTTCATTTTGTTATTTCTGTTTCGTCATGTTTTTCTTGTTGTTTTTCCAGATCTAAGCTATGAAGTTGTCAAAAAGCTTAAGTGTAAGGAGGAAATCACGAGCGGAGTCATGATGTCAAAGAATTGGAGCGCACGGTTCTCTCTCGTCTTCCGCCTCCGGGCGATCGGTGATGCCATTCTCCCCATTTTATTTTCTGTTCTTATTTTTCTTTTCATGTGTTTATGTGTTTTTTGTGGTTGTGTCTTGTTTCGTTCTCTTTTACTTGCTCGTTTGTAACGATCAAGTGTAAGGAGGTGTTATTGTTATGTGTTTTGTCATGTTCTCCGTCTTTTGCTTTGTCTTTTCTTGTGTGAGGGCACACAAGGGATTAAGTCTAAGGAGGGGGATGTCTCTACTTCGTTTCTCTTTGTCTCGTCATTTTCTTTTGTGTCGTCGAAGCATGCCAAAAATTGAAGTTGTTGATGCACTTGTGTTCTTGATTTAAGCATGTTTGATTGTGCTTTATGCTTCAATATGCGAACTTGTAGTTGTTGTGAAGAGTAGGAGATGGTGCACATTTGTATGTAATTTGGGATGAGAAATAATCAGTAAATTGTGGATCGAATTTTACACACACTCCGTATATTAGATTTGAGCCATTAAAGTAGGACACTTCCTACTAATTTCATTGAGAGAGCTTGTTCATGAAGTTGCAATAAAAGTGAGTCATTTGTGATAAGTGATAGGAGGCATTAGGAATTGAGCCATTTAACCGCGACAATATTTCCTACCTTGCATTATCCCCTAGTGAGCTAATTTGTGCTTGTCCTATTCTTTGATTTAGTCAGAAATATACAAACCAAGGTCTTTTTAGCTTTTCTTTTTCCCATGTCATTGTATGTTTTACAAGCTTAATTGAGATTGATCTAATTTTATTTTATTACCTACTAAATATGCTTGCTATTATAATTGTGGTGCAAAATAATTGTTGACCGATTTTGGAATTGAGAATTATTATTAGAATGGTCAATTCGTTCAGCACTCAGGAAAAGAAATAGGCTAAGTTTGCTGAATATGATGCTGTTTCAAATGCTGCAAAAAAAAAAAAAAAAAAAAAAAAAAACCGAAACAGAATGCAGCATTGAGGATTACGAATAATTGGCAGCAGTTGATATGATCTTGTGGTAGGTACTGAATTTCAGTTTTTGATTATCTCAATTTTAGCAAATATAGCATGCATGACATCTTGATACATTTTGTGGAGCTTAGAACCCCTAGGACCCCTACCAACAAAAATTTGTCTATGTCTTAAGCCCCATTACAACCGAAGAAAAAGACCTCCTTGAGATTGCAGTTGTGACACTCTTTTATCATGATGGATGAACTTTATTTTCTTGAGTGACTTGACCGGACCTAGATTAGAGAGTGGCGAGCGAACCGTGAGGATGATCCATGTTTGCTTAGGTTTTTGACTAAATTGATATTTGTGTGCCTAATCTTAAATTTGCAACTCTACTTGTTTGTTGAGATTCATAATTGCATAGTTGAATGTGCTTTGCTAGTTCATTGAGTGCTGAGATTATGGATATGATTGGTATTGCTTCTTTCTTTTGTTGTGTCGTTTTTCCTTCTTATCCATGTCCTTTGATTTTCTTTTTCCTTTGTTTGAGTCTTGATCTGTTTTCTGTGTCTTGTTCTGTCCTTGTCTTGTTCTCGTTTCTTTTAGAGTCTTGAGTCTTGGGGGAGGATCGGGATTTGGATAGTACTTATTTTTTTTTACTTGAGGGCAAGTATGTTCTAAGTGTAAGGAGGTTTGATAGGTCTATTTCGTACTATCCATATTTCGTGTATTTTGGCATATTTTGTGGTACTTGGATTTGTTTTGGTGCTTATTTTGCAGTGCTTATTGATGACGTGGCATTGACGAGGCATTGAGGTGGCGGTTGTGAGATTTAAGGAATATATGCTCAAAATTGGAAGAAATCAAATTAAGAGCCAAAGGAGGGAAAGATTGAAAAGATTGATTTCCAATCTTGATGAATTCATGTTGATTGAAGAGAGGAATCAATCTTTGATTTCATGATTGATTGAAGAAAGGAATCAATACCTAATTTCATGTTGATTGAAGAATTATGGTCAATTAAGGAGAGAATTAGGGGATTCTTACCATTAAGTCCTTTAATGTTTATGTGATCGATAAGGAAAGAATGGGGCTATATAAACCCACCTTGAGGGAGGAAGAAAGCATCACCTCATTCATCACTTCTATTTCATACAATAGCTTTCTTCATTCCATCATCCAAGTCTTCACTGAGAGAGGAGTTCCAAGGAAGCCGATTGAAGGGTTATCACTTTTAAGTTCGAATTTCTTTCTTTTAATTTATAAGCTTTGGTTTGATTTGGAGAAACATTAATTTAATATTTTCATTTGAATTTCTGGATTTGAATTATCTTAACCTATGGATGGTTTCTTAGTAGTTTTTAATTTATGAAATTTGTTATTCTAGGATTTTAATTCCTTGCACTTAGTGTTTTGAATTATTTAATAAATAGTTAAAATATTTCGTTTATATTTATTTAATGAAATTCAGCATGTTTTGTATTTTGTCCAGTCCGGTCAATATGCGTAGCTAATTCTTTTTAGGGGCCGGCAAGATGTGAAACACACACCACTTAAATTTCGTGAGACTAGGACTTAAAATTAATCACTTGAGTTCTGAATTAATCTAGGTTTAATTAATTGGATTAATTAATCTAGGCTTGATCACCCTACTTAATTTAATTCATCGCTAATTTAGTACTTCCATCGTTTCTCATGGGATTAGGCTAAATAAGTAGCAAATTGTTCTTAGGACAATTGGATTAATTTGGTAGGAGACTATTAGATGCCCACCATACGAGTAGGCTCCTAAATTGGGTTCCCTTAATTCTTAAAGCTGATTAGGTGTTAAATCTATTGATTGCCCACCAACGTAGATTGCATCTAATTTAGAGAAGTAGTCGTTTCAATGCCCACCATGGCGATTACCGATTAATTAAGAGGGAATAGGGGGTATGTCAGTTTAACTACGGTATCCTACAACTAATTGATTTAAGTGAATTAATTAATTATTAGTGTCAGTGATCGATTGTGAGTGTGTGTGAATCATCTTGCTGGACCCGCTTTTCTTTGCATTAGTAAATGTCGTGTTAAATTCCTGCTTGCTTTCATAGTTCTTAGGTTATAAGAAAATCCCCAAAATTGCGTGGTAGCTAACCAAACCTCTGATTAATAGGATTTTTAGGCTTGAATTACTCCGTTCCCTGTGTTCGATACCTGTGCTATACTAATATTTGGTCTAGCAATTTTGCAGGATTATTTGTTGTAAACAGCGACCACCAATTATACAGAAGATGCTTCCTGCTAAATGTGCCGACCCAGGTATGTTCACACTTCCCTGTCTGATGGGTGATGTCATGATTTAACAAGCCATGTGTGATCTAGGAGCATCTATAAATGTTATGCCTTTATCTGTATATAATCAATTGGTAGGAGCTGAGTTAATATCCACTAAGGTGATTATTCAATTAGCGGAGAGGTCATGCATTGCTCCGATTGGTTTACTTGAAAACATTTTAGTCAGAATCAACAACTTTGTCTATCCGGCTTATTTTTATGTAATTGACACAAATGATAGGCAAGTTGAAGGAACCGCGGGAGTGTTATTGGGTATGCCATTTTTAAAGACTGTAAATGCAATAATTAATGTGGATGAGGGTTCGATAAGTGTAGCATACCATAATGAAACTTATGTTCATAGGATATCTGAAGCACTTAAGAAACGTATGTGGTGCAGGACAAAATGGAAGTTACCTTGACTCAAGGGCTGACCGAGGAAGATGTCAAAGATATGAGGGATGAGGAGATCAGAGAAAGCATCCTAGCTTTGTACGCAGCCCCAAAGCTGGAAACTGTCAACAATGTGTCTCAGTTGGCCAACCGAGACACTTTTGAGAAACTGTTGCCGTCGATCGTCAAAGCTCCGAAGCTAGAACGTAAACAGCTCCCTACACATCTGAAGTATGCATATCTGGGAGAAGATGAGACGCTACCCGTCATCATCAACAAGGAGCTTGATGACAATCAAGAAGAGGCATTGCTCGAAGTTTTGAGGAAGCATAAGAAGGCTATCGGCTGGACTTTAGCCGACATTACCGGCATAAGTCCAGACGTATATGAGCACTCTATCTTGATGGAGCCTGATAGCAAGCCTTTCCGCGATCAACAAAGGAAGCTCAATCCGAATATGCGGGAGGTCGTGCTAAAGGAAGTTCTGAAGCTGCTGTCTATGGGTATAATTTACCCCATATCGGATAGCAAATGGGTGAGTCCCGTTCACGTTGTGCCAAAGAAGTCCAGATTCCAAGTGGTGGAAAACGAGAAGAACGAGATGGCGCATGTGCATTGATTACCGAAAGCTGAATTCGGCCACACACAAGGATCATTTCCCGCTTCCTTTCATTGATCAAATGCTCGAGAGACTTACGGGACAAGTCTATTTCAGTTTTCTAGATGGATATAGCGGCTATTTTCAAATCCATGTTCGAGATGAGGATCAAGACAAGACGACGTTCACATATCCATATGGAACGTTCGCCGTCCGCCGAATGCCGTTTGGTTTGTGTAACGCGCCGGGCACATTTCAAAGGTGCATGATGAGTATATTCTCGGACCTTATCGAGAATTGCATAGAAGTCTTCATGGATGACTTCACCGTTTACGGTGACTCTTACACTGCGTGCTTGAAGAATCTCGACAAGGTCCTAGCCCGGTGCGTTGAAAAGAATTTGGTGTTAAACTATGAAAAATGCCATTTCATGGTGATCGAGGGGATTGTGCTCGGTCACATTGTTTCAAGAAGAGGAATCGAAGTTGACAAGGCCAAGGTCGAATCCATAGCCAAGTTGCCGTATCCTACTACGCCGAAAGAAGTTCACGGTTTTCTAGGGCACGCCAGTTTTTACCTGCGTTTTATCAAGGATTTCGCGAAGATCGCTCAACCATTGACAAGGCTACTACAAAAGGAGACCGACTTTGATTTTGATGATAAGTGTAAGGAGGCCTTTACCCTCCCGAAAGACAAGCTCACAACAGCTCCAGTGATGCAGCCGCCGGATTGGAACAAACCCTTCGAAATTATGTGCAATGCCTCCGATTGGGCAATCGGAGCAGTGCTGGGACAGAAATCCGGAAAGGAGAGCCACGTGATTTACTATGCATCTAAGACATTGAATCCGGCTCAATGCAACTATTCCACCATGGAGAAGGAGCTGTTGGCAATAGTGTTTGCCTTTGATAAATTCCGTTCTTATTTACTCGGCTCGAAGATAATCGTCTATACAGATCACGCCGCCGTCAAGCATCTCTTAGCAAAGAAGGAATCAAATCCACGACTTATCCGATGGATTCTTCCTCTACAAGAATTCGATTGGGATGTGAAGGACAAGAAAGGTGCTGAAAACCATGTGGCGGACCACTTAAGCCGATTAAATCAAGAAGATGATGGAGAGCCAATCAACGAGACCTTTTCAGAAGAACACTTATATGCTATTCCAGAGACTGTTTCCAGCCTTGCCCAGCTGCTGTCGGAACAGTGTTTTGCAATACAAGTTCAGGAAGTGTCTCAGTTGGCCAACCGAGACACCACCGAGCCAGAATAGTTGCAGACTGTGGGTAAGACTTCTAATCTACCTTGGTTTGCTAATATTGTGAATTAATTGACATCTAAGCAGCTTCCACCCGAGTTTAGTCATGCTCAAAATGCTAAGTTGAAAAGCGAGTGCAATCAATATTTTTGGGACTCTCCAATTCTTTGGATAATGGGAGTCGATCACGTGATTCGCAGATGCATACCCGAAGACGAACAAAAAGACGTCTTATTCCACTGGCACTCTTCTGCTTATGGTGGACATTTTGGTCCAAAAAGAACCGCAAGGAAGGTGTTGGATGCGGGATTCTTTCGGCCACGCCTACACCTCGACGCCTACAATTACTGTAAGTCTTGTACGCGTTGTCAAATGACCGGAAATATATCCATGAGAGATGAAATGCCCCAAAAGCCTTTAAGATTTTGCGAAATTTTCGATGTATGGGATATGGATTTCATGGGTCCGTTTCCTCACTCATATGGGAACGTGTATATTTTACATGCCGTCGATTATGTTTCTAAGTGGGTCGAGGCGAAAGCCACCAAGACTAATGATTCTAAAGTGGTTGCATGATTTCTCCGTACTAACATTTTTTGTAGATTTGGAGTGCCCAAAGCCATAATAAGCGACCAAGACACACACTTTGCAACCGCACCATTGAATCATTAATGAAGAAGTATGGAGTAGCTCACCGAATCTCTACCGCTTACCATCCTCAATCGAATGGTCAAGCTGAAGTGTCTAATAGAGAAATCAAGGCTATATTGGAGTAGACTTTCAATCCATCAAGGAAGGATTGGAGTACGAGGCTGGATGACGCCTTATGGGCTTATCGGACAGCTTATAAAACTCCTCTCGGAATGTCTCCGTATAGATTGATTTTTGGTAAGCTATGTCATCTGCCTGTGCAACTGGAGCACAAAGCTTGGTGGGCTGTAAAGAAAATCAACATGGACCCAGCCGAATGTGCTAAGGAACAAAAATATCAGCTTCAAGAGCTGGAGGAGATTCGGATGGAGTCATATGACGCGGCAATGTGATACAAGGATCGTACTAAGGCATGGCATGATAAGGCCATTCGTTTGAAGAAATTTGAGCCGGGGCAACTTGTCTTGCTGTATCAGTCACGCCTACGGATCATGCCGGGAAAGCTTAGGTCCAGATGGATTGGTCCGTTCAGAGTGCGCTCCGCTTGGCCAAGCGGAGCAGTGGTCATACAGAAACTCGATTCGGACGAAGCTTTCACCGTCAATGGCCATCGCCTTAAAATCTACCATGCAGCCGCTATGATGGAAGATGTGGACGAGCAAGGCTTGTCCATTCCCTCTTACAATTGACTCTTTGAAGAGGAGGTCTAGCCGAAGACTCTAAAGAGAGGCGCTACCGGGAGGCAACCCGCGTTTGCTTTTTCATTTTATTTTTCGTATTTTTATTTGTTTTTCCCAATTTTATGTTTGGTGTTTTCTTCTTATTTTTCAGATTTTGGTTAAGGAAGAAAAAGGGCTTAAGTGTAAGGAGAAATAAATTGTTGTGGTGAATTAAAAAGAGAAGAAGTTTGGGGGACCAAATTGCAATTCCGGAAGTCATAAAGGACCCAATTGATGTTTCCAAAGTTTTTGAAGGGTCAAATTGAAAGAAGGAAGCTTTGATGGGGCCAATTGAAGTTTATAAAGATTGGAGGACTTAATTGCATAAAGATGGGGTTCATTCTATCAATTGTGCAAGTAGAGGGGTCAAAGTGAAAAGTTTTGTACTATAAAAGGGGAGAGATCATGAAACCCTACCCACTTGACACTATTCAACCATCTTTCTCTCTCTAAGCCGCCGCCCTCCTCCTTCTCTCTACAAGTTTTTCAAGTTCCACCACCACAACCCGATCAGTTGTGCAACCGAGATACTATGCCGCCGAAGAAGAAGACTGAACTCTGAGCCGCTGCCCAATGGTTCGCCGCGTACAGAGCCGACCCGGAGACACAGCGCCGCCGCTGCTGCCGCCGCCCAAGCTATAGTGCCTTTCCAACAAGTCCCCTTCGACGATGCCGAAGTCTCACCACCGCCGACATTCACATACAAACCGGAGCCGGAGGAAGACCCGCAAGATCAATTTTCAAACTTTGTCACGAAGTCTTCTTCTCCTCCGAAACCGCCAAGGAGACGGTTATGAGGTTCTACGGGAGTTCGAATTCAAGAGCCGATCCAACTGCCACGTGCGGATCTCACGGAATCCACGCCCGAGGAGTCTCCTGAGCCTACGCCGCCGCCGTCTCCGCCTCACCGATCTTGCGCCCGTCAGTTATCAGCCCGACATCCCGGCGAAGCTTCATCCTCTCACCCGCCTCGTTCTCCGCAAACGGTGTACGAGTGGTTGCCTTTTATGGATGAAGCTCGAGTTTCACAACCGGCACCACCGCCTCAATATTACGGCGGTGTGAATTGGATGGAGAGTATACATGGTGACTTGCTGAGCGAAGACCAAGACTCAGACTACGTGTCCGACGACCATGACGGCAACTACGAAGGAGACTTCAACTTGAGTGGTCTTTCTCTAGTCGATTCTGACTCCACATCCGCCTTCCCGCAAGACAATGAGTATGGTAACCGCACCATAATCCACTTGGATACGCTCGAAGCAGTCGCCGCACTCTCTCGTTTTGAGATCGAGTACATGGACGACCGGAACATGGAGCGCGAAGGAAAGGAGTACCGGAGCGGACGCCTCATCGACCGCGACTTTCTTCACCGAACGGGTATGAGATAGGTTCACATTGCTTGCCGAACAAGGATCCTCAATACATAGGATCGATCAATGCATGGAGGCTCTTAGCGCCGAGCGATCCGGAGGACTTTCAATCCTCGGGCTCGTATGTGTGCTACATCGAGGATCCCGCTCTCCGCCTTTGTCATCAATACCTAGTCCACAACCTCACCGGAAAGAGCACGACCTTTGACAAGGTAACGTCTAATGAGTTGTATTTCTTTTGGTGCATGCATGCCGGCCGACCGGTAAACCTAGGTTTTTGGATTGCCAAGAATATGTTCATCATAGCTAGTCACACAGCACGACACCTCACATTGTGCCACTTACTTGCCACGTTCATTGAACGAAACTTTGTGATCTATGATGCTCAGTATTTAAGTCAAGTGCCCCCTCCCACTTTATTTGATATGTCTTTGTTGAGACATTCTCGCTTAGTGTATGAACTGCTTAACCGGGACATTCAGTTTTATCCACCGGGACCTCGTGTCTCGAGTGCATCTTCGAGTGTAGGTGGAGATTCAGTGGAGTTGCTGCGTACTGACCTAAATACCTTGGGACGCCGTGTTGACCGCCTGCGCTGTACCGTGATGAGCCGACTGTCTCGCTTTCCCAAGCAAGGCCCCAAGTAACTTTTCTCCCCAGTTTTTTTTTCGTTTTTGTTTTCTGTTTTGAGTCAGTTTTTGTGAGTCTTTTGTGTCCTTACACTTGAAAGGGTTCAAGTGTAAGGAGGGGTAGTTTATTTTCTTTTGTCTTGTGTTAGTATGTTCTTACACTTGAAAGGGTTCAAGTGTAAGGAGGGTGTTTTTGTTTTTATTTTGTCATGCCTTCTCTCTTTGTTTTGTCTTTTCTTCTTGCTCGAGGGCGAGCAAGTTTTAAGTGTAAGGAGGGGGGTATTTTGTGTCGAAGCATGCCAAAATTTTCGATTTTTGAAGCGCCGATTTCTATGCTCAAGCATGTCTTATTTGTGCTTTTGTGTTTCAATATGCTTGCTTGTAGACTTTGTGAAAATTAGATCTAAGCACATATGTGTATGTAATTTGGGATGACGAAAAATAAACTTTGTTGGATCGAAATTTTATAAACCACTCACTTAAATTAGATTTGAGCCTTAAAGTAGGACACTTCCTACTATTTCTTTTGAGAGTGCTTATCCGCAAAATTGCAATAAGTTTGAGTCATTTGTGATGAATGATAGGAGGCACTAGGGATTTTTAGCCAAATGGCCGCGACAAAAAATTTTCCGACCCTAAATTATCCCCTAGTGAGCCAAAATTGAGCCTTGACCGATTCTTTGATATGAGTTAGTAAAAATTTTGCCAAGGCCTTTTAAACTTTCTCTTGACCCATGTTATTGCATGTCTTATAAACTTTCTTGTGCATTATAGATGTTGTTTAGAGGATTGTTACATATGTCCTCCGCCTACCAAAGTAAGAGGTGCTACAAAAAGATTTGTATAGGCCGAAATTTGAACGTATAAGCTGCGAAAGAAAAGGCAGAATTTAAGTGACCTGATTGCCCAGTTGAGACGGCCTGTACCCAGAATGTGGAAAAATAAGAAAAAAAATTTATGCCACGAAAAATACATATGAACTATTCAAAAAAAAAAAAAAAAAAAAGAGATGTGGCAGAAAAAAAGAAAAAAATGGGTACATTAAATAATTGTAGCATTTGTTCGAAATTGTTAAGTGGTGGGATGTTTTAAATTCTTTTATTGATTGCACAAGTAAGTTTGGCATGCATAACATTGAATTGTAATTTTTGATGGAGCTTAATACCCCTAGGACCCTTACCAACATCAATTTGTCTAAGTCCTAAGCCCCATTACAACCTAATGAGAAATACCTCCTTGATATTGCTATTGTGACGATCTCTTATCGTGATTGCGTGGATTTATTTTCTTGAGTGGTTTGAACCGGACCTAGATTAGTTGAGTGATGAGCGAACCTTGAGGAGATCCACATTGTTTAGATTTTGACCAAGTTGATATATGTGTGCATAGTTTCGAAATTTGCATCGTCTACTTGCTTGATGAGATCATATTTGCATGATTTGATTTGTTTGGCTAGTTAATTGGTGTTGAGAATTTCGGATTGATTGGTGCTGCTTCATGTCGTCATTTTTCATGTTTTTGTTTGAGTCCGTGTGTGTATTTCGTGTCTTTGTTTTGTTCGTGTCTTTGTGTCCTTGTTTTGTCGTGTCTTTGTTTTCCTTGAGTCTTTTATTTTTGTTTTGAGTCTTGGGGATTGGCCGAAATAACTAAGTACTTATCTTTTTCTCTCCTTATAGTCGAGGGCGAGTATAAATCAAGTGTATGGATATTTGATGAGTCATTTTCGTACTTAGTAATTTCAGGCCAAAAAGTGCGTCAATTGGCCAACCGGTGCAGTCGCAGTGGCGAAAAATGCAGGTTTTAGGTGCTGACGTGGCATGATGACGAGGATATTATTTGGCGAATTTTGATGAAGAAAAGGCACGGAATTGATGACGTGGGCGCGGATTTGTGGAGAAGGAAAAGAATCAAGAAGATATTTTGTGGTAGTTAAGGGAAGATCTTGTTTCCTTATTTATCCAAATCTTTTCCCCTATCAAAGATTTGACCTAACTTGGAGAGGAAGAAAAGGAGTATATAAAGACTTGAAGAGGGACGAAATTCACAAGCTTGAAACCATTCATACACGAACCAAGCCACCATTCGAAGCCTTGATCACCGCCGTGACTCCCTTCCGAACCGCCGACCGCCGCCGAACCACTTCCGACCGATTCCGTAGATTAGTTGAAGAAGAAAAACATCCTTTTCATTTCCGTTATTTATGCTTTTTAATTCGTAGTTGAATTCTAGTTTTAATTTACTTTCATCGTTAATCGTTTTCGTAGGATCTTAATATTTACATTTGAACATCATTTGCTATTTTAATTCAAGTTCTAGTTTAATTTCGTAGGTTTATATTTTCTGTTATTTCATGCCTTAGTTAATTTAAATTTCGTTCATGCTAGATCTAGGGTTATTCGTGTTTATGTTTCTGTTCTATAAACTGTCCCAGTTGTCCAACCGAAGCGTCAGCATGAGTAGCTAAACTTTTTAGGGTCCGGCAGAATGTGAATGCACACGTGAACAGTACATGAGGCTTAGGTGCTCATAATTAATCAAAAGGGTTTCGGGATAATTCTGAATTAATTAATCTGGCTAGTAATTTAGGCTTGATCACCCTAGGTTACGCAGTCTGTAGCTAACTTAGTACTTCCATCGTTTCTTGTGGAACAAGGCTAGGTAAGTAGCAAAATTATTCGTAAGGGTAATTGGATTAAACCGATAGGAGACTATTAGATGCCCAACATACGAGTAGGCCCTATACTAGGCTCCCTTAGTTCGATAAAGCTGTCTAGCTATTAAATCTATTAATTGCCTAACAACGTAGGTTGTAGCTAGGTTAGGGAAGTAGCCGTATCGATGCCCAACATGTCGGTTACCGACTAAGTAAGTGGGAGTGAGGATCACGCAGTTTAAGTTACGGTGGTCTATAACTAGTAGATTTTTGAGATTAATTCATATTAAGTGTCGAGGACTGGAATTACGTGTGTATGAATATTCTGCTGGACCTGCCTTTCAATTGCCCAATTCATTCAGTTTATTTTCTGTTTTCAGTTTTTATAATTTCTTTTAATTTTACAAGTTCTTAGTTTAATAGAAAACCTAAATCTTGCGTGGTTGCTAACCAAAACCCACAGATAAGTAGAAAAATAAAGTGTCTAGTCGTCTGTTCCCTGTGTTCGATACCCTGTGAACTATACTGATTTAATTCTCTGATTTTGCAGGATTATTTGGTGCAATACAACGATCACCAAAACCCGTGGGAGGGAGGTCATTCAGCGGCAGTAAAAGTTACCTTACCAATGTTCAATAGAGAGAATCCGGAAGGATGTGTGATAAGAACCGAGCAGTTTTTTCAACTGCAGGGTACACCAGAATACTGGAAGGTTGATGTTGCCTTAGTGGCGATGGAAGGGGATGCCTTGTTCTGGTATCAATGGACCTGAGCCAAGTATCCGATGGCCAATCCACTTGAGGCCTTAATTAAGACCCGACAAACGAGATCAGTTACGAACTACATTAATCAGTTCATAGCCCGGCTGGTTCATGTAGAGGGCTGGGGGAAACGCATTACTTGGGGTTCTTTCTGCAGGGACTCAAGGAGGAGATTAGAGTGAAGATAAGATACCGGGAGGCAGTGGATATATCCGCTACAGTTCATTTGGCAAGAGAAATTGAACATGAACTTGGTACGGTATTCTCTAACAAACAACATCATGGTTATTCGAAGGGAAGTAACACGGGTCATGGATAGACGGCTCGGGTTACTACGATGCTACCGGCGCACGTGCTGGCCACGACTAACCGTTCGAGTGGTCAGACGACAACGGGCAATAATTCTTCAAGGCCTCCATTCCACCAAATGTCGATGAATGAATATCAGGCAAAAAGAGACGCGAGATTATGTTTCCGCTGTTAAGAAAGGTATACATCGGGGCACAAATGTTCTGATCGATCATTGTGGGTGTTGGTTTGCGAGGAGGATGAGGAGGTGGATGTGGAGATGTCGGACGAGATGGAAGAAGATGTAGTGATGGAGAACAAAGCAATGGAGCTCTCGCACTTAGCTGCCCGAGGTATCGATGGCCCTCGGATAATGAAACTATGCGGCGAGTTGATGGAAACCCCCATGTCGGTAATGATTGACAGTGGAGCTAGTCACTGTTTCATCTCACGGTCTATGGCAGCTGAGCTGAAATTGAGGGTGGAACCTGTAATTAATTCAGCGGTGAAGTTGGGAAATGGACGGAAATCTCGTGTGGATGGGGTGTGTAAGGCCTTGCCGATCAACTTGGAGGGAAGGGAATTCAAGGTCGATTGCCATGTTTTTTAGATGGGTAATGTAGATATTATCTTGGGAGTTTCTTGGATTAAGACCTTGGGATATGTCGTTGCCAACTGGGATACGATGGTCATGCATTTTATGTATCAGGGAGTTCCAATGATGTTAAGAGAGGAGACTGCGATGGTTCGCCGGGAGTTTTCTAAGAACAAGTTACTGTCTTAATTGAGGCTGATGAGAATGGCTGATTTAGGTGCAAGAGGCACCAGATGGTTTACGGGAACAGATGGAGTTTCTAGGAATTACAGCCACACAAAACTCCAACGAATTTCAGAAAGCAGCAGAGAAGCAGTTTCCGATGGTATTTCAGCCCCCAAAAGGGCTACCGCTAGCTCGGAACGTAGATCATCACATCAACCTGATCCCCGGTGTTACTCCGGTGTCCGTGCGCCCTTACCGGTATAGCCATTCGAAGAAAGAAGAAATGGAAAGGTTGGTGTCAGAAATGATGGCAGCGGGTATCATTCAAGCTAGTTCAAGTCCTTATTCAAGCCCTGTCTTATTAGTGAGGAAGACGGACGGGAGTTGGCGCTTTTGCGTCGATTATAGGGAGCTTAACAAGAGAACTGTACCCGATCGTTATCCAATCCCGGTCATACAAGAGATGCTAGACGAGCTTTGCGGTGCACAATGGTTCAGTAAGCTCTACTTGCAAGCTGGTTATCATCAGATTTGAGTGGCATCTGCAGATGTGCCTAAAATGGCTTTTCGAACACATTTCGGCCATTACGAATTTTTAGTAATGCCGTTTGGACTTACAAATGCACCCGCCACCTTCTAGTCGGCCATGAGTGACTTGCTTAGGCCGCACCTCCGAAAATTCGTGCTCGTATTTTTTGACGACATCTTAATCTTTAGTCATTCGGCACAAGATCATCATCGTCACATCACTACTGTTCTGAAGTTGTTGAGTGAGCAGTCGTATGTACTAAACCCAAAAAATGTGCGTGGGGGCAACAATAAGTAGAGTACCTTGGGCATTTAGTTTTGGGCAGAGGTGTATAAATGGATCCCGGTAAAATTTTGGCTATTTTGCGGTGGCCGATTCCGAAAATAGCGAAAGGGGTACGGGGATTTCTTGGGTTGATGGGTTATTACAGTCGTTTCATCAAGAACTACGGTCACATGGTGCGGCCTCTTACTAAGTTATTAAAGAAAGACAAAATTTAGAAGTTGGAGTGGACTGAAGAAGCACATAAGGCCTTTGAAAATCTGCAGCGAGCCGTCACAACGGCACCAGTCCAGGCAACCCCAGATTTCCAGCAAAGCTTTATTATTGAGTGCGATGCGTCGGGCCTAGGCTTGGGGGCAGTGCTGATGCAAGCGGGACGACCCATTGCATACTTTAGCATGGCCCTCTCGGATAAGAGCTTAGCTAAATAAGCTTACGATGCGGAATTGATGGCCCTCATCTTAGCCGTGCAGCATTGGCGACCGTACCTCATGGGACGACGTTTTATGGTCCGAATGGATCAGAAAAGTTTGAAGTTCCTTTTACTGCAGTCCGTTTCGACTCCAGCGCAACATTTCTGGGTCGCTAAACTCTTAGGATATGAGTTCGATATTGAATACAAGGTTGGAGCTTCTAACAAGGTAGCCGACAGACTATCTCGTAGTTTTACAGAGGAGATTGAATGCGCGGCTATTTCTATGCCAACGTGGTTAGGGTGGTGTGTTGTTTGTGAGGAAACAAAGCAAGATCCGGAGATGGCGACAATCCGTAGGAAAGTGGTGGAGTCCCCTACTGATGGTCCACGCTACTCCTTGATCAATGATGTTTTGTATTATCAAGGGAGGCTTGTCTTGTCTAAGCAGTCTTCTTTCATTCCTAAGTTGCTTGCTGAATATCATGCGACTCCCCAAGGCGGGCACGCCAGAGTTTTCCGCACCTACCGTAGGCTGGCTCTTAGTGTATACTAGACTGGAATGATGAAATACATCACCAAATTTGTGGCAGCTTGTCTCACTTGTCAACGTCACAAGTACGATACTCGTACACCAGCGGGACTTCTTCAACCATTACCTATACCTGAGCGGATTTGGGAAGATATTAGCATGGATTTCATCGAAGGGTTGCCAATTTCCGGAGGTGTTAATTGTATTTTAGTTGTTGTGGAGAGACTCTCTAAATATGCTCATTTCTTGCCTTTACGCCACCCGTTCACGGCCCGTGACGTAGCTCGTTTATTTGCTCGCGATGTAACCCGCCTCCACGGGGTTCCCAAGTCTATACTTACTGACGTGGTTAGATTTTTTTGAGTGGTTTTTGGACTGCCCTGTTCCAAGCTACGGGCATGAAACTTTGCATGAGCACGACCTATCACCCGGAAACTAACGGCCAAACTGAAGTCACGAACAGAGGACTTGAGGCCTACTTACGGTGTTTTGCAGCAGAGCGCCCTCATCAATGGTCCAAGTGGATTTTGTAGGCAGAGTACTCGTATAATATGAGTTTCCATTCGGCGACGGGCATGACGTCTTTTGAAGTGGTGTATGGGCCCCCCTCGGTTGGATACTTTCTTGCCTGCAGAAATTCATTTCCCGGCTGTTAAGGAGGAGCTAATGGAACGAGATGAAGTTTTGGCTCAACTTAAGAGCCATATTCAGCGTGCTCAAGCGCGTATGGTGCAGTCGGCGAACCAACATCGTCGTGAAGTGGTATTTGAGATCGGTCAAAAGGTGTTTTTCAAGCTTCGACCTTATTGGCAACAAACAGTGGTTCAGAGGGCAGTGGCTAAGTTAGCCAGCCAAGTACTATGGTCCCTTCGAGATTGAGCGAGGCATTGGCGAGGTGGCACATCAGCTCAAGCTTCCGATCGGGTCCAAAATTCACCTCGTTTTTCATGTGTCTCAATTGAAAGCAACTATCGGCGATCACCCTTTGGAGTCAGTCTTGCCTTCGGACTCGTGGGTCACAAATGCCGATTACATTCCGGAAATAATCCTTCGTGATAGGGTGGTCTGGTGGTATGATGAACGGGTACATTAGCTGTTAATGCAATGGTGGGGTCGCGGCTCGGAGGATGCCACTTCGGTTCGAATGGAAGAATTTGTAGCTCAATTTCCGGAATTCCGCCTTGAGGACAAGGCTTTTTGGAAGGATGGGGGAGTTGTTACGGATAAAGTATACTGACGTCGAAGCCGAGGAGCGAGTAGAAGGATCTTGGGTCAATGTTATTATTTTGTTGGGCTTTTGTTATTGGGCTGAACCCAATTGTCTTTGTTTTATTATGCTTAATTAGGGCAGTAAGGGGGTATTTAAGGGAGTGTGGGAAGTAGGGTTAAGGACTTTGGGAACTTTGTCGTGTTTTGGGCAGGAACCTACGTGTTCTTGATTTTCTTGCAATTCAAGTTATTTCTCGTTACTATATTTCAGATTGTGTGTTTAATTTCTGCATTGGTTCCCTTAACTCTTAACAACTTTCTTGCTGGGATGGAGCATATTTCCAGCATGATAGGCTTGAGAGGCAAAGTTTTCCATGATATGTTGCTGAATTTTTTGGTTTTCTTAATTTTGATTTCTTAAAAAGAAAATTGATATTATTATTGATGAGCCTAGATTTCTAGCTCATTTGTCCATCTAACTTGTGCGTTTAGTATTGTATAATTACATATAATTAGCTTAAATTAGGAGAATAAGGGAGAAAGGATGATGCTGCTGGATATACTTTGGGCTAAGATCAACGAAACTGCCTAGAATGCAGAAGAAATGGCCTGAAAGGAGCCCAAAATCATTGCATAATCCATTGGGCCGGAATTGAGAAGAAGAATGTTGAGGTCAGGCCCGGCCCACAACATCTTGTCAAAGCTGTGGCGGGAAGTAGGAGGCTAGAAGCTGCAGAATAGCCTGACTTTGACCAACAAGCCATGCCTGGAACAGTGTTCTCCCACCTACTAAATCCAGATATTTTCTGAGAGCTAAAAGAAAGGGAAAGAGGCAGATCTAAAACACTTTTGATACTTACATTTTCAGTAGTTGTAGCTCGTTCCTCTCCCTCTGAAACTCTCCGAAAATTCCACCATTAATGTAGCTTTAAGACAACTTTATATTTCTGCTTAGATTAGTCCCAAGCTCTCTAGAGGAGAAGACTTCCTTTTGTTTATGATATCGGTTAGCTTTAATTTCAGCGTTTAAATTCAGTCTTGAATGTTTGCATTTATTTCTTTATGTTTATCAACAAGTCTCTTTACTATGCACACGTGAATCGTTACTTTACTTCCTGCTTTCTGTCTTTATCACTTTGGAATATTCCATGTTTTAGATCTCATTGCTTTCGATTTCATACCATGTCGTCTCTTGCCGTTTTTAGTTAAATGTTCATGCTAGTTTCTTGCCGTTTAAGGAAAGTTATTGTTTTAGCTTTAATTCCCAGATCTGCTTCATGCTTTACTTCTACATGCTTAGTTTCATGTCCTTAGCCAATATGTGTAGCTATTTCCTCAGATCTGGCTGAGGTAATGAGGCACCATCCCTAAGAATCCGTGAGATGTGAGAACGTGCTTGATAATTAGTTCGGTGAAGGTTTTAGTCAAACTTTGTTTGAGGTAGTTGAGAACTGCTTAGATCTAATCAATCTGGGTAGGTAACCATCTTTCTGGGCAGACGTAGACTAGCTGAGTTTTCTGCTTTGAATGCTCAACATCGGTAGATGTCTTTATCTGGTTCCTCTGTTCTTAATGCTCCTTAGTGCCTCCCTAGTCATTGCTAAACAAGGTAGGGTAGTCACCTGGGTAGGGGACTGTTTCTATGCTCAACATGGTAGTCCCAGCTTAATAGAAGGAATGGACGCCCCTGTGCTCAACACAACGTCCTAGCCAGATAACCTTAACTAAACTGATTCACTTAGTAATCTAGGATCAGATAAGGGGGTGGTGTGGAATTACCTTGGCTGGATTGCTTTTATAAATTGCTATTTGCTTTTCGATTATTATATGTTATCTTTCTGCCTAGTTTAAGAACACCCCAAATTTATGGTGGCTGCTAGCCAAAACCCTTTAGGTCAGTAGAATTAGTTGCTTAATCACCCGTTCCCTGAGGATCGACCTCTTGCTTGTCACTGTACTTGTCTATTATATTTTTTTGTGCAGGTGTTCTATAAATTTATTTGTATCGTTTCCTACGACCGATCAATTATACTTTAAGAATATTGAAGATTATTGCTCGAAAGTTTCTCCCCTCAAACTTAACTATGTGCGCATCTTAAAACATAGAAGCGTGACTAAACAAGATTTTTCACCCCTAATTTATAATGTCTCAAGTATTGAGTCTAGCCTCGATGTGAGGCACTAGCCTAGGCTATTAGGCTGCAATTAATGTGGGCAACCTCAAGTTACAGTTAATGCCAAGACACGATTATGTGTATTCATCAGTTGTAACCAAAATCAGTTTGGCTATAGATTCTATGATCTTATACAAAAGAAGCTTATCGGATGTCATGATGTTGTGTTCATTAAAGCTAAGACTATCAAAGATATTGATATGGATAGAAAAGATGTGCCTGACACTAATTCTAACCCTTCAGACTTTGGGTTAGTGCCTCCAACATCGAGGAAGAGTACAAAGTGATGAGGAGGAGATAATTGAACTTGATGCTCCTTTAGATGTTCAACTAGATAATTTTGATAATGATGGTGAACTAGTTGCAAATGGTTCTCCAATTCGCACGAGATTTGGTAGAGTAGTGCGACCCTCTACTTATATAACGAATGAGTATGTTTTACTTACTCATGGGGGAGAACTAGATAGCTTTGAAGAAGCTATGATCAAAACAAAAAATTTCAGCTGGTAAAGTTGCTTGAAAGCGAAATAGCTTTGAAGAACAAGTGGGTGTTCAGAATCACGGACAAGGAACGCAACCGTTAGCCACACTTTAAAGCTAGACAAGTCGTGAAAGGCTTCAGTTAGAGAAAATATATTAACTTTGACGAAATATTTTCACCGGTGGTGAAAACGACATCTCCAACAAGTGTTCGACTTGGAGGTTGAGCTATTGGATGTGAAGACGGTTGGTGGTCCGTCGTTGTTCAACCTGCATAGACAGCTGGAACTAGGATTAACACAGAAGCAAGCAGGGTCGATCCACAGGGAATGGGCAGACTATTCTTACTCTTTCTAAAGATCGAAAGGGGTTTGGTTAGCAACCACCATTAGTTTTGGGTTTGTATTAAAACTTGACAGAAACATAAAAGGAATATGAAATTGACAATTATTGAAAAACAGATAATAAAGGGATCCGACCCAGACAAATCCACACCAATTCCTCTCCGATCCTTGACGAAAGATTAATTAGTTATGTAGAGCTACCTGACTAGGATGTCGTGTTGAGCACAGACACATCCACTCCTTCTGTTTATTATGGCGATGGCATTTGAGCATGAACCAATCTCCATATCCTAGCAATTAACCTACTTAGTTGAACAATGTCTAAGTCAATCATTAAGAAGCATTAAGATCTAAGGAACCAAATTAGTTAAGCTACCCATGTAGAGCATGCTAGTAACCTTATTACCGATTTTATTCCGTTTGATTAAATAATCAACTAAACTAGGGTGATCAATCCTAACCAGACAATCAATTTAATCTGCCCAGATAAAGTCGAAATCCTAGAAACCAATTATGAGCACAGTTCAGATCTGACGGATTTTGAATCAGTGTTTCATTGTCTTGGCCAGATCAAAAAGTTTAGCTGCTCATTGCACTGGGAAGAAATGAAACCGAACTGCAAATATTAAACATGATGAACAGAAAGCGAGAAAGCAACCAAGCAGAGAGAAATAGATCCAGAAATGCAACAAC
Organism: Lavandula angustifolia; assembly: GCA_028984105.1. Taxonomy (NCBI): domain Eukaryota; kingdom Viridiplantae; phylum Streptophyta; class Magnoliopsida; order Lamiales; family Lamiaceae; genus Lavandula; species Lavandula angustifolia. Next base: position 5,287,605 of record CM054823.1, on the reverse strand, counting down.
AGCCAACAGGGAAAAAGAAATACAAAAATTGTAAATAAATTACTACCGACTGGTTGTAAGGGCAGTTAAAGCATGAAGTCTACAGTTCTTCTCAGAACTTGCACATACGAAAGTTGAAAACTAAAGTAATGAAGTAATGGATAGGTAAAATGTAAAAATGATGAAAGCTCTATTTTGTTCTCACTCCATCCCCAATTTATTATAGGTTAATTAAAAACCCTAAACAAGTCATGGGCCTTGATACATCTTCTCGTCCAGTTGGGCTCAGAATAATCCCCTTCAGCAATCTTGTTCAGTTGGGCCCAAGACAACTTTTCTTCAGCAAGAGAGCCCATATTAAATCCCGTTGATTGGTCTCCAGCGGCCAGGCCTAGATTGCATGAAATATGCACAGATTCGTATCTTTCACTCTACACTTGTCTTCATTGGGATTTCACAATTTTCACTTGAATATCCTCCTTCCAGTAGTATCCTGCACAGAAAGTAGCCAAAAACCGCGCATAAAACCGCAAAAAATGGAGTAGCAAATAACACTCATCAACGGTCTTCCTTCATGGAGAACTGGAGGAAGAGATTTACATGAAACAACAAAATGATTTCGATTGGAAGAGAAAAAAGAATTATGTTTGCAAGCTCAAGAAAAACTTATATGGCATGAAGTAGGCACCGAGGCAGTGGTACGAGAAGTTGGAGTCGATTATGGGGGAACAAGGTTACAACAAGACAACTTTAGATCATTATATGTTTGTGAAGAAATTCCATGATGATGATTTTATTCTATTATTGCTTGACGTGCATGATGATTGTTGTTCGGAATATTTTCAGAATTAATAATTTAAAAAAGCACTTGCGAAAGTCTTTTTCTATTAAGGACTTGGGACTAGCAAAACGGGTTCTTAGCATAAAGATTATCCGAGATCGAGAGGCCAAGAAGACATGGTTGTCACAGGAAAAGTACATTGAGAAAGCATTTCAAAGATTCAATTTGGATAAGACTTTTGCGGTTAGCTGTCCTTTGGCTAGTCACTTTACGCCCAATCTATGAAGGAAAAAAAACACGGTGGTGGATAATGTTCCATATGCTTTAGCTGTGGGAAGATTGATGTACGCCATGGTGTGTACACAACCAGATATTGTTCAGGCGTCGGAGTAGTAAGTCGTTCTCTTTCCAATCTAGGAAAGGAACATTGGGCTGTAGTGAAGTGGATTCCAAGGTACCTTCAAGGTACTTCCAAAATATGCTCATATTTTGGAGATGAAAAACTTGTACTTGTTGGCTATACAGATGCTGACATGGCAAGAGATGTTGTTTTCAGGAAGTCTACATCGGGCTACCTAATTACTCTATTAGGCGGAGCAGTATCATGACACTCAAAGCTATAAAACTATGTAGTTGTTACCACGACTTAGGCACAATTCACTACTGCAACCAAAGCATGTAAGGAGCTACTATGGATGAAGAAGTTCTTGAATGAACTTGATTTCAAATAAAAAAACGTCCGCATTTATTCTGTAACAGTCAGAGTGCTATTCATATAGCGAAGAATACATCGTTTCACTCACGGTCAGAGCACATTGATATACGTTATTACTGGATTTGGAATAAATTGGAAATGAAGCAATTACAACTTGAGAATATCCATTCATACGAGAATGGACCAAATATATATGTGTACCAAGACTTTTCAAGGAGAAAAGTCTTCGTATTATCGATCATGAATAGGAATGACACGCCTCCTATGGATGCGAGCGGAGGATAATTTATGTGGTAATAGTCACTGTTGGCCAAACAGTAAAAACGAAATACAAATTTGGCCTTTCCTTAAACAAAAATACAAATCTAACCATTTTGTCCTCTTGTGGGCGCAGTGTGTCAGAAGGGCCGATGGACAAATTGTAGGGCCGATGGTGGCCGATTGTGAATGTATTCAGGGCCGATCGAGATCGGCCATCTTTAGGCCGACCTATCGGCCCTTCTGAAAATAACTGAAATAATTGAAGGGCCGATGGTGATCGACCCTCCTTCAGCCGAGACATCAGCCCTCGGAAAATAATTTTTTTTAAAACGGCCCATCAATTAACTAATTAACTAATTTTTTAAAAATAATTTTAAAAAAATGTAAATAAAGTGAGGGCCGATGGACATCTGCCCTCTTTCGGCCGAGCCATCGGCCCCGATCCTTTAAAAGCCGTTACATGTAACGTCCCGAAATTTACCGTAGGGCCAAAAGAATTCTACCGTTTATTATACGAGGGCCAATACCCATCGGCCCTGAGTCGCAATTATTGGGGGCCGAAAGAAAATAACCATTGGCCGAAAATAACTTCACATCTTTCACCATTTTTGCCGAAAATTACCCTTTCTCTCCCACCCAACCGCCACCAACCAGAGCCCGCCGCTTAGCGCCGCCGTTCATCGCCCGTCGAGTTGCCGAGAACCACCGCGAAACCCCGCCGCCGATCCCTTTGCTGCCATGTCTTCCGGCAAAATTGAGGTACGTATTTCCGATTCTTTGGCCCTTCCATGTTAGAAACTATGCAAATTCATGTTAGAAACCACGATGAGTGAATTAAATTGCCGATCTATGCGAATTCATGTTGAAATGTCGAATTGCCGTATGGAATTGGGTTGAAATTATGCGAATTCATGTTGAAATTGGGTTGAAATTATGCGAATTCATGTTGAAATTGAGTTGGGTTTATATTGAATTGTCGAATTTATGATGAAATTGATGTGAATTTGGAGAGGATTCGAGTGTATTTCGCTGAAAATGTTTGCAACCGGGGCCGATGGAGAGCCGAAGGAGAATCCACTCCATCGGCCCTACCTCGGCCGAATTGTGTTGAATAGGCCATCGGCCCCGGTTGGCCTTAGTTCCTTCGGCCCTTCCATCGGCCCTCCCTTAGGCCCTTTTTCGGCCCTTGTTAATTCGTCTTAACTAATTAATTCGTTTTTTTGTACAACTTGTAGCCCGCTTATATCTGACTACCGGTTAGAGAAAAGACCACAAAAGTCACTACATATTGGAGAGATAGTCTACCCGAACTGATAAAGAACACTCTTGCCAGACGGGGGGGGGGTAGTGTCTTAGTCCGTCGATTTAGAGACGGTCAGTTTGGCTATTTGCTGAGCTGGAGGAAGGGAAAAAGTTCCATCTTAGCTTTGCATCAGCTCATGTGCTATGAGGTGTAGGCACCGCCCGGGGAGGTTCGTTTTTTCACATATCCGAATGGGAGCTTAGATTTTTGCAGTACGAGTATGCACTCGTCACTGGATTATTTTTCGGCGGTTCTTCTTTTGATACGACGGCACCTCGCGCCCCTGTAGAGTCTGGAGTATACATGAGACTCACAGACGGGAAACCAGTAACAGGAGGTGATCTGCTTAATTTATGGAAAAATGATATGCTCGGTGACCTCTCCGAAGACGATTATCTGAAGGTGGCCAATGTGTTGGCATTGATATATTTTTTCTTCGCACCTGCCGACACGAAGAAGGTCGAGACGTGGATGTGGATTCTTGCTGACGATTTAGATGCGTGGAACGATTTTCCATGGGGATCATACACGTACAATGCCCTCCTCCACTACATGAGCTTTGCACCGAAGCGACTCGATTTAGTAAAATCAAAATATAATATATATGGGCCAGTTTGGGCCCTTCAGGTGCAAATTAATATTTAATTGTTTAAATTTATTATCATTTTTATAATTTATACTAGTACTGATCTTTAATCGTATTGTAGATCTGGGCATATGAGGCGATACCAGATTTGGCCCGGCTGTGTGTACGCCTTATGAATGACGGAGGTATGCCCCGATGTCTGAAATGGGTATTTTTGACGCCACCAGATACGGAATGAATCAATTTCTTCGCCTCGCCGGTAAATAACATTTTAAATATTTATTAAAATATTTACAAGTAACAGAAATGTATTATAACTTGTTTTTTTAACTTTTGGAACAGATGCAGACACCTCCCCATGAGACTCTTACGCCTACTCCCGAGGAGCAGCTATCGGAATACTGGAGAAGGGTGATTGGAGAGAATCCAATCGGTGTATCTTTTCCCAGACCGACCCCCGTACAGCCGAGACGAGTTGATGAAGAGGGTAGTGTACGGGCTCCGGCTGCACAGAAGAAAAAATCGAAGAAGAAACATGCACCGGCGGAGGGTGGGTCTTCTGGGTATCGGAGGGATGAAGATTCCGCTCTGCCCACGTACGAACTAATGATCCGCACTATAGACGAACGGTTCGACCAGCGCGAGACTGAATTGTTAGAAAAAGTGGATGCGCGGTGGAAGGAGAATGAGGATTGCTTCTTCAAAAAACTGGGGAATTTGCTAAAAAATGTCTTTGGAGTCGGCAAGGGCAAGGGCAAGGGCAAAGGCATAGGATCCACTTCCACGTGGGATGTAGAGTACAGTAGTCATCGGTCGGATGAGGAAACATCTGCACCACGTGAGCCACCGCGGGGGAGGATTGTCACTGTACATGAGTGGCCCAGCTGGAATCAAGATGCACAACCACAGGAAGATGTGGATGACACGACGATTGCCGATGCAGATCCCTGGGATGTGGCTGCTCGAGTGGCTAATCGGGGCTATGATCAGGGGCGCCATAGCATATACGAGGAGAGAGATGTTTGGGTCCCCAGACGTTGGGAGCCACTCCCTTATACTGCTCCACGATCCCCACCGCCTGTACATGTATCTTAATTTTGTTGGTTAATTATTCAAATTGATATTATGTGTTTATTTCATTTGACCATGAGTGTTTGTCCTAAATGCAACAACTTGAGTCGGCCGTTATGGACTTATTTGATACGCAGCATGTACAACGTCTGTATGAAAGCCAACCGCCGGAGCAGAGAATTGTACAAAGCACTGAGGTACAAATATTATTTTTAATTCTATATTTTAGTAATTTTTTTAATAGATGTTCTTTGCAGCCCATAGTGAGCCGCCCCTACCGGAGCTCCACACATGTTTGATCCCGCTGACGCTTTGAGGAGGAATTTTGAGAATTTCATGCTCACTGGTGTTTTGGTCAATATCACGGTTTCTCAGCATGAGCTGTTGCACGGATTTTTCAAAAATATTTTGGATACAAAGTACAACATGGGCCAGACAATGATTGATTTGTACGTATGCTACCTCCGGTAGAGGCTTCAAGAGAAAGACCGTGACGTGTTGTCTACACCCGATTCACGCTATACCATCATAGCGGCTTCGACAGTTTTCGTAAGTATAGTTAATTTTTTTTAACTATAATGTGTTTGTTTTTAATTCTCCAACTAATGTGTATGTTTTATTACAGACGGCTTTAGGCGACGCTTGGACTTCAAAAATATATGAACCCGATAACGAGTTCCATGAACGGTACGACTTGAACTATAATTAATGGATCCCTAATCCGGGTTTGATCGAGGCCATTTTTAGAGTGGATCAGGGATTTGCGTCGAGGACTCCGTGGTTCGATGCAAAATTCGTAAATTATACTTATTTGTCATTTCAGGTTCATCAATGCAAAATTTTATGTTAAGTACTAATTTGAATAAATTATAGGTGATTTTCCCGGTGTTGGCCGCCTCCCATTGGGTCACAGTCAGATTGTGTATCGAGACGTGGACGTTGGAGCTCTATGACTCACTCAACGGGTATGGAAACCAGCAAATATTTGAGTTTAGAAAACAGAATCTGCGGCCCCTCCGCAAACTGATCGGACGTTTGCTCGATGTACGTATTTTAAAATTTTACGGGTTTGTCATTTTTAAATTCTGTTTTAAAATTATTTTGAATGTTTTTTTTAATAGGCTTCTAATTACTGGACGATGAATAAGTACAATTTGACGCATCCGGGAACGCGGACACCCTAGTTGGTCTTGATGCCGCAAGAGGACCAGTTCAAGCAAGAGGATTCGAACAGTTGTGGTCCGTATACATGTATGGCTATTGAGCGGCTAATCACTGGATGGCCTACACCGAAATGGGGTAATATGAAATCAAACATCAGATTATATCGGGAGTGGATGGCCTGTAAATGTTTCGACCAGTGCTACGTCGGAGATTTTGATTCTAGTTAAAAATGTTTTATTTTGAAATTTTTGGGAAATCAAACACTTGTAATGTTTTATTTTGAAATTGTGATTCTCGTGTTTCTGTGCGTGTTACATTTTGTATAATTTTCTCGCCCTCCATCGGCCTCGGCCCCTTTCAACTTAATCATAAACCTCTCGGCCTCGGCCGAGAGAAGCTTGTAAAACGGATCAGTTTAAAAAAAAGACGCTTCAATCGTTATTTGTCGTTCCAGATACGGGGCATCTCCGCCTTGTGTGACCTTCTTCTCCATAATTACCACATTTTTTCCGACGGCGCGTTCCAGATGTACTAGCTTCTGCTCCGAAAGGACGACGGCTATTTCTCGGACGTTCGGCTTGCCGCATAATAATTGGTGGAAGAACAACAATGTCCTCTATTTCCGATAGGACACCCCACTCATTTCGAGGAGGCAAGAGATTAACCACACCGGCATATATCTCCTTCCACGTCGCCGTCGTATAATAATCATTAATATGATTGTACAGATTTTCCCGGCGATGATACAAAACGGCGACAACGTGACTACACGGCAACATGTCGATGTGCCAGACGCCGCATTCACACATTTCGTCTTGAAGATTGACCCTCCACTGTCGCTCACCTTCGTCGACCTTGTATTTGTTAGTAGTCACCTGCGTAACCGTAAACCTCCGAGCCGGATCAACTTCGTTCCGCATCCTCAACTCAGAAGCCTCTGTCAACGGATTATTTCTGGAACTTGCTTTTACTCGTCGTGTATCGAACCACGACTCTATCATATGGCGGATTGCCTCGAGCATAGCAAGAATTGGAAGTCGTCTAGCCTCCAACAGTCGAGAATTTATTGACTCGGCAGCATTCGATGTCAACAGACTGTAACGACGACCTTTACTGAAGAGTTTGGACCACTTCTCCGATCCGATTTGCATCAACTTTTTGTAAATACTCGGTTTTCCCCGATGGATAGCGTTCATGGCCTCATGAAACTCTGTCGACCGATAAGCATAAGCTGCTCGATAGAACGACCGAATGACTCAATCTCCGTGTCACGCAAGCTTATTCGAGAGATGGTAGTAACAAAGTCCGTGTTGTGCTTCTAGAAATACCACTCTTACCGCATTCGCTATGCTTTTATGTTGGTCTGAAACAATCATTAAACTGTCATCCATTGGAAATGCGGCTCTCAGTCGCATCATAAACCACGTCCACGAAACATCATTTTCAATCGGACCTACACCAAAAGCGAGTGGGAATATTTGTTCATTCGCATCAAAGGTAGCAACGACGAATATTCCCTTATTTCTCCCTTTCAAATGTGTCCCGTCCACCACAATAACCTTCCGGAGGTTGGCTAACCAAGAGGCACGCGACACACGAAGCGCCAAAAATAAATGTCGGAAACGACCATCCTCATCAACATCAAGATCCGTATAAGTGCCCGGATTTGTTTGTTCCAACAAATGCAGATATTGTGGCAGTTTGCTGAATGAATCAGCATGTCCACCGTAAATCATCGAAATAGCTGCATTGGGCGCTCGGAGGGCTACCCCGTATGTTGCTTGTATTCCAAACTTATCCAATAGATCCGCCTGAATATCAGCCGTTTTCATTAACTTGCTCTGACGGCGCATTCTACGAGCAATATAAGCTGCTACAGCCTTCGAACACACACTTCTTTCGCCAAGCCCCGATAAATCAATTGTGCAATTGTGGTCGGCAACCCATTTTGTCACCTCCCAATATTTTTCACCTCTGAAGTATGCCCGGAGCTGGAACGGACAATCAACACATCTTCTGCACAAAAATTCCAAATGGGAACCACTCGAACGTTGCACTCTGAAATCCACACCGTTTTCCAAATGGAATAGAGCGACAGCAGCATAAAGTTCGTCTTTCGAGTTGAACATCAATCCTTCACGCAAAGTTCCGTCTACAATATTATTCAGGTTCCGCTCCACTACTGAATCGGATACATCAAGGGGAACAACAGGAAGTATCCAGTTGCTTGCGGCTTCTGCGTTGTCGTATGCAGTCACGTCCATCGTTGGAGGACGATTTACTGGAATGAGCAAAGACATAAGTTGACTCACGCCACCCTCTCTCCGAATCCATGCTTATAACGAATAATTAATCAACGCGGGAGGAATATCTTCATACTGATCATCATCGGATGATGAGTCCAAATCCGCCTCACGATCTGAATCTGTCTCCACATGAACATTCCTTTCTGGAGCCCGAACACCAGCATTACTTCCGCTTCCTTGCCCCGTAAACCAATTAGGACCTCCGAAATTATAAATATCTTCTTGCCGTTGAGTCAGGTTGGGGACAACAAATTGAGGATTTTGCACTTGAGGATACACAAGAAACACAACCGGCTCTACGTAGATAGAGCACAACCGCGTAAGATCAATATTATGACCCAGAATGGCCTTCATCATCCTGCCGATTCATCGGGAAGCAGCAGTTTAGTAAATGAAGTAGTTGAACGGAAGGGAATAAGCACTGAGCCACCGATCAATGCTTTGTCGAAGATATTCGAGTGAAATATTGTTTGACGGAATGTAGACCATGAACTCATGGCCACCGACATAATTCGACTCATCATCGAATTCGCCGTTCAATTTCACAATAATCGATCGAAAATCGGCCATCTTTTTCAAATTTTTGTGACGAAATGAGAAGAGTTGAAGTGAAATTGAAGATTTTTATTTGTGAATGATCCAATTGCCATCCTCATTCTTATAAGGAAATTTTACGTAAAATTTCACGTGATCCAATTGCCAATAAATTCGTATACAAAGTACACCATCGGCCCTCCATCGGCCCACCATCGGCCCACCATCAGCCCTACGAAAATCGAGGCCGAATTGTCATTTCAGTACGAAAAGCTGAATTCAAACTGCACCACTAATAGGCCAACCATCGGCCCCGCCCTCGGCCCCTCATCTGCCCTCCATCGGCCCTCAATTTTGTGCATGTGAATATCAAATCCGACTAGTCAATTCAGCAGAAAAAACTGCACCTTCCATAGGCCCACAACTGCACATTCCATCGGTCGATGGAGGGCCGATGGACACCCCAAATCGGCCCCCCATCGGCCCTTAGAGCCTAACAAGTTCAACAGCCTCGGCCGATGGGGGTTGTTAGGCATTTATTCTCTCGGCCTATTGAGGGCCGATAGACACCCCCCCATCGGCCCCCCTTCGACCCTGATTTTCTAGTCTACATACAATTGGCTCGGCCGATGGATAGGTTCGGCCATTTTCTCTCGGCCGATGGAGGGCCGATAGACACTCACCTTCAGCCGTCCATCGGCCCTAGGCGTCATATACGAAAAAAAAATTGACGTGACAAAAACCTTCCACAAAAAGAAAAAATGGCTATATTTGTGTTTTGTTTTAGTTGAAGGCTAGTTTTGTTTTTCATTTTGTTTATTTGGCTAGTCATGCAAAAGCCTCTTAATTTATTGAGTCTAGTACCTCCCAAGCTAAGGCAGTAGGATGGCTATTAGGTTGCAGTTAATGTGGGCAACCTCAAGTTTCAAAGATTGTGGGCTTTGGTGATGACGGTGGAAATGCCCATAAAAGACATGCATGCATTCTCATTTATTCATCCTTCAGTCTCATTTTCTCTCTTGTTGATTTCTTCTAGTAGGTTTGTAAATAAAAGTTCTCTTTATTTGTGGTAGTAGGAGAGTGTTAAAGTGTTAGTGTAGAAGTTTTACTCGGAAATAGGCTCTTGTTAGTGCAAAACAGTGACATTGGTAACACCGAGTGTCTCTATTTTTTGTAATTCTTTTCTCTCTATACCTACCGTTTATAGTGAAGAAATACTTGAAGCTGTTGTTCATGTGGACGTAGCCTTTAGAAGGGTGGAACACGTAAATTCTCGGTGTCGTTTTTTTTTTATTGTTTTTGCCTGTTATTATTCGTGAGAATATTAGTTGTGATATATTGCAATATTAAATTACTAAAGTAAATTGTATCTGAGAACGATGGACTTAAAAGTGATAGTTGTGATACCCATTGTGGTAGTCTTGTGTGGTAACTAAAACCTCAATTTCATAATGATTTGAAGCGTAGTCGGTGCGACTCATTCATACTTACTCGACTATTTACTTAGTGTGATTTAATAATTCCAAATCTCTTTTATTCTAATAAATTTGCTTCCAACCTGAAGTACCATTAAGATGCCTAGAGATAAAGTTATGCTAATAAAAAGAGAAACGAAATGTAATTTTAATTAACAAATTAAGGAAGTAAAATAATTAGGAGCATTTGAGATTCATGCTTAATTAAACTTGATGAGATGAGTTTTCGTACAATATTTTTAAAGAACACTTAGTTTTTTCTTTTTTTAATAAATAAAAATAAAGTAGATTTATACATTTTCACATAAACATTGTAAATAAACATAAAGTAGATTCGTCTCTTAAATGTTGTCCAGTGACCTCATTTGAACCCAAAACTTTACATACAACTAACAAGAACTCTTCGAACTGCGAAAATAAAGTTGATAATCGAATCGTCTCTTAAATGTTGTCCAGTGACCTAATTTGAACCCAAAATTTTACATGCAACTAACAAGAACTCTCCGAATTGCGAAAATAAAGTGGACGAAGGAGTAATTTACAAGAACCATTAATCGTAAAAATCCTCACATTATATTAAACGTTTTCTTGTTTGTTCATAACTTTATCACATCATCATCTTCTAAACTATTTTTTAACTTCTCATCTTCAACCTCCTTTTGCACCCTCTCAAGAAAACCCAGCATGCCCTTCAAACCTTCATCATCTGGACCACAAAACATGTATACCATAATTTTACTGTCATCATCTAAATTAAAGATGGAGAAAATTAAATTAAGGTGAAACGGTTACCAAATCTGGGTATGGTATGGCCATTGGGATGTCGAATCACCATAGGATCTACGTAGGACTCGATCAGTTCAGCGCTATGCCGCTTCATCAAATCTCGTTCCCCTGCTCCGTGACACCATAAGCAAACACATGTTCGAATAATTCTTTCTTGTAAATGAATTTAACACTTGGTTCTATACATAATGAGACAACTATACATGCATTTGGAAGCTTCTGTAGATGTAAAGAAGTGTACGTTGCTTTTACGATGAAAGAGTTTCATGCCTTGAAGGAAAGCAAGAGGCTACGTTCAGATATTTAAATCTTAGTTTAAGTGATAGTACATAGTACAGTAGCAGGATTAAATTACCTGATAACTTACATAATCTTAGATGCTCATTTCATAAAACAAACATATATATTATAATATTCCGGCAAGGTTAGGAAGGCAAATGCAAATATACGAATTAATTATAAGCTTAATTATATACCTAAGAAGTGAACAGACCGGCATTGAGTTGGTGAAGGATAAGCTGTCTCAAGCAAGGATTGGTTTCTGATTTTTGCACCCGCGATTATTACCACGAGTTTAATCTTGGCTACTTTTGTAAGAGCCTTACCCTGATTACGACGACGTTTTTTTTACTGTTTTAGTTAACGAAATAGGGAAAGAAAATAAGGAATTAAGCATGACTTACTTTTTCTTGCAGTCCAGGCAATGCAGCCGCTAGAAACCCTCCCTGTTTCAAAATAGAAGGATTCCTGAATACCTCATGAAGAGAGTATAGCGGATGGCTATGACTTTCTCACAATTACGTATGATTTTTCGAAAAATTACTGTTCTGAAAATGTATATCCACAACCCCTAGAATCTGAAGATCATGAAACAAATATTTATATACCTGTGAAAAGCCAAGAAGGCCATCAAAAGGGCCATGCTTGATCATGCTATCTTCTACATAAGCAAGACACTCATCGAAGTTCTGTTGTATTACATGTTCCTGAATTCACCCAATCAGCAAAACAAACAAAAAGAAAACCCATTTTAAATATCAAAAAAAAAATATAAGAACTTGTTGGTTTAAGAGTTATATGCATGTAATAATGTTTCTTTTTTTTTCTTCTTTTTTTCATGTGTGTGTTAAATTAATAAAGAAGGGTATGAAATCAGACCTTGTTAAACTGGAACCACTCATAGTACGGCGGATCGAAAAACCCATCGACACTGGATTTTCCGTCGCTGGGAAAAGGCGCGTCGACGCAAACAATATCCAGTTTCTCCATAACACACTCCGGCCACTTTATGGCCAACTGCTTCTTCAAGATTTCGCCGCTCGTGCGGAACCCATGCAGACCCAGCAACCTTAATTTCCTCAGACCTTTGACTTCTGCTCCTTCACTCCCCATACAATTCAAACAGAACCTTCTCTCTCTAACAATGCTTTTTCTTCTTCCCTCCTCGCCAATAGCTGGGACGTGCACAGAAAAGCGATTCGAGATACTCAATAGCATGTCTTTGTTGTCGTATGTATCTCGATCATGTGGAACCAAAGAAAGTGAAAGCTGTTGAATTTATAAATAGATAGTACCCCTCCCATTAGAAATGTCATAATTCAAAAGCTTTGTGAATATAAATTTACTATCCAAACAGTTAAATACTATACACCACAAAATATACTTTTTAATTTTCGTATTCAAAAGAAATAAAACGTTATTAGTGGGATGGAGAGAATACATAATAGGGGAAGCCGCTAGGAAGTGGCGGAGCTTTATTAGCTTTTAAGTTACCTAATACATATACTCAACCTTACAGTTCATAGCGCCGTACATACGTAATTAATCGAATTTAAGTATGAGCTTTTAATTTAATACAGTTAAATATTCCTCAATTAACATTAAATTGATGATTCATTTTTAGACGCTAAAAGTACATAGTTAGTTGTATTTTCCTTTTTTAATTTGACTTTTCATATATATATATATAGGGAGTTGATCGTGTGATAACCCACATTTAACGTGAGAATTGCGAATCATGTATAATTATTATTGTTTTATGCATAGTCCTTATGTTTTATGCAAAAAAAAAACCTATAATTTTACAATTTGTATAATTCTTATATGCTTTATGTAGAAGACAAAAATCCTTATATGCATAAAATGGTTTGACCTTATGCATAAACAAATACTGAATATGCACATAATTATTTTTATTGTATAACATAATATCCACATAAAAGACAATTTTATGTATCAAATTGTATATATCAGTCTATGCATAAAATTATTCGGGCTTATGCATAAACAAATACTATAATATGCATAACACGTGTAATATCTATATAGCAGATAATTTTATGCATATAAATGTTCGTAATTATGCATAAACCAACATCATATTATGCATAAAAAATTTGCATTTTCCTACAGATTTTCCGGCAGACCACCGTCCGCCGCCCGTCGCCGTTGCCTTCCACTACCATCACCACCGTCGCCGCCGCCACCAGTCTGCCGCTATCGCTGCAAGAGGTAAGGGTAGGTATTTGGTTTAGTTTCAAAACATAAAGTGTAAAAATACATAGTTACTATTAATGAAACTTATTTTCTCCTTTTTTGAATTAAAAATAAAAGAAAAATAGGTGTTCATATACATATATAGGGTATGGATATTTTAAGAACCACCATCTTAGATAATAACTAAGAACCAATCCTAGCCTTTCATTTTTTTGATCTATGGACACATATTTTTCTTATTTTCTTTTATTTTTAATTCAAAAAAGGAGAAAATAAGTTTTATTAAGGGTAACTATGTCTTTTTATACTTTAAGTTTAGAAACTAAACCAAACACTTACACTTATTTCATGCGGTGACGGCGACCGGCGGCGGTGGCAGACAGGCGGTGGTGGACGCGATCCGCCGGAAAATTTAATGGAAAATGCTATTTTTTTATGCAAACTATGGTGTTGGTTTATGCATAATTACAAACATTTTTTATGCATAGAATTGTTTGTTATTTGGATATGATGTATACAATAAGGCATTCCGGCCACTTTACGGCCAACTGCTTCTTCATGATTTCGCCGCTGGTGCGGAATCCATGCAGACCCAGCAACCTTAATTTCCTCAAATCCTTCATCTCTGCTCCTCCTTCACTAATCACTCCCCATATCATTCCAGGGCCGGCTTAAAGTTTTCGGAGGCTTAAAGTGCAAGATTAAAATTTATTTTGTTACATAATATAATGAGTTGCTTTGTTTTAGTGGAAGAAACTAAGGATTTTTATTAAATCACCGGGTTTGATTCTTCAGCTCTCATATCTATTATTTTTCTGGGTAAAAAAAAATTTGTTAGAAATAATGTTTATTTTGTTACATAATATAATGAGTTGCTTTATTTTAGTGGAAGAATACTAATGATTTTTATTAAATCACCCGAGTTTGATTCTTCAGCTCTCATATCTATTATTTTTCTGGGTTAAAAAAAATTGCTAGAAATAGTGTTTATTTTGTTACATAATATAATGAGTTGCTTTGTTTTAGTGGAAGAATACTAATGATTTTTATTAAATCACCCGGGTTTGATTCTTCATTTCTCATATCTATTTTTCTGGGTAAAAAAAAAATTGTTAGAAATAGTTTTCGAACCCAAGACCTTTAAGATGCAAAAGAATAGTGTTCTACCACATAACTATGCATTTCAACAATATGTTTTATGCGAAACAAAAGAATATATAAATATACAAGACCTTAACCCTCAAAACACATGCTCGACGGGGTCTTGCTCTCGGCCGGGAGCCTAAACCGGTGACTTCACCGGCTTTACCCCTAGAGCCGGCCCTATATCATTCAAACATAACGTTCTCACTTTAACTATTCTTCTTCTTCTCTCCTCGCCTATAGTTTGCCGTCCCGACACGTTCGACTTCGACAACATGTATTCATCTAATGTGGAACTAATCTGTACGTGAGAGCTGCATGTGAATGTATATAGATTAAAAAAAAACAAAAGAAAAAGATAGTGGGGAGGAGCTAGGAATAAAAAAATAATAACTTCAAAATATCATACCGAAGAAACCAATGTATTCAATTACATTACTGGTAACTGGTAAGAGCATTCTCAAATTAGGAATTTATACGACACCTGTATATAGTATTTAGATTAACAGTAAGTAACAGAATCAGGATTTAGATTGATATTAAACAATTTGCGAATATCAATCCGCTAATATTTCGTAGGGTTTTATCAAAACCCAAATTTAATTCCCCACGAATTTTTTATAAAGCCATACTATACCTTTTTCTCCTCATTATTTTTATTTTTATTTTTTTTGTTCTATCATTTTTATTTTTTATTTTCTCATATAATTTTATTTTTTTACTTTTTTATACAAATTAATGGTAAAACTGAAAATTTATCTTATTTCATTTAGAGAGAATCAACAAATTAGGCATCAAAGTATAGTAATAATGCTCAATCTCAAATTTAAAACTAAATAGATAGTATATTATAATGAATGAGCTCATTCGAAACCAAATGATATCAAACTCATATCCGATTCCATGCTGCAAATTAAATACACCTAACTTTCAAAGGGAACCAAACATGAAAATCACATCAAATACACCATTCACTACAAAAAAAAAAATCAATGTTTTACCGATAGAAACAGCGACCGAAAAAAAGTGGGTTGGCCTCTACCGACGAATTTTCAACCGATATATTTATCTAGGTGTATCGACGGATTGACGATGGAAAACGCCGTCGATAATTTTATTTACGGATAAATTCCGTCAATTTTTTTTTTATTATTTTTCATATTTATTTTTTAATTATTCTTCGACAGAATTTGACGTAGTTGATAATTCTCAAGAATCTTTCAACGAATTTTTTCATTGATAATTTTAATTTTTTAAAACGACGGATGCATCCGTCGATAGTACGTCGATGGAGCCCAATCGATTACACGCAGACAGAAGTAAAACATCCTCTCTATGTCGATCGTTGCTTCATCTCCGACGATTTTAGGCGAATCCATCTCCTAGGTAAACACCCGAGTCTTCTTCCATCTTGGTAAACAGAGGACCACGTCTTCTTTAATTTCATCTCCGACGATTAGGAATCAGCGAGGGGTTGTGAATTTTTCGACGACAGGCAATTTTATTTAGCTGAACTCCGGTCTGAAAGGTATGTTTCTCTACTCATCTCTACTTCAAGGAGGAAGAAACGAAGCTTGTTATGGAGTTATTAATGGCTCGACTTGGAGAATTGGCATATTTTGGTGTTGGGGTAATTAAATTCTATGAAATTGTGAATGAATTCAAGTTAAATGATTTACTGTTCTGCTGCTTTGTCTTGGAAGTGTGAGTTAGCTGCATTTGATGCATTGTGCTATTTTGAGTATGCTGCATTTCACTAAGTCACCATTTCAACTCCTTACCATTTAGGAGGATTGGTGGATGGGTGTTTTATATCAGTTATTTTTCTATTCAACATGAATATGACCATCTCAATATGACAATGGGACCTCATAGCTCCATCTCAGCTAGTGAAATTAAATATAAAGTAATTAAAGCAAGTGAAATTCTGAGGATTTTCAGAACTACGAGTCAAGTTTTATCATTAGCCAAAGTTTCTAATAATGACGTTAAACATAACGGAATTCTATCCAGTAAAGATATAGCTTTGATTTTTCCTCACTAGAAGTAGGAGATGATAAATGAATATAAGAACAAATGTGAGCATACGTACAGAGGATGTCTAGTTTAGATATTCATGAAAATTCTCATGCATTCTAACCATTTAGACAATAATCTTATTTATGTTTCAACACAGATAGATTCTTTTTTTACCTGAATTATGTTAAAAATGACATTACAAAGGGAGCTTTTAATGTTAAAACCTTGAAACTTACCACACATGTTAAAATAAGTTTGTTTCCTTAATTGCTAACAAACATGTTGGTGATCGCTGTTTTACACCAAATAATCCTGCAAAATTGCTAGAACTAGAATTAGTACAGCAACAGGTATCGAACACAGGGAACGGAGTAATTCAAACTTAAAAATCCTATCAATCGGGTTTCGGTTAGCAACCACGCAACTTTTGGGAATAACTAATCCTAAGACAACGAAAATTAAAGCAAGAAGTAACACAAAATTAACTATGAATAATAAAAGCGGGTCCAGCAAGATGATTCACACACACCAACAATTGATCATAGACACTAATAATCAATTAATTCACTTAGATCAACTAGTTGTAGGCTACCGTAATTAAACTGACGCAACCCCTATTCCCCCTTAATTATTCGGTAATCGCCATGGTGGGCATTGAAACGATTACTACTCTAAACTAGATGCAACCTACGTTGGTGGGCAAGCAATAGATTTAACACCTAGCCAGCTTTAAGAACTAAGGGAACCCAATTTAGGAGCCTACTCGTATGGTGGGCATCTAATAGTCTCCTACTAAATTAATCCAATTGCCCTAAGACAATTTGCTACTTCTTTAGCCTAATCCCACGAGAAACGATGGAAGTACTAAATTAGCTATGAATTAAATTAACTAGGGTGATCAATCCTAATTCAATTAATCCAATTAATTAATCCTAGATTAATTCAGAACCTAAGTGATTAATTTTAAGCCCTAGTCTCACGAAATTATAGTGGTGTGTGTTTCACATCTCGCCGGCCCCTAAAAGAACTTAGCTACGCATATCAGCCAGACTAGCCAGACAGACCGGTTTGCTGGACAGAACACAAAACATGATGAAATTCAATAAATCAATTTGCACGAAATTTCTAAATAATTACTAAAAATCAGAATATCAAGAAACACGAAAGAATATCCTAAAAATTAAAACTTGATTAATTAAAGACTACGAATCCATCCACAAGCTAATTAAACGGAGACAATTTAAATCCGGGAATGCAAAACGAAAACAATAGCATGTTGTTCCTTCCAAATCTAAACACAATTCTCGAATCAAAGTGCAGAAATACAAACTTAAAATCGAACTGCCCCTTTGATCGGATCCCTCGGCGTCGGCGAATTGCTTGATCGGAATATCTTTGCTTCGGCGGATGCTTCGGTCTCTCTCTCTCGGTGTGTGGCTTCGAATGGAATTGATGTGTAAGGATGATGATGTATCGGCAGAGTGGCGGTAGAGGTTTTGGCTCTCCGATGTGAGGGAATTCAATGTGCCAAGGTCTCCAAAAATAATCCCCTATATCCTCCACCCTCTCGTGCGTATAACTGCCGTCAGATATGGAAGGTGGATCAAGATATTATTCTTTTCTTATCCCCCTTGGCCGTGTGATATCATATGAAATTAATTAATTCCCTTCCTAATCCTCCTCAATTAGGATAATTAAATATAAAAGTAAATAAATTAATTTATTTTCCTTCTATACTTAATCCCTTCTTGATTCCTCCAAATTGAGTAAATATTCCTTGATTATGCAATGCCACCTCAACGCCTCATCAAATGTCACATCATCAATAAACACTGCAAAATAAACACCAAAGCAATCCCAAACGCCACAACATATGCCAAATTACACGGAATATGGATAATACGAATTAGACCTATCAAACCTCCTTACACTTAGAACATACTTGCCCTCAAGTATAAGGAAAACAAAAGCATAAGTACTATCCAAATCCCGTTCCTCCCCCAAGACTCAAGACTCTAAAAACGAAAACAAGACAAGGACGAAAACAGGACACGGACAAAGAACAAGACTCAAGCACAAAAAGAAGAAAAATAAAAGACCACGAACAAGAGGAAAATAAAATGACACAACATACGAAAGAAGCAATACCAATCATATCCATAATCTCCGCACTCAATGATCCAACAAAACATGTCCAATCACACAAATATGCATCTCAAAAAACAAGTGGAATTGCAAATTTAAGATTAGGCACACAAATATCAATTTAGTCAAAAACCTAAGCAAACATGGATCATCCTCACGATTCACTCGCCACTCTCTAATCTAGGTCCGATCAAGCCACTCAAGTAAATATAGTTCATCCATCACGATAAAAGAGTATCACAACTGTAATATCAAGGAGGTCTTTTTCTTTGGTTGTAATGGGGCTTAGGACATAGAAAAATTTGCATTGGTAAGGGTCCTAGGGGTTCTAAGCTCCACAACTTGTATCAAAATGTCATGTATGTTTTACTTGCTAAAATTGAGATAACTAAGAATTAATATCCAACACCTACTATAAGAATAAGCACACCAGTTGCTGCTTTTGCAATCCTTAAACTGCATTCTGTTTCGGATTTTTTTTTTACTCACTCCTTCTTCCAGAAATTTGCACAATGCCCCCCCCCAAGCGATATAGACATTCAATTCCACTCCAATTCTTCTAAATTTGATGCTCCTCTCTAAATTTCCTCCTTACACTTAGGCTCTTAGACAGCTTCATATCTTAGATTTGGAAAAACAACAAGAAAAAAAAATCCGAAACAGAAATAATCAAAAGGAAAGAGATAAGAATATGAAAACAAACCGGGCTGCCTCCCGGTAGCGCCTTTCTTTATTGTCTTTGGCTAGACGTCTTCTGGATCAAGAATAAGAGGGAATGGATAAGCTAAGCTCATCCACTACCTCCATTCGTTCAGCAGCATGGAAGAGTTTCAATCGGTGGCCATTGACAGTAAATTCTGCATTATAATCTAACTTAGAGATCGTCACGGCTCCATTTTCCAAGACAGATTTAATTCTGAATGGACCAATCCACCGCGAACGGAGCTTGCCCGGCATGAGACGGAGGCGAGATTGATATAACAATACCAATTGACCCTCCTCAAAGGTCTTAGTACGGATGTGCTTATCATGCCATGCCTTCGTCCGATCCTTGTAACTCATTGCCGTGTCATAGGCCTCACGACGGATCTCTTCAAGTTCTTGCAACTGATACTTCCTCTCTTTTGCACAACCTTGCAGATCCATATTAATCTTCTTTACAACCCACCATGCCTTGTGCTCCAATTCCACAGGTAGATGGCAAAGCTTCCCAAAGATAAGCCGATACGGAGACATACCTATAGGAGTTTTATAAGCAGTACGATAAGCCCATAAAGCATCGTCTAACCTTAAACTCCAATCCTTCCTAGAAGGATTCACGGTCTTCTCAAGTATAGCTTTTACTTCCCTATTGGAGACCTCAGCTTGCCCATTCGTTTGTGGATGGTAGGGTGTAGAGATACGATGCTTGACACCGTATTTCTTCATGAGTGCTTCTATAGTGCGGTTGCAGAAATGGTTTCCTTGATCACTAATGATGGCCGTCGGTACTCCAAATCTGCTGAAAATATTAGTTCTAAGAAAACCTGCAACCACTTTAGAATCATTAGTCCTTACGGCCTTAGCCTCGACCCATTTAGACACGTAGTCCACAAAGCAAGCAAAATGTACAAGTTCCCGCATGAACTCGGGAAAGGACCCATGAAGTCCATGCCCCATACATCAAAGATCTCGCGAAGCGTAATGGCTTTTGGGGGCATTTCATCCTTCCGGGATATGTTACCGGTCATTTGGCAACGTGTACATGTCTTGCGTAAATTGTATGAGTCGAGGTTTAAGGTCGGCCGGAAAAACCCGCATCCAAAACCTTTACGGCGATGCGTTTTGGACCAAAGTGTCCACCATAAGGGGACGAATGACAATGAAGAAGAATCTCACCTTGCTCGGCCTCGGGAATGCAACGGCGAATTACTTGATCTACTCCCATCTTCCATAGTATTGGAGAATCCCAAAAGTATTGTCGGCATTCGCTCTCCAATCTTTTTCTTTGGGCATGTGTGAAATCAGATGGAATCTGCTTGGAAGTCAAGTAATTTACAATGTTAGCAAACCAAGGAAGTTTAGATAACTTACCAATAGCCTTAAGCCATTCCGGATCGGGAATCGGTGCATGCAGTCGAGATGCGGCCGTGGCTGTGCATTAGGCGAAAAACACTGAACATGGGTCCGTCGTCCCGGACGGACGGCTGTGACAGATTCGGGAACAGCATATAAATGCTCCTCGGGAAAAGTCTCTTTAATAGATTCTCCATCTTCTTCTTGGATCAATCGACTTAGATGGTCTGCTACTTGATTCTCTGCTCCTCTTTTGTCTTTAACCTCCCAATCAAATTCTTGAAGTAGAAGTATCCATCTAATCAAGCGAGGTTTGGACTCCTTCTTAGACAGAAGGTGTTTGACTGCAGCATGATCAGTGTAGACCACGATTTTGGAGCCAAGTAGATAAGATCTGTACTTGTCAAAGGCGAAGACAATAGCCAATAACTCCTTCTCCGTGGTAGAGTAATTGCATTGAGCTGAGTTAAGTGTCTTTGAAGCATAGTAGATCACATGGCTCTCTCTTCCATTTTTCTGTGCCAAAACTGCTCCTACGGCCCTGTCGGATGCATCACACATGATCTCAAATGGCTTGTTCCAATCAGGTGGTTGCATTATTGGGGGCGATAGTGAGCTTTGTCTTAAGGAGGTTGAAGGCCTCCTTACACTGATCATCGAACACGAACTCAACATCTTGTTGTAGGAGTCTTGTGAGTGGTTGAGCTACCTTTGCAAAGTCCTTGATGAAATGCCGATAAAAACCCGCATGGCCTAAGAAACCGCGAATCTCCTTCGCAGATGTAGGGGGCGGCAGCTTAGCAATTAGGTCAACCTTGGCCTTGTCCACTTCAATGCCTCTGCTAGAAACCACATGACCGAGTACAATTCCTTCGGTCACCATAAAATGGCACTTCTCATAGTTGAGCATCAAGTTCTTCTCCACACATCGAGTAAGGACTTTGTCTAGATTCTTCAAGCATTTTATGAATGAATTCCCATAGACAGTAAAGTCATCCATGAACACCTCAATACAATCTTCGATCAAATCCGAAAAGATGCTCATCATGCATCTTTGAAAGGTGCCCGGTGCATTACACAACCCGAATGACATACGCCTGTATGCAAAAGTGCCAAAGGGACAAGTAAATGTGGTCTTGTCCTGATCCTCCTCCTTCATGTGGATCTGAAAATAGCCGCTATACCCATCCAAAAAACCGAAGTAGGCTTGCCCTGCAAGCCTTTCTAGCATCTGATCAATAAACGGCAGTGGAAAATGGTCTTTCCGGGTAGCTTCATTTAACTTCCGGTAGTCGATGCACATGCGCCACCCTGTCACCAATCGCATCGGCACAAGCTCATTCTTCTCGTTCTCTACCACTTGAAATCCAGACTTCTTTGGTACCACGTGAACAGGGCTCACCCATTTGCTGTCAGAAATAGGGTAAATGATACCCATGGAAAGAAGTTTTAATACCTCTTTAAGCACTACCTCTCTCATATTTGGGTTGAGCTTCCTTTGATGATCTCGAAATGGCTTGCTATCGGGTTCCATATGGATAGAATGAGTGCATATGTCAGGACTAATGCCAGTGATGTCGGCTAGAGTCCAACCAATCGCCTTCTTGTGCTTCCTTAGAATCGCCAATAAAGCATCCTCTTGACCTTGATTTAGCTCTTTGCTAATGATTACTGGCAGCGTGTCATCATCTCCAAGATAAGCATACTTTAGATGCTTGGGAAGTGGCTTGAGTTCGAGAATTGGGGGTTTCACCAATGAAGGCAGGATCCTGTCAGATTCGGCCTGTTTAGGCAGATCGGCCAAACTGCTGGCAGCTGCATACTCTGGTGCTGCATAGAGTGCCTTGATGCTATCTCGAATTTCTTCATCTCTGATATCTTTAAGATCGAGATCAGTTAGTCCCTTTATCAAGGTTAGCTCCATTTTGTCCTGCAACAAATGCGTCTCAAGATAATCTTGGACAAAGCTTTCAATCGCGTCAACAGAAAAAGCCATTTCATTTTCATGATCAAAAGGTTTCTTAAGTGCACTAGCAATATGATGAACATATATTTCATTGTGATATCGCACACTTATTGAACCTTCATCAACATCGATTACAACCTTTACAGTTTTTAGAAAAGGTCTACCCAATAGAACTCCTGCAGTCCCTTCAACTTGCCTATCATTAGTATCTATTACATAGAAATCAGCCGGATAGACAAAATCATTGATTCGAACAAGGATGTTTTCAAGTAAACCAACAGGTGAAATGCATGATCTATCAGCTAACTGTATAATCACATTAGTAGACACCAATTCAACTCCAGATAACTGATTATACACAGAAAGTGGCATGACATTAATGGATGCACCTAAATCACACATAGCTTGCTTGACCATCACATTCCCCATAAGACAAGGAAGAGTAAACATACCTGGATCCACGCATTTTGCAGGAAGCATCTTTTGGATAATTGCTGACACAAAAGTGTCCATCAACACTTTTCCAGTTTGTTGGATCTTGCCTGCTATGAAATCTTTGACAAATTTCCCAAATTGGGGAATTTTCACAGCCTCCAAGAAAGGTATGTTGATTTCAAGTTTCCCGAACAACTTCACATAGTCCATATAATGTTTGTTCGGGGTCCTTTTTCTCTCCAATGCTTCAGGAAAAGGGGGAGGTACAGCAGCTTCAGGGTCTGTCAGGACATATCGGCCTTCTCTGGTTGGCAGAACTTCCTTAGTAACATTCCCGCAAGTCCGTCGGGTCGTTACGGGCGGTCGGACCTTCGGCGTCATCCGGCTCTTTTTTACGTCGGACCTTACGTCGGGTCGTTACGGGCGAAGGACCCTCTCCGTTTGTCAGTTCAGACTTGTTGAAATTCGCCCTTGGAGTGGGCTCAGACAACTCTCTTCCACTTCTCAATAAAATCTTCTTTGCCGAGTTATGAGAATTTGGATTCGGTTCGATGCAGGATGGGAGTTTACCTTGATTTCCTTTGATTTCCTGAACAGAAGAATTAAGCTTTGAAATCTGCTTGGCCAAATCCTCAAAGGTGCTTTGAGTATTCTTTTTAGATTGGGTAAACTCCTCTTGCATCTGCTGCTGGTATGCTATGGCATTCTTCTGTGAATTTATCATCTCAGCCATCATCTTCTCAAGAGGACTGCTCTGGTCTGTCTAACCAGAAGGGCCAGTCTGCTGCTGAAATTGCTGCGGGAACTGCCTTTGATGTGGAGGTCTATAGGGTTGCTGAAACCCTTGTGGCTGCGGTGGCTGGTATTGTTGATGTTGATAAGTAGGTTGTTGGAATGCTTGTTGTGGAGGATTCCTGGGTGCTTGTGGTACTTGTTCGTCTTGCCTCCACCTCAAATTCGGATGCACCTTGTTTTGATTATTCCAATTACTCTTTGCATTAACATCTTCGCCTTGACACTGTAGAGAAGTATGTCCTTTTTGTCCGCATGCTCCACATATGTGATCCGCCATTGATCGGGCAGATGAGGAGGAGGAAGATGGAGGATTCCTCTCCTTGAATAGCCTATCCAATTTATCTTCAAGTTGACTGAACTTCTCCTCCATCTTCATGCCAACCTTCATATCTAGATCATCTAGGAAGTCTCCGCTTGAAAGATTAACAGACTTCCTTTGCATTCTTGGTCCTTTGTATTGAGATGTGGATTCGGCAAGTCCCTCGATGATTGCCTTTGCATCAGTAAAGTAGCTGTTAGCAAAGCTACCTTTCAATCCAACATTAACCATGATTTTGGATTCATCTGTCATTCCTTGGTAGAAAATTTGAAGCAGATCAACTTCAGAAAAACCATGGTTTGGGCAGCTATCACATAGCTTCCCAAATCGCTCCCAGTAAGCTCCAAAAGATTCGTCCAGCTCTTGAGTAATCCCGAAAATCTCCTTCTTGAGTACATTTGTCTTGGACTGAGGAAAGTATTTGTCCAAGAATGTTTGGCGCATTTGAGACCAGGTAGTGATTGAACTAGGTCTCAATCCGAAAAACCAAGCACGAGCACCATCTTGTAGAGTAAAAGGGAATGCTTTTAGCTTGAAAGCATCCAAATGTCCTTGTCTGTGCAAATCACAGGCCTGATTAAATCCCTCCAGAAAAGAAAAGGGATTCTCATTCAGCTTCCCGTAAAACTTTGGACATGCCGCGACCAAATTCAGCTTCACATCTATCTGCTCAGTGGTAGTTATCTGGATTGGTCCGGGCAAGTCCTCTCCCAAGTTCCTCGAACCTGAGTTCATCTTCAGATTGGCTCCTTCTTCTTCAGCCATACTTTCTTTTTCAGATTCAGAATTGCTTTGTCTTGGAATACGGGTCCGCTCGACTGTCGGACCGATTTCAGATTCTGACTCACTGGTTCTGTCTTACATGCAGTCGGTCGAACCCGTTTTCGCTTCGCCGGCACTAGTTGCTTCTGCAGCTTTGTTGCCTTCCTATTCCTTTTCGCAGTCTTTTCTATTTCTGGATCAAAATGTAGAAAAGGGCGGGAAGACCTGCTCATGCAACAACTAAAAAGCACAAAAGATTAGTAGAAAAATTAAGCTTAAAGTTAACACCGTTCCCCGGCAACGGCGCCAATTTGGTGATCGCTGTTTTACACCAAATAATCCTGCAAAATTGCTAGAACTAGAATTAGTACAGCAACAGGTATCGAACACAGGGAACGGAGTGATTCAAACTTAAAAATCCTATCAATCGGGTTTTGGTTAGCAACCACGCAACTTTTGGGAATAACTAATCCTAAGACAACGAAAATTAAAGCAAGAAGTAACACAAAATTAACTATAAATATTAAAAGCGGGTTCAGCAAGATGATTCACAGACACCAACAATCGATCATGGACACTAATAATCAATTAATTCACTTAGATCAACTAGTTGTAGGCTACCGTAATTAAACTGACGCAACCCCTATTCCCCCTTAATTATTCGGTAATCGTCATGGTGGGCATTGAAACGATTACTACTCTAAACTAGATGCAACCTACGTTGGTGGCCAAGCAATAGATTTAACACCTAGCCAGCTTTAAGAACTAAGGGAACCCAATTTAGGAGCCTACTCGTATGGTGGGCATCTAATAGTCTCCTACTAAATTAATCCAATTGCCCTAAGACAATTTGCTACTTCTTTAGCCTAATCCCACGAGAAACGATGGAAGTACTAAATTAGCTATGAATTAAATTAACTAGGGTGATCAATCCTAATTCAATTAATCCAATTAATTAATCCTAGATTAATTCAGAACCTAAGTGATTAATTTTAAGCCCTAGTCTCACGAAATTATAGTGGTGTGTGTTTCACATCCCGCCGGCCCCTAAAAGAACTTAGCTACGCATATCAGCCAGACAGACCGGTTTGCTGGACAGAACACAAAACATGATGAAATTCAATAAATCAATTTGCACGAAATTTCTAAATAATTACTAAAAATCAGAATATCAAGAAACACGAAAGAATATCCTAAAAATTAAAACTTGATTAATTAAAGACTACGAATCCATCCACAAGCTAATTAAACGGAGACAATTTAAATCCGGGAATGCAAAACGGAAACAATAGCATGTTGTTCCTTCCAAATCTAAACACAATTCTCGAATCAAAGTGCAGAAATACAAACTTAAAATCGAACTGCCCCTTTGATCGGATCCCTCGGCGTCGGCGAATTGCTTGATCGGAATATCTTTGCTTCGGCGGATGCTTCGGTCTCTCTCTCTCGGTGTGTGGCTTCGAATGGAATTGATGTGTAAGGATGATGATGTATCGGCATAGTGGCGGTAGAGGTTTTGGCTCTCCGATGTGAGGGAATTCAATGTGCCAAGGTCTCCAAAAATAATCCCCTATATCCTCCACCCTCTCGTGCGTATAACTGCCGTCAGATATGGGAGGTGGATCAAGATATTATTCTTTTCTTATCCCCTTGGCCGTGTGATATCATATGGAATTAATTAATTCCCTTCCTAATCCTCCTCAATTAGGATAATTAAATATAGAAGTAAATAAATTAATTTATTTTCCTTCTATACTTAATCCCTTCTTGATTCCTCCAAATTGAGTAAATATTCCTTGATTATGCAATGCCACCTCAACGCCTCATCAAATGCCACATCATCAATAAACACTGCAAAACACCAAAGCAATCCCAAATGCCACAACATATGCCAAATTACACGGAATATGGATAGTACGAATTATACCTATCACATGTCATTAAATTCCTTAATTTTTTTGGAAATGTGAGTTAGCTGCATTTGATACATTCTGCTATTTCAAGTATAATACTCAAATTATTGGTTCGTGTATTTACTACTGATCTATTTGCCTACTTAATACTGGTTAAAGGCGGTGTTGATATCAAGTATCTTTTCTCTCTCTCTCTCTTTCATTTCTTTGGATTATAATGATTGTATTCTGTTTCATGGATTCTTTATCTGGGTTTAGTTATGGGAATATTGTATGGTTTGCTTACTATAAATTACTGGATTGTGTTTATCAGATTCATGTGTTTATCAGATTCATGTGCGATTCTAGTTGGAAACTGGTATTTTGTTTCTCTCTTCTGCTGCTTTTGTAAAAACTCTGTTCTATTTTGTGATACTCAAAAGATTTATATTACTAAAAGCTTGTTTACTTTTGAATACTGTCATCTTGTTGGTATCATATGGTTTTCGAGAAAATAATGTATCTAGTTCTGTTCCGAGCATAAACTGGAGCACTTGTTGTTTCTCTCTATACGCTATGAAAATGAATCTTCACATATCTGCGACTCCGTGAGGTGAATAGTATTATTGTAAATTCGCAATAAGAGCTTATTTCCCTGGTGTGATTGTGCATAAGCAGTTGCATAATTTGGCTAGAAATGCAAGCTCTACATT
The DNA here is from genome assembly GCA_028984105.1 of Lavandula angustifolia. Taxonomy (NCBI): domain Eukaryota; kingdom Viridiplantae; phylum Streptophyta; class Magnoliopsida; order Lamiales; family Lamiaceae; genus Lavandula; species Lavandula angustifolia. The sequence continues at coordinate 5,259,904 of CM054823.1, read as the reverse complement.
ATGAGAACAAAACTTTCTTAGGACAAAGAATAAGCTTAGAAATTCTTCTGTTGTATTTGGAATCTTGAGAAATCTTGATGCTTCATCTATATCCATAGTCTTTGTCCGCGTGATTAGTTCTTGTTTCTGTTAGAACTGAAAATGAACCATATTGTGATATTTATATGGACAACTTCTACTTAAATAAATTGACATTTATGTATTATCTCATTAATAGTGCCGCAGAGTTTGCTTGAAGAAGGGTAAGTGCAACCATTGTGATCTAGTTAACAGCAAGAAAATAAACTTTCGGTAAGTTATCTAGACTTTCAATCTCAGTTATGTTGAAAATCATAAGTCTGATATTAAACCTCAGTTACGTAGAAATTCACTTTCTATACAAGTTTACACTATGATATTCATGAAATACAACTTTTTAATAATGCTTTAGTAAATTACTTTGGTGATAGAATCACACCACTACACTTGACGTATCACATATACATAATAGTTTTCTATAATCTATTCTCATACTATCTCATTGTCTTAGGAGATACAATTGAATTATATATTGTGCTACTACATACGAAATCTAGAACTAACTACTTAGGTGCTTCGACAACAACCACTTAGTTGATCAACAATCATTTACTTTTTACTAAGAACATAGTAATTTACCCACTTTTTATTAGGATAATGAGTCGTTTGTGGATGTATAAGCGATGGTCGGAAGATGGAGGATTGAATCTCGAACATATTGATGGCATAGACGATTTCATCGATTGGGCTACTAACCAAACAACCTTTTTGGATGGGGATAATTTTAGGTGTCCATGTAAGACGTGCTAGACAGAAAGTTCTTGAATCTTAAAGAGGTAAGAAAGCACGTTAGAATGAATGGATTTGTCAAAAAATACCATGTTTGGTCTTCTCACGGGAAAATGCACGTACGTCCATACAATGATGATGATCAGAGAATACCTAATGAGGAGTAGGGATCTAGTTCTTACCGCAGGATCTAGTTCAAACCGCACGCATGATGATGATCCATATAGGCTCAAAATTTTCAAAAACAAAGGGCGACTTATTGGTGCGCAATCAGTGCGACATTTCAACAGTAAAAAGTACGAGGCGACCCATTTATACATCCTCTTAAATTGTGAAGAGGTTATAAAGTATCATAAGTGAATGTCTGTTACATATATACGTACGATTCTATCGATTCTATTGTATGTCTAATATGTCATCTTTTGAAGCATATTTGAGGAGCAAGTGCGAAATGAGAGTCCAAACATATCAGATACAGATTTGGGCAACAAGTTCACCTTTGGGCAACAAGTTCACCTTTGGACAACAAGTTCACCTTCGAATTTGCTTCATGGTTCAAAGCGTACGTATGACCCTAGGAAACTCATTTCTTGAGTAAGTTAGTTTCTTTATTATATATGATATCTAATATGTGAACTTATTAGGTGTCATCTTCCTGTTGCGATGAATCGAACAAATATATTTGTGATCTTGCGAAAGGTCCTTTGATGAAGGTGAAGATGTATCCTGGGTATGTTGTAAATGGCTACAAGTTCCACACAATGTCACATGGAGAAGGAAAATCCACTATGAACGACAGAATTACGGTTCTTCAGAGATGGATTATTTTGGGCAGCTACTAGAAGTGTGCAAGGTTGAGTATTCGGGTCTACCAATAAAAAAACGGTGTTTTTCAATTGGAAGTGGTTTGACCCGCAAGCTAAGTGGACTGTAGTATACTGAGACTTCAAGTTGGTCTCTATCAATTATAAGCATGTGTTATACAACTCCAATACATTTGTTCTAGCGGAGCAAGCACAACAAGTATATTATTGTTCTCATCCTAGTTTGAACAAAACCAAAAAGGAATGGTAGGAAGCATGTAAAGTGAAGCCTAGACACAAGATAGAAGTGTTAATGACGTCACCTTGTTCGTCGTTGGATGATGCTTTTTAGGAGGATGTGTTGATTAACCCAGTTATCATTCAATACGTGATTAATGAAAATAGCATTCCACTAGTACAACACCAGGGTCATACGATAGAAATAGACGACGTTGTTGCTGAACAAGATAAGGATAGATTATCTTTGGAAGAGGAGGATAATAGTGATGAATATGAGTCATAACAATAGGTTTTTTTTAAAACTTAGATTAGATGTTATTTTGTTAGTGAACCACTCATATTTCTTTTTACTATGTTTTTCATATATATAAATTTTTATTAACTATATTTAAATCTTTAGGTACATGGCTACCCTTAGAGGTAGATGAGGACGGCGGGTTTCTGGATCATCCGCCGGGGGCCGGGGGTCAGGGTCAGGCTCCGTTGAGCTTCAGTTGGAGTCACTAGAGGTACAAAACCCTTCGTCCCAAGGGTCTAGTGCACCGGATATCAGGACACGATTCCAAATGGTCCACGGGTATTATTTTTAATTTAAGTTATAACTAATGAGTTTTAATTTGTTTAATTGATAAACTATATAATTGATTTGTTTGCAAGTCTTTGTTTGAACTGGCGGGGTTTACATATGCGATCTTCAACACATTCAATGATATTTCAAATCCAACTGGTTTCACTTGGGCTAAAATGTCACGCCCAATTCCCGAGGGAAGGCACCTATGCCGGAACATGACCGGGGAGGGGTGAAATAATGATAGGTCTAAATTCGTACTATCCATATTCCATTTATTTTGGCGATACTTTGGTCGTTGGATTGCGTTTTGGTGTTTGTTTTGCAGTTTCTTATGATGATGTGGCGGTGACGAGGCATTGATGTGGCGGGTGCGAATTAAAGACAATATATATGCTTAATCCGAAAGAAATTAAGAGGAAAATTAAGTGTGAGAAGAAATTGATATAATATACTTTATATTATATATTTCCATACTTAGAAGACCTAATTCTACAAGGAAGGGGATAAGCATATATAAAGAGAGAGGAGAGGCACCGCACGAGAACATCCGCATACATACGCACGCTGCACACCGAACATATTCTTCATCTTCATTTACGCCTTTCATCATCATCATTCGACATCATCCACCAACCGAAGCCGAAGCGAGAGACTGTCGAGGAGAGAAACTGACCGAGAGCCGAGATTGCCGAGAGCCGAGAGAGGATTGAGACCGAGGATTTATATAAGAATTTCAGAGATCGAATTTCAGTTTTTATTTCGTTGATTGTAGTTTAATTTACATTCACGAATTTGGATGCTTCCGTTTACATTCCCGAATTTGGATGCTTCCGTTTTATTTTCCCGTTGGATGATTTGAAGACTTAAATTTGGTATTTTCTAATTCCTTAGGTTTAATTTCGTTTCAATTCGTGTTTAGTTGATTTTGTTATAGTTTAGATTTTCGTGCATATTTATTTCGTGATTTTCAGCATGTTTTGTGTTCTGTCCAGCAAACCGGTCTGTCTGGCCAGTCCGGCCGATATGCGTAGCTAAGTCTTTTTAGGGCCGGCGAGATGTGAAACACACACCACCATATTTTCGTGAGACTAGGGCTTAAAATTAATCACTTAGGTTCTGAATTAATCTAGGTTAATTAATTGGATTAATTAATTTAGGCTTGATCACCCTAGGTTAGTTTAATTCATAGCTAATTTAGTACTTTCATCGTTTTTCGTGGGATTAGGCTAAATAAGTAACAAATTGTTCTTAGGACAATTGGATTAATTTGGTAGGAGACTATTAGATGTCCACCATACGAGTAGGCTCCTAAATTGGGTTCCCTTAGTTCTTAAAGCTGATTAGGTGTTAAATCTATTGATTGTCCACCAACATAGGTTGCATATAATTTAGAGAAGTAGTCGTTTCAATGCCCACCATGGCGATTACCGAATAATTAAGTGGGAATAGGGGATATGTCAGTTTAATTACGGTGTCTTACAACTAATTGACTTAAGTGGATGAATTAATTAATAGTGTCAGTGATCGATTGTGAGTATGTGTGATTCATCTTGCTGGACCCGTTTTATTTGCATAAGTTTACTTCGTGTTTTATTCTTGCTATTTACTTACTTTTGTTTTAGGTTAGAAAATTCTCAAAACTTGCGTGGTCGCTAACCAAACCTTGATTAATAGAAATTTTAGGTCTAAGATACTTCGTTCCCTGTGTTCGATACCTGTTGCTATACTAATTCTAGTTCTAGCAATTTTACAGGATTATTTGGTGTGAACAACGATCACCAAATAAACGGGAAAGAAAAGGGAAAGAACTTGAAGACTAACCAATAACCTTTTTTTTTAACATATTCACATAGATATAGATATTATCAAAACAACTTTTTCATCGAGCTACCTCTATGGACACCATAGAGGTAGAAGATAATTTACATAATCAGTGTATTAAAAATAGTTTGAGGCGTACGCCTCGAGGCGCGCCTCGGAGCGAGGCGCCGGAAAAAAGCTCTGAGGCGTACGCTTCGCTGATTTCGATTCGCCAGACCGCCTCAATCCGGTGAGGCGCGCCTCGGATCGTACGCCTCGACTCGACGGCTGAGGCGTTCCACACATATATTGAGCTTATTTTCTGACCCAATCTTCAATTGGAACCAAATTAGCCCAAATTGAAACCAAATTAACCCAAATTCAAACAGCCCATATGTTTAATTTTGAAATTTTATCACCCTAATCGACAAAAAAACACAATTTTTTCGAAATCAAAAGATTTACCTTGTTGAACAATTGCATCGCCGCTGCCCTGATACGGCCGCCGCCGCCACCGCCTTCAACCCTCTACTGCCGCCTCCGTTGCCCTGAAAGTGCCGCCGCGACTTCAAGCCGCCGCTCACCTGAAACGGCCGCCACCGCCACCGCCGTCAATCCTCTGCCGCGCCGCTGTGACTGTCTGAGTTTAATTTGTGGTTGCTTCATTTTGTGTGAGCTTAATTTTCGGTGGGATTGGGGGTTGAGGTTCTAAATGTATTCTCCAATTTATGCTGTTTGATTTTGATTGTGATTTGGATTGTAGTGTGAGGAAGTTTACAATTAATAAAAAAAAAGAGTATTCTAATCTGGAGTATTCTAGAACAAGTAATTAATTATTGAGAATGTTGACTCCAAGTCTCCAACATGTTAATGTTATGTGTTTTCGTTGACATTGATTATTGAGAATGTTGACCAGACTTAGTATGATGATGAAGATTGATAATGTTTAATTTGTGATGTTGATGTTTAAGACCTTATAACTCTTTGTGTTGGTTTGAATTGTTTTTTTTTTGTTGGTTTGAACTTGGAAGGAACTTGATTTTATATGTTTATGTGTTTGTGTGGTGTTATGTGTTTATTAGCGAAAAAAATAGAATTTATGCCTCGATTTTACGCCTCGGTCCGCCTCGAGGCTTATGCCTCGTGACTCATGAGGAAAACGCCTCGGAACCCATTTACGCTTTTTTGAACTTTGTACATAATTAGAGTTCAAGCGGAAGCTTTTCATGAAGCTGGAGGTTATATATATAACAAAAGAGCACTCAACATTTCCTCCTTGTACCGCCAATTTAGTCTGCAAAATATTTTGAAAACATTTGAGCTGAGCACTCGTGTACTCAGTGGGTAAAGCGGGTGATAATAAACCTCCGAAAATCCTTTGAAAATGAAATGTTCATGCATAACCAATATATCATAGAAAATTTTAAAAACCAAAGGCAATCTATGTATACCAAAACATTCACTTTGGTCATTTCATTCCTTTCTCAACTATTGGTGCATTCTACAACTTTTCCTCTTCGTTAGACTTAGGGAAATACATTCACATAAGAATAACCTCTTACCCTTCATTAGACTTGGGAAAATAAATTCTCCCAAAACTAACTTCGTGACGTTTGGTGTACATTAACTCTGGCTACGTCTAGCTCAGGATCCGATCGTTTCATCTTATATTGGCAAAACCAATTTCATTCACGTAGATGCACTTATCCAATAGCGAGTAAAATATTTTTATGAACATCCATAACTTTACTTCGCAAGAGCTTAATAACTCAAGCATATATTTCGTAAATAAAATATAACCCACCTCGATGCTGCAACAATATTTACTTGATGTGAAATCAGGTGCTACCTTCATCTCAATAGGGCCTACAAGAGGAACTCTACTTAGTTCAAATCTAAAACCGTAATTATCCTTGAGTTTAGTATATCTCTTGGAATGTTCATATCAAATCTAAGTCTAATTAAACTTCAATACTAATACAATATAGTCATATATATATATATATATATATATATATATATATATATATATATATATAGGGAGTGGTTCCCGTGTGAACAGCCCTTATCGTGTGAACGTGTGAACACTGCACTTTAAAGACAAACGTATTGCACTTTCAAGGTAAATATACTCGCACTTTAATACTTGCACTTTATGTACCGCACTTAAGGACAACGTCTTGCACTTTAAGTATTGCACTTTAAAATGCAATATATTTGCCTTTAAAGTGCAGTACATTTGTCTTTAAAGTGCAGTGTTCACACGTTCACACGATAAAAGGCTGTTCACATTTGAACCTCCTCATATATATATATATATATATATATTATCCATTGGTTTATGAAAACGAGATTGTGATGGAATTGTTTGAATAGTTGGCACACAGTTCTGCTACTAGGAATTCAAAGGCTTATAACTTTTTGGGTTGAACTCCGATTTACCAAGAAAAAGTGGCGTTGTAAAGCCAACAACAAGAGTGTTTACATGATGGGTTTTGGATAAAGAAAACTAGCAAAAATCAAGTTTGAAGCCACTAATTTGCTATAACAGAACCTATGTTGCACGGACACTCCGAAAAATGCCGTCGTACTGTGTCGGACACGGACACGCTCGGACACGCGCCCGACACGTGTCGGACACGGGAAAAAAGAGTCCATAATAAAAAAAAATTTAAAAAAAATCGGACACTTCCCGGACACGGCAATTTATATGTCCGACACGCACGAGACACATTTTTTTTGATTTGGACACATTTGTTTGACCACTTCTTCACAACGATTCTCAAATCATCGAAACCTTCAATCTTTCACTTTAAATAAACTAAATTAAAATTTTCAATCAATGGAGTAAACTCTAGTTTGCTACAACCCTAATATTTTTTATTTAGATTATTATGACTTATGAGTTATGACTTTAAGACTAATGTTTATTGTTATCTATTTATCTTAGTATTTCACATTATAATCTTTCACTTTAAACAAACTAAATTAAAATTTTCAATCAATGGAATAAACTCTGGTTTGCTACAACCCTAATATTTTTTATTTAGATTATTATGACTTATGAGTTATGACTTTAAGACTAATGTTTATTGTTGTTATCTACTTATCTTAGTATTTTACATTTTAATCTTTCACTTTAAACAAACTAAATTAAAATTTTCAATCAATGGAGTAAACTCTGGTTTGCTACAACCCTAATATTTTTTATTTAGATTATTATGACTTATGAGTTATGACTTTAAGACTAATGCTTATTGTTGTTATCTACTTATCTTAGTATTTCACATTTTTATGTTATGATTATGACTTATGTGCTTTGAGTTGATCATTTGATAATATTAATAATTTAATATTATTTATATCAGCGCCCGTGTCGTGTCCTAAATTTTTTAAAAAATGTCGTATCCCGTGTCCCGTGTCCGTATCGTACCGTGTCCCGTGTCCGTGCAACCTAGAACAGAACATACACAAACCTATAGCATAAAACACGGTAGTTAAACCTAATAATTATTAATAACCTTCGATTTTCTTCAAAAATTCAAATAATGTTTCACCAATTTATCGAAGCATGATCTCCAAGGAGATAGATAAAGAAAGCATTATACCTTGGAAGTCTCGTTCTAATAACAAACTTTGTTTTCCGCACTGATACTATTTTATTGCTGAACTGATGAAAAAGAAAAATAAATAAAAACTTATAAAAGAAATGGCATCTGCTCATGATATTTGTAGGGGAATTTTTACTTGCTTGGTCACTATGCCTATGTTGTGGTCTTAGCTAATTGTCAATTCTAGCAACACGTGGAAGAATAATGACAAGTGGTTAATTAGCTTTTCTCATATATCAATACTATATTAAATAAAAATCTGCTACATGCTTATCTAGTGAAAACATCTACATAGATCGAAAGTTAAGGGATCATTCACAATTGATTATATATGCATGGATAAAACTAGAATTGTATTTGCTCAATTCACAACCCACCTCATGCTTCCTTTATGCTACGTTGGAGGCCGAAAATATATTAATGGAATAAATGTTTAGTAGCATAGGGTTCATTAGTCATAAGTCTAAAGTCTTAGCATTGTCTACTCATAACATCTCATGCTAATTGCTTATTCGTTGGAATTAGAAGTTAGGAAATAATAGTTAATTGATACATCATTTCTCATCTATGACCATACATTTCCAATCATTTTATGCCACATACAATAGACAAGTATTAGTTATTATCTAGTTACTGATTCCATTTATGTCGTTGCCATTTCCTTGAAAACACTAAAGTATGAGGAAAAGATAGAATTGATTTACCAACTATCAATTGATTACGATTACCAATTATCGATTAACTAATAGCACGCTTAACATTCGTATATCTATTAATTATTCTTTATTAAATACACATACATAGATTTTGAAAACCTCATGTATATATATATATATATACATATGTATATGCACACTTATTTAGTCAACTCAACTACATGTAAAATCCTTTTCTAGAATCGGCCATATGTTCTATTATAAAAGTTTGATATTCTATTTGAGATTGAAACGTAACTCTATTTGGAGTAGAAAGATCATAATACTAAACTCTAAAAACTTAAATAAATCTTCTTAAATACATATAGGGAAAATTCGGGATATCATATAAAACTCCTAAAGAAGTGAATGATCAGTATTTTGAAGAATTTTGGGTAAATCTAGCTACATTTCGTTTAATTTTTTCAATAAACTATAATTATATACTTTTTCATTTATTCATTAACGGACTAACTATAAATCTATAACTCTTTTGCAGAAATACTGTATGTCATGTGGCAAAAGATGGCTTCAAAGAGATTTTCCAACTTGAATAATGGTTTGAAGAAATGAAGAGCTAAAGGGAAAGGGAGGACTGACGGTAATGACTGAGGAGAGGTTGACGACTTTATGCGCGTATTAGGATACTCTAGAGGTACGTGAGAAGTCTGCAAAAGCAAGTGCCAATAGAATGTCGGAGTTAGAGCCATGATGCGGGATTGCCGAGCATAAAGGAGGGTCCCGGTCTTCTAACCAATATGGGCAACAGATTATAAGTATTCATTCATTAAGTTGTTTATATATATTGCACATTAATTACTCAACAACGTTTTTAATAATTATGTTTATTGATTGTGAATAGGCAATCGAGAAGGGTATACCGCTTGCGAGTACGCGGTATGATACCTTCATGACAATACACTTCAAGAATGGGGTACCCTCAAACCGGAAGGCTCAAAAGCTTCATGTAAGTATTTTGAAATATAAAATCAATTATTTATCCTTTTATTAAGATTGTGTTTATTTTCTGGTCTATGAGTTAGGAACGAGTTAAAGTGATTGCTGATCAGGAGGGACCGAATGCCGATCTGAACGACATATTCATCAGGGTTGATGGAGCTCAAGATAAGAAGCGGTACCTATACGGGAGTTCTGGTACGACCATGAGCCGGATGACTGGTGAGTCGTGGGATTCAGGTGGCCCTTCAGTCCACGATCTTCAAGCGATAGTAGAGACTTAGCGAGAGGTCAGATGGGCATTGGAGTCCAAGGTTGAAGGCTTGGAGAGGATGATAGAGCAGATAGCCGCCTCCTCTTCGCAGCAGGGCCGTAGCCGACGAGGCGACTACTCTCAGTCACAACCGTCCACATCTCCCTAACTCTCAGTCACAACCGTCCACAGCTGCGTAGTTAGCCATGTCTTATTCTATCTTTTGTTTGTTTTTATATGTACTTGTACAAACAGATTATAATTTTAGTTTATGTTTTGTAATTTGAAGATTTCGTAAGTTAATAGTTTTAGTAATAAATCATAGCCTCATAGGGATATCTATTCTTTTTGGGAAAAAACAATATTAATACAATTCTATAAATATATATATATATAGGGAATGGATCTTTTGAGATCCTAGATTCAAAAGACATACGAGATTCGATCTCGTCCACTCATTACATTGATCTATGTCCATCATTTTTCATTAGGTAGCATTTAAAAATAAATCAAAAAAGGAGAAAATCACTTTCATTAAGGGTATTTTTGTAAACTTCTCTTCTTTTAATTCAACTTCATATTTTCTCTCTCCACCCATTTCGCTGTCATGCTTGACTTTTACACTTTTATGCTCATGATGTTATGTGTTTATGCTCATCTAGTGAACTTTTCATACATGTCTGAATCGGAATGACAGAGTCGTTACAATCAAATGTTTCTTTAAACCCCGATTGTTTCTTTTCTTAGAATGAATCTGATGTGTACGCATAAAGATTGATTTTGGATGGGCGTTCATTGTTCTTGGGCAATTTTGCTCATTTCGTTTGTTTTATTCGATTTTTGTGTTTTCCTATTTTTTGATTATCTGTTTATGTATATTATATTATAGGTTATGCAGATTTTTATAACGTTTCATGCATGACAGAACACGAATGGCCGAGTCATTGGATGAATATAGTTCTTTTCATTATGTTGATTCTATTTTCGTCCCTGAATGCCACATAAATCGAAACCATTAAGTTGGATGGAAGCCTCCAAGGCTTTCCATCACCTTTGAATGTCTCCTGCAAAAAGAAAAAGAAAATTGAGATTCAATCATGACAATTTACAGTTTCATGCAAATCGTCACTCATTTTCATGCATACTTACTCACAATTTCATGCATACCATCGAACAGATTTATGCATATTACTTCGAATTCAATATGAAACGCAGTCTGTCACATGCTTCACAATGCACTCATTTTCATGCATATATAACCTCTCATCCATGCATACCATCATACAAATTCATGTTTATTACTTCGAACACAATATGAAACGCAGTCCGTCTCATGCTTCACAATGCACTCATTCTCATGCATATATAACATCTCATCCATGCATACCATTCTACAAATTCATGCATATTACTTCGAATACAATATGAAACGCAGTCCGTCATATGCTTCACAATGCATTCATTTTCATGCATACGACTCAACAAATTCATGCATATTACTTCGAACCCCAAAAAGAAACGCAGTCCATCACATCACAATGCATTCATTTTCATGCATATATAACGTCTAATTCATGCATACCATTCTACAAATTCATGCATATTACTTCGAGCCCCAAAATGAAACGCAGTCAGTCACATACGTACTCACAATGCATTCATTTTTTCATGCATATATAACATCTAAATCATGCATATCATTCTACAAATTTATGCATATTATTGCTACGTATGCATATTTTTCCAAAAAGGGCAAGAATCACGAAATGACATTCCAAACAGAGTAATAATTGCGGAACTCGATGTATATCTCTAGAAACAGATCGAAAAACACATCAAGATTAACAAGAATCGAAAACAAATCACAGATCTAAGTCACTTGCTTGTAATTCTGCAAATCTAATTCCTATATAACCTACGAACAAACAAAAATACGAAAATAAAATGAAGCATAAATCTATTCTCTTCGAAAGTATATTTGCACAAATTTATGGAATCGCAGTTTCTTGCGGAAACAATAACTTAGATTTCCCTCAAAACCATATCATACACGATGAATACTGTAAATCGAAGAACTAAACTACAAAAATTGAAGAACAAAATTCAAGAAATTGAAGAAGAAACCTAAAATCCACCAATATCGAAACGATCCGACTGCGAATTTGAAGAACATACATATGTTTCCAATGGACAACGAATTTATAGAACCCTAATGATGGATCTCTCTAGATCCATAGCCTAAACTACAAAAATTGAAGAACAAAACTCAAGAAATTGAAGAAGAAACCTAAAACCCGCCGATATCGAAACTGTCCGACTGCGAATTTGAAGAACATACCTATGATTCCAATGGACAACGAATTTATAGAACCCTACCTGTTAATTTGTGCAATTTCGTAGTCAAATCGTGAGTTCTTATGGAAACCGTTTGTCCTCCCCTTCCCCTTTCACCAATTGCATAAAGGAAATATGACAAAACCCGCTCAAGCAATGGAGAAATAAGATTCAAATTGGTGTATTTTCATTTCCCAGTTTTGCCCTTTCCACCCTTTTTGTTTTTTTTTTTTAATGTAAATAAGTGATGTAATCTTGGCCTTTGATTTGGAAGGGATCTATGGTAGGGAATGGTTCTCATATCTCTTTTGAAGGGGATCTCCATAGAACCATCATATATGAGAATTAAACAAATTTTGTAATCAAATTCATTTATCAATATCCGAGTTCTAGTTCCTCAATTTTAAATATTAATCCAGATAACTATATGTGTCTTTACAAGTTCCACAAATACCAAGATGAATACAAACACCATGATATAACTTGTTTAGTTATGGTTGTTGTAATAAGCCTAGAAGCACACAAACTCAACAAATAAGTGAAGTACTTATGTCTCTAGACTGCCCTATTACTAACTAGACGAAAAACAACATTTAATAGTAATTAATTTTCCCAAATTGCATTTTCAGCTTGCTGGATGCCATGAACCTTCAAATGTCACTCAATACCTGCATCAAGAATAGCAGGAAATTATCCAGGGGCTAAGAGAAGGGAAAAAAAACAAAAACTCTGATTTTCGAGTCCACAAATAAGAAAAGTTGAGAAGGTACCCGAGATGAAGACCTTTCTTGTCGGGAGCAGAATATGCAGATGCAGTCTCCATCATGTTAAGTTGGAGCATATCTCGAGCATAATAAGCTTGAAAGGCAAAGTCTTGCCCAGCAGGCATCATGCTAAGTTGCTGAAGTTTCTCGTTTTCTTGAATCTGAAAAGGAAATTAAACAATACTCATCTCAATTATCACACTTTAATTAAGATCATATCATATGTTTGTGTGGTTTTTATGATTCATATAACTATGTCCAAAAACACATTGCTTTCTGTCGGATTTGTATTTCAGGCTAATGGCATTCATGATCGAAACTACGCACCTTTGCTCTGAGGCAGACATTTTCCTGCTCCAGCTGAACTTCCTGTAGGGAGACAATTAAGTCCAATCTCATTATAAATTCCTCATGTTTATAAGAAGAAGAAAAAACAAGAGTTATATGCTAAAACTTTGGCAATAGTAGTGTAAGAATTTAAGGTTGAGAAAGTTACCCTCTTCTGCAGACACTCAGTTTCAGCAAGTATCAGTTCATGCTGCTCAAGATAGCAAAATGATTCATAAAGGATTAATGGTTTAGTTAACTCTATAAATCTTCTAGCTCTTACACAACAGTGAATTTACCTTCTTGCCCCTGATTCTTGTGATGCCTCTCTCAAGCCTACTCTCCAGCTGCTTCAGTTCCTTCACATTTAGAGAGCTCAACCCTTCACCCATTAGGTGCCTGTAGAAGTGCTTAACAATTTATCATTTGAATATATGATATTTTGAGTTTCATATATAATGAGTCATACAAAGATGGTTTCTTTATGTTCAGACATCAGTTTGATATACTTTGCTTTCAAATTGATGTGATCTTCTAAATTAATGTTACCTGTTGGAATTCTGAAGCATCTGTATTTGCTGATGCAGCTTCTTTGACTCTTGTTGGTAAAACTGCATTTAGAACAAAATGTAGGAAAATTCAAATTCTTTGGGCATGTAACAATTCTACTAGTTCCAGTGCTGCATATATTCTATAATTATTTAAGTTTTCAGAGCAACTTACTTGAGCATTGATTTCTTGTGTAGTGTAGGCATTTGCACTATCCATGGTTGCTTTCTTGTACCTCTCAATAGTTGATCTAATGCTATAGATTCGACGTAAATCAACATTGTATTTCGATTCTCTATTCCAAAATTGTGTCGCAATATCATGAAAATATAGTAGCATGTTCCATTCATTTTATTATGAAGGCATGGAATTCAAGATTTTCAGAAAGAAATAATTATAAGATTAAGAGTGGTATATGTATTAATGTAATATGAATTTTCTCACACCTATTTTTCTTAAAAGCATCCTTGTGATCTGTGAATGGGGAAATCTGATTTTGAAGGATTAGATGGAAAAGCATAATTGACCAGAGTGTCATGTGATTGGACTAAAACCTACGACAAATACAAAGATAAAAGGAAGGTGATGAGGTGACAGGGTTTGCGCATGATGAAATGGAGTGAGATGACAGCCCAACCTAACTAGCTAAAATGCTTCAACCATTTCCATCGAGATTCAAAGAGTAAAATTGATTAACCGAGTATAGTGTTTTGAATGTATACTAATTTTTTAATAGCATTGACTTTCCCAGTCTAGCTTTCTCGTCTTCAAATTTGAGATTTGAGAGAGAGAGAGAACAGTGGATGAAATCTTGAAAGCTAGGAATGGAGTGAACATGCATGTTAGAGTTGATGCTAATTGTTGGCAATTATCCACTCTCTTACACGAACTAAATAGGTAAAATCATGAAAGCTAGATAAGGAAATTAATGCTATGTTTGAAAGAATTAAAGGACAATGCTGAGGTCAGTTGAAGAGTCAACATATTGTCTCAGACAGGACTAGACACTATGTCCCAAGTAGATTCAACAATATGAGAGAGAGAGAGAGAGAGAGTTGGGAAATAGTATAGTTCTTTGGTTGAATAAATTGGTGACAAGCCAATAAACAATGATTTAATTTCTTCTTGAGCAACATGATTTTATGATCATATTTTATGATTTTCGGAGATAAACCAAGAATCAAATTGGAAATTACGGGTTCGAATCCGTATCTCAATATTGTCTCATTAGTGTAACTATTTATATGCTTACACTAGAGTACTTACGGTAAAGTTAGGTTGTAGCGTAAACATCTAGATGATTACATTAAGGTGACAACATTAGAACAAGATTTCTAAAACTGGGGATCTGATCCCGAAAATCATATATATAAGGCCAATCTCCAACCTATGTGCATTAAACTAATTAAGAACAATTAAAATTTTAAAAACTAAGAATCAGTATGTTTCATGTCAAGAAAACCCTAGCATTTTCTCTCTCCTTTTTGTGTATCCCAAAAGTAGAAAGAGAAACAACCTAAGATAGGTGAATCATCAAGGTTCAAATATTTATCTTGAAATACTACGAGACAGTGCTTTAGTACTATTGGACAAAGTTTCAGTTTGATAACATCTACAAAGATATTGGGAATATCTTTATAATGCTAGAATGAGAAAACCTTGGAAAACAAAACCCCAAAGAAAACTGCACGTCTTAAACAACAAATTAATGAAAGAATCATGACTGCTGATTTTACCACTGCTTGTCTTGAATAATTTTATGTGTCACGTGTCAGATATGCGAGCTGTCTTGGATGATGAACAATACTATTATTTCAAAGATTGCAAATATTTTCAAGATTAAACCTCAAAACTTGGGTTTCTTTGATTTTTTTTCCTTTAATTATTGTTACACCTCTTTGAGAACTTGTCTAAGTCTATCTAATTAAAACTAAACACTCATGATTATTTGTTTTACATCAGTCTCAATATATAAGACAAGGGCCTATTCTCTCTCTCTCTCTCTCTCACACACACACACATCTCACACACAAACGAATTCTTGATATACCTCATAAACAAGTAAACCAATCTTCTTCGTAATAGGACAGACAATTTAGCTAAATCTTGACCAAGACAGAGAGGTGATTAGCCTCCACAAACAAGAACTCCATGAATTAATCATAAGACAAACAAAAAATTTGGATCAACAACACAACAAATATTAGGCATTTCAAGTAGAACTTACTTGTTATTGGCGTACTCGTAGATACGGCCGCGGCTAGAGAAAACGATCAGTGCAACTTCGGCATCACACAGAACCGAGAGCTCATAAGCTTTCTTCAATAGCCCATTTCTTCTCTTGCAGAAGGTAACCTGTCTATTCGTATTATTTTCGATCCGCTTGATCTCAATCTTCCCCCTTCCCATCTTCCAAGAACCCTAATTTTGGGGAGAACACCAGAAAGATTATAGTCAAATTAAATAAGTTAGAGAATTGGAAAATACATGAAACCTAATTTTATCACTAGATCTTGTCCAAAAACTACAACATGTTGGGAAATCTTGAACATAGAAAATGTTTTTTGAGAAAAAATATGAACAAAAAACACACACAAAAGAAACAAAACAAGGAGTTGAGAACCAAAATATACAGCACAAAAAGATGAATTTATCTAAACTCTTTCAACCATATATACCATCAAAAAAATCAAATGCATAAACATATTCTTTAACTCGGGAATTATTTTTCCAGGAGAGACAATAATCTAGTAAGTGATAGAAGAAAATAATTTATTAATGCAAGTGAAGAAGATTTTATCAGTTTATGGTTGCAGATCTATCCTTCACCATGATTTCATACACAAAATTAGCTAAACTAGCCAAGAAAATCAAAACATTTGGAACTGTGCCCAAATGCATGGAAGAGCAAATAAGTAAAACTATATATTTTTATATTTTGGGTTTTTCTCAGAGATGAGAATTGATGAGGATCTGTATATGAAAACCTACAAACCTGGCTTCTTCGGAAAATATTTCTATTTTCCGGCGACAGTTTCTCTTACACGAATTCCAAACAATACCTTCAGAACTCAGCCAGCTCTTCAATGAAATCAACACAACCCTTCTTACATATACCCCTTTCTTTCTTTGCACATGTCTCTCTAGCTCCTAGGTTGGCATATGGAGAGAGAGAGAGAGAGAGAGAGAGAGAGAGAGAGAGAGAGAGAGAGAGAGAGGTGGGCAAGAAAACGACATTCTTACTTTATATAAACCAAGCGTGAAGTTGTGAATGGCGATTAATATCAGCTCTGCAGCACGAAGTATACCAAAAACTGCAATCAGCTCCGCTTTATTTTATTTTCAAATTGAATTTTAAATTTTTCGTTTCCCATTAAGCGTAATTCGTATATACTACTATAACTTGAAAATTTGCATGCAAAGATCATAACTAATGTGTTAATTAATACCCTTACGATAAGTCTAAATATTAACACATTATTTCTTGGCATGTTATCACGGGGTATCAAGTATTTAGAAATATTGTCAATTGAGATATGTGGGCATACCGAAACTGAGGGCATGGTCCTAAATTGATTATATTTTCCTTCTAGTTATACAAAAAAATATAAAGAATTATTGGATTAGTGAAATTAGCACTCGTGACCTACTGAGTTCAAATTATATATCCTACATTTAGCTCCGCCGTACTGTCGGCATATATGAATAGGAAAAGAAATTGCATGACGATGATGGCGATATATATATAACATATCGTGGTCTGCACATCCGATCCCACTAAAACCCTAATGGATAAGCAATATTGGAGGTTAAGATTTTTCTTAAGGTAGCAATGTCAATTACTATACATCATAACTCAATAGAATTACAAATTTAAATTACGGATGGAGTAATCTCGCAGTAGATTCGACCTATGGAAAAAAAAACTAAACCTTTTTATGAGTGAACTCGAAGCTAATTATGTACGACATGTTCGACCTAGAGAAGAAAGTGAGCGTTTTGATGATAAACTAATTCATCTCTGGTCATAAAATGATCATTATTCCAACAAATTATGATTTTATTTCTCTTCGTGACCATATTAGGGTTTGGTGCACTACACGTAGAAGTCACTATACATGACTTATTTTTTTTAATTTTTTTTTCTGGTGTCATTTATTTAATTCTTATTAATTATGATTTATTTCCGGAAATAAAAGTGAATAATGTGTTTGTAAACGTTTATCTGAAAGAGAAAATAAAGTAAGTGGACAAATTAAGGCCATTGATTTGATTGGAAATGGCAAAATCTCGAAATATGATATCAACGCGTGGGTTTCGGAATTGAAGTTTTAAGAGGAAAATGACGAAGCAGCAAAGATTCATACATTCTGCTAAAAGAATCCCAAAAAATTACAAGATGACCCCTCGAACTTCTCCAAATTGTAAAAGGGGTTGGGGTTCTTGAGATAAGATATAATAATATGAATTTATTATGTGTCGCTGATGTGGGAAATAATGGTAAAGTATTATTTTATACTAAATATAATACTCTATAATTTCTCCAAATAAGATAGGATATTTCGTTTTGTGCTCCGTTTATGAAAATAAATTAAATAATGATTAAAGCGTAGTTCCGAAAAGGTGAAAACATACTTTTTATTTGATATATTTCATTCAAGCTTACCTTTTATATTTTTTACTTTATAAACTCGAGTTTTGACCATTTGAGCAAGCATCGAGTTTTGACCATTTGAGCAAGCATCGAGTTTGTACGGACATCTTATCGATGTTAATTAGTGGGCGGTAGTAGCACGGGTCCCTTAGTGGGTGTTTGCAAAAGTTTAAATTATTAAACTAAAAATTGTTTTTGAGTGTTTTCAACAGTTTAAATTCGGAAAAATTCTCTACATTTAAGTTGAATAAGTTGAAGTTGGTTAAGTTGGTTTTTACCAACTTCTCCAACTTAATGGCATATTTGTAATTTCGGATAAGCTATGATTTGACATTTTACTTATAAATCACAAAGTAAGCTACTACAGTATAAATTTTGCAAACACTATTTTTTCAATTTTTTCTTCTTTTAAGCAGTTTTTGCAAACACACCATAAATTCTCTAACACTTTTACCAACTTCTCCTTAATTTAAACACTTAAAAAAAGTTTAAGTTATTGCAAACACCCCCTTAATTGGTCTCTATACAAAAAAAAAAAGTGTACTCATAAATCTTTTATTATTACAAAAAAATGTTTAATGCGTCGAGCGCACGGTATATCTGGCTCAGTTATGACCCAATTTTGCGATCCGAATCTAAGACTACATATAAATTCTGTGCTAACTCTATTACACTACTTGTTCATAACCCAATGGTAGAAAAAAAAGTAGCACTCATAAATATTTTATTATTACACAAAAACTTCAGTGCGTTGGGCGTACGGTATATCTGGCCCAGTTATAACCCAATTTCGCAATCCGAATCGGAGACTATATATAAATTTTGTTCATAACTCTATTACACTAATTGTTCCTAATTGTTCATAACTCTCTTTATCAACCCGAGAGACCTTAGGTACAAGTCCGGTCATTTTTAATAATTCTTTTTTTAATTTTTATATGTGTCGTTTGTAGAGTATTATTTGATTCAAATAAAAACGTCATTTGTAGAGTATCATTCATTGACTATCAATTATTTTGAAAAGAAAATTATATATGTCATTTGTAAGCTATTATTCATGGACTATCAATTATTTTTGAAAAAATTGTGATTTGTTTCGAAAAATGTGTATTTGTTTAGGAAAAAAATGTCATTTGTTGTAACCAAATGCGTCATTTTTCTCAAAAGTGTCAACAACACTGAAGTAAAGTGTCAATCTTAACTAAAGAAAGTGTCACTTTATTCCAATAATCGCACAAAACCACCGTTCAGTGATTTAGACAACAAAATACGATCAACATAATAACCAGAAATGTTACTTAAAGTGTCAATCGTAGTAAACAGAAGTGTCGATTATCTCGGAGGAGAGTGTCATTTGTAATGAATAAATGTGTAAATGCAGCGAACAAAAGTGTTATTTATCTCAAAGCATCAATCAAACTGAAGTAAAGTGTCAATTATAATTAAAGAATGTATCACGTTAATCCAATAATCATACAAAACCACAGAGTTACATCAAAGATATTGACAACATAATAAGTATTCTTCTCAAACAGTCCCACAATTCTTTACAGTCAAGTATACACACAAAATCATCAAGTCAAACACCGCAACTCAGAACAAATACATCAACTATCTACAATTCTATATGCATATCCATTAGCTTGGACCAAAAATAAAATTAAAAAACAACTAGAGTTTGAGCAAACCTTCACTGAAGCAAGGTCGAAGTGATGTCCGCCTTATTCTGAAGCAACGGTTGAATAGTGGAATAATTCGACCCTCTGATCTGTAGGAGAGAGAGAGACAAGAGATGCTCTTTTGGAGAGGGAGGCGAGAGAGAGAAAGACAGAGAATGAGAGATCGGAGGTGGAGAGAGCAGTGGCGGAGACCGGAGGTAGAGAGCGAAGGCGGAGGTGAAGACCGGAGGTAGAGAGCGGAGGCGGAGGCAGAGAGAGCGGAGGCGGAGAGCGGAAGCGAATAGATCGGATTCAGAGATAGCGGAGGTAGCGAAGAGATGATAATGAGAGAAAGTAGAGTTTTTTTTTTTTTAATAAAAATCAACATTGAGCCGAGTAAATCAAAAAATGGGTCTTGTGTGCAATCCGGATATACCATACATCTGGCGCACGCAAGTATGCCCCTTATTGTTAATATAACTTCATTAATTGCAACATTAATTATAACGAAATAATAATTCAATTATATAACTAAATTTGTTAATGGTGGTTGCAAAATTAGCTTGTACTTGCAGTTGACAACTCGTATTAAATTTGTCTCTATATTTCTATAGTATTTAGGTTTTTGAAAAGACACATGCATGGCAAAAACCGAGCATATCTTTTTATACTTAACACATGTTTAGCTGAAAATTCTAAAGATTAATACATGATAAACAGAATTAGCAAATCACAATTAGCATATTTGAATATTACCCTAACACTGAAGAAAATATGTTATTTCTAACATATTCGATCCAACAAGATAGACTTTCCTATAATTTAATGTTTATCTCGAATCTTAATTTCCAACTGCATTTTTTTATTTTATTGTGACTACGAAAATCTGCATATTCAAAGTGTATTAGGCGAGGTGCACTTATGCGCAAACTATAAAGAAGATGTAAATTACATTAAAATTAACCGTGTGAAACAAATTCAACTCATAGTAACTTCGTCAAGATTATTTCTTAATTGATGACATGCTCATACATAAATGTATTGTGAAATTTCGTGATTGTCATTCTTGTGTGCACATGGACGTCTTGATCTCAAAAGTTTGGTGAAATTGATACCCGTAACCTTTCGGTAACTATATGCCTGATATATTATGGAAAACAAAGCTCAACAAAATTCGAATATAAATTTATTGCGATAAAATGAAGCCAAATTAGACCATAACTTTAACTTGGTAGATTGTTCATAAATGCAAGTTTGTTTCCAATAATGGAAAAAGTGGTTTTGTGGTCCTATTCTGGACTGGTGTTATTTAATTTTCCGAGTCATTTTCAATATCACTTTCCAATTCATATTTTATCATGTGAATCTGCAAAATCTGAAACGAATAATTTCAGAACCAAAAATTATTGTAACAACATATACATTATATATTTAAGAATTAAAAATACATATGTACTAGAAGGATAAAACAGACGTTTCGAAATGTTTTATTTTAGAAGTTATAATAAGTAATAAAGAGAGATTGAAGAAAACAGAACATGAGTAAGTTTTTTAGCCACTTTTACTTAGTTTTCTAGTCATTTTTTGAATTTGTTTACAACTAAATCCTCAACTGGCGCACTAAAAGCGCTGTTTAGTAGTAGTATTTTCGACAATTCATTTTATGAGAGTGTTTAGAAAACTCACACTTGTCTAAAGTGTAATGTATAATAAGATCACCCTTTTCTAATTGTTGATTAATGTAGCGTTCGATCTATACATGTTGGTGTGATTTAAAACATCTCATACAGACAATTCCCAATGTGTGAGGCTAATAGAAAAGCAACTAATATTGTCGATTACAATCTCATATTTCATTTCACTTCCATTATAAGAGGCTATGAACATACAAATATCGAATAATTTTGGTTCAACTTTGAGAACCAAAGCAAGACTGGCCAACAAATTACTGCATAAATATGAAAATGAAGAATGAAGGCTACAAAAAGGTTATGTTTGGCAATCACCTCAAGAATCAAGATCAATTAATGTGCAAATATATAAAATCCAAATAGAATGGTATCTAGGAGCAAATTCCGTCTCAATCCCGGAGGCCGAGTTCGACTTCAAGTTCATCGTCTTGCTCGAAGAGCCTTAGAAGACGAGCGTGTTGCTCCTCTCTCTTCTTTCTCTGCCACAGCTTGAATAAGAAGACAGAGAACGCGCCAAAGGCTAAAAGGCCGAGGCATATAAGGAGGGCTTTCGACCAAGTGGAACCTCCAGACGACTTCGTGCTTGGAGCGTTCTGGTTGCTGGAAGAATCTGATGTGGAAGAGCTGTCAGCCAACCCTACACGGACAACACTAGAATTCAACAAAGGAATCGACTCATTCCAACAACCATCAATCAATCTGCAGAAAATAATCTAGACAAGGAAATGAAAAGGATGTATATATGAATTTAACAAAGGATGAAAGATCTGTCCTGAGCTGAGCTCCAATAAGCTGGCCTCGTAAACGTTCAAGCATGCATCTAAACAACTAGTGATCTATCTATACCAAGATCTTACGAAGCATTGAGTTAAGTTCCAACTAAAAACGACAAGTAACTCCATCCATCTTTTACTATGTGTTAGGAAGCCTCATAAACGTTCAAGAACTAAACTGCTGCGCTTGTGCAACAAAAGAACTAGTGCTCTTTTCCAAGCTTTATGAAGCCAATGTTGAGGCAGCTCCAACTAAAACGTGTGATGTCATTCAACTTATACTATTTCTGCCTAATAAGCGTTCAATTACTAAATCGTCAAGTACAGAAAAAGAACTAACAATCTTTACCAAGCTACATCAAGCCATATTGAGCTCAGCTTCAACTAAAAACAATGAATGATCCATCTATCATGTCTGAGATAGCCTCCAAGATGTCGAAGCACTAAATCGCACAGTCCAGCTACATGTACTCTGTATTTTACTTTGTATGTTAGCCTTGTAAGAGTTCAATAACTAAATCCCATGTATAGCAAAAGAAGTAACGATCTTTGCCAAGATTGAGGTCAGCTTCAACTAAAACAACTGAATGTTTCCGTCTATACCATGTCTGAGCTAGATGTCCAAGCACTGAAGCACTAAGGACAGCAGAAAAAACTACCGAGCTAACCCTGATAGAGGCTCAAGCACTACACCAAGAATTCAGCTCCTTGAAGTTTGGCTAAACCAATTCTGAGCAACAATACACAACTAGCACATACTTCTCCCCTGCATAAATGAACCAATGCTGACTAGAATAATAATGCAGAATTAATCTTGAATATTGATCAACGTGTAACACACATCTTTGATCTTATGCTCAGTCTCAGACTAGTTAGATCAATTCAACACAATCAAACTTATCCTAACAAAATTGACCAACAACATTAGCAATTTCAAACTAGTAGTACTATTCTGAAATCAGGCAACATTGGGTGACAATGCACATCTTTGATCACAAACTTTTAAGAATCAAACTTCGCCTAACAGCATGGATCGGAATCACAACAATCGCAAACCAGAGCTCTATGCAAATACTCTACATCCATATGAACATCAATCACAGGAAAATTTCAGCGATAGGCTTTAAAATCAAGGTTTTCCCCCTTCCATTACGACATGTTCTTGGGGGAAATCAATTCAATCGGCACTTCACAAATTTAACCTCACAATCCTTGTCCAGACATTCATTATTCACGCATATCAGCTACAGAGAGAGATAGAGTGAGAACGAAATCTAAAAATTTAAAATTAAAATAGCCCTCAATTCTGCTTCTAACGACTGAAAAACTTAAATCTTGAATAAGAAGATAGATAGAGGGCATACCCGGAGCAAATAAAAGAGAAAGTGAAGAAAAACACAAGAGAAATAGCAGAGAAGTGAGATCAGTGATTTTCTTCATCTGTTGTTTTCCCTTCTCCGCCGGCCAAAATTGTATGGGATAATTGGGCTTGTCTGTCTGCAGTTGGGAAGAGTTGAGAAGAATCGAATCAGACCATTCAACAACTGTTAATTCCACAGCTCTTCCCACTATCAACGAAAATTCTGTTTCAAGTGCTTGTTTTTTTATTATTTCATGCTGCATTTATGTCTGAATGGGTCCGGCGATGGAAAATAGATCTTTCGTCGTTCTTGCCTCCTCAAATTATAAACTTTTATTAACTACTTTTTTGTTGGAAAAATAATAAATTCAAATATTCTTGATGTGAAATGGCTAGATGACAGGATAACATTTTAGATACCTCAATTAAATTTGTGAAATATGACATGTAGCACACCAAAAAACTAAGATATGATTTATAGTACATATTTTCTGTTCATCATGAATCAAAGTGAATATGTGATATAATTTTTAGGTATCTAAATCATATTAGTGTAAATATGATATTTATTACACCTAAAAACTGCAATATGAAACTATTTATTTTTTTAATGACATGTAACCCACAATCGATATCGAAGTGTACATTAAGTAAATCTCATTCTCGTGTAATAACATTCAAATCATATAAAAGAATTAAATCATCATAAGTTAATCTAAATGACAAATCTTTGATGAATTTTAAATTCATGATCTTCGACTATAAATTCTAAACAAATCAATCACTATGCCAGTGACATGGAATTTAAATCTTGATCATATGATTTGACAAAGAATCTGTATTTTATACTAGTAGCAAGCAACTTGGCAAGACTTCTTTGCATCGGTCTCCGAAAGTGAATAAAATTGGAGTAATATATTTCACAATATAGGCCAAACAGAGTATTGTTTGACAAAGTAAAGTTTTATGAACTTGTGACAATATAATATAGTTCATGATATTTAAGTAATACTAACAAACTTAGATATGATTATATGTAGAAAAATCTATTATATACATAACATATAGCATATAGCGTATATATATATATATATATATATATATATGCTATATGCTATATGTTATGTATATAATATATATATATATGCTATATGTTATGTATATAATAGATTTTAGAATTAGTAAGTATGCATAATTCTCTGATAAAAGAATATTTAAATTAGGATACGAATCTGATAGGAAGATAAAGTTATTTTAGAATTAGTAAGTATGCATAATTCTCATATTTTTTATGCATAAAGTGTGTAACTTTTATTCTTTTGCTTTTATGTATAAACATATAAGGATTATACATAACGAATATTTTAGAACTTGTTCAATCCAAAGCATTTAATGATAAGATGAAAGGTACATATTGCTTTTTATTTCAAATTTTAAGGAATCTTTCTACATGACCTATTTTTTATAAAGTATATCAAATTTACAACTAAAAAAATTTGAAATAGAGATTGTATATAATTGTTGCTTTTTTTGCTTAATAATAGTATAAAATATTTTGTACGAAATATGTACAAATCATTAAGGATATGTATATATGCAATAGTTTATCTATGTGTATTTTTAATCAATTCATCACATTATTCATTTCTTGTTCACTTAGGTGTTTTGAGATTTTAACTATGTATTAATTTAGAGATAAGCCTAGATATTTCGAAAGAAAACTGTACATATATTAAAGTGTAAGTATATAAAAATACCCGTTTTTGATAACTAAATAAGTTTTATACCCACCAATTTAAAAGTATAAGTTTTGTACTGATTTTCTTTAATTTATTATAGAAAGTACATGTGGGCTACTGCATCTTTAAAGAAAAATATATAAATATTTGGATGGTGGGTTCTACGACTGCCAAATCAATAAATTGAATTGCATAGGATCATAACTAGTATTGTTTGTCAAGTTCGCCACTGCCAACCCAATAAATAAATTCACCCACCACTGAAGAGTAAATCAAATCGACGATTTACGGTTCAAGAAGGTTCTGATTTGCACCGGTTCCGGTAGCGGTTTAAAATCCGGTTTGAGTCGGTTTCCGTTTGAAAATGGGCATGTCTAGCGCCGCCTATAGTTCATGATATTATATACGTTTAATTTTGATAATAAAATATTTTCAAAGATTTAAAAATTAATGAATTTGAATATTATAATAAGATATTAATATAATTATGAATTTGTTCACTGCAATTTAACATATTCATTGATTAATCAATCGAAATCTAATAGTCTATGAGATTATATTATATTCGTTTAATTTAGAAAATAAAGCCTTATAAAATTTAAAAAACAATAACTATATAAAGTATAAAATTTAAATAACATTGAATTAATATATGTTCATTATAAATTGATTTGGGCAATTTAATATATCAAAAGATGAATCAATCGAAATATAAGTGTCTACTTTAGCTTTCAAACTTGAGAGAAGTTTCAAACTTGAGAGATCTTTTCAAACTTGAGAAATCTTACAATATACTTTTAATACATGATGGGTAAATTACTAGTTAGATGCTTCTAAGTGTATGATTACATGAAACTCATGTTATTTTGATAATAGGTTTAATCTTTAGGTACGTTTAAAAGCTTATGGGCTAGATAGAGTTTAGGGCATAGGGTTGAGGGTTGAAAGGGTTCATGACTAAGAGACTGCAAGGATTTACGGTATTAGCTGCCTAGGCGACTAGACGACTTGGGGGTTTAGGCGACTAGGTGATGTGCGATATAGGCGATGTAGGCCATATGGGCCATTAGACGACTAGGAGATAGGCGATATAGGCGATGTAGATGGACCATTAGGTGACTTGAGGGTTTAGGCGATATAGGCGATTAAGGGGTTTAGGCGACTGAGTTTTTTATGATTACGCTAGCGTTTAATGCATTAAGTATAAATGGGTGGGAGTTAAAACATTTCTCCTCATCACATCAAATCCATTTAATGTTGAACAATTAGTAAGATTTTCAATCATGAGATTTGTTGCTCCAAATTTGTTCACTTCTAATGAGTCGATTTCGTACCTTATTATTTATGTCTGAAATGTCTCTTAACTATGCAAGCGAGACACTTTTGTTGGCAGTTATATAGGAATTAAGGCTGATTTGGCATGTGACGTGGAAATGATGTGGCAACGCGTTTTACAGCTGGAATGGCGTGATTATGATCGGAATTGGCTAGGAAAGGAAGGAAGGAAGGAAGTTGAATATATAAGGAAGGATAAGATATTTACCTTATCGGATGAATCATTTCCTTATCCAAAAAGGAAACTCTAGATACAATCTTGATCAAGGAGCAGCCCTATATATAGGAGAGAAGAGCACGAAATTGGGGGCCTCTCGACGCCATTAAACCTCCTCACACCCGATCCATCTCATTCCCGAATTCATTCCACCGCCACCGCCGCCGCCGCCGTTACTTCCAATTTATGCCGCCGAGGAGAAGAAGTTCGAGATCCATTTCATTTCCGTTTCATGCAAGCCGTTAGTTTGAGAGGAAGAATACAAACACTTAGTTTAGTTTTGATGTTCGAATTTGAAGACGTTTATTTCCGTTCGTTACTTTAAGTTTCCGTTCGTTTGAGAGATCGAAGACAAGATCGGTACTCTCGTTCTTACTTTCGTTCATGCTTTAGTGCAGTTCGAATTTCGTTTTATGGTTTGAATTTTGTGTCTACTGTTTATTTCTTAAATTTCGTGCATGCTAGAATTAGGGTTACGAATGATTACTATTATGTTTTGCAAAGTGTCTTGCCTGCGCAGTCGAACGTGGATCTTCTACAGATTTTCTACCAAGGCATGACCGACGAATCAAAGACCATGGTGAATATTGGCCTCAAAGGGAATTTTGTCAATAGTCTCTACGAAGATGATAGGGATATTATTGAAGGACTTGCAGAATCCACCTCGCAATACAAAGGGTCGAGGATGCAGAGGAAGTTTGTCAATGTTTCCCATGGAGATATTTGGGATGAAATTGGAATTGAAGATGGAAGAGAAATTCAGCAAACTAGAAGATAAACTTGACCGACTATTTAAGCAAAAGACTTCCATGTCATCGTCAAGCCAAACGACGGCTAATCATATATGCGGAGCATGTGGCCAAAAAGGACATACATCCTTACAATGTCCGGGAGAAGATTTCAATATGGCTAGAAATTGGGATGGGCAACAAGGGGTTCATTTGAACCATAGATCAAGGCAGTCGGAGGATCAATATCAACAACCACTAAGCAATCCTACTCAACAACAAAACCATATGCCAACCTATCAACATCAACAATACCAGCCTCCACAACAACAGAATTATCAGCAAACGTACGAGGCTCCACACCAATGGCAATTTCAACAGCAAGGGGCTCCGACTGGACAAGCAGAGCAGCAGACTGCATTAGAGAAGATGCTAGCAGAAATGGTTTGTTCTCAAAAGGATACTACTGCATATCAACAACAAATATAGAACGAGATTCAACAATCAAAGAGGGACCAACAAATGGTTCTTGAACATCTGTCCAGCCAAATAACTAGACTGTCCAGTTCGCTCAATGAAATGAAAGGATATCAAGGGTGTTTACCTGCTCAGTTCAAATTAACCCCAATGCCATGGCGAGTGTCTGTCAAATCACTATGTCCAAATGATAATAGAGCAATAGTGGAGAGACCAAAGGCGACCTGCTTGCCCTTTAAAAAGAGACCGATGGAGAATTTTATGGATGTAATGAACAATCAAGCTGAAGCTGCCACCTATTTTGCCGAGCAGAATGTACTACTAACCAACAAAGAATTTTGGAATAGAATCTGCAACAGACTCTGAAACAGACATCCACCTGGCCAACCAGAACCCTCCAACAGAATCTGTGCAGAAGGAAAAGAGCGTAGGAATAGAAGCAATTAGATGGAAGACGACTAAGAAACTCAAGTCATTAGTTCAGTTTGATCAAAAATATGATACTCCTCCACTATTTCTAGAAGCTCTATATCGCAGAAGAAGGTCCGTGGAACAATCCATAGATTTCTTGTCAATCTTTGGGAAGCTAGAGATCAATTTACCTTTGCTTGACACAGTCAGAATACCTTTATTGAGCAAGTTCATCAAAGAGTTCATGGCTGGAAAAACAAAGGATGCTAAGAAGGTCAAGATCAATGCAAGTGCATCAGCGGTGATACAAAAGACTCTACCGAAGAAATGCAAGGACCCGGGTATGTTTTCTCTTCCTTGTTTTATGGGAAATACAAAAATTGAGCATGTCATGTGTGATTTAGGAGCATCTATTAATGTCATGCCGCTATCTGTTTATAATAGTTTAACCGGTGTGGAGTTGGTGGATACCAAACTTGTGATACAATTGGCTGACAAATCTTGTATTTACCCTGTGGGCCTCTTAGAAAATATCCTCGATAGAGTGCATGATTTTGTTTATCCTATAGATTTCTATGTGATAAAAACAAGTGATAAACAATTATAATTTTTTTTTGAATTTTTAATATCTGCAATGAATTAATTAGAAAGGATGTTTGTATATTTTCATATTTGAGGCAACAAAATGAAAAGACAAATTTAATTTTTTAGTCCCCAAACAATGAGGGTTAGGTCTTGGTCCTTTATTAATTTAATTTAATTAATTGGCCCACAAAGTATAGAATCTTGGATGAAATGATTATTATGTTAAATAAATTTTTGGTTAGTCAATGTTCTTCTATTGGGCATCTCAGTATAATTTTATTGGGTATCAAAACATCTAAATACTGAAAGATTAATAGTCAGTTTTAGTAAAAAAATCAAAGAGTCCTAAATATACAAAGAGTTCAAAGTAATCTTATTCCTTGATTTTTCAGATATTCTACGTTTTAATTTCTCGTTTTCATAGTAATATATTCGAAAAAAATTGATAATGAAGCTATAAAATTTGGTGATTTGTGGTCCATAAATAAATTACAATTGGCGGAATTAATTATCAACCTATTTAAAATTGACATATTTGGTTTTTTAAAAATTAAAATTACTAAAATGTTGTCCTTAAATTTTTTACAAATTACAACTTTTTAGTTAAAAAAAATCATTCAAATTAGTCTTCTATCTTTCAGTGTTTAGATGTTTTGGTCATCAATAAAATTATATAAAAAATGTCCTTTAGAAATACTTTGATTAGCAGTTGATTAACCAAAAAATAAAGGGAAAATACCTGAATATAACCAAATAAAATAACAAAGTAATTTTAACAACCATATTCTTAAAAATCTATTAAAAATAACCACTTTTGAGACTTTTTAGAAAAACTACACACATCCAACTCTCTAGGCCTAGCGGTCGAGGTGGGTGGCCCGGGACCGATAGGTCATGGGTTCAATTCCCACCAAGACCGCTAGGTGTTGTCTGTCACCCTGTCACATTAAGGGTGGTTGAACCCTCCTGTGTGGTTTGCATGCTACTGCACATGGAGCGTGGTTTACCCAGTGTGCACCGAAGGTAGCGGCTGCGGGTTCCATAAATCAAAAAAAAAAAAAGTGGGTCCAAATAGTTGATTAAAGTAACATAATAAGAAAGAGTAACTATTTGAATGATTTTGAATTCTTTTACAATTACATAATTTAATTAAAATTAATTATATTAATTATTAAATGAGTTAATAAGGGCAACGCAGGGAGTAGTTATCAATCAAATCTAATTCATTTTTGTCAATTAAGCTATGCAATTAATTTTATTCAAACTTTATTTCTATCATAATAACTAATTGTTAACACCAACAATATCAATTTCTTAAATTTATACTCCCTCTGTCCCAACGAGCTGTGCTCGTTTTCCTTTTTAGTTTGTCCCACTTATCTGTTCCTGTTTCCAAAAAAGCAAATTTTTACACACAATTACTCACTCTCTTTTTATGGGACCCACCACTTCACTCACATCTAACAACTCTCCTTAATCTACGTGCAAAAAAGAAATGAGCACAGCTCAATGGGACGGAGGGAGTATTGAATTTTTCCTTTTGCATCTTCAAAGTCAATCTTAACACTTAATTGAATTTGATCTTCTTCTTCTGCCACTAGAGCACAAAAAATAGAGCTTACGAATATGAAAAATACAAATATGAATTCGATATGTTATTTTATTTCTCAAATTTTGAAAGTATTATGCTAATATAATTTAGGGACGATTAAGCTCTAACCTTATGCTAAAATTGTTGCTAAAACTTAAGAATGATTGTGATTTTGTACATAAATATGTTGATTTTGGCTAAAAATTAAATGAAAAAATTTCATATTTAGTTTAGGAATGATTATGTTACTCCTTAATTTTATCTCATATAATTTAGGAATGATTAGGATTTTATAATATTATAATTATGTTACTACAATTTAGGAATGATTAGGATTTTAATACATACGTTTATGAATTAATGCTTTGGTTTTTTTAAGGATTAATACATTTGTTTTAGATAAATTAAATGAAGATGATGCTAATTAAAGATAATGTTAATTCAAATAATTAATTGAAAAATCATTAGATAAACTAAAAAATCAGTTAATTAATACGAAATAAGACTACCACAATTATCTATTTAGTTATATATCTTAATTTATATATATAAGTGTCTTAATAATAAGAGAAAAATATCTTAATTATTCTCTGTATATGATACTCCATCCGTTCCATTAGTATGATCATGTAGGGTTTCGGCACGGAGTTTAAAAAGTTTGACTTTTATGTGTAAATGATGTGGATCCACATGATTTTTTGCAATTTGTAGTGTGGTTTTATTTCCTTTTTTTTGAAAACAAGACAATATTATTGGAAAAACTCAATTAATTATACATGACAATATTAAGTACTCCCTTTCAGTGCGTCTCCTACCTTTCCCAATTAATTATTTCCTCATTAGTCTAAAGGAACGATTCAGTGCGTCTCCTACCTTTCTCCCTCAAGAACACCCGTCGGCCATCAAAGTCCTCTTCTCCTCCATTCTCTACCCGTGATGATTCCTCCGTCAAAGCTCATAGATCTATGCGATTCCCCCTCCGATACACCATCTAGGGAAAGTAGGTCGGCGAGATCTTCATTTTTGAGTGAAGAAGACGGCCCCGGCGACGCCAAACGCCACCATCGACGGCCGCTGGCCTTCGCCTTTGACCACTCAGATCTGTTGCCGATGGACACAGATTTTGGCCTTGCGGCCTTGATTCGTGCTGAGATGGAATGGTTTGAGGTCGAAACGACATTGGAGCCATCAGATGAGAAGCTCTACAACTCCAAATGTTTATCTTTCCAGAAATTCCAGAAAATCAAAGTGGAAAATCAAACAATAGCTACAATTCCAGAAATCTGAAACATAAATAAACGCCGAGCATCGAAGAGATAGGATAGAAATCGACCCACCCAACTTATTTGCTGATGGACGTCGAAGAGATCTGGCCGAAATCGACGCCGATGGCTCACCCACCAGTCAGATCTGATGTTTCTTCCATATCGAAAACACCGAAGGTAGTATATGTTGTTGCTATGAGAAGATGTAGAAAAAGAGAGGGACGGGAAGCTGGAGAACCAGACCTCGCTCCGATTATCATTTCGGTGGAGGGACGGGAAGGACGGCGGAGGAGTTTTTTTATGTGGTAATACTCTCTGTTGACCAAAACGGAAAAAAAAAATACAAATATGGCCGGAAACTTAAATAAAACACAAAAGTAGTCATTTTGTCTTTATTAGGCGGGGCCGATGGGAGGGCTGATGGGAGGTCGATGGGTCCATCGGCCCTTCATATTTTTTTATTATTTCTTTTTCACTAAGGGCCGACATTTTGCTTCCTTCATTTTTTTTTCTTTCTTCTTGAGGGCCATCGTCCCTCCTTTATTTCAATTTTTTTTTTTCACTAAATCCCTCTTTCATTAATTTTTTTTTCTTCTTTGAGGGCCATCGGCCCTCCTTCATTTTTTTTTTTTTTTTTTTTTTTTACTGAGGCCCTTAGTAATTTTTTTTTTTTTAATTTGAATACATATGAGGGCCTTCTTCTTAGTAATTTTTTTTTTAAGTTTGTATACATATGAGGCCGATGCCCTTAAAAAAGAAAAAAAAATAATGAAAAAAATAAATAAATTACTATGAGGGCCATCGGCCCTGCCCTTTCAAAAATTATTTTTTTTTAATACCAATGAGGGCCGATGCCCTTTCAATTTTATTTTATTTTTTTATTTTTTTTTTTTTAGTGGAGGGCCTATGAATTCCATCGGCCCCCATCGGCCCTGCGCCGTATAAGGACAAAATGACTATATTTGTGTTTTTTTTTGTGATGGGCTATATATGTATGTATATATATACTGTATGGCTACAGTCAAAAATGCCCCTTTTTTTATCTTGAAGAAGGGAGGCGAAGAGAGAGAAGGGAGTTTTTTATCTTGAAGAAGGGATGTCAGATGAGATGGTAGATTTATAGGATTAGGTTGTTTATTTAGTAAAGTTGATTAATTAAAGTAGTTGATTAATTAGAATAATTATTTGCTATTTTTGAAAAGAAGCCAAGTCGAGTGGGACAATCCAAAAAGGAATAGAAGCCAAGTCGAGCGGGACGGAGGGAGTATCATTTTTAAGATAGTCAATGAGGGTTCACACTTTTTCTCAAAAGTTGAACTAATCATTTCAATATCATCCTCTTAAAAGTTTAAAAAGTGGTTATATATATATTATTTTTAAAATAGTGGTTAAAAACTTTACATAATTATTTCAAATAGTTAAATATAAATTTATCCGAAAAATAAATATAAAACCAATTTATTCGAAATTCTATAATTTGATGATCACTAAACTAAAAAAGGTTTAAGGGATTAAATACAAAAGTCTACAAGGTTAAAGCTAACTATAACCTATAAACTTGTAACACAAGAAATCCCCAAACTGCCCATGACAACGGATGTAAATCTGGCATATTCTCTGCTAAATTGGGCACCCCTAAAGCACTAGAACAAAAACAAACTATATATATCCACCAGAATGACCTCTTTAATTTTCTCTCCCGGCCACTGTAGAGCTCGGCTTCGCTTCACTTTTAGGTGAACCCTTGGTTCAGCAACTCTCTAAAGCCTCCTTTTTGATCGACTGTATCTATGAGATGACGTGATTGTAGGGATTCTGAATTTTGCTAATATATTTATTTATTGTGATTTGTAGGGGTTTTTTCAGATTCTTTGAATTGAGAGTGATTAACTCGATCTCGTGAAGTCATGGCTTTGGTGAGTGTACTTTTTGTTCCGTGATTTTTGTGACGAATGTATTAGATCTGTTATTGGTACTTGAATGAAGTTTAGAACTTTTGAACTGCTTGTCTCAGTTATTTGTGGAGTTCTGTGATTGAGATTTTGTTTGGTTGAATAACAGTTCATGATTATATTGTTTTCTTTAGTTTCTTGTTAATTCTTTACTCGCTCTCTCTAGTCAAATAAAAATTGACTAGAAGAAACATCATGTTTTTCTTATTAGATGGAAATTTAAAACTTGAAAATAAGGATGCCACATTTAGCTGTATGTTAATTTTTGGTTGCTTTGACCAATTGAGGATTATGCTTCTTTGCTTGTTACCAATCTTAGTGAATGGTGGTTACTGTGATTTAGTTAAATTATCACTGATTAACTCATGTTTCATCCAAAGTTTCCGGTATATAGCTTTTGGTTCTTTGCCTAACTGCCATTAGCATGGTTTAGATATTACTGCAAAATCTCATTATTGGGAAGTAAATGCCAGCATAATTAATTGATTTTATCTCAAATTCCTTTTTGGGGCATGATGTCCTCAATTGAAACAAGTAATCAATTTAGTATTGACAAATTGTCTAATAATATATTAATATATTGGTCTAAACACGAAGGTCGTTTGCACTTGTATGTATGGATATCGCTTTCTTTATTGTTCATACAGGTCGTTTACACTTATTTGGGATGCTATTCAGGTTTTGCATTCTACTGCAAACAAAAACACGAACAAGACACTTATTGTCTCGGAGTTCACTGGTGTAAAGGTTGACCTGGCTAAGGATTTTCAGATGGGAGTATCAAATAAGACCCCGGAATTTATTAAGATGAATCCCATTGGAAAGGCATGGCATTGTATAATTAAAAAAAAAAAGGTTACCAATTAGGCAAAATGTTTGCCTTTTCTCCTTATTTCAGAATTTTCTATGTAGATTCCTGTGCTTGAAACACCTGATGGCCCCATATTTGAAAGCAATGCTATTGCTCGCTATGGTAAGTACCTACTTGTTAATCATTATGATATTTAACTTGATTCGCTTCTGTTTGATTCTTGATTATTTGTGCAGTGGCTAGGTTGAATCCTGACAACAACCTATTTGGCTCTTCATTTATTGAATATGTAAGGTACTTTTTATATTTTATGAATCAGTTCTCCTGAAGCTCTTGTCAAATGCTGAATCCAATCTTTGTTTTGGTTTATTGGATTTGACAGGGTCAAATTGAGCAATGGATTGATTTTTCTACTAATGAGATCGATGCACATGTTTTGAACTGGTTTCTTCCACGGATTGGCATCCGTCCACATCTTCCTCCGGTAATTCTAGTTGCTATCATATTCAATCCCGATAATCATATCTTCGTTCAGTAGTCTTTAGAAGTTCAGCTGACTTTAAGTTAAACTTAATATATTTGACTCTTTTACAGGCTGAGGAGGCTGTAATTGCAGCTCTGAAGAGAGGCCTGGCAGCTTTGAATACCCATCTTGCATCTCATACTTACTTTGTCGGGCATGGTGTTACACTTGCTGACATTATTGCTGTATGTAACCTCGCTTTGGGATTTAAGGTAATCTTGACCAAGAGCTTCACTTCAGAGTTCCCGCATGTGGAGAGGTACTTTTGGACCTTG
Source organism: Lavandula angustifolia (assembly GCA_028984105.1). NCBI lineage: Eukaryota > Viridiplantae > Streptophyta > Magnoliopsida > Lamiales > Lamiaceae > Lavandula > Lavandula angustifolia. The sequence goes on along the minus strand of CM054823.1, from coordinate 5,224,148 downwards.
ATCAATCAGCCAAACTTCAAGCAAGTATGGGGAGAAATTCATCAAGTAGAATCTGTTCCACCTGTTGCATCCAAGAAACCTGCTGAAAAACCGAAGCGAAAGGAGGAACCAAAGGAGGTAAAGAAAGAAGAAGCTAAGCCCAAAGCAGTAGAGGAGGAAGAAGCACCTAAGCCTAAGGCAAAGAATCCTCTGGATCTCCTACCTCCAAGTAAGATGATTCTAGATGATTGGAAGAGGCTGTACTCTAATACAAAAACCAACTTCCGTGATGTTGCCATTAAAGGTAATCAATCAGTTATTCTATATGCTATTCTTAGTGGTTAGGATTAGTGTGGAAGGTACTAACATTATGCTCATTTCAAAATTTTGTAGGTTTCTGGGACATGTACGATCCAGAAGGGTACTCTCTCTGGTTCTGTGACTACAAATACAATGATGAGAACACCGTATCATTTGTCACTTTAAACAAAGTGGGTGGCTTCCTGCAGCACATGGACTTGGCACGCAAGTATGCATTTGGAAAGATGTTGATTATCGGTGCAGCTGGTCCATTTAAGGTGAAGGGTTTGTGGCTCTTCCGAGGAAATGAAATTCCTAAGTTCGTGCTTGAGGAGTGTTATGACATGGAACTCTATGAGTGGACTAAGGTAGATATCAATGACGAAGCCCAAAAGGAGCGTGTCAACCAGATGATTGAAGATGCTGAGCCGTTTGACGGCGAGCCTTTGTTGGACGCCAAGTGCTTCAAATGAGAAGATACGTGGGATTGACTTGTCTTGCCACTCATTTCCTATGTATTCTTTGCCATTATAGCCTCTTTCTTTCTTTCTACCCAAATCTTGAGTTTATATCCTTGTTCAGGACAGATTACTATACTTTCTAAATTCTGCTCTTAAGTTTTGTAGCTTTTTTTGAAACTTGACTTTGTTATGTAACAGTGGATATTCTGTTTTAACCCAATTTTGAATCGTTCGTTATATTCTGTGTCTTATTCTCTGTGGATTAAATTATTGCCTGTTGAGGTTTTCCACGGATTAATCAATACATAGGCCAGAATTAGCCAAGATAGGGGTTGCTGCTGCTACTCCTGCACAATGAAGAAGCAATTTCTGTTTATGAGAAGTTCTTGATCAGGCTAAAACATGGGAGACATAGGTGAAGAGATCCCACTTCTCACACCTTATAAAATGGGGAATTTTCAGCTTTCAAAGAGGCATTTTTCATTCTTTATCTCACTAATGCCTGTAAAGGTTTATCTCTTCATAAAACGTGTTGTTATGGATTCCCAGTTTTGTTATTCTGTTTTACGCAGAATTGTTCTGGCGCCAACGGGCAGGCAGCGATCATGTAATAATGTACCTCAGCCACATTCTGTGTTATATTACGGCCAGAGAGCACACAAAGGAGCTTTCCTCTTGAATGAAGCAACCAGAGTTACAGAAACTAGGTAAGTTCAATGGAGTTTACGCGTTTCAAGATGAATGATGTGCATCTGGTTCTTCTCTAACACAAGAATTTGATCTTGAAGATACACACTAACTCCAGGAATCTGGACTCAACAACAAGCTGAGGCATGGAAACCAATTGTCGATGCGGTTTATGCCGAAGGTGCATTCTTCTTCTGCCAGATTTTGGCATGAAGGCAAAGTTTCAACCTCGGGTAGTACCTCCATTCTGTTAAATGATCAAGAATCTTGTGTCTCTTGAGTGCGATGCTTCTAGTTTAATAGCTACTGAGAGTGCATTGTTCATGGTTTCAGCCAAATGGGCAGGCTCCAATATCGTCCACAGACAAAGAAGTAACTCCACAGACCCCAGCTAATGGTGTAAATGTTGTGCGATTTTCTTCCTCCGCATTGTCTCAGAACAGAAGAAATTCCACGTATCCTTGACGAATTTAGAATCGGTGCAAGGAATGCTATACAAGCTGGTAACTAACATATCCTTGATTTTATTACACTTCAAGTTCAATCACTCTGTTCACAAACACATTCTTCCCAATATTAGGTTTTGATGGAGTGGAGATCCACAGTGCACATGGTTCTAAAAGATCAAGTCGACGACCGAACATATCAATACGGAGGTCTTTGGGAAACCGAGGTTTCATTTTGCTCATGAAATAGTTGAAGCTGTGAGTGCCGAAATAGGAGCAGACAGAGTTGGAATTCGGGGACTCAGCTCGGCCTTTATCTGGCGGAGAGTTTGAGTGCCACATGGTTGAGCCGAGGATGAAAACTATGGGCGAGAAATTCGAGGTTACAAAGAGTCTTGTGCCGATGAGACGGGCATTCAAAGGTACGTACGTTCATTGTCGCCGGTGGTTACGACAGGGAAGAGGGGAACAAGGCCGTCGCTGAGGGCCTCGCGGATCCTGATTTTTACCCCCGGAGGTTTGAGCTGAATGCTCCTCTCAACAAGTATGACAGGGATACTTCCAAACAACAGATACAGTTAAAGGCTATACGGATTATCAATTTCTTTAAAAAAAATTAATGGCATAGATTACAGCTAAAGTTTATAGATTTATACTGAAGCTATTGTAGTATGAGTTTTCACACCTTGCTATCAATTCTCCTTCGTCAATAAATACAAATAATGTGTATGTCTTGCTATGGGCTTTATAGTAACTCATTCCGTTCAAATCACCTAGTTCTACAAATATGCCCAAGTATCATGTATTTCACTGGTTTTAATGAAAAAAGATTTACGTGTGTTGTATTTTCCAAATCTGAAAACCATAAAATGCAAAATAAAGATTTCACTATAAATTTAAAGCCCTATCATATCAATAACCAATATGACTGTGAAAGTTGGTAGGTGCTGTGGAGTTTTCCTGCTTGGTGTTATATGAATATAAATTGGACAACGCAAAAATTCTCGTGGGTTCGATCTCATGTGGAGTCTTTCTTGTTTATCTTGCTCTTCTCACTCATCCCTTGTAATTCTTACCATCCACTAATGTCTTAGATTAGGAGACCCCACCTGGGTGACTGTTCCATTGAATACTTTTTTCCTTCTTTTTTTAGATGACGAGGGTAATTCGCAGTCGTTATAGAAGTGTGCACCAGATAAATTTTACTTTTGTGCTCTAACCTGCAAATAGTACGGGAGAGACTAATCACCCTAAGCTAATTATATGTGACAAACTCACACATGACGGTCTTAATCGGTTTTGAACCCATGATCTTCAGCCACATTCTAAGCACCTCACCCGCTATGGCATCCCAAAAGAAAATAATCTTATTTCTTACATGATCTTATAAGGGACAAGACTCAATTCTTATATGATATAAGAGGAGATCAAAAGTAGATGACACATTGCTTGTCCATGTATATAGTGTCACTCTTTGTCTTTCAATTATGCTGCATGAACACTTGAAAACCTCAACGCATCGAATATTGAAACACGACATTATAATTGTTGTGTCCAGTACATTTCAGTACACATGATATATGATTTTTATAAAAGTATACATGGCATTAATTTATTTTACACTTTTATATATATATATATATATATATATATATGAGGAGGTTCAAGTGTGAACATGTTATCGTGTGATTACTGCGCTTTAAGGACAAACGTACTGCACTTTATAAATGATTATATTGCACTTTAAGTACTACACTTTCAAAATGATCAGAATGCAATTAAGGGACATTTTTCTAATCTGACAAATAAAGTACAACATCTTTGCCTTGAAAGTGCAATAAGAGTGGTTCATGTGTGAACAACCCTTATTATGTGAACGTGTGAACACTCACTTTCAACACAAATGAACTGCACTTTTAGGGTAAACATACTGCACTTTATTTGTCACATTGCAAAAATGTCCTTTAATTGCATTCTGATCATTTTGAAAGTGTAGTACTTAAAGTGCAGGACGTTTATCTTTAAAGTGCAGCGTCACACGATAATAGCGTGTTCACATTTGAACCTTCTCATTAAGGGTGAACAAAAAAGTTACGACCGGCCCGCACCCGCCCGCACCCGCACGTTTTTTAAATAATATGCATAAAACGTATTTTTATTGTATAACATAATATCCAATAACATATAGTTTTATGCATAAAAATGTTCATAATTATGCATTAAAAATAGCATTTACCAATAGATTTTCTGATAGATCGCCTCCACCGCCGCCGGTGCCACCGCCGGTCGCGCGCCGCCGCATGAGGTAAGTGTAGGTGTTTGCTTTAGTTTCAAAACATAAAGTGTAAAAAGACATACAGTAGAACCTCTATAATTTAATATATACTTGGTGAATTAATAATATCTCTAAGATAATATTTTTCTCCTGTCCCTGATGATTGTTGTTTTCACACCTAATAAAATTCCTACATACACTCATAATCTTATACTCCCTCCGTCCCAGCTCAAGTGACAAAAATGTTTCCGGCACGGGAATTAAGAAGGTGGAAGATAAAGTATGAGAGAGAAGTTTATGATAAAGTAAAAGAGAGAAGATGAGTGAGATTGTGAGAGAGTAATTAATAAAGTAAGAAAGAGAAATAATAAAATAAGAGAGATAAATGATTAAAGTATGAAAGAGAAATGAAAAAGTATGAGAGAGAATTGATAAAGTAGGAGAAAATTTATGATTTTTTTTTTAAATTATTTCTATTTTTGGAAGTGTGTCACTTGAGACGGGACGCCCAAAATGGAAAGTGTGTCACATGGAGCGGGACGGAGGGAGTAATTAGTATAGAACAAGGTTGAACTCAAGGAACAGTGAAAATCAACTACATCTATCCTTTTGATCAAGTTTTGGTGATGTCACCACGTATAAACTTTGGGTTACTACCTAGGCAAAGAAATTCAGATTGGTGTTGGAAGATCTTCACCACCATGTCTTCCAAATTGATCTAGCCTCAGATTATCCTGATTGTCGGCCATCTCTTCAGAAAAGAGTTCTGCTAGGCTAAGCAGAACGTCTTCAAAGCCAGCTTCTGCTTGGACAGGCGAAGTGCTCTGCTTCGGTAGTTGCTATTGCTGCAGCTTTGCCTCCTTCCTTAAACTTCTTGCGGTTCTTTCGATCTCAGAATCAAATACGAGGTTCGGGTTGGAAGACCTTCTCATAAACTAGCTAAAGCACAAAAGATCAAAAGGTAATCTAAGTTAATTAGAAACACCGTTCCTCGGCAACGACACCAATTTTGTGACCGTTGTTTTCACACCAAATAAAATTCCTGCATATACTCATAATCTTATAATTAGTATAAAACAATGTCGAACTCAGGGAACAATGAAAATCAACTATATCTATCATTTTGATCAAGTTTTGGTGATGTCACCACGCATAAACATTGGGTTACAACCTAGACAAAGAGATTTAAATAGCAAGAAAATTAATTGAGAGAAAACAAATAAGTAAAAGGCGGACTCGACTCAAGTAACTTATATGAGATAACGACTTTGATCATTGATGCATAGATTTAATTAATTCCTATAATCAACCAGTTATAGTATACAGTGTTGAACACGTACATACCCTAGTTCCTACTTACTTAGTCGTTAATGGCTTGTTGAACAATCATCCAATTACTTCCTAACCTAATCATAAACTAGCTTGTTGAACAACTCTAGATTTAATGTTTAGATAGTATTACGATGAAGGAACCAGTTTTAATATCTACCGTTGTTGAACAATCTGACATAGACAATTACCCTCCTTAATTCGACTACCGTTACGATAGTTTCGCCACCTAAGTTGTTGAACAATCTGGCACTAATCTTCATAATCTAAATTGGTCAGGTTTAAGTTAATCTAATTAAATATTTCTACCCCGAATTAAGTCAAAACCCTAGTCTTTAATTGCTACGTCCGATTAGATCTCACAAAGTTTTGTATCTCATACTCATTACCGTCGCCGAACCCTAAAAGATTAGCTACGCATGGTTAACTTAGACAAGCAGAACATAGTAATAAAGTATGAAAATATAAAGACTGAAGGAAAATAGGAGGTTAGGAATCGATACCTTCCTCCTACGTATGTTGTTGCAGCTCTGATTGTTGCTCGTGTGTCAGATCTTCTAATCTGTGTCCCGGCCTTTTTCTCCCTCTAGGTGGACAGAGAACTGGAGAAAATTAAGATTACTGTCTCTCCCACTACTCACGCACGGCGTGTATCTTTGTATGTGTGTGTATTCCGTTTATGAACAGAATACTAATATATATAGGCTTCAAAAGCTAATATAATATTAATATATTTGTAGCCCATTAATTTAATTATATTTCTAATGGGCTTCCACATAATTAGCCCATAATATAATTAATTAATCCACTAGGCTACTAATATTTATCAGTTAATTGGCCCAGCTAATTAATTCCAGATAAATAACATTATTAAATAATGTAAAAATACATTAATCCATTGATAATGATTTCGGAGAGACAATAAATAACTATACAACTAATTGGGCCAGATCATGGATCTAATACAAGAAATGAAGTTGGGCCTCAAATTAATTAATTATCTATGCTCAGCCCAGAGCAAAATTAATTAATAAACACAGATTCATTCCACTAGAGAATCCTTGCTGACTTACCCCTTTATCCCAAATTGAGCAAGGACTTGTATTTTAGACTTAATCGATCTCCGTATTTAAAATAGAAATATCCGTTAATTAATTAAGCTCACTGACAGCTTAAATTAATTAACATCTTTTATTCCTGAGTAGTACCACTAGACCTTATTAACACACCTGAACTTAATCAATCGGCCGGGTTTAGTGTGCTAATCCTTTCGAGTTCCTCAGGGGATATTATCAACCCATTTTATTAGGATACGGTTGCAAGATACAGACAACCAGCCTGAGCCACAAATAACTACTAACACCCAAGATACATAGATCCGGTCGCGATGACGTTCACCATAGTAGGTCAAAGTGATAGATAACCAAATGCACTCAGCTGAAGTCTTACCAAGCTTAAGACCAGCTAAGTCACCGAGATCTTAGTTCTCCACTAAGGTCAGTTAGGAGAACACATCTCACTGTGATCCATCAATACACCACCTTCAGTGTACCAGTAAAAACAAGCAGCTAAGACAAGCCACTTCTTATCTAAACTGCAGCTTAAACCGACAACTTATCCTGAACTTGTCTCAGTTGTGATAACTGTTTATATCTTGTCAGTTCAACCAATTTGTGTTGTCTTCTGTGATACCCGACACACCACACAAATCTAACTTTTATACAAGATAAAGGATAACATGTGCAAATAAATATATTTATCAGATAAGAGAATAAAATAGTGGTAGGGACAAAACACATTGTATACAAGCATAAAATTTGCTTCCAGTATACAAAATCCCAACAAAGACATGCAACGAAAAGTAAAAATGCGAGAATTAAAGTAGAAAATACTGAAACTAAATGCAGAATTAAAATGAAATCTGAAATCTTCAAAGTGCATAAACTGAATCCAAAAGCATTTAAAATTGAAAGTAAAAGTGTTTATGTTCTTGAGCTAAAAACTAAAAATCTAACTAAGGGACTTGGAGTCGGATGCGGCTGGAAACGGGGATGAAAAGGATGTGGGAATTCATAGATCGGATCCTCAACTCGTGTGCTTCTAGCCCCTTTATATAGATCTTGAATCTTGACCACTAAAGAAAGATTATTTAGGGCAAATATTTATCTTCAAGACTCCTTTTCCTTGTATAATCCAGCCCTAAATATCTTCAAGCTTCCAAATCTTTTAGCAAATCTTTTCTTCTCGATCCAAGTCCCTATTTGGCTCCATACTCGTGCCAAATCAGCTCCATATCAGCTTCTCTCCTCCACATCATCATCGGCATAACATGTGTTGCAAATCTGCATTTCTGGACACAAAACACCCTTAACTTGGACAAGATGAACGTCAAAACTGGGTGGATTTGAGTAGTATAAAATCGACACATCAGTCCCAACTCGGGCCAATGTAAAAAATCATCAAAATCGATAAGATAATAATTTTTAGAAAGCTCTAGTGTAAATATATGGTCTCGTCAATATCATAAATTAATAATCATTTGAAATTACAACACTAAGACAATTTTTTGAAATATGATTCTAGTGTTGCCTATTTTTTTAATTCAAACTTAATATAAGTGTATCTCACCTCTAACATTTTCTAGTTGTATAAAAAAATTCTCATCTTATTTTCTAGAACTGCACCATAAAATTATGAAGAATCCTAGACGCAATAAGTGCTTCCTGCGGTAACTGGTTCCAAAGGAATCAAATGATCTTTAGTGATTTTAGTGTTGATTGTTAATAAATATTAACTATACAATTGTACTTATTTTTTAAATGAATAAATATATTTTTGTTAACAAATTAATACTCTTTCTGTCCCGCTATTCTTATTTTAGTGGTGTTTGGCGTGGAGTTTAAAAAAAGTGGGTGGAGATATGTTAAAGTGTTGGGGTCCATTTTTAATTGATTGTGATCCACAAGTTGTTTTCCTTTTTGAGATAAAGAAAATAATAGCGAGATAGTCGAAAAAGGAAACTAAGACAAGAATAGTGGTACGGAGAGAGTATAATTCATTGTTTCAAGATAGTAAATAGTAAAATGAAGTTAAATATGATATATAGATAAACTTATAGCTTCTTATATTCATCTAATTAAAATTCGATTCCGTCGAAAACACTCTCTAAATTAATATTTTTCTAAAATAATAAAATCTCACGGTCACGACAATATTAATTTAGAGAGGTTTAAATGTAGTTACCCTTAATGAATTTTTTTTTTTGAATTAAAAGTAAATGAAAAATAAAAAAAATAGGTATCCATTGATAAAAAAAAATAAAAGACTAGGATTGGATGGTGATTCTTAAAATATCCATTCACTATTGTCGCCCACATAAATATCATGTCGCATGTCCTACCTATGTTAGTGCAATCTAGTCTATCAAATTAACCCACGTTTTCGTTGACTATTTTGCTTGGATAACATTGAGAGATAAAACTACTAGCGAAGTAGCCGTTTCTAGGGGCTGCGCTGCTGCTGCACAAACTTTATCTTCAAAGACTTCAACCTCCATAAATAAAGAATCGAAATTCAGTCCCCCATGGCCTAGCGGTTGAGGTGGGTGGCCCGGGACCGATAGGTCCTGGGTTCAATTCCCATCAAGACCGCTAGGTGTTGCCTGTCACCCTGTCATATTAAGGGTGGTTGAACCTCCTGTGTGGTTTGCAGGCTACTGCACAAGGAGCGTGGTTTACCCAGTGCGCACCGAAGGTAGCTGCTGCGGGTTCCATGAATAAAAAAAAAAAAAAAAATCGAAATTCAGTTTATGGGCATCACTGCATTTTCACTTCTTTAATTACATGTCTCAGACCGAACGGCCGAGCATCTGCAAAAACATGGGAGATAAAGCTGAAGAGAAGCAGCCACAAATCCCACTTCTCACACCCTATAAAATGGGGAGTTTTCAGCTTTCTAGGTACATATTTTTTATTCATCATGTAGCGCAGTTGTTATATTGTTCAATTTTTGGCAGAATTGTTCAGGCGTCACTGGTCAGGCAGCGATCATGCAACCATGTACCTCAGCCTCATACCGCGTTGTATTACTCACAGAGAGCACACAAAGGAGCTCTTCTCTTGAGTGAAGCAACCGGAGTTTCAGACACTGGGTATGCAACTTGTATTATTCGGTCCCGTAGAGTCAAGATGAATGTGATTCTTCTCTAACTCGAGAATTTGATCTTGAAGGTACCCACTAACTTCAGGAATCTGGACTGAAGAACAAGTTGAGGCATGGAAACCAATAGTAGATGCCGTTCATGCCAAAGGTGCACTCTTCTTCTGCCAGATTTGGCACCCAGGCAGGGTTTCAACCATAGGTAAATATAACCCTTGCTTCTTAAAGAATCTTTTGTATATTTAGTTTTCCTTTTTTATATTTTTCGATTTTCAGTTATTTTTTGTTTTTAAAATCAAATCAAAAGTATTTTAAAATTTCAATAAAACCATTAATTTTATCATATAAGATTTATATTAAAAAATATATTTTAATCATCAATTTTTATTGTTTCTTATTCTTGAAATTTCGGTTAAAGTTGAACCAAACCAAAATATCAAACCCAAAACACTTCAGTCTGATTTTAATTTTGCAAATAGAGAATCAAATTTTTGTGTTTAGTCAAATTGACATTTGTACTCATGACTAATCGATATTTGGGTCAGGGTTTCAGCCAAATGGACAGGCGCCAATATCATCCACAGAGAAACAAGTAACTCCAGGGGTTCGAGCTAACGGCGTGGATGTTGACCTATTTTCTCCTCCACGATGTCTTAGAATAGAAGAAATCCCGCATGTCGTCTACAACTACAGAATTGCGGCAAGGAATGCTATACAAGCTGGTAACGCAACATATCCATCAACTTCAACGTACCACTCGATCGTAACTTGGTTCACAAACACTCTTGTTTCCGAATTTTAGGTTTCGACGGAGTGGAGATCCACGCTGCACATGGATATCTGATAGACCAGTTTCTTAAAGATCAAGTCAACGACCGAACAGATCAATACGGAGGCTCTCTCGAGAACCGCTGCCGTTTTGCTCTTGAAATCGTTGAAGCTGTGACTGCCGAAATAGGAGTGGACAGAGTTGGCATGAGACTGTCTCCGTTTTCAAACTACGTTGAATGCGGGGACTAAAACCCGCAAGCCCTCGGCCTTTATCTGGCCGAGAGGTTGAGCGACTACGGACTTCTCTACTGCCACATGATTGAGCCAAGGATGAAAACTATGGTTGAGAAATCCGAGTGTTCGGACAGTCTTGTGCCGATGAGACGGGCGTTCAGAGGTACATTCATCGTCGCAGGTGGTTATGATAGGGACGACGGGAATAGAGCCGTCGCCCAGGGCCGTGCGGATCTGGTTGCTTATGGGCGTCTGTTCTTGGCCAATCCTGACTTGCCACGGAGGTTCGAGCTCAATGCTCATCTCAACGAATATGATAGTGACACGTTTTACACAACAGATCCTGTTGTAGGGTATACTGACTATCCATTTCTTGAAGCAACTGCATGAGTTAATAATACCTAAATTAAGAAAATTGGTGAAAGTATTTAAAGTGGTGGGATTTACTTCTTCAAATTACTTTTGGTCCGATACTAATTATCTATTTTAAGAATAAAACAATAACAATTAAATAATTCAATTCGAAAAATAGGACAATGTTAGCGTGACTATACTGAAACTATTGTATTGTTGTTTGAATTCACATCACGCTGTTGTTGCTATATACTCTCTGTCAATGAAGACAAATAATGTGTATGAGAATTTCGATGCTTACTAATAAAACCATTCCGTTTCAATTACGGAGCTGTCTTCATTATTATGAGGGTGGAGACCTCTATTTATAGAATACAAGATAGGTTGTGATAAGCACGTAATTGTTGCGTTTATATTACCGATATTATGCTTGTTTGTCTCGTGTTTATGCGTGTAGGAGGTGGATAAAAGACGAAAAGGTGGTGAATGTTGCCCATGTACGTATTAGAAGCTGCATGCATGCTTTATGTGGTCAAAGGAGTTTTGGGCCAGAATATTAGACTGAACTGTGCATCATTTGGAACCCCCCCCCAATTGGGCCAGCTTAGTGGACCGAAGAAATGTCTTAAATGATTATATGAAGAAGCCAAGTCCAATACAATTGGAAGAAATTGGAAGAAAAGCTTTTGGTTGAGCTACTAGCTATGAAAGAGACTGGTGTAGAATAGTACAGTGGCAGGATACTTTTCCTGCCACAGCCGCCCAGCAGGGCAAGATTTCCTTTCACAACCGACTGCTCCCATCAGCTTCCATCCAGTTTGGTCAAATCCGTTCATGCTGCAATTAATGCATGAAGAGGCTCAAGAAGAAAAAGCATGACTTGATTTAGACTTATCTTTTGAGATATTATTATTATTTTGGGTATGTAATAGTTAGTAGACAACTTTATCACAACTTTCTTATAACTCTTTTAGATTTTATCTCTCTACTTTAGTTTTCTCTCTAGAATTTCGAAAACTCTCTCTAGTTTAGTTCATGTTCTTCAACCTTCAAGTTAGATAGTAAAAGCTCTTTAATTCTCGCCCCTGCTCAAGCATTTAAGTTTCGCGAAGATCTGCCTCAATAATGTTTTCTGTTTTCCTATTCTGTTTCTCTCATTTAATTCTGCACTGTTAATTCCGTTTGTTTAAGGTTTAGAAGTTATTGTTCTTCAAGTTAGTGCTTTCTGCATTTATGATGTCTTTCTCTTGCATGTTAGCTTGCTTTCTTGTTCTAAATATGTGTAGCCAAGCCCTAGATTCGGCTAGGGTAGTGAAACACCCGATCCTTACCTTCCATTAATGTGCTTAAAATTGGTTAGCTAAGTCTTTCTGTCCAGATCTGTGTAGATGTCTGTTTAAGATAACATAGGACTGATCAACCTAGGTTAACTGGGCTGGTGTTGAACAGACAGGGGAGATGGTAGAGTTACTTTCATGCTCAACATGGGTAGCTTTGCTAATTCGGTTTCTTGGATATTAATGCTCCTTAGTTGTAGATCTATGCAATGCTCAACATGGTAGATCGACACTAGGGTAGGGAGTAGGTTAATGCTCAACATTCCTTCTCCATTTCAAGAATAAGATTTAGGTGCGTCCGTGCTCAAGACGGCACCTTAACCGGGCAACCTTAGGAAACCGATTAATCTTAGAATCGAGGATTGGAGGCCGATCAGTGTGGATCTGCCCAAAGACGAGTCGCTTTTAACATTTGTTTTCATCCCCTGTTTTCTAATTGCGCAGTTTATGATTATTGCCTAGTTTTAATTAAACTCAAAGTTAATGGTGGTTACTAACCAAACCCTTTTCGGTCTTTAGAGATAAATTGCTTAAATCTACCAATTCCCTGTGGATTTGATCCCTGCTTGCTAACTGTGCTAGTATTAGTTTAGTTGTCTGTCGCAGGTGTAATTATAAATTTTGTTTGGTTCGCGGCCGATTTTAACGACGAAGTCGTGCCCGACCAGGCTGCTAGGGTTTAGATACGGTCATCATATATATAGTAAATCTTATCTACAACACTCCACCTTGATGGACCATCCCTAAACAGAAATTGATGTCTCGTTAAAACCTTGCCAGAAAAACCTAATGGGATAAAAACTGGTCGAAGGAAAAAGAGTACAGTTGCTCCACCTCAATATAGTCATTCTTGATCCTTGAGTCGGCGCATATCGATCTTGTGTACCAATTTCTTGAATGTTGACGTTGGTAATGTCTTTGTAAAAGAATCCGCTAGATTGTCACTTGAGCGAATTTGGTGGATGTTGATGCTGCCACTCTTTTGGAGATCATGTGTTGCATTATCTCTTTTATGAATCAATCGCAATGACTCATTTACTCGTGTATTGCATTGGATGCCTCGTTAAAAACCTTAACTAAGAAAAGCTTTTGGGAAAAACTTAGAAAGGAAAAAAGAGTACAACCATTTGACCTTTAGGGTCATTTGACCTTTAGGAGTCAATCTAATCTTCAGGATTATTTACAATTTGTTACTCCCCCTCAAGATAACAATCTTCAAGGTCTACACTAATATGTGCAACACAAGTTTAATTATCATCATAGATAATAACATGGAATATGTCACTATATCATTACTCTCATAAATAGACCAATGTCATGTTTGTCTCGAAGATAACAAAGGATGGTCAATACCGTAAATTCTTCAATTGCACATAAGTAAGGAACTTCTGGTCCTAAATCATCTTTATTATCTTCTATCGGTCTAAATGAGTCTCCATCCACTTCAAGTGATTGAAGCAACCATTAGGTAGCTATATAGATGCGATACAATAAAATTTCTTTAAAGTGTAACTCCATCGGGGAGATGCTCGATCTGCAGGTCGAGGCAATTATTAGTTCAACCCAAGTCTTTTGATTCTAACTCCGTCTTTAGGCATGAGTTGATTTCCTCAAGTACTTTTATAGATAATGATTCACATATCCTCTTCAGGAGGAATTTAGAGTGATGTGATCTAATTTTGTACGCCGCGGACTTTATATTTTTAGCACCAACAAATCTCTCACACTTCCAGCGTCAATGAGAATTAATTAATTTATTTTGTCTATGAGGAACTTCAGTTCTTTCATGGGGAACTTCAGTTCTTTCATAGTGCATATACAACAGATATATGAGATTTTAGTCACTCCTTTTGCACTAAATACTTGATGAACTTCTAGTTTATAGTGCGTGAATCTAATAATTAATCCAACGAGATATTTGCGGCATTCTATCATTTATATTTCACATCTCCCCCTAATGCCGACAATGATATGAGTTGTATTATCAATGAATAAAATAATTCATAATTATTTGCTCTATGTAAGTCATTTGGACGGAGTATACATATAAGTATTATGCTCTTCAGGAGTTTCAATCAAACTCAACTTATCATTTTTGTATCCTTCTGTCAAGAGATACTCGTTGTGCTTATTATATCATATACGACTGTACTATTTCAGCCCTTACAATGACTTTTGCAGTCTAATTGAAAACATTTTTTTGAGTTACAGGCTTTGGGCAAGTTAAATCATTCAGGGATCTTCATATATATGTCACTATCTAGTGAATCATATTGATATATATTTACTACATCTATAAGGCGCATAGCAAGCCTTTTATGACATAAGTAGATTAATCACATTCTAAAATATAATAGCGTCTATTATGGGAGAGTTTTCATAATTGATTCCCGGTCTTTGAGAAAAACATTGTGTTATGAGTATTGTCATATATCTCGTAATTTTTCATTTCTCTTTGTAACAAAGACACATTTATATCCTTCAAGGATATACTTTCCAAATTTTGGAACTACATGTCCAAATGTTTTCGGCTTTTTAGGGAATTTTAATTCACCTTGTATGACTTCGTTCCTCTTTGACCAATTATTTCTATCTTGACAATCTCTTATAGATCGTCGTTGAGGATCCTCTTTTATCATTTCAAGAGTCATATTAAAAGGCGAAAATATTGTCGTGCGTCCACAACGATATTTGATCTCTCCACTATTTTAAGATCTCATTAATTTCATACGCTTGTAGTTCTTCAGGAACTTCATTTGATTGATTAATCATATTCTTCATTATTTGGTTCATATGTTGTGCCCCTTTTCTTAGACACAAAATTTCTTTTAAAACCAATTGGTCGACCATATTTTTGACGAATTTTAAATGCATTTGCTATCATTTATGCTTGTCTTTCAGGGACAACTATTCTTGCGGGGTATTTACAGCAAATATATAACATTATCACTTCTTCTATATACATACAAAAGCATCAAGAAGTTGATTTGCAATCTTTTGCAAATGAATCTTTTGACTTCTTGTTCACATTGATTACTTCGGGAATCCAAATGTGACTAGTTTTCCTTGTGCTTCTTTTTCTTTGGATGTAGATTTCACATTGATTACTTCAGGAATCCGAATGTGACATATGTTCCACCTAATGTTGGGAACATTATTTTATCAGAATAACAATTTTAATGTGAGATCGTTTTTGTTCGTACAAAACTATTTTGATTATGGACATGAGCAACTAGGTGTTGAATCTCAATCCCAAAGCAATATATTATTAAATCCTCTTCATGAGGAACTTGGAGTTTAATAAACTCACTCGCTTTATCAAGGCAAATCTTCTTGATGGAATTGAGCTCTTTATTTTTGAAATTGTAGTTCTACCAAGTGCTACATTTCTTATAGCAATCGAGCATTCATGAAAATTAAGAGATTCTTCAGGATCTCTCTGCAACGCCCATATGAATTTCCAATTATGTTGCGCTTGATATTTGCTTGCAGATGTCCAAACTTATCATCTCAAAGCATAAAGCTCTTTTGAACTTCTGGTTCGTGGCATGTTTTGTCTCACTTGTTTTTATGAATGTGTAATACATTCAAGGTGGTAGTGTGACAACTTTTCTTTTGTTAGCTTCTGGCTAAATACAAAAGAATCACTACCTTCATATATAATTTCAATGTGATATCCATTGCAGCGGATATCCTTAAAACGTAGTAAGTTCATTCTAGACTTACTAGAGTGAAGGGCATGTTCAATAGTTAATTTAGAGTCATTTGATAGAATGATACAAGTTCTTCGAGAGCATTTAATGATGTTCGATGCACTAGATTTTAAAATCTCGCAGTTTAAGATGCATGCACATGCATTTGATAGAATGATACATGCTCTTCTGGAGCCGTCAACAATTATTAGAACACTTGATGTGCATAGATAATATTAATAACTCTGTAAGAGTCTGTAATATTCTTCAAGAATATTAAATTGTGTTACTTCTGGAGCAACAATTAAAATTATTGCAATAAGTAAGATTGAATTGCTCTTTAAGAACATGTGACATTCTTCAGGAATATCAATTGTGCTACTTCGGGAGCAACAATATAAATAAATTTACAAATCGATAGCCGAAATTCTCATATTTGGGATCGACTTCATGAAATATAAGAACATGGAATTCACGAATTCAAACAGTAAATTAACTCATGGCAGTTTCCCAAATTCACTTCATGAAACATATATAATTGTGTATACGAAGCCAAATTAAACTTCTCCTCTAATTACTTAACAATTGGCGTTAGATAAACTAAATAACAATTACACTCAATCAAAGGAAACGAATAAATAATTTTTTGCCATACCTTGGTATAGACGACTCTTATGGTTGGGAAGAAGCATTCGGCACAAATAGATAGAGCAATCGTGCTGATAACGTGATATAAACTATATGGAATGAGGGAATAATAGAGAAGAAGAAAAATAAATATGTATTATTATGAGGGTGGAGACCTCTATTTATAGAGTACAAGATAGGCTGCTAGGGTTTAGATATGGTTATCATATATATAGTAAATCTTATCTAAAACAAATTTAATGTGAAATACAATAAAAATATCTATATAGATATCATTGGAAGTTTGGAGGTAGAGAAAAATATTATTATAGGTAAGTTATTCTTATATAGAAATTGTAATTTATTAAAAATAAATAATATTTGACACTTAAAAATGTTTCACTTGGTATTTTAAAAGAACGAATTTGAAATATATGTAATATTTATCATAGAAAATGTTGGTCTCGCCAAGTTAGGCTTCAGATCATGTGGGCAGAGTGGTTCTATCTACTGAGTCCTGTCTACTAACTTCAGTCAGTTTACAGTAAATTCAGTGAAAGAATGAGTGCGGAAGTGTAGGTTCGGTTTTAATTCATCTCTTATAGAAAAAGTGTTTTTTATCAAATACTCCCTCTGTCCAGCTTCAAGTAACCCGTTTCTTTTCGGTGCGGAAATTAAGAAAGTTGATGATAAAGTATGAGAGAGGAGTAGATGATAAAGTAAGGGAGAGAAGATTAGTGAGAAAGTGAGAGAGAAATGATAAAGTAGGAGAGAGAAATGATAAAGAAGTGATAAATAGGAGAGAAAAATGATAAAGTATGAGATAATTTGTGATTTATTTTTAAGTTATTTCCTTTTTTGGAAACGGGTCACTTGGAGCGGGATACCCGAAAAGGAAAATAGGGCACTTGAAGCGGGACGGAGGGAGTATGGCGTAAATTAAGGTTTGGCTGTAGTACTGAGTTATGCTTTGAAAAAGGTTTTATGCAATATGAATAGTAAGCGATAAAACAGTAAATTGCACAACAATTTTTAAAGTGGTTCAGATACGCAAGATCCTACGTCCACTCTCCTGAACACAGGCAGGAGGTCTTGTCTTTATTATACTGAGCAAGTTCTCAGTAATCTGTACACCAGACAGATTCACTACTTATAGTTATAGCAACTTTACAATTGTTCAAACACAAGGTTTGATTTTCTCTAACTAGAATGTGTTCTTACAATAAGAACAGTTCAATGAGTTGAACTCCTTCGGTTTTTCTAAGCTTAAGATCTTACAATGATTGCTTAGAATAAAGAAAGGGAACAATGAATCTCTAGAGTAAAGAACTAAGAATTATCTCTCTAAGTAGGAGTTCTTTGCTGGGTAGACTGTTTGATTGCTAGAGCTTTTGAGTGCTTGAATGCTTTGGTTCCCGGTGTCTTCTTTGCATGAAAATTGTTTTCTATTTATAGTCTCGATTCATGAATAGATCTGTTGGAGGGAGTCTAGACACGTATCAAAAACGCCAAGGAAAACGGTCATCTCGAATTTGAATATCACTGTAGAGATTCTCTCTTTTTCAATCTAGGGATTAGCTTTCTGTCAGTGCAAGTACAGTGCTGGCAACTCCTCATTGGTCGAGGTTAGGGAGTTGGTGAGGCTTGTTCAAACTCCAACGCAGATGCTGAGTTGACTTCCTGTATCCTCGGACGCCTTTAGTGAGTTATCTCCTACTGACATTCTTCTTAGATATTCAGCACTGGCCTCGAATTTCTTTACTGATTCAGTAGGTTCTGAGATACCCAACTGAGTCTCTAGTGTTGAGTTCATCCTGCTGACAAAAGATGTTCTAGTGTACCTATCAGCTACTGAACTCTAGCTAGCCTACTGAGTTTCTAACATGCTGAACTCAACTAAGCTATTACATTATCAAGATTCATCATTCAGCTAAGGGGTTTTGGGATTTTCAAATCTTCATATCACTGAATCTCATACCCAATAGAAAATTATTTCTAGCCTTGCAAAATCTCGAAAGGATGGTGTGGTGTCACTCACTTAGAAGTTATAAAAGAATTGGATGAAGCCAATAAAGCAATTGTTGCAAATTCGAGAAATTAGGTTAAGTAAATTCACTATAATAACCAATGAATATGGGTGCTTTTTACTCATAATATAAATGAGCCATAAGAAGGGTATGGTTTATTGCACTCAAGATCCTCTACCCTTTTGTCTCATTCTATGTCCTGTCAATAGAATAGTGACACGTTTTTTTTTTACTTAAGATAATTCTTTTAAGTAATCCAAATTAGGGTATACAATAATTTAAAAAGTGCGTGGGTCGTCATTCTATTGGCAGGACGTGGAATGAGACATAAAAAGCGGGATAGAAGATCATCGCGGGCTCAAGAAGGTGATTGTTTTGACAAGCTACTATGACACACAAGTTAAAGAATGCAATATTAATCCAAAAATTAAGTTATTGTCACAAACAACTTTAGGTAATTATTTTATATCATCTTGAGTTTATGTAATAACATAAAATTCTGGATATTTTGTATAAATGCATAAATCATATTTGAAATTTAAAATGTAACACGTTTTATTATTATATGAAGGTTAATTTCTCGATAAAGTAATGTTCGGTAAGATAATAACCCCACTTAGATAATAATCTATTTACATCCCTACTTGGACCAGTGTATTAAAATAATAATTTCGCTAAATGCAATAAATAATAAAAAAAATCCTTAAAGGCCCAATAAACATATGAAGTAATAGTTGTTGATTTCTGAAATAAATATAGACCATTACAGTACTATAATAGTTATTTCTTATGAAAATTTGCATGTGTAGTTCATTGCTTTATCTTCCCACCTAAACCAAAATTAATTGTATCCTTAACTTTATATGGAGCATAAACAACTTCTGGAATGTTTGCTCCTGTTGTAAAAAGTAATTATTTAAGGTGGCCATTGGAATATCTATTTTGATGACGCAATTGCAACAATTATACTTAGTTTTTACAAAATTAAATCTCATGAAATTATTTTTTTCCAAATTAAATTTTGACTTGATTTTTTTTTTTACTTGTAGGATACTTTTAATACAAGTAAATAAAAAAAATTATGTACATGAACTTTAATTTGTTCTTTTATAAAAATATTGAGTTGTTTTAAAGTGGGTTAATTTCACTTGTTTTATAACTAGTGCATATATAATGTACATTCTTTTAACATGTTATGCTAAAACTTTTTTTTTAATGTGCATGAACTATGCTATTAAAAAATTAAGTATATATATATATATAACTTATTTTATATCAAAAAGTTCTCTCTGAGTAATAAATATTTATATATTCATTTATTTATTTATCGGCAATTAAAGAACTTCGTCTTCAAAGAGGTTTAACTGAATACTACAATGTAGAGTTTGTTCTTATTTATTACTGCTCTCCAATGGGAGCCATGATTCGTCCTCAACTTAAAGTATACTTAGAACAGTTAAACCTCTCTAAATTAATATTGTTGGGACTGTGAGATTTTATTATTTTAGAGATATAGTAATTTATCTATTAATTTAGAGAGAGTTTTCGAACTTCAATGAAATTAAATTTTAATTAGATGAATATTAAAAATTATAAGTTTATTTATATATCATATTTAATGTCATTTTACTATTTACTATCTAGAACAATGAATTATACTCCCTTCGTCCCGTCCGACATAGCTTCATAGGTTTGGGCACGGTTATTAAGAATAGTGGGTAGTTGTGTGTAAAGTGGTATAAAGTAGTGGGACCCATTAGAATTTATTAGAGTATTATTTTAGTTAATGGCCAAGTCAAGTGGGACAATGAAAAAGAAGAAAGAAGCCAAGTCGGGTGGGACGGAGGGAGTATTAATTTGTTGAGAAATGATGAATTTATTCATTTAAAAAATAAGTACAATGATATAGTCACATTCATTCACAATGAACACTATAGAAGACTAAAGATAATACAATTCATTTGGAACCAGTTACGCGCAAGGAAGCACTTATTGCGTTTATGATTCTTCACAATTTTATGTTGTTGTTCGAGAAAACAACACCGGAATATTTTGATGCAAGTAGAAAAATTAGAGATGAGATTCAATTAGATTTAAGTTTAAGAAAAAACATGCAACACTAGAATCATACTCCCTCCGTTCCAATTATCTTGTCCACTTTGATTGTGGTGCGGTTTTTAAAAAATATTGTTAGTTATGTGTAGAGTGGTGTAAAATTGTGGGTCCCACAATAAAGTTGTGTGTAATGGTTTACAAAAGTTGTTATCTTATTATTTTATCGAATTTGATGATTTTTTGCACTGGCCCGGATCGAGATCGGAGAAAAATACTTATCTTAGAAAGTTTATTAACTTACCAAATACAAACTATAGAGGTTCAATTGTAGTAATCATTTATAAGCTCAAAATTCAATGGTGCCACCCTCTATCCTAGCATCTCCTATATATCTATACCACTAATCTATAACTTCGTTAATTTGCAGTAGTGAATGTACTCCAATTAGAGCATATTTCTATTGAGACGGACTATTCAATGTGCAATGGTTGTATAGCCAGAGACATAGGCCGACTGCTAGAAAAGGCGTATCCCATACATAATACACTAGCAATTCCGGTTTAGTGGTCTGCAAAAATATGAACATGGGAAGCGCAGGTGAAGAGAAGGCCAAATCCCACTTCTCACACCTTATAAACTGGGGAATTTTCAGCTTCCTATTTCCTAATAGGTAAGTAGTATTCCATTCATCATCTCGCCAATGCATATATTTTAAGCTAGTGCTTTGACTGAGTAGATTCCATCTTTCTTTAGGTACACAAATTTATTCATACATTTATAATAATTTAGCGACTGTTTATGCAATTAACCTCCAACCTCTTACCAATGTCGGAATTCGCTCCCTATTTATGTCAAACGTAATTTGGCAACTAAGTCAACTGTCCCAACCAGCAATGAATGAAGTGGAATCTAAAAAAGTCAAGTCAACACTGGTTGGTCAATTTCAACAAAATGCCCAACTTGCAGCATTTTGTTGTTTTCCTGAATAGATGGTCTGTTTTAATGTCTGGAACAAGCCGGGATTAAATACGACGCCGTCCTCATCCCCCAATCACTGCTTCGATACTCCGACACGCTGACATTAGAGCCAGTCAACGATACTGTGGAGTAAGACTAAATTCAATTCAATTCCAACAAATGAAAATCTCAGATTCCGATTATAATGTAATTGAAAGTTTGAGGCCTAATATAATCAAATTAAAGTTTATTTTAGTAGTAAAATCCTACTTTTCTGTTTATATATACATATATATATTACTATAGTTTATCTTGATGTAGACAAACAAAGAGAAAATGTACAATTTTCCCAAATATTGATACATGCATATGAAAAAAAAAAAAAATCAACGATAAAACAAGACACGGTAAGAAAATATAATGAACCAGCACAGAAAACTAATTATCCAGGTATGTCTAACGGTTGAGTATATTTACTCCTCCCCCAACTACCGCTTTCCTCCGCCTATTAAACCTCCGCGCCACCACCCTCTCACACGCTCATCTAGAGAGAGAAAGATGGCTAACAGTTTCTTGAAGTTTTGCAGTCTGCTTGTGGTTTTCTTGTTGCTGACTTCTAACTATGCAGGTTTTTGCCGAAGTCAAGAATATGAAAGCGCTGCAGGAGGAAGAAGAAGGGCGTTAGTGCCAGCCATGTTCATCTTTGGAGATTCTTTGATCGACAATGGCAACAACAACAATCTAGCTTCTTTAGCTAAGGCAAACTACTTCCCTTATGGAATCGATTTCAACGGCGGCCCTACTGGAAGATTCTCCAACGGCTACACCATGGTTGACACCATTGGTACGTACAAACTTCTTCAACTTCTCATCAACCTCCCTCCCTCCTTATTGCTTATATGATTATGGATTGCACATGCAGCTGAATTGCTTGGACTCCCGTTAATCCCTCCTCACTCCGAAGCTTCTGGAAATCAAACGAGATTTGGAGTCAATTATGCTTCTGCTGCTGCTGGAATCCTAGACATAACCGGCAGAAATTTTGTGAGTTTTTTCTAAAAATATAAATTATTTTCTTTGTTTCTGCACAGTTTTATTGAATGGAAAAAATGAAGTGGGAGTGTTTGATGTGAAGGTGGGTCGAATCCCATTCAACCAGCAGATCAAGAACTTCGAGAGCACTCTAGATCAAATCACGGGTCCTCTTGGTGCACCGGCTATGGCGCAGGATCTAGCCAAGTGTATTTTCTTCATAGGAATGGGAAGCAACGACTACCTCAATAACTATCTCATGCCTAACTACGATACCAAGAATCAGTACAATGGCCAGCAGTATGCAGATTACTTGGTCCATCAGTATTCCGACCAGCTCACTGTAAGAAAATTTACTAATTGATTTTGGGTTTCTTGAAATTGCCTTGATGAGGATGTGTTGCAGAGATTGTACAATCTTGGAGCGAGGAAGCTTGTGATTGCTGGGCTAGGCCTAATGGGGTGCATTCCGAGCATTCTTGCAAAGAGCAATAATGGAGTGTGCTCTGATGAGGTGAACCAGCTTATTGCCCCGTTTAATGCTAACACCAAGACTATGATGAACAACCTTACCACAAATCTTCCGGGGATCAGATTTTCTTACATTGACATTCACAGCATGTTTCAGGATCTCTTGCTCAATGCCAGATCATATGGTGTGTAATCTTTCTTTGCTCGGAGATTTGTTTTTATATGCAATGGTGAAACGAGTTTTTTTAAGTTTTGTGATGGTTTGTGTGTAGGTTTCAGAGTGGTGAACCGCGGCTGCTGTGGTATTGGGAGGAACAGGGGGCAGATCACGTGCCTCCCGTTCCAGATCCCGTGTCCCAATAGGAACCGGTACATCTTCTGGGACGCGTTTCACCCGACGGAAGCTGTGAATGTGTTGTTTGGAAGGAAGGCTTTCACAGGGGATACTGAGGTTGTTTACCCCATCAACATAGAGCAACTTGCTAATCTTTGATTGTTGGAAAATGTATTGCGTTTCCTTTGTGATACCTGCTAATTGGTGAGTTCTGAGAGAGCAGAGTAGTAGGAGAACTCAACCAAGAATTTTGTGAATTGATAATGATCATTAAGCAGCTTTATAAAAAGTGTGAATTCAGAAAATGAGTCCTTAGTAGTGAAAAAGCAAGTTTAGAGCTTAAAGTTAACTAAAGAATTCCATTATTAACTGAAAAGAAACATTAAACAAGTGAAGTTTATTACTCTGTAAGAAATGCTACTGAATTTTTGACGAGGAAGGCAGAAAC
Organism: Lavandula angustifolia; assembly: GCA_028984105.1. Classification (NCBI taxonomy): domain Eukaryota; kingdom Viridiplantae; phylum Streptophyta; class Magnoliopsida; order Lamiales; family Lamiaceae; genus Lavandula; species Lavandula angustifolia. The sequence goes on along the minus strand of CM054823.1, from coordinate 5,200,174 downwards.
AACATCACTCATGAAACTGAATCCTGAAATCTGAATTTACATTATTGGTTTGAATCGTTACCGACATCCAAAAAGCTAAGTCAAATTGCAGCAGTTCTATAATTCTGATGAGTACGTACTCGTTATCAATCATACAAGAAGCAGCACTTTTTATTTTCCATGATTTGCAGAGTTCTTACTCAAGAATGTATAAAGGTTTCAACGGACTTTACGTGCTTTCTCCTCCTGACCCAATCCGAGTGATTTTTGGGCATCTACTATACCGTCAGGGTCTGCTCAAGCAAACGACACATGAGAAAAACAAGCATAATAATATAGAAAGTTATGGTAAGAAAAGATTCAGTTTGGGAATTTGCAACTAGCAGCCATTTACATTGATTCAGTTAAAATAGAAGAAGATTCCACCCACTATTTCAGGCAGCAAGGAATGCAATAGCAATATAACAAGCTTGGTTGTCTAGTGCCACCAAGTTATGAGAAAATAGGCGATACAGCAACGAAGAGGGTTCAAACTTACCAAAGAACTGTGTGAAGATCCTTGTGAAGAAGGTTAAATTGCGTGACATATTGTACGCCATTGCTGGAGGAAGGGGCTTGACAACTGTATCAATGCTGAAGACTTGTTGAAGAAACTGCATAAACAAGAGAGCTTCAAAATGGAAGTAGATAGAAATAATAGGTATCTGTTTGTCTGTTCCAACCACTACTTCCAGAAACAGATGCTAATGATTGATATCAGTAGACAGAAATCATATAAATAACTGCTGCTCACAGCCGAGAAAAACTAAAACAAACTAGCTGCACTAAGAAACTAAGCGTGCAATACAATAGGTTTTCACTATTTTAGAGACAAATAATATTTCTTAGCGTAATCACAATCCAAGAACGTAAAAAGATACATTCTACAGTCACGGGTTAAGACTTAAAGCCTCAATCTCCAAGCCAAAAGACATTGACCCCTTTTAGAACCACAAAGTTGGGATCAATTATCAATACATAGCATTACATAATCAATTGTTCATCAATCCAAAATACTAACACAAATAAGACCAATCAATCGATCATCAACAATGAGATTCTTAAAAATTTATTGAAAACTAGGTAATAATTTTAGATTTTATCAAGCATAGGCGAAACGTTTAAGAAGCATATATTACAGCTTCAGTTAAGACTTGGCCTCAAGACTCAATCCCCAATGCCAACGGCATTGGCCCATTTCAGAACATTAGAAATGTGATCAAGAAATAGCATTACCGAATCTATATGAGCTTCCACAAGTCCAAAAATCGATACAAAAGGACTAATCCTCAATCAAGGCATTTTCACAATCTCAAGCCCAATTTCGAGGAGTCTTGAATACAAGCAAGTTAGCAACTCTTGACTAGAGGAAGAAGTGAAGAAAGATGGGATACCAAGGATAGACAAAAGACCTTACAAAAAAAAGGCTAATCCAAGAAACAGAAGCAGCACCAAGTAGTACCTCACGCATCAAAGATTGTATCTTTCTCTCTTTAGACCATAACTAATCATTCTCAATAATGACAACCACAATTTACAGCAGCTTTCGATTACAACGATACCAGTAGTAGTACTCAACTCAAAACCCCAGAATTCACCACAAAACAACACAGAATATAAATAATCACAAAGACTAACTAAAAAACGAGATAATTGGATAAGCCGCTATTTTTTTTGAAATTCACCTGGAAATTCCGCTGGAAGCTGTAGCGCAATTCGGGGTCGATTTCAGAGAGAGAGTCCTCTCCGACAGCGTCAATTTTAGAGCTAAAATTCTTCTTTCCAGGAACGTGCATTGTGGGTGTTGAACCTGGCTGTGACGTCACCTTCATCTTCGCATCCTTGAACTTCTCGTCCTCTTCTGAACCGGCCCTCCATGGCGCTGACGCCAGCAGCTCTTTCTTCGTTTTCAACATTATCCGAATTGATTTGCCCTTCTCTTCTTTTGCGTTGTGCGGGCGAGAACTGGAAACAGATAAAACGAAAAAAAATAAGTAGAAATAGAATCATGGGCGTGACGCCCTACGACGACGTATTTGCTTCCTCTCAGAAATTTTGCAAATCTACCCTTGAAGTCTCAAACATTTTCAGAAACCACACAGATATTTCAAGAAATTTTGCTTCCTCACCATCCCAATTGAATTCAATCCATGAACTTATAGTCATAAAACAATAATTGTTTGGATTTATTGATGCATATCGGATGTCTTCACTTGTTGTTGCATATTGAAATTCACTAATGCACTGTTATTTCTGAACATCACACAATGATACGATAAGAGATGAGTCATGACAATGAATTACTTTGTTTTCAAGTCCTATAGCTATGAATACATTACTCATGGTGTTGATGAAAAGCAGTGCATTGAAGTTATCATATAAACAATGATTGGAAGTTAAATAAATAATAAAAGCTACAAAAATAATCACGACAACTAAAATAATATACAAAATAGAGTTTGACTTCATTCAGAAAATATTTTTGCCATTAGACTTAATTTTAATGACTCTTCTACTGGAGTTAATGCCGCTTTCACCGTCAGTGCATTAAACGCAATTGTTTTCATGCATTTCATGTTGACGTGTCTGAATCTCTAGTTGGCATATCTCATTCTCCTTCTTTCGTATCTCAAGCTCCTTCTCACAATGGATCCTCAATGCATGAAGTTCAGTGGTAAAATTATATAGGACAACAAAAGATTGTGGTGCTATTCATTTTCCTTTCTTTTTCACAATAACTTTAGTCTTTTGTCTCCTCATAGGACGACGGAATGTTGAACTATCACTTTTAGGAGTTTACGGAGTGAAGTTTGTTGGAGTATCATCATCTTCATTAACTCTTGTTCTTTTTGGACTATCACGACTTTCTTTAATAGTATCTTCACTTTGTTGATGTCTACGTATATAACAATTTATCTGTAATTTTAAGTCACATTAAGAGGAAGTAAATACAAGTTTCTTAATTTCGTATTAAAAAGAAATAAGACGTATTATCAAGACGAAGTGAATATATGAAATTTATACTGAAATCTCCACACCAAAAAAGAAGGCAATATTGCCGCAAGGGAAGGAATATATGAAATTTGTACGAAAATCTAATTATGAAACGTAGGTACAAATGTTAATACATGGACATAAAAAGAAAAAATACTATATAAAAATTATTAAAATTCACAAGATCTATCTATACCCGCATCATATTTCAGAAAAAAAGAAAATTGTAAATGGCACTCTCTCTCTCTCTCTCTTGATTATTCAAAGAAATGGAAGCAATTTCTAGGGACAAAATGGCCTTCCAGAACCAGTCCTATGGCTCGGTATGGTGAAATGTCTAATCCTCCCTTCTTGTTCGACCATATAACCCTCACACAGCAACGTCTTGGAAAACTTATCCTCCACAACCCGATCCACATCGTGCACAAACACATCAGTCTCCCCACTCTCTCTGTTCCTCGCCATCAACCCGGCCGTGTAGATGGCGCTCATCCTACCCGGCGCCCCGTCAAAGTACCCGGTCGGAGCGTCCACCATGATCAGGTCCCACTCCACCGAGTAAACCTCCCTCGGCAATTCCGTCAGCGCAAGCCGGCACTTTGAGAATCGTGGATCGGTCACAGTTTTACACTCTTCGTTCGAGCTGATCTCGAGCAGTTCGTCGGCTTGGGTTACTTTGGTGTCATAGAGGACATGGTAGGCCTCGAGAGATGGGATTTGGGACTGGATCTGGTCGATCCACTCCTTGTCTTCTTCGAGGAAGACGGTGCGGCCGCCGTGGTTGAGAGCCGTCCACATCAGGCTGTCGTGGCCCAATCCGAAGACGAGGAAGTTGCAGGGGGATTTTGATTCGAGGACTTTGAGGGAGACGGAGATTTCCTTGAAGGTTTGTTGCGGGGTGATGTTTAGGGTTGTGTAGTGGAGTAATGTGTGGGCTAAGGAAGGTGAGATTTTGGTGCATGCTGGTGGGGATATGCAGTTTGTGGGATTCTCCACTTTTTGTTGAAGCTCCGATGAGTTCACCACCAGGGACGGCGGAGATGGAAGGGGGGTTTGTTGGGAGAAAGAGAAGCTTGATCGGAGGATTAAGAAGAGGAAGAGGAGGAGGAAGAAACAGAGCAAGATTGTCTTGAGATTGAAGGGGTATTGTGGTTTGCCTCTCATGTTGGGAGAATGTTGAGGGAACATGGAAGAAGAGAGGGAAGATTTGAAGATGAGAAGAAAGCTTTGATTTTCTGTTTGTTGGTGTTTATTTTTATTTTATTTTTATATTTTCTTCACTTAGAAATCAAGCTAGTTGAACGTTGATGGGGACAAGAAATTTGTGATCATTTGTTGTTTTTTGTTTTATAATAAGTAGGTAGGATATTAGGTGATGTTGCGGTTGTTACGTCCAATCAAAATAGTGAGGTTGAAGGTTCTCCAATTAACAAAAAACTAATCTTGTTTCCAGATGTGAAGCTACTAAGATGGTGGAACCGTATACCTAACTACTTCTCAGTCCCACTATAAGCGGTTCAGAACTTTTGGGCACGATTATTAAAAAAGTAAATAATAAAGTATTAATGAGGAGTAGATGATAAAGTATGAGAGAAATAAATGAAATGATGAGAGAATAGATAATAAAATTTTAGAGATAAAATGATTAATATAACGAAAGTAGATGATAAAAAATGAGAGAGAAATGATAAAGTATAAGAGATTAATGATAAAGTAGAAAATAAAATAGTAATATTTGCCAAATTGAATCCGAGCCACTTCTCGTGGACGTTTTAACTGAGAAAGTGAACTATTAATAGCGAGACGGAGAGAGTAGTACATATCATTTATACAAGGAAGATCGTGCTCTATCCCTATGGATGACACGACTTTTAAGGTGCTAAGTTTATAGCCAAATGTTATTGGTTTAGATTCTAGGAAACCATTTTGTGTGAGTTTACCATGTGCGCATTAAAAGTAGGAACTGCGGGGTTCCTCAATATATCGATCACGACCAAATCATGCTGAATCGAATCAATTTTTTGATTGATTTTAAACTTTTAAGATATGTAACATTCAATTTTCGATTGGGCTCGGTTCAATTCAATTTATGATTTTGGCCGAACTGGACTTTAAACCGATTGTAAAAATTATCAGCGTGAAACATGAAAAACCAAATGTCTTTTACAAAAAAAAAATAAGTAGAAAAAAAATATAAATATATACTCCGTTTGTCCTGTTTGAAACGATTTACTTTTTTCTGGCACGAGAATTAAGAAAATAGATAAAGTATGAGAGAAGATTTAAATGATAAAGTAAGAAAGAGAAGATTAGTTAGATAGTGAAAGAGTAGTAATTTTTTTTAAAAAGTTATTTATTTTTAAAAAATGAATTATTTCAAATGAGATATCGCGAAAATGAAAAAGCTTTTAACTGGATGGAAGGAGTACATTTTAACCAAACCCATAGGTTTAAAGATAACCCACCCACCCAACCCACCCCAAAAAAAAAAAAAAAAAAGACAGTATTGTCCGATTTTAACCAAAAACCAAACCAATTCTTATAGTTCAATTTTCAATTCTCCATTTGGAGGAACTGAACAACCGATTAACCAGTCTGCTGATTCGGTTTTCCAGGTGAACTAGCTAATGTACAACCCTAGTTGGATTCGACGATTCCGCAATGCTATTTACTATTCCTTCAGTCCCATTGAGTTTTTCTCAAACCATTGTCTTTTAATGTGAGATAAAAATGAATGAAAAGAATGGAGTAATATAATTTCATTTTAAATGTCATATTACAAAAATAAAACAGAAATACATACCAAAAAAAAATAATTGTTGTCATAAAATTCATGACAGAAATAATAACATAAAATGGTATGAGCTTACAGTGAAATCAAGTATCACATACATAGCATTCCACCATGAAAACTGGAAGAGGAAAATTTTGTAGTGGAAGTAGCCAATACACAAGACTCCAGCAGCATCAAACACAATTGCCGCTAAGCATACATTTATACACAATAATGTCTTTTTCCAATCCTCGAGAGCTACTATAGCAATCAACTGCTCAACCACCCAACAAGAATTTGCAAGAATCGACAGTAAAAAATTCAATCTACCCTAGTACCTAGAACCAGATGGAGGAGCAGGTGGCAAACGGGTCGGCGTGCGCCGGCCGCCAGGGTTTGATCCATAGGCATCACCATTTTGAGAAGGATCACTGTTCCGGCGATTGTGTCCATTTGATCTAGAATCCCCATATGAGTTGGTCGGACCGTTGGCAGCAGCATCAAATGCAGACCTCCAGTCGTCACCGGATGATTGACCAGGAGTGGTTGGACTTTCTACTCAAAATAAGGAGAAAAGTTTAGTTTCCAGGTGGGAAGCTGTGGACAAAGCCATGTTCTAAACATTTCATGTGAAAAGAGAGGAAATAGAGATAAACAAATCAAGGCAGAAAGGGAGCAGTTTAGTAATTGAAATAGGCGGTGTTGATACTTTCCAAGAATTGAAGGATTTGAGAGATGACTTAGAAAGTTCTCAGTATATTAGTGGTAATGGGTCTTCTTTTCTTTAAGCAAATTACCTGATCCAACACCAGCTGAGTAGCTGGATGCAGCAGTTGCCCGATTGTCATGAATACTCAGTTGTCTGGTAAGTTTGGATAGGATAGAGGATTGTTTCTGGATACGTTCTCTTCTCCGCTTGACATTCTGGTCCTCTTGGAGCAGCTCTTCTATCTTTGCCATGCTTTGAGCACTATCATTCCGAATTAGACAAGCCATGTTATGAACAGCAAGGAAAAAGCAATGAACCATGATATGATAAATGCGACTAACCTGATAGAACTGTATAGCTTATTAAGCATATCTTCTTTCGCCTTCTCAACTTGGTGATAAACAATTGCCTGTAATCAAATACATTGTAAATGCAAAGGTAGTTTCTCTTCACTACCCTAAAAATTGGAAATCTATTACTATTATATAGTTTCAACCTTTGGGACGTTGGCTGCAACACTGTTGAGAACAGCTTCAACATACCCACGCACTTCCTGAGCCATCCACCGAAGTTCTTCTTCTGGATCCACAGGTCGTCTGGTCATCGTATCCTAGAAAATACAAAGAAGTAAGCACATGTACGCAAATCCTAATTTATATAGAACAAACTAAAAAGAACATAAACATTGGACAAATTTGGCAAGGGGTTCAGGAATTTACAAGAGAACCATCAGAGAGACTTTGGCGCATTGTAGGGCCAGATTCACTCTTCACTTGACCCCCTTTAGAACTGATAACATTTTTTAATTTATTCAGCCATTCTGTCTTGTCTGCAGCACTCTCAGCCTTCAAAACAACAGCGCTGTGGGCTGCAGGTATACGGGAACTTCTATTCAATATGGTCTATAAGTTAAAAGGGTTACTGGTTTTAGAAAGAGAAGGCAGAAAATATTTACGGTACCTTTCAGGACAGTCTTATAAGGAACCCTACTTGTGATCTTGAATACTAGACTGGGTGCTTTTCCTGCATCTGGACCATTTGCCTTTTTATCTTTAGAACTCTTTGTATCTTTAGAACTCTTTGTAGGAGCTGCTTCTTCATCTTCTGAAACTTCTTCCAGATTACATTCCTGACAAATGCAATACAAAAATCACAAGATTGGTTAAATCTTGAAGGCAATTTCTGTAGATACATCAAATCATATCTCAGAACCTAAAGATGTTATGGATTCCTCCTCTCAAACATTAAAGGAACAGTAAAAAAAATTCACACTTATTTAGGGAAACTTAAAAACCTCAGTTTTTTCTTACTATTCATATTTATGCATGAAAGATGTTGTCTGCTACATATTTGTTATGTTAATGTCTAATGTACTAATAAAATTCTCATCAGGCTATTTTAGCTTGAAACCAGTTTCCTGATTTTTTGCTCATCTCTATGAATCTTCTCCATTCCAATGTAATAACTCAAACGCTGCTACTCATATCTAAATTCAGTCTCGTCCTCCCTTCTGAATAATTTTCTTCATAAAGCTCAAACAGGACTCCATTAGTGCAAACCGAATGCATAATATATAATGGTTTCTCCAGGATAAATCGATCTGCTAATCTCACCAATATTCTTTCTAATAATTTGAAGAGGAAATATAAAGATGTCAGCTTCTTATATGTGACATAAAATCGCATTTCAGGACTAGAAGCTTAATAAAATGGGTATTAGAGGCCCAAGAGATACCTCCAATGTAATGACACCACGAAAATGGCGCTCTTCTTGCTTCTTCGTGTATCCAAGCTGCAGAGAGATATTTCATAGGCAAAATAATCAACAAGAATGAGATCTATTTAAGGGCAAAGAAAACAACAAATAGCAGATAAGAATTCACTGATTTTGGCATCAAATGCAAAAGATTCTTAGTTAAAAGTTTTCTGAAACTACCGTTATTCTAACTCTTTAGTGAACTATTAGAAAAAGTCTTAAATCTGCATAGATATGTACAATTAGTACAACAAGAAAAATAAGCAGTTGAATTTGATTATCAATATTCCAATGTGCAAGTACTGTGAACAGCAAACGAAATTATTCAGAGACGAAGAGCTACAGAAATAGAGTTGAACCAGAATGATTGTCAAATAGCCAAGAAGAAGAGTAGGTTTGAAGGTTAAGGAGCTCACTTTTCCTGTTTTATCATTTAAGACGAACCATCTTCGACTCCATCCATTAGTTTTAGTACTTTTCTTCAGCAAAAAACCTGCAGGTTGAAGGTTAATACTCCACAAAAAATCTGAATATACAAATAAATATAGATAAGCTGTAAGAAGATTCTTTGAAGCATCTATCCAGCATCACACTGTTTAGCATTTCTAGCCAAGTTTAGATTGTCAAATTGTTCAAAGAAACCACATGCATTGTGCATACAAAATAAGAGAATGGAAGACATCTTCTGTATGAACTCTCGTAGAATGCATAAACAAGAAATAAACGTCTGCTATTCTATTTCTTTTTCTTTTACCCAATGCTAAAGCTCCAACTATTTTGCGAGTACACACACAGGTTCATCAACTGCACTTAAAAAGAGACCACTTTTCTCCCATAAAAGAGGCGAACAAAAAAAGAAATATCAGGGACAACCATGATTTAAAAATTTTTATAAAAAAAAAAAAAAAAAAAAAAAAAAAGCTTCCATAGCAAGCCAAAGATAGTAGTCTCAACTAGTGAGTGCTTGAAAGACAAACTCAGACTGCATTTCTGAATTCCTTACGACCAGGCTCACCAAGATAAAAAAGAATATCAAAGGGACAATGGATCCTAATTGCTTTTACCAATTCATATGCCAAGAGATAAAATTGAATACATGCCAGCAGAATTACAGCATCTATTGCCTATTAGTCAATAACCTGCTGTTATTTCCCCTTCTGGTCCCGCAGTTTTTAGCCCAGAACCTTCTTGGACGTCTTTATCTTTTTCTTGCTGACTAGATTTGCTGTCCTTCATCGGTTTCCCCCCAGTTTGTGGACTAGTTGCCTGAAAGGGGGAAAAGAAACGTAAGAGGAGCGCATAGCTTCAACCATTTTCCATCACTCATTGACATAAAAGAAGACAATTTACAGCTTTAAAAGATGTCTACCCTATTTAATATGGATTGCTCTGCGTCAGAAGCCTTTTTTGAAGATCGACCTTTCAACTCCTCTTCACGTCGTTGTCTATCCATCCTGGAATAATCATCAAAGATAGTAAGTGTCGAAGAACAAATATTGCAATATTCAAACTTCAAAACTAAACCAGTTTCAATGCTCACCGCCTCTGCACCAAACGTATGAAATGTTGGGGTGGAACAAATGCACGTTCCATGTCAACAAGTGCAACTACCATGTTTTTAGCTTCAACCTTGAATCCTTCCAAAGCAGTTGTGGCGATTGCTATAACCTAAATAAGTTTCATGAAAGAATGCTTCATGAAGGTCCACCCAAAAAGCGAAAACATAACGTGTTCAGGACAGAAAAAGCAACATCATGTCCACCACCTCTCGCTTAAAAGGAGGATATCTTCCGAGGCCTGGTGTAGCATTGGCAGCAGCCGAGACAATTTCAACAAGCACCCGGTGTACCTGTAAGGGAACAAAACTGTGCAATGGGGAACAAGTGCAAGCATAATGTACATAAATGGGCAGAAGAACCAAATTGGTTTACCTCATCAACACATAGGCGTGAAGGTTCTTTTGCTAGCTCTAAAACAATTTTAATTAACGACCTCAACCCTTTCTCAGGAGAGATAAGATATGGTTGATACCCATCTGCTTCGAGCACAATCTGGTATATATTTTTTAAGCATCAATACAAACTCAAAAACCATCAAATTTACATACTACGGATGCCATGAACTAATGGAAACACATACTCTTTTAACGTTATTAATGTCAAAATGCCTATCCAGAGGAAGTTGTTTAATCCTGTTGGGGAAATTGCCTTCAAAACTGGCAACCACTTTCCAGCCAAAACCCTGGACATATAAGGAAATCCAGATCCTCAACATTATGCAATATGGAGCTCAAACAAGAATATACAACTCCAACATTAAGATGAATATTGATAAGAGATGATCAGAGATGGATAGACTAACAAAGAGTTACAGAGGACCTCATTCCATCTCAGACCAACATTTTAACTATATATATTTTCACATTGTCCTTTCTCTGAGTTCAGAGCATCACCTCTCCTGTTGTGATATGCTGGAGGAACTTGTCCTCAAATTCACGGCAGAGTTCCAGAGCTAAAGCTCTTGTACCCTCAGAACTATGGACCATCTGTTCACCAAGCCTGAAAAGTTCATCCTGCACTACTTGGGACTTTCCCTGGAGCCTGCAGTAGTAGTACAATCAAAATCAGTAATTAAGATATGTGTAAGTACTGCAGCATACTGAAAAAAGAAAGAAGAGGATGACAAGCATTTAACAAGAAAAAGAACTCAAGAACTTAACAAGGGGCACATGAAGGTTTTATAAATCTTAATCAGAACTTGAGGTGTTTTCCCATAGCACTACAAGGCGTAAAACCCGAGGCAAATTGCGTAAGGCTCCACATAAGAGCAATCCAGCTACCAACATAACAATTACCCAAACACAATACAATTTTTTTGCTTAAATAACAACATGAACAAACATAACATATTGTCATATGAATGTACAACATTTGCATTCTATCTTCACTGTTGACGGGGATGACAGGAGACAGAGAAGAAGCTTCTACTATGAAAGCCTCAAAGGATTTCTAAAACCATTGAGCACACTGAGCTTATAGAATGTTGAACAGCATGGAACTTGGTCAGAAGGCAAAACATGAAGAATAAAAACTAGCATAACACTTCAGTTTTAATAAAGCATAATATCATACTTGACTTTTTGTTTACACTTTTGATTAATTTGCACAAGCAAGTATTGCCCACAGTCATGAACAGAAATGCTAAACACATCATACGTTCTAATGGAGGAGGAAACAAACAGAATCCTTTCAGCAATGCTAAATTATAGAAATGCAACCAGAGCAGCTGATTAGTAAACCAGAGTATCTGTAAACAGCTAAAATAGGCCAAATCTAAAAGATAGGTCATAAATGAACATAATACTTACTAAACATGTGGTGCACAGAAAGAATCAATCTCTGTGACAGATATGAAACTAGAATAGAATCAGCCTGAAGAGACAAAATACCCTGAAAGGAGATTCGGCAGCCTAATTTTCATGCGATTTCGGATCTGTTGAGCAAGGGTCTCCACCAATGCTAACCGCCCGAGCTTGCTTTGAGGGGCTCCAGTCAGTATAGATTTTAAACTTTCACTCTCTGCTCGCCATGCATTTTCTAAAGAATTATCAGCTCCAACACTCCCTGATTGAGTCGATGCCAAAGAGACTGATTGACCAATTAAAGCAACCCATGGGATGTCAGATGTACTTCTAGGTCCTTGATTTAACAAAAGAGCCTGCACAGCAGCAAGAACTTTTGGTTCTGATGATGCTTGATCTACCTTGCTAATCACTCCAACAGTTCTTGTACCTTATTAAGAAGTAAATTGAGTTAATCAGGTACATACTTTTCTTCTTAATTTAATTAATCGAGATAAAATGGATATAGCAAACCAACATTCTCCATCTAGTTCCTTTGCAATTCTAATAGCTTTGGCCGATGCAACTTCTGGAGCCTGGGAAGCAGGTATCACAACTAGCAATATCGCATCACTGCGTTCAGCATATAGACTCTGAAATGAAGACAAAGGCTATCAGACAATGGAAGTCAGAATATTTTGGCCCTAGGGCATGATTGACAATCATTATTAACAGTACAGTCAGGACCAAAATGGCAAGGTTTAGCAAGATATAAATAGAGATAAATAGAGAAAACCATATTTGCATTGGAAGGTTTGGTGCTTTGATGATCCCTACTTTACATCATCAATACATCAATTACTTAAAAACAGTCAACTGCAGTCCATCTTCATCTCATAGCATCTTGTCTATATTTCGGAATAAATCCAAGCATTTAACTCGAATAAACTAGTTGACAGTAGCTTTGAGCAAGAGTCACGATTAAACAGACTGGTCACCATCCAAGGCATTTAGCTTGATGTAATACAATTGAAACTAGTACTCACCAATGAATCATCAACATTTCCCTTATCTACTCCAGGCAAATCAATCAATTTCAAAGGTGGAGCTGCAAAAACATGAAGAAATATTAGATAACCTAATAAATTGCAAATACCAACTGTTATGAGAACATATCTAGATGCACTTTCAGAAAAGCACATAGAAGATAAAAATGAGTGAGGAAGCTCAATGACCTTGACATAATGCCAAGTTGATCATCTAGCCAACCAGTGCAACATCACTTTTTGTAACTACCCGTAAAACCTAAACTCAGATTCGTCTTAGGATAAGAGTACATTTCAAAGTGTAACAGTATATGCAGCAGTGAAGATGACTTGATTAGAATTATTAGATGATACAGAATGATTTATCAGTCGATTACAACTTCATGACCTTTTTTACCTAATAAGGTTCTAGACAACTGGAACCTCAGAAGCATTAACTAATTAGCATAAATCAACTCATAAATCAGCCATACCTGTACTTGTACGGAGCTTCAAATATATTTCATCACGGCTCTTGCCAGATGCTTTACTCAACCTGTCTTGTAGTGAATGACGAAGAGCACCTATGGAGGAACATAAATTAAGAAGAATCAGATTCATGCAATCAGAATACCAAGTAAGCACGATTTTTTTCCCATCACCAAACAGGGAATGAAACCTATCTTGGTTCCTATTATCTCCTTTAGGATTCATGTTCAGTTAGAGGCCTCACTTGCAGAAACAGCTTGAGATTTACTATCAATCTGCAAGATGATTGATTTGCTGCTTAGTGAACTGTCCCTTGTTAAATCAACACATATTGGAGCACGTGTTGCACCACCTTCACCAGTTGGCTGCAAAATTAGAAGGCAGCATTCTGTAAAACCGGTTTTACACTTGAAAACAGTCGGTCAGCATCGTAACTCAACAATCAGAATATAGCACACTTACCAATGCTGGATGCCCAATTAGACTATTCAGTACTGCTGACTTGCCTGCACCCTGAAAAAACAATTACCATATGAAATAAAGTTTTTACAGAATTTACAGAGAATAGTAGAGCGGACATTTAATTCACAAAAAATGGTAAATCAAATTGAAGGAATCAAGAATAACTATAACACTGAAATTAACGCAACATGAGTGCTTACATATAGATTCTTAAATTACAAATCCATGGTGCACCAGTGACAAATATTCTAAGGCCTAGTGTACATAGAGCATCAAATTGAATTGAATTATACATAGAAGATGAATACAGGACTATATCAGAATTATTAAGCAAATCATAGCCTCATCGAGAAAATTGTTCATGTTTGGTTAAGAATTAATGTGTAAGCTTGATCTCATCAAGGAAATAGATTGAGATTTATCTAAAGACTCCTCATCTTGCCTCAGTTGTCTCATTGCAAGATTTGAATTTCCGCAAGTGGGAAAACAGAAAACTGAAAAAACTTCAATGAGCGTTGAGAAGACTGTATTTCCTCCAGTTCACTAAGATTTTGCAATAAGTCCATCGAGCTACTAATTTAGTTTTGCAGCCAGCTTGTTATCATTCGACAAAAGTAAACTACATGAGCGGGATCATTTGCCTAACCCGTTGCAGTACAAACTGGATTTTGCATCTAACAAACAAATTGCTCATGAAAGATCAAATTTGAAATCAGATAAACTGATTTTTAAGAACTGAATCAAAACCCAGGTCAGAGAATATGCTAACCCCATAGATCTAGCAAATCGAAACCGCACAATACCAACAAACCAATATAAAAGTAAATTCTTGAACACTCCGATTCAGCAAAACTCACAGTGTTTCCAAGACCAACGACATTGAGGAAAGTCGATGAACGCTTGGAGGAAGAAGTCGTCTCGTCCACATCTTCATCGGCGAGCAGCGCCGACGCCTGTCGCATCGAATCCGAGAGCTGTGCAAGTTCCTCGATAGCCTCCATGGATTTAAACCAAACTCCTCCTCCAAAAAACTCCGGCGAGAATAAATCAAACAAAGAATTTCACCAAACCACTGGATCGAAGCGCCGATCACCACAGATCCAATAGAATGGGAGGAGATCGGGCAAAATAACGATGTGTACGTATATTGTATCTATTACTCTATATGTTTATGCATAAGTTGTGTAGATTTTAGGGTTGGAGAGGATTTGGAAGTTGGAACTTTTGAAAAAATTGGGAAAGAATAGATTTTGTTTACAGAAGTGATGGTATGTTCAAATTTTTCAAGGGAACTGTTCTGTCTTCTGCGTAATAGTTAAAAAAAATCATAATTATTTTCTTTATGTTGTTATAAACTAAATAGAACGAGAGAATGAGAAATAGATATGTATTATTATGAGGATAGAGTATAAGATAGACGGCTAGGGTTTAGTATGTATATAGTAGATCTTATCTACAACACTCCCCTTAATGACCATCCCTAAACAGAAATTATTGTCTCGTTAAAATCTTGCCAGAAAAATTCAATGGGATAAAAATTGATCGAAGGAAAAAGAGTACAGCTCATCCACCTCAATATAGTCATTCTTGATCCTTGAGTCGGCGCATATTGATCTTGTGTACCAGTTTCTTGAATGTTGACGTTGGTAATGCCTTTGTAAAAGAATCCGTTAGGTTGTCACTTGAGCGAATTTGCAGGATGTTGATGCCGCTACTCTTTTGGAGATCATATGTTGCATTGTCTCTTTTATGAATCAATCTTTTGCAAATGTCTTTCAACTTTTTGTTCACATTGATTATTTTGGGAATCCAAATGTGACTAATCTTTTATTGTGCTTTTTGGATATAGATTTCACATTGATTACTTCAGGAATCTAAATGTGACATATGTTCCAACTAATGTTGGAACGTTATGTTATCATAATAACAATTTTAATGTGAGATCGTTTTTATATGTACAAAATCATTTTGATTATGGACATGAGCAACTAGGTGTTGAATCTCAATCACAAAGTAATATAATATTAAATCCTCTTTAGGAGGCATATGGAGTTGTAATAAACTCACCAGCATGATCAAGACAAATATTCTCAAGGGAATTGAACTCTTTATTATTTGAACTATTAGTTATAGCAATTGCTTCATTTCTTCTAGAAATCAAGCACTCATGAAAAATTCATTTAAAGATTCTTCAGGATCTCTATGTTGCGCGCATATAAATTTCAATTATGTAGCGCATGATAGTTGCTTGCAGATGTCCAAACTTATTATGTCAAAGCATGAAACTCTTTTAAACTTCCGGTTCATGACATGTGTTGTCTCACTTGTTTTTATGATTGTGTAATACATTCAAGGTGGTAGTGTGATAACTTTTATTTTGTTAGCTTCTGGCTAAATACAAAAGAATCAATACCTTATATAATTTCAATATGCTACCCATTGCAAATCTTTAAAACTTAGAAAGTGTCTTCTAGACTTACTAGAGTAAATGACATGTTCAATAGTTAATTTAGTATCATTTGATAGAATGATACAAGCTCTTCGGAAGCCTTTAATGATGTTCGATGCACTAGATTTTAAAATCTTGCAGTTTAAGATGCATCTACTCATATTGAGCTTTAGGGAGGACAAACAATTAATGTCTTGGCGCAATCCTGTTGGGATGCTTCGTTTCATTCTATTATTGTCTCCCTCATGCCTCTTATTGGCAGATGAGCATCGATATCAAGATTTCATTAATGTCAACTAGACATAATAATGTTTTTCATTTAGAAATAAACATGTATCACGAAAGATATGAGTTGCTCTTTAAGAGCATTTAATATTCTTCTAGAATATAAATAATGCTACTTCAGGAGGAAAATTTGAGCAATTTCCACAACACATGTAATAGTAATGTTAATATCACAGTATGATTGTTTTTCAGGAATGTAATTGTACTACTTCCAGAGCAACAATTTACTTTTATTCAAGATGAAATCAATAAATTACAAATTTTGAGATCTACCGGATCTCACAACTATTCTTGAAAAGAAATTAAGCAACAATAGGTATTGAAAATGCAATTGTCAAACATAGAGGAGCTCTTGCTACCACTCCATGCAATTAGGTAATACTTTAAATTACAACATACATTTATATATACATTGTTCTTTAGGAACATGTAATATTCATCAAGATTATTAATTGTGCTACTTCAGGAGCAACAATTAAAGTATAATTGTTGTAATATATGATTTCAAAATGACAACTTTTAGTTGTTCCAAAAACATGTAGAGTTAATTGTGCTACTTCAAAAGCAACAATTAGAGTTATGAACATATAACATTTGCCAAAATAAAGAGCTTGAATCGTTCTTCAAGAATATGTAGTATTCTTCAAGAATACAAATTGTGCTACTTGAGGACAACAATTTTAGTCTATATTAAACTAATTTAGGCGAAAGACTAATATTGTCGAGAAACTCAATTGCTCTTCAGGAGCATATAGTATTTTTTGGGAATATCAATTGTGCTATTTCGGGAGCGATAATAAAAACAATTCAAGAACCAAGATTCGTCCATCAATAAGACAAAATATATGAATTGCTCATCGAAAAAATGTAATATTCTTCAAGGATATTAAATTGTGTGCTACTTTTGGAGCAACAATTAAATAATTTCAATAAATTGAATTGCTCTTTACTTCTGGAGTAACAAGTTAAGTTGAAAATATGTTTTTCAATTGCTCTTCAGGAGCATGTAATATTATTTAGGAATATTAGTGTATTGTGCTACTTCAGGAGCAACAATAATAACAATATAATAAGAGGAATCAATCCGAAATTAAATGAGCATCTTATGATGTTGCCATACAAAAATATCACTCCAATCAATTTATTTTTTTTAAGAACTCTAATTGGATACGTAACCAATAAATAAATAATTAAAGTTAATGGAATGGAGATGAGGCACAACAATTAAAATAATGGTGCGAGGAAATTATACATTCGGCCCTTTGATTCATGGATATCTTCTTTAGGAAGAAGAGTGTTTTCGTGCTGATAACGTGTTATAAACTAAATAGAACGAAAGAATAATAGAGAGAATGAGAAATATATGTGTATTATTATGAGGGTGGAGACCTCTATTTATAGAATATAAAATAGGTTGCTAGAGTTTAAATATGGTCATCATATATATAGTATATCTTATCTACAACATTTGTTAATTAATAAGAAGTACTAATATAAAGGGTTCATTTTCATCAAAATACATGTCTTTAATATTTAAACCTTTTTTATGAATGGATTTTTTTTTTTACTTTTTTTCCGGGGATATTTATTTTGATGTAGGAAGACTACGAGCGACTATCTGCTCTTTAAAAAAAAAAGTAAAAGAGTCTTGCATTGAGAACTTTTTTTATACCGTTAAACCTCTTTAAAGTAATATATTTGGAATCTAAAAAAAATATTCATTTATCAAAATTTTCATTTAGTGAAGTTATTCATTTATCGATAAAGGAATATTTATTACTTTAGCTAGAGATTTACGATATAAAACAAGTTAAATGTATGTGTTAAAACTAATTTTTTTAATAACTAAATTTGTGTAAATATTAAATATAAAAAAATTTAGTATTTGCTTTAGTAAATTCATGTTAAAAATGTACATTGAATATACACTACTTATAAAACAAGTCAAATTATTCAATTTTAGAAAAGCTCAATAGTTTTATAAAAAGAACGCTCGTATACATAAAAAAAGTTTATTTTTGCTTATATTAGAATCATCCTAGATCTAGGATATAATCCGTCGGTAAATCGTCGGTGATTACGCCTCTGACAAAATGATCGGCGACATTCTCCCGGCGGTAAATTCCGTCGGTAATCCGTCAGTAATATTTACCGACGGATATATTCCGTCGGTAAATTTTACCGACAAAGCCTGACCTGACGCCGTATTTTCCGTCGGTATTCCGTCTTACCGACGGATAATTACGGTTTACCGACGGAATTTTCCGTCGGTAAACAACGAATTCTTATTGTGAGAAGTATGTATTCGTTCAATAAAAAATGATATACTGAAATCGAAGTCCTTGAATTAGATGAAAATCTCAAATATTAAGTAATGTCATCTCTAATTTACGCTACATAAATGCTATGACCCTCCAAGATCTTTTAACTATCGATAATGATGCAACTATGAAATTACCAATGAATAAAGTTATTATTGGAACGCTTATGAATGGTAATGATGATGAAGAGGTCAATCTTAAATGAGATGATAATATATTATTCTAATTGTGTCATTTTATTTATTTCAATCAATAACCACCTTAAATAATTACTTGCTACAACACGAACAAAATATTCAGAAGTTGTCTATACTCTGTTGATATTTAATGATGATAAATTTAGTATAGGTGAGAAGAAAAACAATAACTATGGAAGTCTATATTCATAAGAAATGATTATTGTACTACTGTAGTATTATAATTGTCTATATATATTTTCTGAAATTAATAATTATTACTTCATATTTTCATTGGGATCTGGATTTAAAAAAAATATATTACTTAATATATTTAGCGAAATTATTACTTTAGTACACTGACTTGAGTCGAGATCGAAAGAAATTATTATCTAAGCGAGATTATTACTTTGTCAAACATTACTTCATCGAGGTTACATTTCCTATTTGCATATGGCAAGAAACTTCCGTGTTTAAATATACACGGGTAAATTCATGTTAAAATGTGGGCTGAGTAAATTTATGTTAAAATGTATAGCTGATAAGTTCTTTTATTTAATAGTATAAAACCACAAAATATGCACTTGCCGAGCTGGGGGCAGCACGGATGGACACTCAATTAGGACAGTAAACGAGCTTTATTCGAAAAGCTTGGGATTGAGCTCGATAAGGCTCGGCTCAAATTTAAATATTTCATGCTCAAGCTTCATTTAATATTCGTCAACTTTTTTAAGCTGAATTCAAGTCTGAGACTATTCGGCACGAAAGTGCGCTAGCTCGGCTCGATTAAATTATAATATTATTAATTATATATGTTTTATCAAATAATAATTTTTTTAAAAAATACAATAATTATTGAGCTTTCGAGCCGAGCTCGAGTACTATATCTATTTATGGAATCGAGCTCAAACCCGTATTAAAAACTCATATCGAGCTCGAGCCCGAGCCCGAAATAGCTAATCGAGCCTACAAATCTCGGCTCGATTACAACCCTAGTCGCCACCACCTTTTTTTTTTCTTTTTTTTTTACTATGACCACCGTTGATGCCAAATCGTCCTCAATCCCTTTGCGTTCTTTGAATCGCTTATGATTCATTAGTTGATAACCGTTTTAGGAATGAGACAACAATAATGGAACATTTCAATAAAAAAGACAACATTAGAGACAAATTAATACTCTATCTCATAGAAAGTGTCTTATTTCTTTTTGACGCGATTATTTAATATAGTTGTTAGTTGTTAGTTGTAAGTAAAATTATAAATCCTTTAAAACAATAATTTGTCAAAATAAAAAAGATAACTTTTCTATAAAACGACCAAAAAGGAAATAAAGACATTTTATATACGAACAAAGGAGCATAAAAAGGTAAAGAGAGTTTGTTCATAATTGACATCTTCTAGAAGATTCCGAATCAAGGGAAATTTGCTGCCGTCTACATTTTGTGAACGTTTAATGACCTGTTGACTTGGACGCAAATAGGTAGCAGGGAAATATGGAAAATGATGCCAGTTTTCAAGCATTGATCGAGTCAAAAAGAGAGTGCCTGGATTTATAGACAATTACTTTCTTAATAACGAAGCTTTTATTCAATATTCAATTATAATAAAACATAGACATGAAAAAAATGACCTAATATATACAGTCATCATATCCACGTCGATACATACTGCTAAAAATAACATTTACATATTTTATACTCCTTGCATCACACTAAAAATAATACATTTCTTTTAGACGAATAAATAAAAAAGTGATATTATGGTTTATTTGTAGTGAAACGTCCCGATAAAAAAAAATTATAATTTCTAATGAGTCAGGGGAGTAGTTTTTATAACTCCATATTCTTATTCACAGTGTAGTACCGACTATCGTTTTTGCTCATGTGAATTTATAAAATTTTCAAATATAATTACTTATATAGTAAAAATATAAATACATACATATAATAAAATGCTCACTTTCCATTGCTCTCAAACTGACTATGCGGCTGAGGTGTTTTAGCTGGTGATGATGCATCATCTCGTTGCCCGGATGGAGAATCATGTAGAGAATCTACAGCTACCCTCTCAGATACTGGTGATCCGCCAACTAACCCACCAGATGCGTTCTGATAATCAACACAACAATAATTGCTTTTAATAATGTATTAAATCAAATTACTAATGCCAAAGAAACTAACCTCGTCTGCTCTTGATGGATAGTGAATTGAATTGTGATTCTGAGGAGCGCTGGCATGACGCCCTTCAAATATTTGCTGCACCAAATCCTCTAAAAGCAGCGTGAGGCGCGGTACTATACGCTCCATCACAAGCTCCGCAAATGCATCGTAATCGATGCAGACGTGTTTGCAGCAACAGTGATGACTCTGCAGGGCTTCGTTCTTGAAGGGTTGCTTGACAGCCTTAGTGGGACCCTCGGCCTCATTAATGAGTACACGCTTCTTAGAGCGACTCGGCTGCTGAATTAACACATCAACACTTGCTTCTGCAGAAGACGTGGCTGAATTCAGTGCAGGTATCCTGCGTTTAATAGGATTCTCTCGGGGCATGTATCGTACACCGAGAGGATTCTCACATTGCAAACTCTTCCAGTATGGCTGCTTAAGCTCTTCCACAGTAGGCTTCAGTGTCTCGAAACACTCAAGCTACAAAGCACATATTTAGAAGGTAAGAGTATATAAACAAGCATGAAAATCGAGGATATACGAAGATGAGTAGATCTATGCCTCTTGATTGAAAAAGGATGTAAAATCCTTATATAGCCTAGGAAACGTCCACATAAGGCATCGGGGAGTCGGGTAAACTCCATCCCGCACAGCACAAGTACGTCCCAACTCCGGTATAGCTTCATACGCCCATATCTATCACCAAACTAAATAAATTAGGTGCCATAATTACAGAAACACCTATAGAAGATGAATGAACATACCAATAAGGCATATACAGGACCGTAGAAGTGATAGGATTTCCTTTTGCTCAAACTTGACGACTGCACTGGAACCTTGCGGATATAATGCAATAATACTTGAAATGTGTATGCTCCCCAAGGAAAACTATTCCATCGAGCAATATCCTCAACTAGAACCCACACCCATCCCTCAATTATCTTCTCTGGATCGTATGCAAACAACATTAAATAGAGAAATAAGACATTCGCCACTTTCAAGTAATCTGATGATGATCCACTAATGTGCCGTGCATTAAACTTCTTCCATAAGTCAAACACCGACAAAGGAGCACCACCTAATGCCCGGCTGTAGACTCCATTAGGCATCATCTCATGGGACCCACGTGGATCAAATGTCGATTCACCAAAATTGAGACCAGTCACTAATGCATACTCGACTTTCGAGAATTTGATGTGCTTGTTTCCGACATGAAACCACACTTCATCATCACGAGCAGAAGGCGTGACTACCTCGTGAGCCATAAGTGCATGCAAGGCCTTGTTGCAATTGTATCCTCCTCTATAATCAAGAAAATGACCGAAGCAACCTGATCTAAACTGATGTAGTGTCTCATCACCACCAACATGTTGCAGCACATCTTGAATATTTTTAATAATCGAATCCCGATAGTAAATATTGATGGCGGATTTCACTTGTTGCAATGTTGGTCTTTTCCACGCCCAACCGTCCTAGTAGTTAATCAAATTAGATAATAAAAAGTAAATGTAGAGTATTCTAGAAGATTTATTTCCTAATAGAAACTATACTAGGAAATTATCTCCTATTAAACAAAGAGGGCAACTGAAACACAAAAACAAAGTTTTGCATGTAAATATGAATTCAAGTAGATAAAATTAATTGAACAAAATTACTGCAAAAAATATGCGAAAAACTTACCGCAACTGTAGTTTGCTCCTTCTCCTCCATTTTAGCTTCAGGATCCATATTTGGTATAGATTAACTAGAAGAAGAAGAAAAAAATAATGTGAAGGTTTACCATAAATGAACTTTTACTCGAACTCAAATTCTGCAAGCAGTAAATGCTTGTAATCCAGTGTTAGAAATAAGTTGGAGTTAGTGGGGTAAGGCAATAGGATATAGCAAAACTATATTGTTAAACTGCCAGATCTGGCGAAGATAAAAATAGATAGAAACACAGGGTTTGGTAGGACTCCCCAAAACGATGTTGATACTTTTCAGATAACAAAACGCCTATCTGAATACCGACTCCCACCCTCCCTAAATAACAGATGCAAACTACGACTATAACGATGCGTGTCACGCAGGACCACACTACTTAATTATTATCCTACTGGGATGTACGAAAGGCACAACCCATAACACAGAAAGTAAAACAGAAAACTGAAATTAACTAGCAAGTTTAACGTCTTCCTGCTTACCCTTTGTTAGCCTCTCCACATGCTCCTTTTCCTCCCTTGTAAC
Source organism: Lavandula angustifolia (assembly GCA_028984105.1). Lineage (NCBI taxonomy): Eukaryota > Viridiplantae > Streptophyta > Magnoliopsida > Lamiales > Lamiaceae > Lavandula > Lavandula angustifolia. Next base: position 5,176,987 of record CM054823.1, on the reverse strand, counting down.
GCCTAAGGTAAACCAGCAAGTCTTTCAGCTTATCATGTATTTTTATAAATGACTAAAATCAATATTTTTGGATATAAGTGGTTATTTAGAAATTTGCCCATTGTAGCTTGTACGAATGAGTTATATTTTAGATGTTAACTAAATGCAGTCATGATAGTATTAGATGCATATTAACTCATTCACTCAACTTTCCCTACTCATGGTCCCTACACCTCAAAATACAATTTTTCCCATGTTACGATTCTTGAATTTTGGAAAAAAAACAATGTATCATGAAATACTAATTCAATTGGTGGAGTGAGATTCCATCTTAGTCCCCATTGCAATGACACAGATTTGAGGTGAGATCATGCAGATTCAGTGCCAACTTAGTGAAATTTAACTTTCAAGTCAATACTGAAGAAAACATATCCCTGCCATTTGGTTATCACGGATCATGTATGAGCATTTGTAGTCGGAATTAGTTTCTAGTTAAATTCAAAACAAGAATGTTGTAACTTCTTTCTACCTCTGCATTACTAAAAAGGCTGCAATCTCAACTTTAGTGTCCTTTATCTGAAACTGCAAAGTTTCAAAGACAAAATCATCTCAAATACTCACTAAATTTCCACCTAAAGATAATAGACCTACAACTACAAGTCCCATAGGAAGGCATTTCCATAATTCTCTGTTATTCATTTCTCTGTTTGGGCTACAAAATGCGCACCATTTAGACACAGACAATTAAAAATTATACAAATTCTTAAAACAAATATAAAGCTTATTGAAATGCAGTGACAGAATCAAGCAGCAGTGAATAATCGCCATACCTTATCAGCTAGCATTTGAACAACAAATAACTTTTTTTCTTGTTACGAACTCGGTCTTCATCTCTCTATCTCGATTTTCATCGCAACTTCCAAGTCGTTGCTTCTTTCTTCTTGGACTCTCAGTCCCAGTGCATGCATTCCAGCAAAGTTAACAACTTTCCGGTTGGTTATTTGGTTTAAATATGATGATCCAATAAATCCAGTCCACAGTTGAAGCACGAAACTAAACAGCACAAACTGAGATAGTCGCCAGATTCCTAAAGGCAACGGAATATGAGGTAGTGCAGCTTCGTTGAGGCGAATTCCTCTCCGTCTTTGTGTGAAATTAGATTTTAATACATAGGAAAATAATTTACAAGCGACAAAATTGGGGAATTCTTCGTTGGTTAGCAGGTTAAATAGGGGGGGTTTTCTGGGTGTTGAAATCTGGGGTTTAGTGGAGAGAAAAAGATTGTTCTCGTCAGAATTGAGATCGATTTCAAAATCTACCCGATCCCCATTTTCAAAATCTACTCGGTCGTCGCCCGACCCCAAATTACTATCCTGCCCCACAACCCGACTGGTCGCATGCCTATTGTTCTCGGGTGCTCTCCCAATTCAATTTGTTTTTTTAGATCGAATTCGCAATTAGCTCTTTCTTCACATTAATTAGTACATAAATAAAATAGTATCTTATGGTTGATATATTTAACTTTTTGTAATTAATATATATTCACACATTTACTTTTTTAAAAAATATTTTAAATAGAATACTTATGAAAATACATAACGTTACTAATAGGACGGAATGAATATTATAAATGAGTGATTTATGCATTATGCCTTGAGAGTGATTGTGGGTTGTTTGGATCTCTTGTACCAAATTACCTGGTCTCAAATCTGTTCCAAATGAAACGATATCGTTCAAAAAAGAACGACCCCACTCTTTAATTATTTTAATCATTTCAATCCTCTCTCTTCCTCTAAAAAGTAACCAGAAAGATGAGCACTCTCGCCGCTAATCTTGGATTGTCGATAGTTTTTCCCTTCATTTTTCATTTTTTTTTTCATTGTGCTTATACGTTCTGATACAAATTGTGCTGAAAAAACTATCAATTTCGCGAGGATTTCGTTGGAATATATATTATCCGCAACTCTATCCCTCAACCACTAGTGTAAACTGCTTGAGGAAATTGGCCATCTTGTGAGATGGGAGACCATCCTCGCTCGGTGCAAACAGCAATGAGAGATAAATGATCAAATTCTTCATTTGTTGAGATTGAGAGCCCAAGTATGCGGCGAATTGGAAGATTTACGAAATTTCAACAACAATCCTCCATGTAAAAAATTGAAATGAAATGCACCCATCAAGCAATACTTTTATCTTTTGAATTTTTAAAAAATTGAAACGGCGGTCGAGTTTACCAGTGTGAAAGTGGAGGAGACAACTCAAACAAAATGAGAAAAGGATAAAACGAAAAAGTTAAATTCAACAATTATGGAGTTAAACTACGTTGTTTTACGCTGTGATAGAATAAGGATTTGATAATTTGGTACTCAAGATTTCAACCCGATTGTGGGTGTAGCAGTTAAAATATTAAAACAGAAAAGTAGTGCTTTTATTAATGCGTAAGGAAATTGTTCTAAACAATTTGAAATTTTAGCGTGTAATAATAGTTCAGCTGAAAGGAAAATAAATGCAGAAGATGAACAGAAATTGAAGTGATGCATCATTCGATCCTCCACGCACTTATCACTTATTTTCTTGAAAAATGTTAATTATTGTGGAATGAACATACAAGTACATTTACATATAACTGAATTAACGATTACCCTCCCTGTAACGCCCCGAAAATTTTTAATATAAAATGCATTGCATATCTATTCATGCATGTTATCAAGTGTTTTAATTCTGTAAGTCGCGCCTTAGAAATTTAAAGGAAAATTAAAGCATATGTCTCATTTGTCATTAAATCATTTTTGGTTTGTAAATTTATTTTTGATCTTAAAGTGTTTATTTATATTTATATTAAGATTTTAATGTTTATTTACTTATTTATAAATCATGTTATAATTAATAATTATAGGGAAAGAAAAATATTTATTTTAGATTTCCTAAACCTACTATGATTCATAAATTGATATAATATTTTATATTGTATTTAGTTATTATGATATAATTTGAAATTATGTTTTATGAATAAAATAGATATTATATTTGTGATATACATGTTTTAGGATAAAAATCTAGTTGTGTTTATCCATATCTTAATTTATCTAGGATTGAATCTCTTATATGGTAAGTGATAGACTAAATTCTATACAAATTATATAAGCACGAAAATAAATATGGGTAAAATATATTTGATACCTTATAGGATTAGAGATATTTAGATAATGATTTTTAGGCCTATAAATACCCCTTAGTCGCTCATAATATAACATCCCATAAAATTTTCGAAAATCTGTCAGCATATATGCGAACTGTTTCAAGAATTATTTCTATATCTTCCCGTCGTCATATCGTCGTGAAAATTTAGGATCATCTTCCTCGGTATGTATAGTATACTCAATTAGTTTTGTATAATTTTTCAAGCATGGTAAATATTTGTTTAAAATTGTTCTTCGTAACCTGCCCGTTTCTGACAGCACGTCCATGAGCTTGATAGGAAAATTATTTTTCATGATTTATTTATGTTATTTTCGACCATGCTGAATATTAATGGGATATAATACATGTTAGGTCATTCATGTTAAAAATATAGAATTTTTAGGATATGTTTACTATTTATTTGTTAATTTATTTCTTGATGTGCCAGATTCTTTTGTCAACATGCATGTAGATTAAAAAATAAAAGTTTTCAGATATTATTAAATGAATTGTTGATCATGATAAGTTTTATTATGATGGTATATGTAATATGTTGTTCATGTTTGAGTTCTATAATTTTTAGAACAATACTTTTATGATTTTATTAATTTATTTCATGAATTGACGGATTACTTAATGCACGAATGAATTGTCAGTAAAAGTTAGATTATATTTAATATACTTAAGTTTGTTATTATGTTAAACTATTAAAGTTGCATGTTAAGAAGTGGATTATGTATAATATACATTTGTTTGATTATTTTGATCTATGTGTATTTATGAATTATTTGAATTATAAATGCATGCATGACATTCCATGTAGAGTCATTAAGATAAATTTTCATGTATAGGATCGGCGCGCAGGACTTAAACATTGATATCCATTATTTTCATCAAGTCAAGGTTAAGGTGGGGAATGTTACCGTTTATCTTTATTATACATTGTGCTCGATATTTCATGTGATTATGACAGGCATGAAAGGGAGGGTCGAAATCGGGTCCTAGGATCGAAATCGGATCCTGAAAGGAAAGGCAAGGGTCGAAATCGGGCCCTAGGATCGAAATCGGATCCTCTATGAAAATCGGTCAAAATCCGGCCGTCAGTCGAAATCGGACTGTTTGAAAAGTTCATGTGGTCTGTGTGGCCGAGTATCCTTTGCATGATCTAATTTTTCATGTCTTATCGGTGTGATTTATAATTTTGGTAAATGGTACATCTCCCACTGAGTAGTCATACTCATTCCCATCATTTTAACATTTTTCAGGAAATGGCTCGGCGATGCGTAGAGGTGTTGGTGGTGATGGTCACACGAGGAAAGATTTATGAAACTTATTATTGCATTAAACTAGTTTTATCATGAACTGTGCATATAATTTTCTAAAACTAATTGTTGCACTTGCTTTTATTTTAAGGCTTCCGCTGAGTATGAAAATAAATTGAGTTTTTTTAATGATTCTATTGAATGAAAATGTTTTGAAAGAGTTGAAATATGCATGATAAGTATGAAGTAGCGTCCCTAGTTAAGTTATGAAAATTGGGGCGTTACACTCCCACTGTAAATGAAATTATGTAAGTGTAAGCCTAGATTTTGTAGCTCATTTATTTATCTAATTTGTGTATTTGTGTCTATGATAGTGCATAATTTTAAGCTTAAATGGAAGAAAATCAAGGGAAATCAAGCAGTTGGAAGAAATGCAAATTCTGAGACTTGGTGTGAATTCTGCTCAAAATGTGAAGGAGATGGACCGAAAAGAGCCGGGTTGGGTCTGTGTTGCATTGGACCGAAAGCAAGAAGTGATAAAGAAAAATCAAGCCCAAAAACCGACCCATCTCTCTTGTTGCTGAATTCGGGCGGGAATTGAAGTCTTTCAAGAAAGCAAGTACAAGCCATATCAACTTTTTATCCAGAGGTCCTTACCTTTGTCGAACGGATTCAACACCTACTTTCTAAACAAGTCCAGTAATCAAGGAAGATATTTTTGCAGGAGCTGAAGAAAGGAAATATATACTTAACTCAATCATCCTCCTTCAACATCAACCCTTAGTTAGAAAGCTCTCCACTTCCTATTGAAAATCTACTGTAGTTCCGACATTAAAATAGAAATCAAAACTCATTTACTTTCTGTCGAGTGTAGTTTCAAGCTGAGAAGACTTCTATTAATGCAATCTTTGGTTAGCTTATTTTCTTTCTTCAATTCAAGCCTTTAATGCTAGTATTTGTTTCTCTCTTGACTTCATGTTATGTTATGCTTTACTATTCCGCACGTGAGTTTGACTATATTTAGTCCTTGCTTTTTGTCTGCATCTTTGTGAAGAAGAGAATTTGTCCTTTCATGCTTTTAAGATTCCATGCTTCTAAATCTATGCACTTTAAGTTTGTACCTTGTTATTCCCTCTCTTTTCAATTAGTTGTTCATGTTCGTTCTATACCATTTTAGGAAAGTTTACTATTTAGCCTTTTATTTCTAGATCTGCAATATGATGTACCTTTATATGTTTATTTCAACACTTTTAGTTAATATGAGTAGCTAAGTCCCAGATCTGGCTAAGGTAATGAAGCACTATTTCTAAAATCCGTGAGATGTGTTATCGTGCTTAATAATTGGTTAGGTTAAGGTTTTAATCGAACTCTATGTAAGATAGTTGCGAGTTGCTTAGATCTGATGAGTTTGGGTAGGTATCTTCTTTCTAGGCAGACATAGATTAACTTGGTTTCTTCTTTGTATGCTCAACATCGATAGAAGCATTGACCTGGTTCCTTGTTCTTAATGCTCCTTAGTAGTAACCTAGTCATTGTTCAACAAGGTACGTTAACTGCTTGGGTAGATGACTGTTTCTATGCTCAACATGGGAGTCACAGTTGTGTAGAAGGATTGAACGCCCATGTGCCCAACACAACGTCTTGGCCTAGTAACCTTAGCTAAACTGATTCATCTACAAATCTAGATCGGAAGAGGGTGTGTGGGGGGGGGATTACCTTAGCTGGGATTGTCTTTATTATTTGTGTTAATCGTTTGCTATTTATTGCATGATTATTCTTCTGCCTAGTTTTAGATAACCCAAAATTAATGGAGGCTGCTAGCCAAAACCTTAACTCAGTAGAGACATCCTGTTTAATCGATCGTTCCCTAAGGACTTTTTGCTCGTTGCTGTACTTGTTTTAGTATATTTTCTATGTATGTGTTCTATAAACTTATTTGGTCCGATATTTATATGATGAAAATATCGCACGATGAGTAAGCACAAAAGCAAAACTGATTTACACTAACTAGTTGTGCATGTTACCTTAGAAGAGCAATTAAATAAAAATCCCCAAAAGTGAGTAGGTTAGATGAGAATGAGAATCAAGTAGTCGTAATAAACCATAAGAAGTTGCAACCAATACTTAATCTCAATATGAGATCATACATGTAAGCAAAGCAAACATAAACTTGAATCTACAATATTAAAGTGCGAATACACACATCTTGACTTGAGTAAGTAACAAAATAAACTAATTTAAATGAATAATTTTATGTCTTAACCACGTCCCCTAAAAATAAGATGCTTATACACATAAATCTCTATGGCCCCGTTTGGTTGTCAGGAAAGTATTGTTGTCGGGAAATATGATTACGTGGAATATAATTGCGAGAAAAATGATTAAGGAAAGTAAAATTACTGAGGAATTAGATTCCGTGGAATATGATTCTAAAGAAAGTAGATTACTTGCACTTATTTGGTTGATACTAGGAAATGTAATTAAAATCATGTTATTAATAATATGAATAAAATATATTTATCATCAATTATTTGTTAATTGTCATATTATTATTTCATAAATATATAAAATCACCGAAAATATTATTATTGATATTTTTTTATTATATAATTTATAATAAAATATTCAAAATATTTAGTTAAAAATATCTTTTTAATATCAATAACATCTTTTTTAATAATAATAATAATAATAATAATAATAATAATAATAATAATAATAATAATAATAATAATAAATATTAGTTAAAAAAATCTTTTTTAATATTAATAACATTTTTAATAATAAGAATAATAAACTTATTAAAGTACTCACTTATTTTAATAATAATATTTTTCAGAATAATAAAAAAATATTTATGAAAAATAGTTATTATTAAATTTTTATTATTGTTCATAAATAAAAAATATTAAAAATATAAATAAATTAAAATATTCGTTTAATTTATAAAAATATATTAAATATAAATTAATAAAATTATTATTCAATAATAACTAATTATTATTCTATTTTTAATAATAATAATAATAATAATAATAATAATAATAATAATAATAATAATAATAATAATAATAATAATAATAATAATAATAATAATAATAATAATAATAATAATAATAATAATAAATTACTTTCCTTGTACCAAGGAAAAAGAATACATATTCTAAACAAGGAAAAAGAATCCACAATTATTACACCATTTTTCTTATTTATAGGATTCTCATTACTTTCCTAGTATTTTGCTAAAATTGAACCAAACACAATATTTTAAAATTTGGAATCAAATTATTTTCCGTATACTACCAAACACAGGATTTTAAAAATTTGGAATCAGATTACTTTCATGAGGCAGAATCCTTGCCAACCAAACGGCTTATATGCACTCGAACGTAATTAATATATTAGAGTACATTCATTTATTTGTTTGCATCACACATTAATTTATTCCTTCAAGAAATTTCAAAACTCAGTAAAGGTGGCCCGGAAGCGTAGGTTTCATAAAGATGGAAAGTGGGAATTTAGGGTTTGTGGTGAGTCCATAACTTTCCTCCATACATACATCTTCAGGCTTCATTCCTTCTTCCAGCTTCAGCTCAAATCCCTGGAGCAAATTCACCAACATTATCTGAACAATCTTAAGCCCAAGATTGTACCCCGGGCATCTCTTCCCCGATCCAACCGGAAACAGTGCGAAGTTATCTCCGGTCATCTGCTTGCCAAGAAACCTTTCGGGCAAGAACTCCTTAGCTGCCTCCCACGAGCCGGGGTTCCTGCGTTGATGAACACCGTCATCCCCTTGGATATGTGGCAGCCCGCAACGCTGCAATCCTCGGTCGCGTAACAGGGGCCTAGCAATGTCGCGAGTGGGTTTCAACAATGATGGCGTTTAGATATGGTAAGTTCGAGAAGTTGTTCTCTTCTACCCATCTCTCTCTTCCGATGACCCGGTCAAGCTCTGCTTTCGCCTTCTCGATCGTGCTAGGTTGCTTGAGGAGTTCATGTATGGCCTATTCGATCTGTGCCGCCTAGTAGCATGTTCTGCAATAATCTCGAGTCAGGACAAAACGTTTCCAAGAATTAAAAAATGAGAAAATGGCTAAAAACTTGCCTATGTTCACTAGAAATTATGAGAAACTGCACAATGCGTATATTGCAAAAAATGACAACTTGGTTATGAATATTTATCACCTTGATTTTTTAAAAAGGAAAAACGTATCACCTTGAAATTGTCATTTCAATTGATCTAATTATGAACGTGAAGAATGAGTAGAAGAAAAACATATGTCAAAGATTTGAAATAATAACTTAAAGAGTAGGTTAGTTTAGACATTTTAAATTAGACAAAATATGTAAAGTCGTATTCAATTGCGTTTAGTGCAAGTGATGCATGATTAGAACCGATAACATAGACATGGTGTGTGTGATAATATTCGTGCTATATGTGAGCACGGGGAATTTTTTTATTTTTTGCAATAAAATAAGTACAGTAGTTTCACGTAGTAGAGAAATGATCATATATTATTACCATTATCAGTGCCTTGATACAATCCCTGGTATTTTGACGGTCTACAGCAAAACCCTAGCTACTGGTTCGGGTTTAGAGACTCCTGGTGGTTTTAACACTGGTGAGAGTTCTTCTATGGAGCAGCCGGAGGACGAGGGCGATATTTCAGAAGAAGTGGTCGCTGATCATTCGTTGGAAGTGTCCGAGGACAATCATGACAAATGACCTGAAGCATCAATGCTTCTATTGAATCGCGTGGTTGCAACTCGCGGGTTTGATGGTCCCGAAATGATGAAATTAACAGGTTTGGTACGCAGTCAAGTAGTACGTGATATGATTGACAGTGGTGCTAGCCGCTGTTTTCTTTCAGAAAGCACGGCGGCGGTGGGGTTTCCGATGGACAGCTCACATCACTCAATGGTTCGACTAAAAGATGGACTCCCTTCAGTTGGGTGAAGTGGAGTTTGCGATAGATTGTTATGTGTTTGAATTGGGAGGATGGGTAATCAATGGGTGGTCTGGCCCTCGATCTACTGAGTCCAATTCAGTTGGGGAGCTATGGGTTATGTCCACTTCCACTATACAAGGGAACCGTACGGCGAGGCGAATGAGGAGTTGCGGGTGTAGATGCAGGAACATGCATGCGGGTGCTTTACGACAACTGAAAGAGCACATAGCACGGGTGCAAGACTACATGCTTCGAGTTGCAAATAAGCGACGAGGGGATGTTCAATTTGCCGAAGGACAATAGGTTTTTCTCAAGTTGAGGCCTTACCGCCAACATTCATGGATTAAGCACAAAAATGCCAAGTTGGCGGGGATGTATTCTGGGCCCTTTGACATTATTGAGTGGATTGGGGCAGTGGCTTACGGCTTGCGGTTGCTCGAAGGGTGTTGGCTGCACCCAGTGTTCCATGTGTCCTCACTCAAGGCGGCAGTGAGCGATCAAAAGTTCGAGGATGACTTATCGGTGGACTTGTGGACTTCTAATCCTAACTATCTTTCGAAATGGGGTTTGAGCAATAGTTGGGTGTGGCGTGGGCATGATCGAGTGCGGGAATTATCGAATGGCGTGGCAAGCCAGAGGATGCTGTTGTTAGTGTCATGAAGGGTGCATTTCGGTGTCAATTTCCGAATTTCAACCTTGAGGACAAAGTTGTTTAGAAGGCCGGAGGAATTGTTACGGATGTAATTTAGTATTTGCTTAATGATCATCCTATGAGATCTTTATTAATTATTAATTTGGTCTGGGTAGTTATTTATATTATTGGATCATTATATTAGTCCAATTGTCACTAATAATTAGGCCCTAAGTGTTGGGGCTTATTTTCTTAGGAGCAGTATAAGTAGATGGAGTTTGCTATCGTTAATTTTTGTTTAGGATTTCTTTGACCATTGGATTTTCAACGCTTGCGCTTGGGACATGGAGAAGGACTAGTGTGCATCATGTTGCACATGCAATATGATCCAATTTTTAATTTTGACCCGGTTGACTGAGTTTGACCCGGTTTTCCACTTTATTAAAAAAAAAATCTTCTTTCTTCTCCCGTCTCCTCCCCTCACTACCCCTTTCTCTCTCTCCTCTCTTTCTCTTTCTCTCTGCATCTCACCCCTCTCTCTCTCTCTTTCTCTCTCTCTCCACTCCCCCTCTCTCTCTCTCTTTCTCACTCCCCCCTCTCTCTCTCTCCACAGTCCTCCCGATCTCTGCGCTTCCGCCTCCGATCTCTCCGATCTCTCCAATTTTATTGCCGTCACTCCACCTCCGATCTCTCCGCCTCCGCCTCCGCCTCCGCCTCCGCCTCGCTCTCTCCGATGATGACTCGCCGGAAACCGACCTCGTCGAAAAACAAGTTTGATGTTGAAAGCCCTTTTGAAGCCACTGGCGAAAAACGTGGAAGGTTTTATTGACTTTTTGTGTTGATCTCACAGTGGTTGCTTAGTGAAGTTAAAGTTTGCCTGCCTTTTCTATTTTCAAGTGAAGCTTCCTCTTCTTCTTAATTTTTTTCTCTAGTTAGCGATTCTGAGTTTGTGATTTGTCATACCTAGACTATCAATTTCACAGGATGCTCTCTCTGCTTTGTCAAGTCAGACATACAACTTTTACATAGTTTCTGTTAATTCCTTTTTTCTGTTTTTCCCCCATTTCAGATTGCAATGAAGGAGCTGAGGAAGAGAAAAATACCATTCACAATTCGTCGTTACCTCCATGATGGAAGGTAGAATAGAATATCTTCCCATGCTTGTTTCACTTGTCTGTCTTAGTGATTGACCGTATAATCTTTATGGTATACCTACAGCTACGAAGACTGGGGAGTGGACGAATTGATTGTCGAAGACTCCTGGAAAAGACAAGTAGGAGGCGACTGAAAGAACTATTCCTCTGCAAAGTGTTGAGGATCAGTTTTCAGGTAATAAAACACTCCATCACTATCACTATCACTATTGATAATCAAGGCATCGTAGATGTATCGACTTCTGTCATTTCCCGAACTTGTCGTGTTTATCCTTATCAGTTGCTGTCTTTGTTTGGGACTCCTCACCAGACTTTGACTTGGTATGAAATAGACTCCTCACCAGACTTACCAATTGCTGAGAATTCTTTTGGTTTTGGTGTCAGTTGAAAATTCTTTTGATGAATTGAAACAGGATTTGCTTTTGGTTTGATTATTGAACAATTTTGGTGCTCTATATGGTTTCTGAATGTTAATTTGTGTGCATTTTCATCTAGAAATGTATCTTTGCTCCTTCGCTTCTGAGTTTGTTAAGATTTTATCGTGACACGCTCTTTTATCGTGATTGACACGCACAACAGAGACAATTGACACTCTGCTCTCTACTGTGAATTATGTCTTAAACAAACACTCTGCTCATCATTGGCATATTTTTTATCATGATTGACACACACAGTAGAGACAATTAACATTCTGCTCTCTACTGTGAATTATGGCTTAAAAAGACACTTCGGTCATCATTGACACGTTCTTTTGTCATGATTGACACGAATAACACATACAATTGACACTCTGCTCTCTAATGTAAATTACGGCTTAAACAGACACTCTGCTCATCATTGACACATTATTTTATCATGATTGACACGCACAGTAGAGACAATTGACACTCTGCTCTCTACTGTGAATTATAGCTTAAACGAACGCTGCTTATCATTGACACGTTCTTTTGTCATAATTGACACGTACAACAGATACAATTGACACACTGCTCTCTATTATGAATTATGGCCTAAACAGACACTCTATCATTGACACGTTATTTTGTCATGATTGACACAAACAACATATACAATTGATACTTTTTTCATAAACAAATGACACTTTTTTTTGAAACAAATCGCATTTTTTTCAAAAATAATTGATAGTCAATAAATGATACTTTATTCAAATACTAATGATATTTTTGTTTGTTATGATTGACACTTTGGATAAAAAACAAATGACACATTTATTCATTACAAATGACACGCCTCACTTATCAAAAAATTCAAAAAAAATAAAAAAATTGTTTGTTACTATTGACACTTTTGTTTGTTACAATTGATACTTTCGTATGCAAAGAGTGACACACATGTCCTTAAAATAAATGGGAAAAAACGTTAAAAAAAATGAAAAAAAAAGTAAAAAAATAAATTTAAATTTAAATTTTTTTTTTTGTTTGCGATTGACACTTTTGTTTGTTACGATTGACACTTTCGTATGCAAAGAGTGACACGACCGTCCGTAAAATAAAGAGGAAAAAAACATAAAAAAAAGGTTAAAAAAAATAAAAAAAGGATTAATGATGTCATGCTGACATCAGCAATCAACACGGGTCAAATCGAGTCAACGGGTCAAATACAGGTCAAAGCGGGTCAAAATTGGGTAATTGGATCATGTTGCATGTGCAACATGGTGCACAAAAGTTTTTGCCCGGGACATGAAGATCATCTTCCTTGGAACTCTCTTAGTTATTTATTTAGTATTCAGTTCTTCGTTATTGTTGATCTTGTTATTACGAAATCATTCTCTTTACTCTAACAGATCCTCAGCTATCTAGCAAAACATCCACAAAATCTCTGTTGTTATAATCTTTTTTCTTTTTTTTCTTTTAGCCCTTTTGTCAAGTGATCATCAATCACGTACTCATAAAACCTATCCATTTTCTTACATAAAGCCTTCATCCTCTTCACATATCCCTGCACATCAAGATGTTGGAATTTTTTAAGTTGGACCAACATATGTTAAATTAAATGTGTAGGATAGTCTTATGATTAATTATATTTAAAGTGATCTAATAAGATTTATTAATTATGGATTATAAATAGTATTATAATATATCATGAAAATTTATGGTGTAGATAAAGATATTTCCAATTTGATGAGGGATAGAATTGGAGATAAACATATACTTATTAGTATTATATTAGTATAGTAATGTCCCCAAACGACGACACACACAAAATCGGAATCTGTATTCTTTCTACATACTACGCATCCATTTATATATGGATTTATCAGGTACGCTTCAGCTTTAGATTTTGTTCTCGGTTTATCAAAGTAGAGTTGCTTATGTTTAGGGTATAACCTTATTTAATTGTCCCCTAATTTATGGAATAATTCTGGCACAAGAAAGTCGAGCCACGGTATCCAATCTCCGATATTAATTGCTCCAGTCGGCACAAACCACTCGTTGATCATCTCCCGCAGTTCCTCCATCTCTGCAATCGACTCCTCCTCGAAATATTTCGCCGTCAAAACCATCCGAGATAGTAGCAAAAGAGTGAAGCACGATAACTGGTCTCTCAGCTGGACCGACTTATGTATTCGATCGCAGACGAGAGAGAAAGTTGCGCCTCTCCTCGACCCGAATATGCTCGAGGGGTTCGACGTTCTTAGGGTTCAAGAACTCGGTCACGAATATTTTATGTACCTTGCGTCAGTGCGGGCCGCAAGATGCAAAGTCTACATTGTAGTAGAAGTAGCTTATGTATTTTCCGGTGGCAACTGCTGACCGGGAGGTGAAGACGATGCACCTTCATGAGCTGCTTGGCTATCTCCGGGGATGAGGCTATGTAATAAGGATAGTAAATAATTCTTTAATTTTAGTCAATCTGTTGTAATCTTTTATTTATTCCCATCCCTTAATTTGTGGGATTGATTGCTGTATTCCCTCCTATAAGTTTATGATAATGATCATCACCTATTTATCGGTGATTACATTCACATCTTATCATGGTATCAGCCTGAAACATCGGTTGACCTTTTTTCTCCTTCTCTTCCGATCTATTCTTCCTCTCTGCACGATGGCATCGTCTTCCTCATCTGCCGATTCAATGCCCATCACCACAATGATTCATATGGTTATAATAAAACTCTCCTCCTCTAATTTTCTTTTGTGGAAATGCCAAGCGCTGCCAATGCTTTCTAATTTCAATCTCATCGGCTTTGTGGACGGCTCTTCTAACCCTCCTGCATTCACAATTTCCGTTGATGGAAAGGAATCTCCCAATCCAGCCTATTTTGATTGGCATACGTAAGATCATAAGATCTTGGGCATTCTCTTCCCTCTCTTACGGAAGAGGCGATGGCCGAGGTTGTCGATTGCACAACCTCTCGCGCTGCTTGGCTGGCTCTTGAACGCGCCTTCGCCCATTCATCCACCTCTCGCGCGAATCAATTGCGTGAGGAACTCCTCTCGCTTCGCCGCGGCTCACTCTCTGTCCAAGAATATGGGAAGAAATTCAAGTCTCTGTGTGACCAGTTGTCGGCGATTGGACGGCCGGTTGATGAATCCGATAAGAGCCATCTGTTTCTTCGCGGTTTGGGAGCACAATTCACAAATTTTGCAGATACGAGAATGACTCTCGAACCTGTGCCTGGGTTCACTATCCTTCTACACCAAGCCGTTCAGTTCGACCTTATGTCCAAGGCCATGGACGCATCCCCCTCTCAATCCCAGGTCGCTTTCACTGCCGATACTCGCCGGAATTCGAGCTCTTCCCGACCGTCTAGATCTGCTTCTCGTCAGGAGGGACATCAGTCCTCACAGCACTCCGGCAACCGTGGCCCTTCTTCTGGCGGTCGCGGTCATGGCTTTACTCGCCTCCCTCCTCGATGTCAGCTGTGCAGGGGAGAGCATTACGCAAACCAGTGCCCCATTTTCCTCAATAGGGTTGCTCCTCCACCCGTTAACTATCGACCTCCACAGCAAGTTGATTTGGCCCAGGCCTTTCAGGCCCAA
This sequence comes from Lavandula angustifolia, assembly GCA_028984105.1. Lineage (NCBI taxonomy): Eukaryota > Viridiplantae > Streptophyta > Magnoliopsida > Lamiales > Lamiaceae > Lavandula > Lavandula angustifolia. The sequence continues at coordinate 5,161,825 of CM054823.1, read as the reverse complement.
TGCTCCTTCACATCTCAACCCACCAGCAGCGCCCCTGATTGGTATGTGGATTCAGGGGCATCGGCCCACATAGCTGCTCAGCCCACTTCTCTTGATTCAGTTGAGCCCTATTCTGGAAATCAGTCTGTTGTGGTTGGAAATGGTACATCTCTTCCCATATCTCATATTGGCTCTCGTACTTTATCTAATGATGTTAAATTGCTAGATGTTCTCGTGGTGCCCCAAATTACAAAAAATCTGTTATCCATAAGCAAATTAATTGTTGATTCTCCTGTTGATGTGTTATTTTCTGATATAAGTCCTTTACTATTCCACACCGAATCAGCAAGGCAATACTAGCTCAGGGCAGATGTGAGCACGACCTCTATGTTCTAGATCGTGGCACTCCTGCATTTCTCTCCACTGTTCACTCCGCCAAATTAAAAGCTAGTTTTGATTTATGGCATTTACGCCTAGGCCATGTCCCATTTTCTGTTATTTCTTTCCTGAATAAACATGGCCATTTGGGTGTTACTTCTTTATTACCGAACCCTAGTATTTGCTCCTCTTGTCAATTAGCCAAGAGTAAGCGTCTTTCTTTTGATTGAATGATAAGTGCGCTTCTGCAGTTTTGGAACTTGTTCATTATTATATGTGGGGCCGTGTGCTTGTTGCAGATTCTACTGGTTATCGTTACTATGTTGCATTTGTGGATGATTTTTCTCGATTCACTTGGATTTATCCGATGCATGCGAAGTCTGACTTTTATGATATCTTAGTTAAATTTCATGCCTTTGTGTGCAATCAATTTTCAACGACTTTGAAATCCTTTCAAAGTGATGAGGGTTCTGAATTTGTAAATCATCGGGTGCGTAAATTTTTTACTAATCATGGAATATATCATCGCATCTCCTGTCCCTATACCCCTCAACAGAATGGCCGGGCGGAACGCAAACACCGTCATATATGTGAAACCGGTTTATCCATGCTCTTTCACACTTCTGCTCTTGTCTCTTTGTGGTTTGATGCATTTGCCACTGCCGTTCACATCATTAATCGACTTCCTTCCTCTGTGCTTGGCAATATTTCTCCGTTTGAGGTTCTATTTGGAACAATGCCCGCTTATGCAAATTTTAAACCTTTTAGCTGTCGGGTCTTTTCGTATCTCAGAGATTATTCACCGCATAAATTGGCTCCTCGGAGCCGTCCCTGTATCTTCATTGGCTATAGCAGCATGTACAAATGGTTCCGATATTATGATCCTGCTACGGGCCGTGTGTTTCTTTCTCGCCACGCTCAGTTCGCCGAGAGCATATTTCCATTCTCTAAGCATGGTTCTTCACCTGCCGGCAATGATCTGGATATCACAAGCTATGAGGATTATTTTTCTATTGGCTCTTCGCCTGCTATATCCGTCTCTGCTCCTAAGCAAAAACTTCCCGGCACACCTTTTTGTCGGCCATGCTCTACTATGCCTCTCCCTGCTGTACTGGATCCAACTCCTCCTGTGACAGAATCTACTAGTCTGGCATCCCCTCACCCAAACTCTCCACCATCTCCCGATTCTCCGGATAGTTCCTCATCGCCGGAATCTCCGCCCCCTATAGTTGATCTGGCCCCTCGGCATCCCATGATTACTCGTGCCACGGCTGAAATCTTTAAACCTAAATACCCGGTGAATTTAGCTACTACTGCTCTTCTTGCAGCATTATCCACCACCACTGAACCCCGTGGTTTCAAATCTACCATGAAATCCCCTCATTGGCTCGCCGCCATGCACGAAGAGATCGACGCTCTGCACTCTAACAACACTTAGGATTTGGTTCCTCCGCCTTCTGGAGTTAATATTATCGGGTCCAAGTGTGTATTTCGCACAAAGTACCACTCTGATGGGTCGATTGAGCGTTACAAAGCCCGCCTTGTTGCTCAGGGGTTTACTCAGGTGCCGGGCACAGACTTTCAGCACACGTTCAGTCCCGTCGTCAAGGCTACCTGTGTCCGTATTATTTTGGCTCTTGCCGTTCACTATAAATGGTTACTCCATCAAATCGATGTTAAAAATGCCTTTCTCAACGGTATTCTTACCACACCCTTATACATGACTCAACCACCCGGTTTCGTTGACTCTCGCTATCCAACTCATGTCTGCCATCTCAAGAAAGCCCTTTATGGTCTGCGGCAAGCTCCTTTGGCATGGTTTCAGCGCTTTAGATCCTTTCTCACTTCATTGGGATTTCGACAGAGTCGTTCGGACTCTTCTCTCTTTTCTTATCACAATGGTGCTTCGGTCGTCTTCCTTCTACTCTACGTAGATGATAATATTATCATGGGTAGCTCTTCTACTTTGGTGCAGAAGCTCACAAGCCGCATGAACATGGAGTTTGCCATTAAAGACCTTGGTGAGCTGAGTTACTTTTTGGTTTGGAGGTCTCTTACACTTCTATCGGTCCCTTGTCGGGGCTCTCCAGTACCTCACTATCACTCGTCCGGATCTCTCATATGCGGTCAGTCAAGTCAGTCAGTTCTTAAACAGACCCTCTATTGATCACTTTGATGCTGTTAAGAGGATACTTTGGTATGTCAAAGGGACCTTGCACTTTGGTCTCTCCTTTAGAGCTCGACCCGAGTTCTCTATTCTTGTTTACTCTGATGCTGATTGGGCTCGTTGCCCTGAGACCCGTCGGTCTACATACGGATATTCCATATTTCTAGGTGGCAACCTCATCTCGTGGAGTGCAAAGAAGCAGCCTACTGTTTTTCGCTAGAGTTGTGAATCGGAGTATCACGCCTTACCGAACACTACTTCGGAGGTTCAATGGCTACTTAACTTATTATCTGAGCTTTGCATTTCCACACTACGTCCCACTCTCCTTTGTGATAACAAGAGTGCTATCTTTCTCAGTCAGAATCCAGTTGCTCACAAACGAGTGAAGCACATTGATATCGACTGCCATTTCATCCGAGAACTAGTGTCATCTGGCCGACTACACACTCAACATGTGCCGTCCTATCTTTAGCTCGCAGATGTCTTCACTAAAAGCCTTCCTTAGCTGACTTTTGAGTTATTGAGATCCAAACTCTGCGTTCTGCCTCATCCCACGCATCGCTTGACGGGGGTAATAAGGATAGTAAATAATTCTTTAATTTTAGTCAATCTGTTGTAATCTTTTATTTATTCCCATCCCTTAATCTGTGGGATTGATTGTTGTATTCCCTCCTATAAGTTTATGATAAGGATCATCACATAATTATCGGTGATTACATTCACATCTTATCACTATGACGACGGGAGATTTTCCGAAGTGTAGAAGCATTATTTCACCGAATTTTAGTGAGAGGAGGTGGAGGGATTGGGCCCGAGGAGGTTTAAGTTGCCGATTAATGGCCATGGTTTCGGACCGGGCGGGAGTTTTCTTTCTGGTCGCCGTTTGTGTCCGGTTATGGTTGAGATGATTGCTAGTACTGCAAGTGCATGTGGTTATTACTATCAGTATCTAGTAACCTCCATTAATGAATAATATAATTAAAACCAGTTGTACGCTTCAGTTGAAGATGTATAATGCATGCAATATTATACCTTACGATCTCTCACGTCTTTGTTTCCGATTCATATTTTTATTTCATCAATATATGATATTATACAATTATGTAGTTCTCGTCGAACTGTAGAGTTATTACATTAATGTTATAACTTATAATTCATAAATTTTTGAAGCGAGAAAGGCTGGAAACTTTCTATATTTCTTGGATATGGAAATAATTATAGTAAAAAAAGCTTTTACAATTAATCTGCATATAAAATCAAGTGGGTAAGGGTGTGGGGTTGGGCTATTATATATTTGTATGACGAAATATCCATTTGAAACGGAACTTGCATGTTGTTCGTACTATACCTTTAATTGCATGTAAAATATTTTAGTGAGCATATATGCAAATAATTTGATGTATCAAATTAATTAAATACTACTCCTTTAGTCCCATTTAACTGGTCTTATTTATTTTATTTTTTTATTTTATTGTCTCACTTCATTGGTCCCATTTCATTTTTAGCTTAAATACTCTTCTAACATATGTAGTGGACCCTATAATTTTATCTTACTTTACACAAAAAAATAATTTTCTTAATTTCTATGCCAAAAAGAAATGAAACCAATGAAAAAGGACGGAGGGAGTACATTTTATGGGTCATATATATTTTGCTAATTAAATACTCCCTCCGTCCCACTAGAAACGACGGTTTCCCTTATCAGACCGTTCCACCAGAAACGACGCATTTCCTAAAATAAAAATATTTATCCCTAATTAATTATCTGTTAGTCAGTAATTAAATATTACTCCCTCCGTCTCACTCATCTTGACGCATTTTTTTTCGGCACGGGAATTAAGAAAGTGGATGATAAAGTATGAGAGAGGGATAAAGTTGAAGAGATAAATGAAAAAGTAGGAGAGAGAAATGAAAAAGTAGGAGGATAAATTATTTCCTTTTTTGGAAACGCGTCAAGATGGGTGGGATGTCCCGAAAAGGAATACGCGTCAAGATGGGTGGGACGGAGGGAGTACTAATTATATCTATGACTAATCTCAATTATCTAATCTAACTCTATTCCACCTAGCCATAACCCTATATCACTCATTGTTTCTCTAAGTTCTCTCGCTGTTCTTGCGCCGCCTCCCTCTCCGTCTCGAAATCTCTACTTCGCCGCACCTTCGTCACCACCATTAGCAACCCCTCCGCCATAAAGAATACCCCATCAGGATCTGAGACCTATGACAAAGATTCGTCTTCTCCCCCTCCGCGATTTCTCCCCTTCCATTGTCCGGATCTGAGACATGTAAAATAGCACCATCATCGCGCCCCTCCGCGATTTCTCCCCTTCGATTCTCCAGATATGAGACATACAAAGCTGATACTACAGAGTTAGATATGTCAGGCTCTGAAACGGGTGATATGTCTCCGTAAGGGGGCGGGGGAACTACAATACCCTTTCTCTATTGATGATGAAGTCTGATACAGATCTTAAGGATCTAGATCCTGAAATTGGGGATGCTGATGAACGGGTAGATTTGAGTGGGCTAGAGCTCGTCGCCTCCTTCTTGGAGCGTGGCTACTTCAGGAAGGTAAACATGCGGTTCCGAATCTTTCAATAAAAGGTTCCCGGGTGCAGAGGAGGAGCATAACTTGAAGAGACAGAGATACAAAGACACGATTGAGATTCTTGCATATGGACCGAGAATTTGAATTGCCTATGAACCTGCTCTAATCTGGTGAGATCTTTCCTATAGTTGTTTGAGAATCAGCATGCTTGTTATTGTGGTAGGAGGGTGATGAAGCTTGAAATTATAACAATTATGCCCACCTTTAGGTTGTGTATTGGTTATTGAGATTGTTATGATGACAACTCTAGTGCAATTTGGCAATTACTATGACCTGATGAGCTATCATTGGAATATAACATTAGGTTGATTTGTTATTCCTGCTTGTTGGTAATCTACAATTTTATTTTTAATTGCTGTTTGTTGGTAATCTTACTTGAATTGACTCAGAGAAATGTGATTTGCTTGTTGTTGGCAATAATCCATAACTGTTTACTGGATTATTGCTTAGGATTTTTAATGGTTGGTACTGTTGATGCTATCTTGTAATGATCTTCATAGCTGCATATTTTCTTTGTGTTCGATCATAAACATAAATTACAAAATCTACAATTTAGAATTAAGTTGCATTCATTTATAAATTAGAAGACATAAAACTTTACAACTACACAATTCTTGGTTTTACGTAAGCAAAAACTTTGACATTGTCCCAAGGTCGCTATTTACAAAATCTTGTCCAATCATCACATTCCACAAGCCTTGACAAAATGAACCTTCTTTTATCATCTTCTAAGCGTCCCAATTATCTACATTCAGTCCCAACCTCTCCCTAAGCTCTTCTACATCAGTTAGGCTGCCTTTTTCCAAGTAGTTGATGCATTCCTCTGCCTAACTATTGGGAACTTCCAAGTCCAATGGAAATGCATCCATTCTTACTAGGCTATCATTCTTTAGATGAGGGATTTTGTAGCTGTTGTTGCCTTTAAACTTCATAATCTCAATCATGCACCCTTGCAAGCTCAAAAACACCTTGTGTTAGACTCATAGATGATAGTTGTTCAAATGATAGAACAATTGCACTTATTAGTTGGTCCACACTGTCAACTTGGATACTTTGAATTGCTCCGAACAATCCTAGATCTAGAACATTAGTGTCAGGGCTATTAGGTGGTTGTGATATTAATCTAATATCAGACCCGTCCTTGCTGGCTGCCTCTCTAAATTGAACATCATTATCTTTTATGTGGGGTTTAGCATTATCATGCCGTATAAAGATATGCTTGTTAGCATGGGATGACCACTTTTCTCTGATAGTTGGTAGTATCTGCTAAAAAATATAAGATTGAAACTGTATATACTCTAAAATTGCATTGTAGCATATTTAAAGATAGAACTCATTGTAGCATACTTAAAGATAGAATTGCATTTTAGCATACTTAAATATAGAAATACATTGTAGTATACTTAAAGATAGAACTACATTTTAGCATACTTAAATATAGAACTGCATTGTAGAGAGACTTACAGATAAAACTGCATTTTGGCTATTACGTAAAGATTGAACAACATTGTCTAAAGTTACGGGGACATGTAGATACTACGCATAAATTCTAAAGCGCATACAAGTTTGAAACTACATTGTCCGGAAAAAGCTGCAAAAATGAAAAAAAAAAATACATTTGATCATCTTACTGTTCTAATACAACAGTTGTAAGACCATACAAGTTTTTTTTTTTTACATTTGAAGCATACTTCCTTGCTGATCCATACTTGGTCTATTAGACAAGCTTTAATCACATCTTTGGTAATAGATAGTATAGGTTTGGTCTCCAATGTGACTGCTGGTCGATTTTTGTTTTTCCTTTTTGCTGCCACTTGTTGTGTGAAGGGAAAAATACTTATTTTCCTATCAAACAACACAGATCCATCTGGATTGAATAAAGGACAATACACATCACACATACATCACTTTTGTGATGAATTTCTTGTTCTTACAAGTTCTATGTGGCTCTGCCTCTCTGGGAGTAAGATAAAATCTATGTGATGCCCTAGTTATATAGAACCATTTTTCATCATATGTATAGTGTTGTGCATATCCTTAAATTTCAAGATATTTAAGATTCGATCAAACTCTAGTGCCCACGAGAAACGTGTCGTTTCTAGTGGGACGGAGGGAGTACTACGTTTTATGGGTCATATATTTTTCGCTAGAAACCACATCAGCAACCACAAAATCTTGAATCAAGATCCGACAAAACTCATAAATTCTTGCTAGAGATTATAAAACGTCCTTCATATAAAATTAATTTAATTACATCTATATATTTTGATCAAGATCAGTCCAGCACATTGGATAAGTCTGAGCAATAAACTGCTTTCATTAACAGTGAGTCTTACTACAAATGATATATTGTTGTGAAGCCCTACGAATATAGTTTATATAAATTTGAACTGAAGTTAATTCAGATAATTCTTGAGGCAGTTACTGGTGTATGACTACCTACAAAGGCCAAAAAACTGCAAAGTCTAAGCATTTGTGTCTTTGTCAAAATAGTCATTTATTTTACCTTTGAAGATGACGCAGAAGACCCATATATATATATATATATATATATATATGGAATGTATTAAATGAGATCTTATTTTCATATGAGATATGAGATCCGATCTTATCCGTCCTTTTCGTAGATCATTAATGGCTAGCATTTTTCATAACTTGGCCATTTTAAAATAAATCAAAAAAGGAAAAAATAAGGTCATTAAGGGTACATTCGTAATCTTGTATTTTTCCCTTTAGCTTTATTAAATCTAATTTCCTTCACTTTTTGAACAACATACATCCGCAGGCGCCATTACCATTAGCAAGCAAAACTTCTCAACGTGGATTTGCTCCCATCCGCCGACGCGATTCTGTTTCAGCAGCCAGAGTCTGGTAGGTTTTCCTGATTGCTGCCACCATGTCCGTATAGTTTTGGTTGCCTCTTTTTTTCATCTTTCTTTACACTCGAAGAGAACCAAGTATGTTGAATTAGGGCTTAGGTTTATTTCGTGTATGAAATATGGTTTAAGAATGCAATGTAGAATGATTTGCAAAGTGTGTTTGTTAGGTGTTGATTCTTGGATGGTTACTCAACAATTTCCACGAAAATATTTTCTGGGTTTAGGGTTGTTGGCAAATTTTTGTGACGAAGTTTTTATACGGTTTGATGCATATAACTTCTTTTTCATGTGTTTTGAGTTCTGCTCAAATTTTCATTATATATGGAACACGTATTTTCGTGGTCATGTTTGATTATTACATGTTTATGCATATTATGTTATCTGTTTATGCTAATTTTGTTAACGTTTCATGCATTTCAGAATTGTAACGGCAGAGTCATTTCAATAAAATATTTCTCTTGAACCGGATGAGTCTATTTTTATACCTGAATGCGCAAATGAATTGAAACTGTACGTTGGACATAAATTTACTACTTTTGGATGAAGCAGAAAACTTCTATAGAGATTATGGAGGGTTGTGCGGCTTTGATACCCGTAAGTGGATCCTAAAACGTTATGCAGATGGATCTATCACGCCTAGATATATTATATGCAGTAGAGAAGGGGAGAAATTTACAGATGGTGATAATGTTGATTGCAAAAGAACAAAGCGAAGGTGTAAGTCAAAACGGTCATCATGCTTGGCTCGAGTCATTTTTAAATCTCACCCCGAAGGTTATGTTGTTGATTTATTTCATGAGGCACACACACATCCTCTATTATCCTCATCTCACAAGCATTTCATGAGATACAATCGTACCATGACGTCTGTTCATAAGAATTTTGTCCTTAGTTGTGCGCGTTGTAATGTTGGTCCGGTGTGGTCATATAGAATGTTTAGTGAGTTGGTTGGTAGTTATCAGAACATCGGTTGTTATGGAGTAGACTTTAAAAAATTCCACCGTGAACTTCGTATATGTGTTGATAGGGCGGATGCACAAATGATGTTGGATAAAATGAAGGAAGCTCGTGATAGGAACCCGAATTTCTTCTATGAATATTTTACGGACCGAGGGGATAAATTACAGCGAGTAATTTGGGCTGACGATATATCTATTGGTAACTACAAGATCTTTGGAGATTCATTATCTATGGATGCAACTTATTCAACAAAAAGGTATTTTTTTTGGGCAGTTATGTGTTGACCGTTTTTCAAATTATCATGTGTTTTCATAATTCTGCATATACTAATACTCTAGTATGCATAAATTAATTCGTAACCTTTGCACAAAGGTTGGTTGACCATAACTGTATACATAGTTCATGCTTACGAAGTGTTGATTTTATGCACATTGTTCGTCTATTTTATGCATAGCTGATAATTTATGTGTTGCCTTCTTTTTCAAATAATTAGGACGTATGCATATACTATTTCTAGTACGTGCACAAAGTTGCACAAAGTTATATTCACCATAACTATATATGATTTCGTTTACCGAGTTTATGCATACTTACTTAGTATGTTTTGTTATCCTTTTCAGTTACGGAATGATTTTCGTTCCATTCACCGGCCTGGACAACCATGGCAAGTGTATTACATTTGCTGTGGGTTTGTTGTCTTCGGAGAATGTGAAGTCTTATTCTTGGTTACTTAACACATTTAAAACTTGCATGGGAGCTGTCCGAAGTTACTAATAACAGATCAAGATCCATCCGTGAAAATTGCGATGGAGAATGTTATGCCCGAAACGCGTCATCGTTTTTGTATGTGGCATATCATGCGCAAAGTTCCGGATAAGATTCTTGTGGCGTTAAGGAAGAACACAAATTTTACCAAAAGATTTAATTCTACCAAGGAGTTTGACGAGAAATGGAATGCGATTTTATCTGATTTTGATTTGGTTGGCCATGATTGGTTGGATGAGATGTTTCAACTACGCCATTATTACATTTCAGCTTATTTTAGAGACTTTCCAATGTCTGGATTGTTCCGCACTACATCCATGTCCGAGAGCGAGAATCGTTTTTTTCCGGACATATTTAAAATCGAAGGAGAATATGTTGTTGTTTTATTTACTCTACGAGAGTGGGATTCATGCTCAACGGCAGACACACGACAAACTAAATGCAGCTGATGATGGCAGCTTACCAATTTTGATAACAAAGTTGCCTTTGGAGCGAAGTTTGGCCGCGGTCTATTCAAACACTATGTTCTATAAGGTGCAGACTGAATGGCTTAATGCGGTTAACGTGTGTTGTATTCAGAAAATGTTGGGTGATGATTCTATCCTCAGCACTGTAATACTTAGTGGGAAATGATTCTATCTTCCGTATTGATACGCGCTCAGTAGGCTTATGCTCTGAGTGAATCTATGAAGATTTGAAGATCCCAAAACCCTATCTTGATTGGTGAACCATTTCGTTGTAATTGTATGTCTCTGAGGGTTCAGACTCAGTAGACACTCTGCTCTGGTTCAGGCGTTCAGTAGATTATCAGCCTCAGCACCAGATGTAGAAGACTCAGTAGATACTGTGTAACGCCCCAATTTTCAAAACTTAACTAGGGACGCTACTTCATACTCAACATGCATATTTCAACTATTTCTAAACATTTTCATTTAAATGAATCATCGAAAAACTCAATTAATTTTCATGCTCAGTGGAAGTCTTAAATAAAAATAATTATGGCTAATAAATGCACAGAGTTTAATATAATAATGACTTTCGTAAATCCTTCCTCATGTGACCATCACCATCCACCACCTCTACGCATCGGCCGAGCCATTTCCTGAAATATGTTAAAATGATAGGGATGAGTACGACTACTCAGTGGGAGATGTACACATATATCCAAACTATATAAAATGTCAATAAACACGGATATGAAACATGCATAATAAATAACTTTGATCCTAGGGCCTCCTCTTGACCCTAAGGATCCATTTCATTTCACACGGTCTCCTCTTGACCGTAAAATTTCATAAGGGCCTCCTCTTGACCCCGGTCACAGGCCTCCTCTTGACCTTGACCTATTTTATTTCATAAGGGCCTCCTCTTGACCCCGGTCAAAGGCCTCCTCTTGACCTTGACCTCTTTCATTCTCATGCCTGTCATAAACACATGAATACTATACAAAATATATAATAAGGATAACGGTAACTTCCCCACCTTGACCTTGACTTTGAAGAAAATAATGGATATCAATGTTTAAGTCCTGCGCGCCGATCCTATACATGGAAATTTTATCTTAATGTCGTGATATGCATGAAACAATTAAAACATTTGCACAAAGGATACAAACAATGTTGTAGCTTTAAAAATCCGCTAGACTCGTGCAGAAGACCCATTTTGAAAATATTCCACAGAACATGAAATCATTCCAAAAATTCTAATTTTCTAAAAATAGATTCTTGAATGAGTCTACAACATACCTAAATTGGTTTCATACCAAAACAATAAGTCCTTTAAAAGATATAACCAAAACAATATCGACTGCATCAACTAAAACGGTTTCTGACCTACTGAACTTGATCTGCACAAATCAGGGACTAAACATACTTTAAAAATTCTAATATTTAACACACATATAGATAACATTCGTAGAAATATCATATTACAATTTCAATCTATATGGGTAAGTGAAGACTTCATAAAATGTAGAATATTTTCCCCAAAAATCCAAATACGAAAACTGTATCCTCCAACTGAACACCCGAACATTTATATTAAACTGCTTTCATACGAATACGTTAAAAATACACAATAAATATATTTACGAACATCCACACGTATAGAGTATTTAGGAAAAAGAATCAAGTCAAAAACATATTTGTAGAGAGAGATATAAATAATTTGCTAAGACCTATCCAGAAAGCATTATTTTTCGGCAGTATAAAAGTAGTAATTCAGTAAAATATAAGGACTTGTCAAAAAATCATGAAACTTTACAGAGACCTTAAAAGAATACTAACATTTATCTCTATAATTTTTATAGAAATTTTAAAGTAACAAAAGATCGATTAATTGGCTCTGGAAAGTCTCGGCAGAAAAGGTAAATGGCAGGACAGATTATACTCTCATGAAACTTAAACATTTTTAAAAAATAAATAGTAAACCTATCCTAAAAATTCTATAGTCTTAAAATTAATGACCTAACATGTATTATATTCTATTAATGTTCATCATGGTCGAAAATAACTCAAAGAAAACATGAAAAATAATTTTCCTTTCAAGATCATGAACATGCTGACAGAAACTGGCAGGTTACGATGAACAATTTTAAACAAATATTTATCATACTTGAAAAATTATACAAAAATAACTGAATATACTAGACATACCTAGTAAGACGACCCTAAATTTTCATGACGATATGATGATGGAAAGATGTGTAAATAATTTTTGAAACAGTTTGTATGTGTGCTGACATAATTTCGAAAATCTAATGTGAAACGAAATTATGGACCACTAAGGTATATTTATAGGCCTAGAAATCATTATCTAAAGATTCCTAATCCTATAAGGTACCAAATATATTTTATCAATATTTATTTTCGTCCATATATATATTATATAGAATTTATTCAATTACTTACCATATAAGAGAGATTCAATCCTAGATAAATTAGGATATTGGTAAATACAACTAGATTTTATCCTAAAACATGTATATCACACATAACATATCTATTTTAATCATATAATATAATATAAAATTATCTCCTAATAACTTAATATGATAATAAATATTATATTCTTTTATGAATCCTAGTTAGTTTAGGAAATCCAAAATATATAAATATTATTCTTACCTCATAATTCTAACATTATTTTTATCTCATCAATAAACAATATAAACATAACATCATATAAATAAACACATTCAAAGTTCAAAATAAATTTACATAACAAAAAATGATTTAACGAAAAATAACATAAATGCTTTAATTTCATTTTAATTTCTAAGGCGCGACTTACAAAACTAAAACACTTGATAACATGCATGAATAAATATGCAATGCATTTTATATTAAAAATTTCGGGGCGTTACATCTTGGACTCGGCGGGAGCGATATGCTTGAATAGAGTCGGTAGAGGCGAACTCGGCGGGAGTAGTTCAGCGTACTCGGAGCGATCTTCGGTAAAGCTATCTCGGCATATTTGCTGCGGAATCGAAGATCGAGACTCGGCAATGGCCGGACGGTCTTACGAGGCCGTCGAGATCTTTTGAATGACAATCAACATAGTCAAATACGAGGAAGAGAGAAGTCGACTTCGGTATGCCTCGAAGTTTGTTCTGTCTCAAGCGCTTTGTAAACCTCGACGAATGACAAGCAGACACCTGTCCTATACCTACTAAAGCTGCAAGTCAACAACTTTCCAGAAAAGGAGGGAAATGACATTGTCACTCTACTTCAAAAGAGCCGTTAGCTACCAAAAGAGTGAGATAAAGGGATCATCGTTTCCAACGGATCTTTCCTAATCTCTTCTCTATAAATAGAGGGATGATTCAAGATTTGAAGCTCACAACGAAAACACGAGAACACACAAAAAAAAGAGAACACACGAGCATTCAAAAGAGCAAAACCGAAAAGCCCTAAGTCTTCCGCAAGAACTCGAAGAACACTTCTCGGCGAAAGACTACAATCTAGCTCTCGGGGAACCAAGCTGAACCGATATACAAAGCCTCTAGTATCCAAACGACGTTACACGAACTTAAAGCTTAACTCAGATGTTCGTCGTTCTAGAAGCAACACTCTCGTTCCCTATCCCTCTAACCCTAAGCTCAACCGATTATATCCATAGCTTAGACGAAGGAGTTCATCCTTGAACCTGATCCTTATTGTAAAAGGACTCCTTCATAGTTGGAGAGTTAGTCAAACGCTTGATTTGATACCTTTGTAAAGCGAGACTTGCTCGGTATAAATTTCAAGACGCGGCTTTGTCCCATGTACAAGGCGGCGAGACTAACTCGGTATAATAAATAGTCTCTCGATCTTTCGGGGCCGGTGGACGTAGGATCACGTGTATCCGAACCACTTTAAAAATCTCTGTGTCTCTCGCTTGCTCTCTTATTTCTTGTTGCATTGATTTTAAGCTGTTCATCTTGAAAATTATCCTTTAAAATCATTCAACTAGTTTCAACGATCTTAATTGCTTATTCTTACGGACGTAAGCTGTTTTGATAAAACATTTTCCACTCAACTATTTTGGGCCTACACATTTCCGCACCCTGCTGAACTCCAGCGAAGATGCGGATTCGGCTCGGTCGGTTAGCGAGGTCTCGGTAGAGTCGGTATCTCTTTGCCTAACATGATTCGGAGCATTGTTTGGTCTGCTGAATTCATTCGATACGGCACCATCACGAATAGGGCATTCGTGTTTCAAGTTGAGAAATCGGTTTCGGGTGTATTCACCCCCCCTCTACACACTGAACGTGCTCTCGGGACCAACAATTGGTATCGTAGCCGGAGTTCTATAAGACTCTTGTTATCTTGAGCCGGTCCACTTGAACGGATCCGGAAAAAGCGTTTTCCTTGCATATCATTCTACACTCATATCATTATTCACCATGGCGATATGTCGGGAATAAGGATGGTACCCATGTTCTCGGTAGAGAACTATGGTGTATGGCGGGTCGGGAATGGAGGCTCATCGACCTCCCTTCACGACAACATGGCCGAAGTACTTGAGGAAGGACCTATCGTTCCTATGATAGATAGTGTCGTAACTCGGGATCAAGCATTTGGAGGAGGAATGGTGGCCAGGAAAGAAGATTCCCAAGGACGAAGTCTCTTCACCCCCGAGGAGAAGAAACTTCATAACTTAGACCGAGTCGCCGGGGAATGCCATACTAACCACCTTAAGTGATTCTTATCTCGGCGGGGTTCGGGAATGCAAGACGGCTAAGGAACTGCGGGATGCTCTAGCGCTGCGAGTCGGGGGGACTCATAAGATCAAAGCCCAACAAACTTGCTGTTGGAACTCCAAAAGCTGGAGAGTTTGTCTCTCATGCCCGAAGACACCATAGAATATCTCGGCATCAGATTCACGAATCGATGAACTCCATCAACGGCCGGGAAAGACATTCTCCAACCGAGAAATGAATCTCAAAATGCGAGGGGCCTTGCCGGACGGTCATTGGACTCCTTTTGCTACATTATTACGACATTCGACTTAGATATTGTTACTCCCGACCATATCTTTTCGGAACTTCAAGCGAAGGAATTCGAGTTTGACGGACCTTAACGAAAGCGGTGAAGGCGACACCAAAATTGACCATGCCTTCAAAGCATCGGTCGGCCACACGGCGTCTCTGCGTCGAGTAAGGCCGAACCTTCACTCAACGACATACAAGAAGGAAGTCTCGCTCAGAAGTACGCACTGCTTGCCGTAAAATATCAGAAGGAAAAGGAGCGGCGTAGAAAAGTGACTAAAGCCTATCGAGAATCGAAAGGTAAGTCTGAATACACGCCTAAACACACTCGACTCGCATACTTCGAATGCGAAAAGAGGGATGACTCGGCTCCATCAAAAGCCGGCCGAAAGCAAAGAAGAAAGAGTCATTGCTTGCTATAACTGCAAGAAGCCAGGACACTATCAGTATGACTGTCCTGAGCTCAGTAGTGCTGAACGAGGAGCACGAAAAGCAAGGAGAGAGAAATTCGCCAAGAAGAGACAAGCATACATAGCTGGTGAACTCTCAGATGACTCAGAAGAAGTCAACTCCTTCATGGATTCATCCAGATGATGAAGCGGCTTTCATGGCCCTAGAGCTTGAAGGCGAAGAAAGCTGGCGAAAAGTGTCTAATGGCAGGAGAAGAGGATGAGGTAAACTCTCATGAACTATTAAACTCTCCTTCACATTGCACACACGACACTGTTTCAGGAGCAGATGAGAATCTGGACGCCAGTACAGCATATGATGAACTTCTAGACGAACAGATTCAGATAAGTCTGCAGCTCAGTAAGACTCTTCAGGAGTTGGATACCTTGAAAGTGGAGAATCAGAGACTTTCTCAGGAGAGTCAGGTTGCTACTGTTTCTGAAGGACTTGTGTTGAGACTCAGGGAGGAGATAAACTCTCTGATGGCTAAGTCTCAGCATCAAGAAGATCAGATCTCAGTTCTGACCAAGGACTTAACTCAGAAAGATCTTGGACCGAGTCTCGAAGCAACAACTATCGGGACTTCGGACCGAGCACGACACGCTGAAGAAAAGTGATGATGTGCGGAGGAACACGATGACCGAGCGGTACATGGGTCTTTGAAAAGAAGCTGGAGGCTATGCTAGCAAGCAACAAGCCCAAGCACCGCAAGGAAGGACTTGGTTTCGGCCAAGGTACTTCCTCATCGCCCCCGTACACTCGGAAGTGCGACTTGCGATAGGTTTGTTTGAGGGGAGACAATCAATGCAAACATCTTCGAACCCTCTAGCCAAGAACAAACAAAAGATGAAGGCACCTCATCCTACACATCGGCATTATGGCCAAAAGATCGGCACCAAAACACCCCGGTTCGGTCGAGGGGGGAACCGGCAAGCAAAGTGGGGCGTCGGTATGGACCTCCTCGGTGACACATCATCTGCTCGGTATGGGTCATACTATTATGATCCTATAGTCGAGAAAAGGATCCAAGAGTCGGGAAGAAGAAGAAAATCGCACAAAAGGCAAAGGTCGGCGAGTCTACCAACTCGGGAAGATTCGGACTCCTGAACCGAGAAAAGCCTAAGAAGTCGGTATCGACCGGTCCGGTGGTCAAATACGTTGACTTCAAGTGGAAAGAAGTTATGCGAGACCACCGGGGTCGTAAGACAAATATGAGTTACTAAAACTAACATCCAAGGACCCAAAATCAAAATAAAGGGTACTGAATATAATTCTATTTTGCGGGTGCACAAAGACCCATGATATGTGGACAGCGGATGCTCACGACACATGACATATCAAAAGGTCTTTGAAGAATTATATCCACGAAGAAGGACCCATAATTGAGTTTGGAGACAATGCTAAAGGCTACACAAGAGGATTTGGAACACTCGGCATTGGGGCGCCAAAGTTCCAAGAGTATCATATGTTGAAGGACTTCGGCACAACCTTCTCTCTGTTAGTCGATTTTGTGATAACTTCGAATAGAGTGATATTTGTACCTGGTTTTACGTGATGTCATTGATAAATCCACGGGGAAAACAATGTTATCGGGTTCGCGCAAGAAGAATATCTATGTAGGCGACGGAACTCGGTGAACACGAAGCTTGTTTGTTAGCGAAGAACGACAACCGAACGGGGTGGGCGTGGCACGGGAGACTCGGCCATCTCAACTTCAAGACGCTCAACAAACTAGCAAGAAACACTCTAGCAAGAGGGCGCCGAATGAAGTATTCGAGCAAAGACACTCGGTGTGAAGCATGTTTGAAGGGAAAGCAAACAAGGAATCAAAATCCACTGTTCCATCTCCTTCCACCGATGGAATCCTTCAGTGCTATATATGGATTTGTTCGGTCCGGTCTCTCCAGTGACGATCAGAGGCAAGAAATATGCTTTAGTGGTCATCGATGACTACTCGCGCTATACTTGGGTCATATTCATTGCCAACAAGTCGGCGTCAAAACCGAGTTACCAAGGCTTCGAAAAGGCTCGGTGTCGAGAAGAACACCAAAATTGTCAAAATCCCGTTCGACGGAGGCCGAGTTCCTTAATTCTATGATGGAGGAGTTACGCAAGCGAAGGAATAGAGCATGAGACATCGGTTGCTCGCACACCTCGGCAAAATGGAGTTGCTTGAACGAAAGAACGAGAACTCTCAAAGAAGCGGCTAGAACTCTACTCGCAGACTCGGGACTCCCGGCCAAGTGCAGGGCGAAGCCACCGATGCGCTTGTTACACTCGGAACCGATCTCTACCGACAAAGCAACATAAGAGAACACCATATGAACTATGGAACGACGGGGAAACCTTCTCTATCTTATTTCCATATTTTTGGGTGCTCGTGCTTTATCCACAATAATGGGAAAGATCGGTTGAAAACTTTTGATAGCAAGTCGGATCGGGGAGTATTCTTAGGATACTCTCGGGTCGGCAAAGCTTTCGAGTATTCAACTATCGAACCCTTTGCGTGGAGGAAAGCCCTCATGTTGTTTTTAATAAGTTTGCTGCGAAGACGGGAGCAATAACTCTAATTCGAATACGAGGACATCGGAAGCGGCTATAGGATCTAAGCCTAAAAGACAAAGTCGAAAAGATCCGGCTTTGTTGGGATGATGATTCGAGATGAGGGAAGCGAAGACAAATCTACTCGAATCTCAACCGGTAGTAAATGTAGGTGAGCCGATTGATTCTCTGAACAGAATCAATCCCGGGTAACTCGGGTCGATGAAGAAACCCCGGAGGTAAGCGAGACCACTCCCGAGAATAACAACTCGGGGGGGAACATCTATTAATGTTCCAGAGCTGAATGCCCCGAACACAGTGACTCGGTAGATCACACTCTCATTCTTGAAATGCTTCAATCTCGGGAATAGTACAAGCGAAATGCCTAACTCGCCTACTATACGTGTTGAACAAATTTCGGATGAAGAACTGAAACATCGTAGATCGTGGTGGGACGCTCACACTGCGATCGATTATTGGAGATCCCTCGGCAAGAGTAAAGACAAGATCCATTCTGTCAAGGAGAAAGCGCCTTATATTCACGCTTCTTATCTCCCGACGAACCTCGGACGATTGAGGATGCGCCGAAAGATCTTGGCCCGGATCACGGCTATGCGGGAGGAGGCTGAATCGGTTCACGAGAAATGACGTTTGGGAGCTTGTTGATAGACCTCGGCATCAACATGTTATTGGAACAAAATGGGTCTTCAAGAACAAGTGGGATGAAAACAACGTCATAGTAAGGAACAAAGGAAGACTCGTGGCAAAAGGCTACTTTGTCAAGCGAGGGAATAGATTTCGATGAGACCTTCGCTCCGGTTGCAAGGTTGGAGGCAATTAGACTATTCTGGCCTACGCGGCACATCAAAGATTCGGAGTCCATCAAATGGATGTGAAGTCTGCGTTCACGAACGGCGTCTTGAAAGAAGAAGTCTACGTGGAACAACCGCCCGGCTTTCATCGGGGGACATCGAGGTTTATAGACTCGGAAAGGCTCCGTATGGGTTAAATCAAGCACCCGGGGGCTTGGTACGATACCCTATCTCGAGTTTCTTCTTCGAAAGGTTTTCGAAAGGCACGATGAGACCGCACTCTATTCGGCATTCGGCCGGAAGACGATCTACTACTTGTGCAGATCTATGTAGATGACATTATATTTGGATCTAAGAATGTCATCATGTGCCAACAATTTGAAAAGATGATGAAGGACAAATTCGAGATGTCAATGATAGGAGAAATGAACTACTTCCTCGGTTTTCAAGTCAAACAATCTGAAAAAGGGACGTTCATTAATCAAGGCAAATACACTTGAGACCTCATCAAAAGATTCGGTTGCACATCTGGCAAACCTATCAAGATCCCGATGAACACAAACATGAAAAGTGATCTTGATAAGGAGGGAGTATCGATGAGACCAAAGCGAATTTCGTGCTTATAATTGGTTCTTTATTATATTTAACGGCTACTCGTCCTGACATAACTTATGCTTTGTAGGTGTCGGTGCTCGATTTCGGGGCGAATCCAAAGCGAGTCACATGGACTCAGCAAAGAAGATTCTCCGCTATCTCAGAGGAACACCTAACATGGGTTTATGGTATCCAGCTGATGATAATATAGAACTAACTGGTTACTCTGATGCTGACTATGTAGGGTGTAGAATTGACCGAAAGTCAACTTCAGGAACGTGTCAGTTCCTTGGTAGTAAGCTGATCTCATGGTTTTCAAAGAAACATCACTCAGTAGCCACGTCAACTACCGAAGCGAATACATAGGCTGCTAGGAAGTTCTTTGCGCCCAAATCTTTGGGCGAGACAGCAGCTACGAGACTATGACGTCATTCAGAATGAAGTGCCAATCTTCTGCGACATTACCAGTGCCATTGCAATCACTCAGAACCCTGTACTTCACACAAGATGCAAGCACGTGGACATCATACATCACTTCATTCGTGACCATGTCGAAAAGAAGGATATCGGGATGGAAAAGATCCATCACCCGACCATCAAAGGGCGATATCCCGACCAAGCCTCTGGCCGAATCCGGTTCGAGAGAACTTTCGGTAGAGCTAGGTCTCTGCTGGACCCTACCGACTCCGGTCGGGTAAGAGGTTTCGGGGAGAGGAGCATTCGGTAAAGGGAATGTTCACTCTCGAGTGCGAGTAAATTCGATGCGTAGAGACTCGGCAACCATCTACACGAGGTATCAGCTGACTACGATGTTTAGCTGACAGGTTTGCGTATCTCTACTCAGTAGTAACTAATAGAACTGTAATATGCATTTATTGCTCAGAATCAGCATCATATTTAATATCTCAAGGATTGTCATTTAATATTAACGACTTACATTTAATACACTACATTCCATGTATAAGTATGCTGAACTCTGCCACACATTTAATGCATGTCGTATCATAGTTACTACTTAGGCAAGTTACAACTGGCTTTTAACTTAGGCGGCTTTGTGATCATTACCTATAATATGCTATTTAATCTTGACCGTTCATCTCTTAAAGCAAGTTTAAACTCGGCCATTGATCGATAACTCTTCATCTTCACGTAGATATATATTTTCGATCATATCTTAGAAACCGCTATTAGCATACTTTACTCCGAAAAATCTGAGATCTTTCTAGCAAACCCTAATTGCATATTTCTTAAACGCTCAGTTTTTTCTTTGGTATGATTATTAGATCTGTCACGATAACCTTATTTTTCAGCATCGGTATACTAACTGTTTTATTAAACTCGATACTGATAAATTCTTCTTGTGACAGATATAATGGTGAGTTCAAACGTCTCAGTAACTGCTCCTTCAAACATGAAGGAGATTCTTCAAAAAAGACCGTGTGCAGTGCGAACCGGATCATGGAGTTCGGTGCGTGTGATTTGGACTACATGGAAGAGATCTTCGACGCTCTTCGGGCATACGGACTGGAGGGATTTCTCTCCAAGAAGCCGACGTTCTTCCTTCCCGAGACAAGTTCTTTGAGATCTACCTAAACTCCGACTCGATGGGCCGGCGACGTCGTTGGGAGATTCACTTGTCCATCCGATCGGTGAAGGCGCTGCGGATAAAGCGAGATGTCGATTAAAGAAGCTCTGAGGATAAGCTTCAACCTACCGTCTGAAGGTGTCAGCACCGTTGGGTACAACGATGATATGGTGGACGACTACCTATCGATATTATATGGGAAGCCCACTGCGTTCAGAGCTGCCTTCCCTAAGAACGTAATGTTGCCTCAGTACCGCACTCTAGTGTACATTGTTACGCAGCTGCTGACGAGCCAAGCTGGCTCATTCGATCAAGTCTCGAGGCCCAAGATACAGCTGATGATGGCAATTTATGACCAAGTCAAGATCAACTGGACTGAGTTCTTTCTCCGTGAATTCATGGTCCAGGCTGCGAAATTTGACAAAGCCTCCTACAGACTGAGCGTGAAAGGCAAGCTTCTGTATGGTCTGAAGCTGTCAGTAATGATTGAGGACTTCTGCGGAGATGACCAAATCACGTACAACGACAAGGCTTATTTTAACGTGAAGAAGGTCAGGTTCCAAAACAGGGCCGCAACCCTTCAGCAGATAGGGACAGGGCCCTCAGATCAACAGACGACGCCTCAGAAGACCACGCCAACTAAGAAGCGGTCTCCTCAAGGCAAAATTCCTAAGGCACCAGCGAAGCGACTGAGGAAATCTATTCTCGTCGTGCCTACTAAAACAGAGGCAGTACTGGAGGCCACTGCTGAATAGACTCGACAGCCAATGCAGCTGGTTGATGAGTCAGAGTCCTCAAAAAAGACTCAGTCAATGGAGAGGGCTGTCTCCACTGAACAGGCAGTAGAAGTGGACCAAGGGGTTCCAACTGAAGCAGTCCAGAGTGGTGACCTGGAAACCCTGGACAACCCCTTGACGTTCCACCACTCGGCGACGCGCCTGGCGAGAAACGGAGCGTCTCCGATAGACATTAAAGATTCGGAGACGCCGTACGAATAGGAATGTCGGAATGGAAGCTTCGGCTATCCTATCTCAAGCATTAGGGAGATTGCGAGCATATACGGAGATTTCGGCCACCCCGATCGGTGACTATTGCCAAACAGGCCGAGACTCCATATGCTTACGAGGTTCCGGGAGTGGCCTAATCGGCTACGCCTCATTCTTCACTACACTGCGAGCAACCGCATGAAGAGGAGCGATCATAAGGCGGCGAGATAGGCTACTCACGGCCTGGCGACCTTGGCACTCCGGAGGACCTAAGGGCGGCAATGCGGCCTGGTTGAATGGCCGTCGGCCAGTCGGCCGGCTCGGCTCCTCCTTCGATGGGTCGACCACGATGGTCGGGACCCACCCCGTGATTCGAGGCCCGAGAAGCGATGAGGGAACTCACCGGGACAAGGATACCTCTACTCGGGGCTGAGCTTCCTCTCACAATCCTTGCTCCTGAGAAGTCGGCGGTGGTACTCCGAACAACTCTTGCTTAAATCTAAGTTCGAAGTAGCGCCCGGCCCCAAAGGCCGACGATCCAAGGCGATGGCGAAGGCTCTTAGAAGCCAAGGGACACGAAGCCGTGCCCTTGCCAAAGCGATCCACAAAGTGTGGAAAGAGGCGCCCAAGCCGCTGGCGCAGAGATTCGGGGCTGAGGACCTCGGTGACATCATCGGCCGCCCCGATATCTCCACCATTATATCCGAAGCGCCGGCTAGCGGAACCGGGTCGAGGTTCGGCTAAGACAGTTCGGGAAGGCCGGAATCAACTATTTGACAAATTCAAGGCCACCCCAGAAACTCTCATCATCTTGAATCTGTCACAACCATATCCCGGGCCCGCTGAGCTCGGACTCGGCTCCATCCGGACGGCCTTGGAAGATAAGGTTGAGGCCAAGGCGAACGAGTTCAAAGCCGCGGTGACCATTCGCACAAATTATACAAGGATGAACTGATTACTAAGAAGAATGAGCTGCACGAGGCGGCGACTAAAATCCACTCCGGACTTAATGAGCTGTCGGCCTCGTACAAAAGCACGAACAACAAGGTATTAGCTCCTACCCGGTTGGAATTGCTTTGATGCCAAAAAGGGGGAAAAGAAGTCCCGGACAAGCTGTACCTTAGAAATCCCGGGGAGGATAAATCTAAGGGGGAAGAGAAAGCTCAAAAGACCAAGGAGCGAGTGCGAAGACAAGGTCGGTAGAAGGAGCAAGCTCGGTTCGGACAAGCTGCTCCCTCTTGAACCGACCGGTGAGGCCCGGGGTGTCTCGAGTTGGAATCTCGGGCGGGGGCGGCCCAAGTGGCTCGGGATCCGGGGGAACAAGGAACTCGAGGCAACCCAAACTCCTCTAAACATAATCAAAGAGGTTGCTTGAGTATCTTGAGGAGGAGGATTACGAAGAGGAAGAGGCACCTCTCCCACTTCCAGTTGAAGGAAAAGGTAAGAAGATCTTAAAACTCCCCACCCCTCCCTCCAAGAAGACTAAGAGGTATATCGGTAAGGAGGAGGAGGCTCGGATAGCAGCCGATGAAAGGTTGGCTAGGGAGATAGCCGAAGGCCGAAGCGACCAACAAGCCTAAAGCAAAAGCGTAAAAGGAAAGACAAAGGCTCCGGCTCGCGGCGGAAAGAAGTCAACAACGACTAGGTTGCCTCCCGGAGCGGTGACACTTCAAGATGATGATGATAGGGAGCGGCAACAACAGCAGAAGGACAACGAGAAGCGGGGTACGTCCAAAGAAAAATCAAGTACTCCTGGCCGACTCGGAAGATCGGTCGCCTCACAAGCCCTCCTACACAACTTCAAAAGAACACGATCTTTGAGATAGAAGCCATCTTTGCTCGAGATGGATCGGTACATGTACGAGAGGAGAAGAGTCGAGGCAGATTGAAGGCGCTGAGAGAGAATCCATATGGCGAGACTTAGAAGCACTCGAGTCCGGGCCGAACAAGAAGCCGGGACCGAGGGTTCCTTCCAAAGGCGACATTTCATACGGATATAGGAAGTTCGGGAAACCAACGAGATCTAAAGATACATAGATGGCCAGGGGCGATGAGTGGATGCCGGCTCGGTACACTCGAGAGATGGGAGTCGCCGAAGATAGAGTTCATCAAGAGGAATTATTTACGGAGATTGCGGTCGAGACAAGGCAAAGGGCGTGCATATGTTGAATGGATGATGAGGTGAACCTAACTTGTATGTCTACATGCGAGAATCTTTGTGAAAGAGAATATTGAAGTCCGAGTCCCCGAACCCCATTGCACACCACCGAGAAGACTTGATGATTCTATTCACTATGGTGTGATTGAAAAAGAAGTAAAGGATCTTTGCCGAGCCGGATCTCTCGAAGAAGACGAGCCGGCGGACTTTCTTTGAATTTGAAGCTAAGGAAGTTTACCTACGGGATGTATGGAGTGCCCCTTCCCGAGACTCAATCGCAAGGTTTCAAGGATAGGATCGAGCAGTACACTTCTTTAACTTTCCTAGCTTAGAAAGAGATGTAATGTACAAAACTTTCTCAAATTATATATATATATATATATATATATATATATATATATATATATATATATATCTCTTTTGGCTTCGACAATATCTTATTGTCTATACAAGCCATGTTACGTTTTATACTTAACACTCGAGAATCACTGAAGTGATTGCTTGACTCACACACTCATTTGTGTATATTCTTTGTCGGTGAGATTCTTGAGATTACGATAGACTAGTTCTTGTGATATAAAGGGAAATTGCTTCCTTGTAATAAGGGAAATTGTTAAGACAGGGGATATGCTTAGTCTCCATATTCGACTCCCCGCTCTGCTCCCTTGATAGTCTAGATCTTGAAGAACAACTCCATTGAACCTACTTGTAAAATTGTAAGGAGCTCCGTTTCGAGTAGTTTAGTGTTAGTTAGCATAGATGGTGTTAGGTTTTGGCATCATCAAATAGGGGGAAATTGTTGGGTGATGATTCTATCCTCGGGATTTGTAATACTTAGTGGGAAATGATTCTATCTTCCGTCGATACGCGCTCGGTGTAGGCTTATGCTACGAGTGAATCTATGAAGATTTGAAGATCCCAAAACCCTATCTTGATTGGTGAACCATTTTGTTGTAATTGTATGTCTACGAGGGTTCGGACTCGGTAGACACTCTGCTCCGGTTCGGGCGTTCGGTAGATTATCGGCCTCGGCACCGGATGTAGAAGACTCGGTAGATCTTGGACTCGGCGGGAGCGATATGCTGAATAGAGTCGGTAGAACCGAACTCGGCGGGGAGTAGTTCAGCTGTACTCGGAGCTGATCTTCGGTAAAAGCCATCTCGGCATATTAGCTGCGGAATCGAAGATCGGACTCGGCAACGACAGGGCACGGTCTTACGAGCGTCGAGATCTTTTGAATAACAATAAGTATAGTCGAAATACGAGGAAGAGAGAAGTCGACTTCGGTATGCCTCGAAGTTTGTTACTGTCTCAAGCCGCTTTGTAAACCTCGACGAATGACAAGCGAGACACTGTCCTATACCTACTAAAGCTGCAAGTCAACAACTTTCCAGAAAAGGAGGGAAAAGACACTGTCACTCTACTTCAAAAGAGCCGTTAGCTACCAAAAGAGTGAAGGGATCATCGTCTCCAACGGATCTTTCCTAATCTCTTCTCTATAAATAGAGGGATGATTCAAGATTTGAAGCTCACAACGAAAACACGAGAACACACAAAAAAAGAGAACACACGAGCATTCAAAAGAGCAAAACCGAAAAGCCCTAAGTCTTCCGCAAGAACTCGAAGAACACTTCTCCGGCGAAAGACTACAATCTAGCTCTTAGGGAACCAAGCTGAACCGATATACAAAGCCTCTAATATCCAAACGAAGTTACACGAACGTAAAGCTTAACTTAGCTGTTCGTCGTTCTAGAAGCAGCACTCTCGTTCCCTATCCCTCTAACCCTAAGCTCAACCGATTATATCCATAGCTTAGACGAAGGAGTTCATCCTTGAACCTGATCCTTATTGTAAAAGGACTCCTTCATAGTTGGAGAGTTAGTCAAAGCGCTTGAGTTTGATACCTTTGTAAGCGAGACTTGCTCGGTATAAATTTCAAGACGCGGCTTTGTCCCATGTACAAGGCGGCGAGACTAACTCGAGTATAATAAATAGCCTCCGATCTTTCGGGACGGTAGACGTAGGATCACGTGTATCCGAACCACTTTAAAAATCTCTGTGTCTCTCGCTTGCTCTCTTATTTCTTGTTGCATTGATTTTAAGCTGTTCATACCGAAAATTATCCTTTAAAATCATTCAACTAGTTTCGGCGATCTTAAGCCGCTTATTCTTACGGGTGAAAGCTGTTTTGATAAAATGTTTTCCACTCATTGTTTTGGGCCTACACATTTCCGTACCTTGAACTCCAATTGAAGATGCGGATTCGGCTCGGTCGGTTAGCGGGTCTCGGTAGAGTCGGTATCTCTTTGCCTAACACGATTCGAGCGGTATGCAGTCTGCTTGAATTCATTCGATGCGACACCATCCCGAATAGGACATTCGTGTTTCAAGTTGAGAAATCGGTTTCTGGTGTATTCACCCCCCCTCTACATCTGAACGTGCTCTCGGGACCAACAGAAAATATTCGATAATTGTTGTGGAAAGATCTTTGAAATTGATGATACTATGAAAGGCGCTTTCGTTGTTACGTTTAATGCTGTTGATTTGAGATTCTCATGCACCTGCATGAGAATGGAGATGCATAGTCTGTTGTGTAGGCACATTTTGAAGGTGCTAAAGAATTCCAATTTCAATTCTATACCTGATTAATGTGTGGTTTCTCGTTGGGGTAGAAACCTATCTTTCAAACATTTTGATAAGCTTGCTGAAATTGGGAATGGAGGTCCGTCTCTTGCAACTGCCACTAAGAAATTGTTGGACGTAATATTCAAATGTGCGAGTTTAGTTGCTGGCCACCCTACACGTATGAATGAATTATTATCAGATTTTGAAGCTTTGATCAGCAAATATCAGATTCAGGATGAAGGCGTGGCAAGTAGCAAGGGAAACAAAAACACATTTGAGAAATTTTATGGATCTCAAATTCCTTAAGATGTAGATGTGTTGCCCCCAGATCAAGTGAAAACCAAAGGCTCGGGGAGTAGAATACAGTCTAGGAAGGAGGCGGCATTGTGATTTGAAGCCTAAGATGATGTGTTGGAAATGCAAGTAGATGGGACATCACGATTCAAGAAGCTGCCCCAACGTAACGGATGTTGAAGATTCGTGTTAAGTGTTTATGCAGAACTTAATATAGCCATATGCACGAAAGCTTGTCATTGTATGCGTAAATTTGTCAACACTGAATCTCTAAATCTTTTCTTATCTTTTATTCATGCAGACGACGGTTTATGTTTATGCATGCATTTCGTCAGATTATGCATATGATATTTGGTTGTCATAATCATGCATATCGTTTATTTTGGTTCTATTCCTTTTGTATTCATTCATTAACTTTATTTAGCAACATTCATGAAATAATTCTCTTGTAAGCATAATTTAGCTAACGCAAGTGCTATAATCGTGTTTTACTCTCCTATTCATGCACACAATAGTGTAATATTATGCATATCATATGTCATGTTTATGCATATCCCCTTTTTTATTTAGCTGTCATTTTATGTAAAAAAAAAGATCCATATGTACATGCATAAATTATCTGTTATATATGCATAACTTCTAATAGTTACATACCAAAAGACATGTTTACTACAAAAGTTCAAATAGTCTTTCAATAAAACAGATAAGTACTAACATAAGAAATAACAATCCGTTCTCCAAACCAAAAACGACACCCCTAAACTTCTAATTGTGTAGCAATTCTTTCGCACATTCTTTTGAATTGAGCTCATTCTCATCTGCATGACCAACCAACTCGAGTTCTGCTGCATCCTTCATTTTGTTTTCATTGAAGTTCACTATGCTCAAGCAATAGCGCACCCTCAGAAGCTTAATCTGCTTGAACCAGTTGCTTTCGTTACCTTTGAATGTCTCCATGTGCCTCATCAAATACACACCTGAAAGAAATCCTTTAGATTTAAATTTTGGTTGCCCAAAAGTATTCATGCATACATTACGATAATGTCATGCTTACTAATACAAACCTGAATCCAAAATTTTTGATTGGTTCCCCCAATATGGAATGATCATTCCTATTTGGCATCTCTCAATCATTTTTGCTAGACTCATGCATTTCATCTCAGTCAAGTATCGTTGCAGCAGTAAAGTCTAAGAACGAAACAATATTGAGCATTTGTACTGTAATTAGAGACCAATTTAAAAATGATCGAACCACAAAAAATAATAATACAACGTTTGCTCACCAAATCATTTGGTATGTTGCCATATTTAACTTTCATATCAATGCTTTTGTGATTAGTTGTGTTGTTAATTATGAAAGTCTTCTTCATCCTCAAATCAAAACAGATCATGTAGTAGCATCCCTCGTTCTCAAATGGGAAAACATACTGCATAAGAAGAAATAGTTTCCATCATATTGTTCATAAAAGGAAGTGCAAGATTAGGTGTAAATGTGATTACCATTTGGATCTTATTCAGATTTGCAACTTTATGGGCTGTCAGAGTCTTTGTCATTCCAAGGTTGAAAATTTCTTGCTTCTTAAACATCAATGCCTTTCTCAGGACAAACAACTGTTCCACTCTATGGTCCTTACACATTCTTAATTAATATTTCTTCTTCAACATAATCATGTGAAGTTCATAATTTAATTCAAGTATACGTACCGTCAATGGAGCAAACAACCGAAGTAGTGATTCATCTTACTTAACTCGCTCCTTGTCGTTTAGAATAACACTCCATGCATCAATTATCAAATTATCAACCTAGTTGTTTTGCCTCAAGCTCTTCATCTTTTTTGCATAAATCTTGATATCTTTCCAATCAAATAGCAGACTTGCAAAAGCAACAAAGATAAAGAAGGTATTACTACATATTGAAGAAGATAACAGTTTACAAATTGAGTTTAGTTAAATGATACCAATCATCATCAGCCACAAATGTGCTGAACCAACACATTGTAATCTCCATTTTGGTCAAATTTTTCGAAGGATCCACATAACACATAATGTACGGTGACTTCTTTGCCTTTGCACTTTTCATTGAAGATTTTTTTCCGACAAGGCATTTTGCTTGTAATCTGGATATTATAAATCATAAACAGAATACACACTCAATTTATGAATGCTAAGATGTACAATTAGTAAGCTTTGTATGTATTTTACCGCAGGTTTTGGACTCCCTTTACCCCCATCTTCGGAATCAGATTCTACTTCATCTTCCTGGTTATCATTGCCACCCTTGAAATTTTTATCAATAGAAGTTAAACATCAGGGAAATGATATGAATGAATCTATTCCTATGTATGCATAATTTATTATTTACATATGCAAGAACTACTTCATCGTAATCTATATACGGGTTGATCCATGCAAAATTTATGTAGATATTACAACCGATAAATTCATATGCATGAAAAGTACCATATTAAAGTACAAACCATCTATAAATTATGTACAATAAAAAATTTAGTTTTATATATATGTTTATTGGAGATTTTTTTAGTGCTTATCCAATTAATCATTCATGCATACACGTAACCAATATTATGCATATCCAGGAAATAAATACTCTAAAGTAACAAACTAACCTGCTGTTGTTCAATATCATCATCATTGCCTTGAAAATGAATGCCTTCATTGGTTTGATCACCCACATTATCTTTGGTAGTAAGAGCGTGATAAGTTTCTTTAACAATATGATTACTAGTACTCAAATATTTTGAAAGTTGTCTAATAATTACATCTTTGGTAGGAATTACCTCTTTCTCACTAGTACCATGCTCTTCATTTATGCGTGTGACAACCCCAACTATTGCCTCATTTGCCTTACCTATTTTTGCGTCACTTTTGTCCGGAATTAGTTCCGAAGATTGATTGGCAACATTTTGTTTTTGCTGAGTTGCCGCAGACCCTATGTTATCTTCTTTCAAAATTCCCTTCAACACCAAATACAATATACATGTCATGGTTTATGATAGGTTGTAATGACAGATAACAATATTTTCACCTTATCAAGCTGAGTAGGCCAGAAAACACTGTAACTAGGTAAGTCATCCATGTAATTCTTCACCATAAGCCTCGTGGTGTCTATAGCAAACATGGCTTCCTTTACTGGTTCCGAATTCCAAAATTCCCCATCTTCCTCTTCAATTGGTTCCTCAACTAGCGATACCGTTTCTGGAACACCACATGCAATCATCCTCGAAGCCGCATCTATTGTTTCCTTAAACGAATTATTGTTAAACAGCTCAGTTGGTGCTTCCTCAATCAACTTCATCAATTTAACCATCTCCCCTTCTACCAGTTCGGCCTGTTTCATGACCAACGAAGAGTACTTCAACGATGGTTCTTCAACTGTTGAAGTACCCCCCACTTCGCGGCTGGTGCGTACCCTATCCGATACATTATTCTGATTTCCTTCATCCAAACTCGCAAGATCTACTGGTTCTAATATGCGCCCCTCACCAAATCCTCCATTCTCCAGCTCTATCTATTGCCGGTTCCTCAATCCAACTCTATCCCAATTAATTATCAAGGGAAGGTGCCTCCCCACGTACTGATTGAACATGACCACCCGATCCACATAAAATACCTGAAAAAAGACATATTTTCATGAAACTGTTACCTAGTATGCATGAACTATATTAAATATATGTATAAACTCCTATACTAATCATACCAGTAGGAAGAGTGATGGGCCGCAAAATGGTTTGGTTTTGCATTCTTTCCACGTCCGCGTGCTTTCAATAAGGCAGCGGATTAGCAACTCACACCAATTCCAGTGCATTGCATCACTTTGTTCCTTCAAAGGATTGGAAAAAAAGGATAAATGTATCCGTGCGTCGTAGATTGAATAAGAGAACTGGAAAGCAAGACAAGGAAGTTCATCCTAAACATTTTACCAGCACTCTTATCGTCTATCATTGCGGCAGTGACATGGTTCGCCGTAATCTTATGACAATTTTCAGCAATTCATGTTCTAGTGAATTGCGCTGCCCATTCATACACTACATCACTTCGTTCGTTAAATTTTTTGGTCCTTATAACTAGCTCCCCCCTAGGAAACCCAAAAGCCCGACGAACATCAAACTCATTCACATCTATTCTCCTACCATCCGATATCACAAGTTCGGGTCTTTTTGGGTCGTAGTTGTCAACTACCCAATAACACATTTGATTTGGTAACCTACTTACATTTAAGTCCAATATTCCCCCAAAACCCATACTCCTTACCATTGCTACCTGTGCATCGTTCATCTTGCTTATGGCTTCCATTAGGGCACGAGGACAACATCGACTTGTCAATTTGTTCACCGCATCATCATTCTTCTGCTTTTTTCCCTTTTGTTTTGGCTGCCCAGCTTGAACATCATCATTATTCTTCTTTTCTTTTCCTTTTGGCTGCCTCTTAGGAACATCATTCTTCTTTTTTTCTTTTGGTTTTGGTAGCACCTTTGTTTTTCCTTTTACTTTCGTGGTTTCTTTCTCCTTTTCCTTTTTCACCAACTTTATTATAGGGACTTCCTCGTTCGAGGAAGCCCTTTCCTTCCTCTTTCCTTTTGATCTTGAACTTCCTGCATGTTGTATAAAATTTATAAACTTTTCTATACAAAACAACCGTTATGCATATTGAAGAAAATATTCATGCATGTAAAAGAACATATTTATGCATCTGAAGCATGTGACAGATTGCGTTTCATATTGTGTTCGAAGTAATATGCATGAATTTGTAGAATCTTATGCATGAATTAGATGTTATATATGCATGAAAATGAATGCATTTTGAAGCATGTGGCGGATTGCGTTTCATATTGTGTTCGAAGCAATTTGCATGAATTTGTAGAATCGTATGCATGAATTAGAGGTTATATATGCATGAAAATGAATGCATTCTGAAACATGTTCCTATAAAACATAGTTTTAACATTGGCTATGGAATTTTTATTTATGTGCATAAATTTGATGGATGGTATACATAAATCTGTATAGTAATATGCATAAAATTTGTTGAAGATGGAATGTTTTTTGTGGTTATTGTTGCATTTACTTTATATACATGATTCTATTGGATGGTATGCATTAAATTGAGTGGCGATTTGCATGAAAGTGTGGATTGTCATGATTGTTGGATTCATTCTTTATGCATGAATACTATAGCGTGTATGCATGAAATATGCATGAAACTATAATGGTTATGTGACTCCAAGAAATAAAGTATTCATTATTGTTGTTTTCCTGCTATATACATAAATTTATTGCTCTACATGCATGAATCTTATCTACAATATGCATTGTTTTTTGCAGGGACATATTAGATGAGGCACATGGAGACATTCAAAGGTGGAGAGGTGGAGAATGAAAATGAAGTTGAATACTGGAGAGGTGGAGAACATATTGTAGACAATGAGAATTGAGATTTCAAAGACAATTCATTGTTTTGTTAAAGTTTTGTTTTTATTAGAAATAATTGTAGCTATGCTTTGTTAATTAACCATATTCTCAATGTTTGATTAGTTAAAATATATTGTTCTTATTATGTATTATTATACTTATTTAATCATGACATTAAACATGAATATGCATAAATATAAATGCGGACATGGATTAATTGTAACTTAGATATACATGAAATGTAAAACTTCAAGCAAAATTGTTAATTAACAAGTATGCATAAACATAACACAAGCTATGCATTAATCTAAACGTATATATGTATGAATAACAAGTTGCTTAAAACGTATTACGTCACCGAAGTCATGCATAAAAAGTAACTCCTTTATGCATATTTCTTGTAGAATTTATGCATAATATATCATTAGCATAACAAAAAAAACAAAATTGAGAGACTAGTTTGGATATCCAATAAAGTCTAAAACTAAAAGACAACTTAGTACGAGAAAGCTAATAACTTCGTCCAAACTTGAAAACTTCCATCCGACTTATGGTTTCAATTTATGTGGGCATTCGGGGACGAAAATAGAATCAACACAATCAAAAGAACCATCTTCATCCAACGACTCGGTCATTCGTGTTGTTGGTCTCGAGAGGGGGGGGGGTGAATATACCTGAAAACTTTCTCAACTTATAACACGAACAATCCAATTCAGGAGATTGTCTAGTGAATAAATTGATAGACCGGGCAAGCTATTACGGATCACGTGGACGAGTGGCCCGACTATGCGGGGCACGCTGGGCGGCGATGTCGGGAATTTAGTACCGTTCAGTAAGAGTTCAGTAGCGTGCGGAATAGTGTAGGCCCAATTCAGTTCAGTTGAAAACGTTTTTACTAAAACTGTTTTAGTAGGTTAGTGCACTCACTCAAGCTTTTTTGAAACTCTGTTGTATGATTTTGTAAAATGATTTTCAGTATGAACAGTAAATCAATGCAACAATAAATGAACACAGCGATTTTAAAGTGGTTCGGATATCAAACAATCCTACGTCCACTGTCCCGAAAAGATCAGGAGGCTATTTTATTATACTGAGTTAGTCTCAACTGGTTTGTGCACTGGACAAACACATCCTTGAAGATTATACTGAGCAAGTCCCAGTTTACAAGGATCAAACTATAAAGTTTGACAAATTCTCCAACGATGAAGGAGTTCTTAACAATAAGAACAGTTCAAAATATGAACTCCTTCGGGTCTAAGCTATGGATATTTCAGGGAGCTTAGGTTAGAGGGAAAGGGAACAAGAAGAGGCTTCTAGAGTGATGAACAATGATGAATAATCTCTCTGGGTTTGTGTTCTATCACTTGGATACTAGAGGCTTTGATTCTATTAAGCTTGGTTCCCTAGAGCAAAGTGGTCGCCTTTCGCATTGAGTATTTCACCGAAGTTCTTGCGGAAAGCTTGTAACTTGTTCGTTCGTTGCTCGTAAATCGCTTGTTCTGTATATTCTGTGTATTCTTCGATTTGATTTTCCCTCTATTTATAGAGGTGAGCCATGGATAGATCCGTTGGAGACGAACGATCCATGTGTCACTCTCTTTGGGTAGCTAACGACTCTTTTAAGGAATCTTGTAGAGTCTTTTCCTCCATTTCAGGAAAGTGGTTGACTTGCAGCTTTTACCAGAACTTTGACAGCTGGTTGCTTATCATTGGTCGAGGTGTAGAAAGTGGTTGAGACATACAGACTTTGAGGCAGATACTGAAGCTGACTTCTCTGATGTGTACAACCTCGGACAAGTCTATTGATTAAACATAGAAGATCATCTGACAATCAAGGGAGGCTGTCGGGCCGTTCTTTGAGTCGACACGGGGTTGATAGTATACTCATGCTTTGAGTCCAACTCTGCGAAGGTCGACTACGAGTTCGGTGAAGTGCTCTGCGAGTCCGGTTCTGCGACTCTTTCGGTATCTTTGCTCTGTTGAGTCCAACACTGCGAATACGAACACCTCTCGGTATCTTTGCTCTGCTTGAGTCCGGCACTGCGAGTCTTCACACCATGGTGCGGGGCGGATAGTCTGCGAGGTTCGGTAAAGCGGAACTACGAGCCGGACCATGCTTAAGGAAAGTCTAATGAGTCTGAAACTCTCAGAGACCAAGGCGTTACTATTACAAAGGAATGGTTCACCTTTCAAATTATGATTTTGGGATCAGCCAAATCTTCTAAACAATCTACTGCTGAATCATCTCCCAACACGTGTTCTGTCATGCATGAAACATAATAGAAATTAGCACAAATTCATTCTAGAATATGCATAAAAAATGATCAGAAAACAGAAAAACACAAAAAACAAATAAAACAAACGAAATGAGCAAAATTGCCTAATAACAATGAACACCCATAAAAAATAAATCTTTATGTGCATCTTAAATGAGAAAAATTACCTAAGAACAATGAACACCCATCCAAAATCAATCTTCATGCAAAATTGCCCAAGAACAATGAACACCCATCGAAGAACAATGAATGATGACTGTTTTGACTTACACCTTCACTTTGATCTTTGGCAATCACCATTATCACCCTCCGTAAATTCCTACCCTTCTCTACTGCATACAATATATCTCCGCGTGATAGATCCATCTGCATAATGGTTTATGGACCACTTACGGGTATCAAAGCTGCACAAACCTCCATAATCTTGATGAACAAATTATAATTCTCACAAGTGCAAGAATCGGTGTAATACCTAATCTAGCAACTCCCGAGGTCGATCTCATAAGAACTTAGCTGGGTT
Source organism: Lavandula angustifolia (assembly GCA_028984105.1). Lineage (NCBI taxonomy): Eukaryota > Viridiplantae > Streptophyta > Magnoliopsida > Lamiales > Lamiaceae > Lavandula > Lavandula angustifolia. The sequence continues at coordinate 5,126,346 of CM054823.1, read as the reverse complement.
CTAATTATCCTAATTATTTCACTATCTACTTGGTCCTAAACTGGGTTTGGTTTACTTAAAACTACTAAATTAAAATAACAGGAAAGTAAAAGAGCAAGTAAAAATAAAGCGAAGAGGAATAATAGGTGTGGTTTCAAGATTGATGAAGAGTGCGGAGGTTTAACAATCACTATGCCTAAGATGATCGATTCATTCCCATTCTCTAGCTAGCAATTAGGAATTTATTTTGTTGGTTCATCCACTAAAGCTTTAGGGATTCCGTATGATGGCGGGAGATCTTTAACTTATAATCCTAAGAAGTGATCATATCATGAACCTAAGGATCGTATCATGCTCAAGGATTTAAGGAACCATCTAAACTATCCCAAACCAATGGTGACAATCTAGACACTTAATTGCAGGTCTAAATAAATAACCGGGTATGATGCGCCGTATTATCTACTACCTATATTCTCTATAATTATCTAAGATGATGGCCAGTCACATTAAAGAATCATAGAGAAATCAAAAGCAGACTCAACAATTAAGAAACAAAACAATTCATTCATTGAAAATGTTGGGTGATGATTCCATCCTCAGCACTGTTACTCTTAGTGGGAAATGATTCGGTCTTAGACACTGATCTTAAGCTCAGTAGCCTTGTGCTCTGTACTTGTCTGAAGATTTGAAGATCCCAAAACCCTATCTGATTGGTGAACCATTCCGTTGTATATGTTGTTTGTCTATGAGGTTTCAGACTCAGTAGACACTCTGCTCTGGTCAAGGCGCTCAGTAGCTTATCTGCCTCAGCACCAGTGTAGAAGACTCGGTGATCTTGGACTCGGCGGGAGCGTATGCGAGAGAGTCGATTGAGCCGAACTCCGGCGGGGTAGTTCCTTTGGACTCGGAGGCTGATCTTCGATAGACTTATCTCAGTTGTCTATCTACCGAATACAAGGTCGGACTCGGCATCGGCGGACAATCTTCGAAGCTGTCGAGATCTTTTTTGAAATGCAATCAGCATAGTCATATACGAGGAAGAGAGAAGTCAACTTCAATTAGCCTCGAAGTCTGTTCTGTCTCAAACACTTTATTCACCTCGACGAATGACAAGCATACACGTGTCATCCTACCTACTAAAGTTGCAAGTCAACACTTTAGAAAAAGGAGGAAAAGCGGTTGTTACCTACGTCAAAAATAGCCGTTTGCTACCAAAAGAGAGAGAGAGAAGAAGATCGTCTCCAACGGATCTATTTCAATCTCTGCTCTATAAATAGAGGGATTATTCAAGAAGAATGGATAGAATGCACAAAGCTAAAATCCAGAAAGCACTCAACGAGCAAAGAAACCAAAGAACAAAGTCTTAGCAAGAACTTGAAGAACAATCTTCCGGCGAAAGACTACATTCTAGCTCATAGGGAATCAAGGCTGAACCGACATATAAAGCCTCCAGTATCCAAATCGGCGTTACACGAACTCAAAGCTTACCTTCGGCTGTTCGTCGATCTAGAAGCTACTCTCTCATATTCCCTATCCCTCTAACCCTAAGCTCAATTGTTCTTATCTATAGCTTAGACGAAGGAGTTCATCTTTGAACTGATCCTTATTGTATAAGGACTCCTTCACTTGTTGGAGAAAGTTTGTCAAACACTTCTAAGTTTGATCGTTGTAAGCGAGACTTGGATCGAGTATAAAAACCAAGCCGCGGCTTTGCCCGGTGCGCAAGGCGCCCGAGACTAACTTCGGGATAAATAATAGCCTCATGATCTTTCGGGACAATGGACGTAGGATTTGAGCGATATCCGAACCACTTTAAAAATCTACGTGTCGTTTACTTACTTGTTGCATTGATTTTACTATTCATACCGAACATCATTTCTTAAAATCAATCAAGCTTGTCTCGGCATCTTGGCCCGAATATCTGCTTTGGCCCGAGACTTTCATAAAACGTTTTCACCACTCGAGCTGATTTGGGCCTACACACATTTCCGCACGCCGAACTCTTGCGCAGATCTTGAATTTCGACTCGGTCGGCTAGCGGAGTCTCGGTAGAGTCGAGACTCTTTGCCGCACACGATTCGGAGCATTTGTTTGGTCTTTGAGCCCGTTTGATCGAGACACCATCCCGAATAGGGACATTCGTGTTCGAAGTTGAGAAATCGAATCGGGTGTATTCACCCCCCCCTACACACGACCGTACACTCGGGACCAACAATTGGTATCGGAAGCGGGAGTTCAGTAAGACTCTTGTCACTTTGAGACTGGTCTATTCGAACGGATCCGGAGAAAACGTTTTCACTGCATATCACTCTACATTCATATCATTATTCTTCATGGCTGATATGTCAGGTATAAGAATGGTACCCATGTTCTCGGTGGAGAACTATGGAGTATGACGAGTCAGAATGGAGGCGCATCTGACTTTTCTCCACGATAGCATGACTGAAGTGCTTGAAGATGGACCTATCGTTCCCATGATCGATAGTGTTGTAACTCAAGCTGAAGGAGGAGGAATGGTGACTGGGAAGAAGATCCCTAAAGACAAAAGTCTCTTCACTCCTGAAGAGAAGAAGCTTCACAATCTAGACCAAGTCGCCAGGAATGCCATACTAACCACTCTTAGCGATTCTTATCTTGGCGGGGTTCGGGGAATGCAAAACCGCTAAAGAACTGCACGGGATGCTCGGCGCTGCGAGTCGAGGGACTCGAGAAGATTAAAGCGAATAAACTAGGCTGGAACTCCAAAAGGCTGGAAAGCTTGTCTCTCATGCTGGTGACAAAATCGAAGATCGAACATCAGATTTACCAATCGATGAACTCGATCAACGAGTGGGAAAGACATTCAGCAACCGAGAAATGAATCTAAAGATGCGGGGGCCTGCCGGACGGACCTTGGACACCTTTTGCCACTCTATTGCGACATTCGACTTAGATCTTTGTGTCTCCCGACCATATCTTTTCGAATTACGGGCGGAGGAGTTTGAGTTCGACAGACCTCAAAGAAAGCGAGAGCGAAGGCGACACAAAGATTGACCATGCTTTCAAAGCGTCGGTCGGCCACGGCATCTCCCGCGACGAGCAAGACGGCGAGTAAGGCGAACCTTCACTCAATGATCTACAAGAAGGAAGTCTCGCTCGGAAGTATGCTTTGCTCATTTGTGAAATATCGAGAAGGAGAAGGAGCGACGCGAGAAAAGTGACTAAAGCCTACCGAGACACAAAAGGTAAGTCGAGAATATACACCAAAACGCTCTCCGACTCACAATCTTCGAATGCGAAGAAAGATGACTCGGCACCCTCGAGGGATAGTGCAGACCAAAGAAGAAAAAGTCATCACTTGCTACATTGTAAAAAGCCGGGACATTATCAATATGATTGTCCACGAGCTCGTAGTCTTTGAGCGCGCGAGCACGTAAGGCAAGGAGAGAGAAATTCGCCCAGGAAAAGACAATCCTACATAGGTGGCGAAATCTCGGACGACTCGAGAAGAGGTCGACTCCTTTATGGATTCATCGGATGATGATGCGGCTTTCATGGCCCTAGAGCTTGAAGGCGAAGAAACAGCGAAAAGTGCCCAATGGCGGGCGAAGAGGATGAGGTAAACTCTCTTGAACCGGTCAATTCCTCTTCACATTGCACACACGACACGATTTCGAGGTGCGAGATGAGAATTTGGACGTCGCGACCGCATACGAAGAAGCTGCTCGACGAACAAATTCAAATGAGTGCAGCTCGGCAAGACTCTTCGGGGAGTTGGATACCACGAAAGTGGAGAATCGGAGACTTTCTCGGGAGAGTCGGGTTGCTGCGAGGCCGAAGGACTTGTGTTGAGACTCGGGGGAGGAGATAAACTCTCACGATGGCCAAGTCTCGGCATCAAGAAGATCGGTTTCAGTTTTGACCAATGACTTGAATCGGAAAGATCTTGGGGCGAGTCTCTTTGAAGTAAGAAATGTCGGGACTTGAGGCCAGGCACGACACGCTGAAGAAGAGTGATGATGTGCGGAGGAGCCGATGGCGAGCGTTACATGGGCGGCGAAAAGAAGCTAGAGGCTATGCTAGCAAGCAACAAGCCGAAGCATTGCAAGGAAGGACTTGGCTTCAACCGGGGAAGCTTCCTCATCTGCCCCGTTCGCTCGAGGAAGTCCGTCTTGCTGATAGGTTTGTTCGAGGGGAAACAATCAATGCAAATCCTCCGAACCCCTCGGCAAAGAACAAACGAGAAGATGAAAGCACCTCATCCTAAGTATCGGTACACGGCCGGAAGATCGGTACCCGGACACCCCGGTTCGGTTAAGGGGGGAACTAGCGGAGTTAAGTGGGGCGATCGGTATGGACCACCTCGGTTGACACATCTAGCTCGGTATGGGTCATATTACTATGATCCTATAGTCGAGAGGAGGTTCCAAGAGTCGAGAAAAAGAAGAACGCACAAAAGGCGAAGGTCGGCGGTCCACCGGCTCGGAAGATCCGGACTCCCGAACACGAGAAGCCTAAGAAGTCGGCCTCGACCAGTCCGGTGGTCAAGTTTGTTGACTCAAATGGAAAGAAGTTATGCGAAACCACCGGGGTTGTTAGGACAGTTTGGGTTATTAAAACTAACACCTAAGGACCCAAAATAAAAAATAAAGGGTACTGAATATAATTACGTTTTTGCGGGTGCGCGAGAGACCCGTGGTATGTGGACGGCGGATGCTCAAGACATATGACATACCAAAGGAGTCTGCTGAAGAATTATATCATTGAAGAAGGACCCAGGATCGAGTTTGGAGATAATGCCAAAGGCTACACGAGAGGATATGGAACACTCAGCATTGGAACTGCCAAAGTTCCAAGAGTATCAGATGTTGAAGGACTTCAGCATAACCTTCTCTCCGTTAGTCAATTTTGTGATAACTCAAATAGAGTGGTATTTTGTGTTGGTTTTACGTGATGTTATTGATAAATCTACGGGGAAAACGGTGTTATCGGGTTCGCGCAAAAAGAATATCTACGTGGTGGCGGAACTCGGTGAACCCAAAGCTTGTTTGCTGGCAAAGAATGATAATCGAACGGGGTGGCTATGGCATAGAAGACTCAGCCATCTCAACTTCAAGACGCTCAACAAACTAGCAAGAGACACTCTAGCAAGGGGACTGCCGAATGAAATATTCAGCAAAGACACTCAGTGTGAAGCATGTCCGAAGGGAAAGCAAACAAAGAATCAAAATCCAACAGTTCCATCTCCTTCCACCGATGGAATCCTTCGGTGCTACATATGGATTTGTTCGGTCCGGTCTCCCCGGTGACGATCGGAGGCAAGAAATATGCATTAGTGGTCATAGATGACTACTCGCTACACATGGGTCATATTCATTGCCAACAAGTCGACGTCAAAACGAGTTACCAAAGCTTACGAAAAAGCTCGGTGTCGAGAAGAACACCAAGATCGAGAAAAATACGTTCGGACGGAGGCTGAGTTCCTTAATTCCATGGTAGAGGAGTTACGCGAAACGAAGGAATAGAGCATGAGACATCGTTTGCCCGCACACCTCGGCCAAAATGGAGTTCTTTGAACGAAAGAACGAGAACTCTCAAAGAAGCGGCTAGAACTCTACTCGCAGATTCGGGACTCCCGTCAAATTGCAGGGCGGAAGCTACGGCCTTGCATGTTACACTCGGAACCGATCTTTGCGACGAAGCGGCATGGAAGAACACCATATGAACTATGGAACGGAGGAAGCCTTCTCTATCTTATTTCCATATCTTTGGTTGTTCATGCTTTATCCACAATAATGGGAAAGATCGGTGAAGACTTTTGATAGCAAGTCGAGATCGGGGAGTATTCTTAGGATACTCTCGGGTCGACAAAGCTTTCGAGTATTCAACTATCGGACTCTTTGCGTGGAGGAAAGCCCTCATGTTGTTTTTAACGAGTTTGCTGCGAAGACGGGAGCAATAACTCAAATTCGAATACGAGGATATCGGTGAGACGGCTACGGGATCTAAGCTTAAAGGACAAACCCGAAAAGATCCGGCTATGTTGGGATGATGATTCGGACGAAGAAGCGAAGACAAATCTGCGAATCTCAACCGGCGAGCAAGTAGGCTGAGCGAGATTGATTCTCCCGAGCGAGAATCAATCCCGGGTAACTCGGTCGATGAGGAAGCCGTTGAGGTAAGCGAGACCACTACGAGAATAACAACTCGGGGGGAACATCTAGTAATGTTCTGACGGTGAATGCCCACTGAACACGGTGACTCGGTAGACCATACTCTTATCACTGAAATTCTTCAATATCGAGAATAGTACACCGAAATGCCTAACTCACCTACTATACGTGTTGAACAAATTTCGGATGAAGAGCTGAAACTTTGTAGATCGTGGCTCGATGCTCACCTGGCTTGATCTAATCATTGGAGATCCCTCGGCTAATGTCAAGACAAGATCCAGTTACTGTCAAGGAGAAAGCGCATTATTTTCACTGCTTCTTGTCTGCGAAGAGCCTCGGACCATTGAGGATGCATTAAAGGATCTTGGCCTGGATCATAGCTATGCGGGGAGGAGGCGAATCGGTTTATGAGAAACGAAGTGTGGGAGCTTGTAGACGGACCCGTCATCAACATGTCATTGGAACCAAATGGGTCTTCAAAAACAAGCGAGATGAAAACAACGTTATAGTAAGGAACAAAGCAAGGCTCGTGGCTAAAGGCCCCTTGTCGAGTGAAGGAATAGATTTCGATGAAGCTTTCGCTCCGGTTGCAAGGTTGGAGGCAATTAGACTATTCCTAGCCTACGCAACACATCAAAGATTCAAAGTTTATCAAATGGATGTGAAGTCTGCGTTCATGAATGGCGTCTTTGAAAGAAGAAGTCTATGTGGAACAACCGCCCGGCTTTCGGCGGGGACATCAAGTATATAGACTCGAGAAAGGCTTTGTATGGGTTAAAACAAGCACCCGGGGCTTGAGTACGATACCACTGTGCGAGTTTCTTCTTGAGAAAGGTTTTCGAGAAGGCACGATGGAGCCGCACTCTATTCGGCATTCGGCGGAAGAAGACTTATTACTTGTGCGGATCTACGTGGATGACATCATATTCGGATCAAAGAATGTCATCATGTGTCAACAATTTGAAAAGATGATGAAGGATAAGTTCGAGATGTCAATGATGGAGAAATGAACTACTTCCTTGGTTTTCAAGTCAAGCAATACGAAAGGGAACGTTCATCAACCAGGGGCAAATACACTCGAGACCTCATCAAAAGATTCGGCTTGCACATCCGGCAAATCTATCAAGATCCCGATGAATACGAATATGAAGATAGATCTTGATAAAGAGGGAGTATCGAGTAGACCAAACCGAATATCGTGCTATAATTGGTTCATTATTATATTTAACGGCTACTCGTCGACATAACTTATCTTTGTAGGTGTGCGTGCTCGATTTCGGGCGAATCCCAAGCGAGCCATATGGACTCGGCAAAGAAGATTCTCGGCTATCTCAGGAACACGACATGGGTTTATGGTATCCGGTGATGATAATATTGAACTAGCGGCTATTACGATGCGACTATGCGGGATATAGAATTGACCGAAAATCAACTTCGGGAACATGTCGGTTCCTTAGCGGCAAAGGCGATCTCATGGTTTTCAAAGAAACAACACTCGGTAGCTACGTCGACTACTGAAGCTGAATACATGGCTGCCGGAAGTTGTTGCACCCAAATCCTTTGGCTGAGACAGCAGCTGAGAGACTATGACGTCATTCAGAATGAAGTGCCGATCTTCTGCGATAGTACCAGTGCCATTGCAATCACTCGGAATCTGTACTACACACGAGATGCAAGCACGTGGACATCGGACATCACTTCATTCGTGACCATGTCGAAAAGAAGGATACCGGGATGGAAAAGATCCCATCTTCGACAAGCAACGGGCGACATACCGACCAAGCCTCTAGGCGAATCCAGTTCGAGAGAACTTTCGGTAGAGCTAGGTCTTTTGGACCCTACTGACCCCAGTCAGTAAGAAGGTTCCATGAGAGGACCATTTCAGTAAGGGGGAATGTTCACTCTCAGTACTAAATGTATTCAGTACGTAGAGATTCAGAAACCATCTACACGAGGTATCAGGTGACTACTATGTTCCGGCGACCGGTTTGCGTATCTCTACTCAGTAGTAATTTACATTACAGAACCTTGCATTTATGACAAAGATTCAGCATGATATTAATATCTCTTGGTTTGTCTTTATTATTAACGGATTTCATTTAATGCACGACATTCCATACATAAGCTTCTTTGAACTCTGCGCGCATTTAATGCATGTCTTTTCACAGTTACTACTTAGGCTATTTTACAACCGGCTTTGAATTAGGCGGCATATGTGATCATTACCTATAATACATCTTCTAATCTTGACCGTCCATTCTATAAAGCAGTTTAATCACAACCTTTGATCAAATAACTTTTCATCTTCACGTTTGATATATATATTTGATCATATCTTCTCAAACCGCCATTAGCATACTTCAAATCTTTCAAATCCGAAAAATCCAGAGATTTGCAAAAGCAATCCTTACTTGCAACTTCATCTTCATATCTTATCTCGATTTTATTGGTATGCCTATGAGAAGCCGTTCTTGTATTCTTTTTTTTTTTCCGGTATCGCTACGAAGCCTTTGTTCTAACTAAGAATCGATCTTGATAAATCTCTTGTAACGGTACTATGGCGGGTATTTTTGTAGATGCTCCGACAACATGGAGGAGATCCTCGGCAAAGGCCGTGTGCAGTGCGAACCGGTCATGGAATTCGATGCTTGCGAGCTCGAATACATGGATGAAGTCTTTACATACCTCGAGAGGATGCAGTGCGGAAGAATTTCTATCGAGGAAGCCCACTTACTTCCTTCCTCGACAAGTGGCGAGATATATCGAACTACGATTCCGTCGGAGGAGATATTATGGCGAGTTTTCTTTGTTCACGCTATTGGCGATGCGTCGAAGATTACGGAAGCGGATATCGATCAAGCAAGCATCGAAGAAGAGCTTCAATCTTCCATCGAAGGCATCGGTACTATAGGCTATAACGACGACTCGGTAGGCGAATACACGACGGTATTACGTGGTAAGCCTACAACCTTGGAGCGGCCTTCCCGAAGAACGCAATGCTACCACGGTTCGGAGCATTGGCCTACATCGTCACGCGATTCTTTGACAAGCCAAGGCGCTCCTTCGATCGAGGTCTCTCGACCTAAGATCCACTTGATGATGGCAATTTATGATTGTGCCAAGGTCAACTTGGACCGAGTTCTTCATTCGGGAATTTATGGCTCAAGCGGCCAAGTTTGACAAGCCCGCGCGTACGCGAGCGCAAAAGGCAAATTACTTTATGGGCTAAAGGCATGCGTAATGATTGAAGACTTACGTGGCTACGAGCGAGATCACCTATGAAGACAAGGAGTACTTCAACATAAAGAAAGTTCGGTTTTACAACGGGGCTGCGGCCCTTGACAAATCGGGTCGGGCCCCTCGGCCGTGACTCGGCGGGCCGAGTCTCGGAAGGCTACTCCAACGAAAAGGAGAACGCCTCCGGCCAAAAACCCCAAAGGCACCGGCTAAGAAGCGAGGAAAGCCGGCGATGTGCCCTACGGACACTGGCTATGATACATGATCGGCGGCTTGCCTCCCGGCCCGAGCACCCTCGGATGGGTCGAGACCATGACGACCCCCGGTGATTCGAGGCCACGGAAAGCGATGAGGGAAATCCCGGGGACAAGGATACACTCACTTCGAAGAAGCTCCGCGTCCGCCCGAGTATCCTTGGACTGCGAAGTCGACGGCTGGTACCTCGGCATCCACGAGCCCGCTCGGCTCTTGTTGAAGTACGCATTCGAGGTAGCACCCGGCCCGCATCGTCGGCGTTCAAAGTATGTGGCGAAGGCTATTAAAAGCCAAGGTACTCGGAACCGTGCCCTCGCCAAGGCGGTCCACAACGTGTGGAAGAAGGGCTGCTGAAGCCACCGCTGCGAGCTTCGGGGTGAAGTCTTCTATATCTCAATCGATCGCCCACGATGTCTGCGCTTATTTCAAAAGTGCGGCTCGTGACAAGAAAAATTTGAATCTCATCTCGGGATCTTTCGGGAGAGCCAAGCCAAACTACTTGAGGAATTTCGGGCTTTCAAATTGGCTCATGCGAAGCTATTCTTGAACAATCCCGGGCCGCGAGACATAAGACTTGATAATATTCAAGCTGGTCACGGAGGATAAGATCTACGAGAAGCTGAATGATTTTAAGGCTGCATGCTGAACTCTCCTACAAGCAATACAATGAAACTCGACTTCGAGAGGAACGAGGCTGTATGAGGCAACGACGGACTTTAAGGATCAAATTCGATCATTGTCAACCTCCTTCAACGACCTTCGAGAAAAAGGTACTTATCCCTACCCATTTGCTATTGATGATGCCAAAAGGGGGGAAAGTAAAAGAGGGAAGGAAAAGAGTACCGAGCCAAGCAAAAGGCAAGAAAAGCAGTACGAGAAGCCTACTCCTACAAAAACCACAAAATCTACAAAATCTTCTAAGGGGGAAGCTACACTGAAGTCATCTCAGACTCAGACTCAGACGGGTGAGGCCCAGGGTGTCCCAGCTGCGAGCACAGCTGAGACCGGCCCAAGTGGCTCAAGATCCCAGGCTACTCATGCAACCCTGACTCCTACTGATATCATCAAGGAGGTTGCGAGTATCTTTGAGCAGAAAAGAGGACTCGAGATGATGAAGAAGAAGTTCCTCTACCTCCACCTGTTCAGGGAAAAGGTAAGAAAGTAATGGATCTCCCGACCCCTCCAGCAAAGAAGAAAACCAAGAGATATATTTCTGCTGAGGAGGAGGCTCAGATAGAGGTGATGAGAAGCTCGCTAGGGAGATTGCCGATCTTGAAGCGCCAACAAGCCAAAGTCTAAGCCTTGCTTAAAGGAAAGACAAAGGCACCGGCACGCGGTGGAAAGAAGAAAGCGCCTGCTAGGTTGCCTCCCGGGAAAACTTCGAGAATCGAGGATGATGAAGATGGGGAGAGGCAACAACAACGGCAAAAAGGCACTCATCGGCAAGGTACGTCCAAAAACAAATCCGGTACCTCTGCGACTCACGAACAAGCTCCTCGAAGCCTCAAGAGCAAGATGCGAAATTGAAGCAATATTCGCTCGAGATGGAGAGATATCTCTACCGAGGAGAGGAAGCTAGACGGTTAGAGGCTGCCGGGCGGAGGATACATTTGGCGGACCTCGAGGCACTCGAGAATACGTGCGAGCAAGAGGCCGGGCGAGAGTTCCTTCGAAAGCGACATTCCTTACCGATACGAAGGTTCGGGAAGCCAAGCGATACGAAAACACATAGATGGCCGAGATCGGACGAATGGATGCCTATTCGGTTCAATCGAGAGATGGGAATCGGCCAAGATTGAGTTTATCAAGAGAAATTATTTACGGAGATTACGGCTCGAAATGTCTAAGGCCGATGCCTACGTCGAGTGGATGGGCCATTCATCGAACACGATCTTTACCCATATTTGCACGAGCCGTAGCGAAGGGGTAGTAGTCGGCGTTCACGAAGCAAGAATCATTCCTCCACCCGGAAGACAAGACGACTCGGTTCATCTCGGAGTGATTGAACAAGAAGTGAAGAATCTTTGCGATGAACGAGAGGTCTAGAACAAGATGATCCGGCAGACTTCGATGAATACTTGAAGGCGAGGAAGAACACGTTCGAGAATGTATGGAGTCCTACTTGCTGAAGATCAATCTCAAGGTTTCATGAATAGGATTCAGTAGTTTAAGGGTTCTCCTCCTTAGTTCTCTTCTTAGCTTAACAAGATTTGTATTGTACTTAACTGACTATCATATATATACAATCTGCTTTTTGGCTTTGACAACTACTTGTTGTCTAAATAGCCGTGTTTGCTTTATGCTTTAACACTCGGGAATCATGAAGTGATTACGACACACACACACTTTGTTTATTTACCTGTCGGTTTTGCTCGGTTAGATTTATGATAGACTAGACTTTCATAGAGTTATTATTTCTCATAGGGGGAAATTGTTGCATGGGGGAAATTGTTGCAAGGGGGAAATTGTTCTGCTCTGTCTCCCTCAGTAGTCTAGCACTTACCAGACAACTCCACTGATCCTTCTTGTAATTATGTAAGGAGCTGCGTTCTGAGTAAGTTAGTGTTTAGCATAGATGATAGGTTTTGGCATCATCAAATAGGGGGAAATTGTTGGGTGATGATTCCATCCCTCAGCCTTTGTTACTCTTAGTGGGAAATGATTCGGTCTTAGACAACGATCTTAAGCTCGGTAGCCTTGTGCTCTGTACTTGTCCGAAGATTTGAAGATCCCAAAACCCTATCGATTGGTGAACCATTTCGTTGTATATGTTGTTTGTCTACGAGGTTTCGGACTCGGTAGACACTCTGCTCGGTCAAGGCGCTCGGTAGCTTATGCGCCTCGGCACCGGTGTAGAAGACTCGGTGATCTTGGACTCGGCGAGAGCAAGATATGCGAGAGAGTCGGTTGAACCGAACTCGGCGGGAGTAGTTCCTTTGGACTCGGGAGCTGATCTTCGGTAGACTTATCTCGATTGTCTATCTACGAATACAAGGTCGGACTCGGCATCGGCGGACAATCTTACGAAGCGTCGAGATCTTTTTGAAATGCAATCAGCATAGTCATATACGAGGAAGAGAGAAGTCAGCTTCAATTAGCCTCGAAGTCTGTTCTGTCTCAACCACTTTATTCACCTCGAGGAATGACAAGCATACACGTGTCATCCTACCTACTAAAAGCTGCAAGTCAACACTTTACGAAAAAGGAGGAAAAGCGGCATTGTTACCTACGTCAAAAAGAGCCGTTTGCTACCAAAAGAGAGAGAGAGAAGAAGATCGTCTCCAACGGATCTATTTCAATCTCTGCTCTACAAATAGAGGGATTATTCAAGAAGAATGGATAGAATGCACGAACCACAAAGACAAAATCCAGAAAGCACTCAACGAGCAAAGAACCCAAAGAACAAAGTCTTAGCAAGAACTTGAAGAACAATCTTCCGGCGAAAGACTACATTCTAGCTCATAGGGAATCAAGGCGAACCGACATATAAAGCCTCTAGTATCCAAATCGACGTTACACGAACTCAAAGCTTACCTTCAGCTGTTCGTCGATCTAGAAGCTACTCTCTCATATTCCCTATCCCTCTAACCCTAAGCTCAACTGTTCTTATCTATAGCTTAGACGAAGGAGTTCATCTTTGAACACGATCCTTATTGTATAAGGACTCCTTCACTTGTTGGAGAAAGTTTGTCAAACACTTCTAAGTTTGATCGTTGTAAGCGAGACTTGGATCGAGTATAAAAACCAAGACGCGGCTTTGCCCGGTGCGCAAGGCGGCGAGACTAACTCAGGATAAATAATAGCCTCCTGATCTTTCGGGACAGTGGACGTAGGATTTGAGCGATATCCGAACCACTTTAAAAATCTCTGTGTCGTTTACTTACTATTGCATTGATTTTACTATTCATATCGAACATCATTTCTTAAAATCAATCAACTGTCTCAGCATACTGAACTGAATATCTGCTGAACTAAGACTTTCATAAAACGTTTTCACCACTCAACTGATTTGGGCCTACACACATTTCCGCACGCTGAACTCTTACTGTAGATACTGAATTTCTGACTCAGTCAGCTAGCAGGTCTCAGTAGAGTCAGACTCTTTGCCGCACACAATTGAGCATTGTTTGGTCTATTTGGCCCATTTGATCGACGGACACCATCCTGAATAGGACTGTTCGTGTATTCTCCCCCCCTCTACACCTAACCGTACACTCGGGACCAACAGAAAAACTTGGGTTTGAATCAATTCATAAAAAATATAGATCCTGCTAAACCCCCACACAAGGGGATTTAGCCACTCATATTCGTAGGAAAATAATCACAAAAGATGCAAAAATAATCCATAGAATTCAAGTATCAAAAACCCTAAACAAAACTGAGAAGGAATAATACAACGTAGAATCTAGAGGATTGATCCTCGCACTTGGTTCTCGGGTTGTGGTTGTCAATCTTAGTCTTGAAACTTCAACGGAGGGATGCCTTGGGTGTTTCTCTGCCTTGGAGGGTGGAAAAATTCGGAATTATGGTGTGTGGTGCGACGGAAAGAAGTCCGGAAGGGTTTATAAAGGTTTCGGGCCGAAAAAAACTGTTTCTGGGCTATAGACGACGCGGACCGCGGTCCAGCACAAATACAGACCGCGGTCCGATCCCCACGGATTTTCCAATTTTCGAGTCAGAACAACGGCGGACCGCGGTCCGATGTCTTCGGCCGAACTCGCGTTTTGGGAAAAACGCGATATCTCCTTCGTTAGCCGTTGGATCGCCACGAAACTTTGCCACAATGTTCCTAACACATAGAAATATGATGTGTACGGTGGAAATCGGATTCTAAGATCGTTAGATCCGCCTGAAACTCGATTTTCCAACTGCCTTGTTACATGAGCTCCGAAACACGATTTCTTCAACATCCGGCTTCAAATCCTCTTCATTCTTCATCCAAACAACTCCATCTTTGCCATAAATGCATCAATGGTCATGGTTTCTTTCATTTTGGTGCCAAATACCACCAAATATGCTCAAAACGCGTGAGAAACCTACAAAACCAAAAATCATCGAAAGTATACGATTCCAAGCAAAACAAAAGCTAAAAATGAATAGAAAATGATGTAAATAAGCTTAAAAAGAACACGATGAGATGGTATAAAAACCACTCATCAAATCTCTATAAAAGTTTTCCGCTTAATCCAAAGTAGCAAATTTTCATCCAACGTACGGTTTCAATTCATCTGCGCATTCAGGGATGAAAATAGACTCATCCAGGTCAAGATAAACATTTGATTGAAACAACTCTGCCATTACAATTCTGAAATGCATGAAACATTTACAGAATCAGCATAAACACATAACATAATATGCATAAACATGTAATAGTCAAACTTGACCACGAAAATACTTGTTCCTTGTATACAAGCTTCATGATAAAAATTCACCAACAACCCTAAACCCATAAAAACTAGTTATTTAGGAGAAATTGTTGAGGAACCAGCCAAGAATCAACACCTAACACACACACGTTGCAATCGTTCGACATTGCATTCTTAATCCATATTTCAAACACGATTTAAACTTAAGCCCTAGTTCAACAAACTTCGTTTTCTTCGAGTGGAAAAGGAGATGAAAAAAACGACAACCATAAGTAATACGGCGACGGCGACATCAAATCGGGAAAACCTACCGGACTCGCGCCGCATAAACAGAATCGCGTCGGTGGATGGGAGAGCAAGGAGGGTTGAGAAGTTTTGCTTCCTTCTGGTAATCGATAGATATTCTTCAAAAGTGGTGGAGATTATAATTATTAAAGATATAGAGAAAAATACAAGATTACACATTTACACTTAATGATCTTAATTTTTCATTTTTTGATTTATTTTAAAATGCCCAAGTTATGAAAAATGCTAGCCATTGATCTAGGAAATGGATGGATGAGATCAGATCAGATATCTCTTTTGAAAATAAGATCTCATTTGATCAATTTCCTATATATATATATAGGGTGCGGATCTCATAAGCAGTAGTCTTAACATATATATATATATATATATATATATATATATATATATATATATATATATATATAGGGGGTGGTTCAAATGGGAACACCCCTTAGAGTGAGAAATAAGAACAATTATAGGCCTTTAGATTTTGTTAATTGATGGATGAGATTCAATTTAAATTTTTTTTTGGCCGAAATGCACCATATACTTGTAATATTTTGCACAAAGGGTATTTTTGTCAATTGTTTTTTAAAAAAACCTAAAACTGTGTATAAAGAAAAAAGTATATCGAAAAGAACCAGATCTGATTTTTCTATTTCGCGTTTACACCTTTCGTCTTCATTCTGCGGTTTGTTTTTCTTCTCTTTGATTTTTCTTTGGTTTTCTGTTTCTCCTTTCTTAATGGTATTGTTTATCGCGTTGTTATATAATTTGTTTTCGAATCTTCCTTGATAATTTTATTCGTCCCTTTGAAGATCAATTGAAGATCAGTTATTCGTCCCTTTGTCACAGTATTATTAGTCCCTTTGTACAACAAAAGTTTTTTTATTTTCTATCGAATTTTATTTTCTGTCGAATTTTTAACAGTTATTCGTCCCTTTGTAACAATGATTTGTTGATTATTTTAATTTATAAATATATGCACAATTTCGCAAAACAAAATGCATAATTATGAGAGAAAATATGCACAATTAATGAGAAAAAAAATGTACAATTACTGGGAAAAATATGCACACATTTAATGGGAAAAATATGCACAATTATTAAGAAAAATATGCACAATTAATAGGAAAAATATGCACAATAAATTATAAATAACGAAAAGATGAAATTATTAAGGAAAATCTGGGACGAGACTTAGATCTAGGACGATAATTAGTGAAACTATGCACAATTAACGATTGTTATCGTAAAATCTGGGGCTAGACTTGATGATATTAAAATATGGAAGAGAATTAATGAAAATGACGTTTACAACAAAGGAAAGAAGATAAAAAAATAATAGATTATGCAAGATTACAAAAATAACCCCAGTGCAAACTTTTTGCCTTAAATGTGCATTTCGGGATTTTAAGTGATGGCATGATCTGGAGCGTCGAATTACTTGATCAAATGGTTATAAATTTTTCCTATTTCTGACTTTAAGGGGTGTTCTCATATGATCTCCCCTATATATATATATATATATAGGGAGTGGATCTTATGAGAACCCTCCCTATTTGTGAGAACTAGGAACTAATCATAGCCTTAGATTTTGTTAATTTAATGGTCCAGATTTAAATTTTGTTTATAGATATTTTTAAATATAATTTTAGTTTGTATATTTAATGAAGGTTAAGATTGTAATTTTTATATTTATGGATTTATCGATAAGGCAAGTTTCTTAATATCTAATTTAAAAGATTATTTATAATTAAGGCAAGTTTCCTAATATCTAATTTAACTTTTAATTACCATATTAATTAATGTGGACAAATATAGCAACAAACGAATTGATTTAAATAACTTCTCATATTATTAATTCCAAAATCATAATTCATTAAAAATCTACCATTTAAAACTGTATTTTATCCATAAAAAAATTCAAAAAAATCTATTTTACTATGCATAAAAGTCTCTTTCATTATGCAAAAAAATCACACATTAAAAGTGTATTCAATTATGCATAAAACTTTCTTTGATTATGCATAAATATCTCTTGCATTATGCATAATAGGAACTAATCATGTCCTTAGATTTTATTAATTTATTGGTCCAGATTTAAATTTTGTTTTCAGATATTTTTAAATATAACTTTAGTTTGTTTATTTAATGAAGGGTAAAATTATAATTTTATATTTATGAATTTATGGTAATTTACACCATTCGGCAATTACTATGCGGTTATTGGCTTATGTGTAATTTTGTCATTTAACATTAATTAAAGTCATTCCTTATTTCATGGATCATGAACCGTTTTCCACATTTAAAACCGTTTCCCTTATTTTTCTCTCTCCTCATTTTCCCTCAACTATTCATGTTTCTCTCTCTCTTTTATACAATGGGTGAATATATCAATTTAAAAGCCTTAGAAATATTAATAATTTATTATACAAGCTTCTATATTCATATTAGTTTTTGTTATATAATTAATATTTTATGCATAAATATTAATTGGCTTATGCATATATTATTAGTATGTTATTACAAACTTTCAAATTAAAATTAGTAATATGCATATGGTAGTTGTCTATTATGCAAAAATATAAACTTAGTTATGCATATATTTGTAATTTGTCTTTACAAGTTTTATGCATATATTAGTTGTCTGTTATGTATAAATATGAACTTGTTATGCATATATTAATAATTTAGTACAAATCCATCAATTTTATGTTTGCTTAACATGATTGTAGCAATATGCAAGATAATATTATGCATAATGCAAGAGATATTTATGCATAATGAATGAAAATTTTATGCATAATTGAATACACTTTTAATTTGTGATTTTTTGCATAATGAAAAAGACTTTTATGCATAGTAAAATAGATTTTTTGAATATTTTTATGGATAAAATACAATTTTAAATGGTAGATTTTTAATGAATTATGATTTTATAATTAATAATATGGAAAGTTAATTAAATCAATTCGTTTGTTGCTATATTTATCCACATTAATTAATATGTTAATTAAAAGTTAAATTAGATATTAAGAAACTTGCCTTAATTATAAATAATCTTTTAAATTAGATATTAAGAAACTTGCCTTATCTATAAATCCATAAATATAAAAATTACAATCTTAACCTTCATTAAATAAATAAACTAAAATTATATTTAAAAATATATGAAAACAAAATAAATCTGGACCATTAAATTAATGAAATCTAAGGGCAGGATTGGATCCTAGTTCTCACAAATAGAAGGGTTCTCACCAGATCCACACCACACACACACACATATATATATATATATATATATGCGGATCTCATAAGCAGTAGTCTTAACATAGGAAATAAGAAGGGATTATAACCATAGATCTTGTTACAATCAATGGTTCATAAAAACTCCTAATTTAGCTACTATTTATTCCTAAAATAGACAAAAGGGTAAAATTGAAAGAAGGGAAACTAGAAATATAAAAAAAAAAGCTTGATTGTTTCCATTTCAAAAAATCAAAAAAAAAAAAAAAAAAAGAAAACCGTCTCCTTCTCCATATTGGCAATTTATATACAATGTCGGTTATCTTTCTGCAACTCCATGATTTGGAAATATTTTTTCTGCAATTTCATTCGGTTTTTGAAGATTCATTGGTTAGTTTAATATGTTGGACCCTAGTTTTTGGAGTTCTCGATCCCTTTTTTTAACTTCTTGAGCCTCAGTTCTATGTTTTCAAAAGCATAAGTCATTTTATTTGGCTTCAAATCTGTCAATTATAATTGTTTTTATTGTTTTTTGTTATATATGATTTGGACAATGAAAATTGCTTTATTGGTTAATTCTTGTGATTTGTAATAATAAGTGTTTATGCATAATAACCTTTTCAGTTATGCAATATAATCGAGTTTGTATATGCATATAATTGTAGAATATATGAATAGCTAGGATGATTAATACTCGTGTGCATATTTATACTTGAATATGTGCACAAAATAGTAATACAATATGCATGATTTGTCACAATTATATACACATAGTTATAGAATTAATACTTTAATTGAATGCATATAAATGAATAGTATTATGCATAGTTATTTGAAATATATGCATATGTGATACAAAAAAAATTCACAAATACTTAATGCATATAAATGAATAGTATTATGCATAATTATGGTTAATTTCATGCATATTTAGACTTTGATGAAGCTAAATGTTAATTCATTATTTCTACAACAATGTAATTGCGTCATGATACTTTAATTGAATGCATATAAATGAATAGTATTATGCATAGTTATTTGAAAATATATGCATATTTAGCACTAATAATTACATTATGTGATATACAAAAATTCACTATATTTAATGCATATAAATGAATAGTATTATGCATAATTATATTTAAATTCATACATATTTCGACTTTGATGACCAAAATATTAATTCACTATTTCTAAAACAATGTAATTGTGCCCTGGTACTTTAATTGAATGCATATACATGAATATATTATGCATAATTATTTGAGAATATATGCATATTTAGCACTAATAATTACATTATGCGATACAAAAAAATTCTCAATATTTAATGCATATAAATGAATAGTATTATGCATAATTATGTTTAAATTCATGTATATTTAGACTTTGACGAAACGAATGTTAATTCACTATTTCTATAAGAATTTTATTGTGTCCTAATATTTTAATTGAATGCATATAAATGAATAGTATTATGCATAGTTAAATGAAAATATATGCATATTTACTCTAAAACTATCATCATATTATCATATTAACTTATTGGAAATGGAAACAAACTAGAAAAGAGATGGAATGGTTATTTAGGAAATGAAAAAATTCGCAAACAAACTCCAAATTAGAACCCTAAATTTTCTTTGAAATGGAAATTATATGCTCTTTTAGAAAGAAAATCAATTTACTAAAAAAAAGAAGATGATGCCGATTAGGATTCACATTATACACAAATTAAGGAATTTAAATGGACATAAATACCCTTAATGATATGTTATAAATAATAATATTTTAAACAAAAACATATCTTCAAAATAATCACAATCATGGATTTATAAAAATGAAGGGCTATGATTCATTCCTATTTATTATTTTAAGCCTCCTTCTCATATGATCCTGATGAGCCTAGATTTGTAGCTCATTTATCCATTTAATTTGTGCGTTTTATGTTATGCAATTGCAGATAAGTAGCCTGGATTTAGAGAAAATAGGGGTGCTGCTGGATCTAGAAGTATTCTGGCCGAGATTGATGGAACTGCCTCGAAGACCGGAGAAATGGCATGAAAATAGGCCAGAATTAATGCAGAATCCATTGGGCCAAAAATTGAGAAGAAAAATGCTGAAGCAAGCCCACTAACCCGGCCCACATCATTCTGGCAAGCTTATGGCGGGAACTAGGGACCTAGAAGCTACAACATGGCCTTACTCTGACCAGCAGCCCATACCTGCAACAGTTCTTCCCACCTACCAAATCCAGATATTTTGTGAAGACTAAAAGGGAGGGAACGAAGCTGATAGAAAAAAAGAAGTTTTCATACTTACATTTTCCATGGATGTAGCTCGTTCCTCTCTCTAGAAAACTCTCTAAAATTTCCACCATTAATGTAGTTCCAAAAACATCTTTACTTTTCTGCCTAGAATAGCTTGAAGCTCTCCAAGGAGAAGACTTCCTTTTGTGAATGTTATCGGTCAGCTTTATTTACAGTTCTTAAATTCAGTCTTTAATGCTTACATTTACTCTTTCATGTTCGTTGTTAAGTTCCTCTACTATTCACAGCTAAGTCAATTTATTGCATGCTTTCTGTCCATATCACGCCTTTACATATAAATGCCTTTGCTTTCGTACGATGTTGTCTCTTGTTATTTTTAGTTAAATGTTCATGCTAGTTCTTTGTTGTTTTACGAAAGTTTGCTGTTTCAACCTTAAGTTTCAGATCTGCTTCATGCTTTATTTTTACATGCCTAGTTTTATGTCCTTAGTCAATATGTGTAGCTAATTTCCCAGATCTGGCCGAGGTAATGAGACACCACTCTTAAGAATCCGTGAGATGTGAAAACGTGCTTGATAATTGTTGGTCCCGAGTGTACGGTCAGGTGTAGAGGGGGGGGGGGTGAATACACCTGAATCCGATTTTCTCAACTTCGAACACGAACAGTCCTGTTCAGGAAAGTGCCGTACTGAAATAATTCAGCAGACCAAATAGCTGTTCTGAATCGTGTGTGGCAAAGTCTTAAAGAACGAGTCGACTACTGCGAGATCCGCTAGGCGGCGAGTCGAGTCAGTATCAAACAGGTAGAGTTTAGCGGTGCGGAAAAGTGTAGGCCCTAATCAGTTGAGTGGAAAACCGTTTTATGCAAGTCTCAGTTCAGCAAGTAGACAGTTCGGTATCTTTGAGAGACAGTTGTATGATTTTAAAGAAGATTTTCGGTATGAACGGTAAAATCAATGCAACAAGAATCGAAAGCAATAACGAGACACAGATTTTTAAAGTGGTTCGGATATCAATCAATCCTACGTCCACTGTCCCGAAAGCTCAGGAGGCTATTTATTATACTGAGTTAGTCTCAGTCAGCTTGTGCACAGGACAAAGCTGTGGCTTGGGGATTATACTGAGCAAGTCCTAGTTTACAAAGGCATCAAACTAAAGTGTTTGACAAACTTCTCCAACTATGAAGGAGTCCTTTTACAATAAGGATTGGGTTTAAATATGAACTCCTTCGTCTAAGCTATAAGTATATTCGGTTGAGCTTAGGGTTAGAGGGATAGGGAATGAGAATGTAGCTTCTAGATCGACGAACAGCTGAAATAAGCTTTAGGTTCGTGTAACGTCATTTTGGATACTAGAGGCTCTTCTAATAGTTTAGCTTGGTTCCCTATGAGCTGAGAAGGTAGTCTTTCGCCGGAGATAGATCTTCAAGTTCTTGCGGAAGACTTAGGGTTTTCTGGTTCTAGCTCGTTTTGATGCTTGTGTATGTTTTCGTCGTTTAAGCTTATGCACATTCTCTCTTCTTGAAATGTCCCTCTATTTATAGAGCAGAGATTGGAAAAGATCCGTTGGAGACGATCTTCTTCTTTCTCTCTCTTTTGGTAGCAAACGGCTCTTTTGAAGTAGGTAACGAGTGTGCTTTCCCTCCTTTTTAGGTAAAGGGTTTGCCGGCTTTAGCGGGTGAGAAGACACGTGTGTTCTTGTCATTCGTCGAGGCGGATAGAGTGGTTGAGACATCACAGACTTCAAGGCAAACTGAAGCTGACTTCTCTCTTCCTCGTGTATGACAATGCTGATTGTTTTTCAAAAGTATCGACGGTTCGGAAGGCTGTCTACCGATCTTGAGTCGATCCCGTATTCGGTAGGTAGATAGGCGAGTAAAGTCTGCGAAGATCAGCTCCGAGTTCGATGAAGCTGCTCTGCTGAGTCCGGTTCTACGACTCTTTCGATATCTTGCTCGGTGAGTCCGGTTCTGCGATTCTTTCGATATCTTGCTCTCGCGAGTCCAAAGTATCACCGAGTCTTCTACTTCGGTGTTAAGGCGGATAATCTGCGAGCGCCTTGATCGGAGCAGAGTGTCTCCGAGTGCGAAACCTCGGAGACAAAAAATAACGATTACAATGGAATGGTTCACCAATCAGATAGGATTTTGGGATCTTCAAATCTTCTCAATATTCAGAGCACTAGGCTGCTGAGCATGGTTCAGTATAGAAGATAGAATCATTTCCCACCAAGTAAGACTATGCTGAGGATAGAATCATCACCCAACAATTTCCCCCTATTTGATGATGCCAAAACATATCATCTATGCTAACACTAAACTAACAGAAACAAAGCTCCTTACAATATTACAGGTAGGATCAGCGGAGTTGTTCCAGCAGTTCTAGATTACTGAGAAAACTGGGCAAAACACAATTTCCCCCATTACATAGAAACTAGACTAGCAGAATCTAACAAAGTAATAAACTGACAAGAAAGTAAATAGAGTGAGTGTGTGAGTCAGTCATCACTTTAGTGATTCTGAGTGTTAAAGCATGATACAAACACGGCTGAATAGACAACAAGTGGTTGTCAGAGCCAAAATCAGATTTGTATATATGAGTTATTCAGATCAGTACAATTACAAATCTTTCTAAGCTAGGAAGATCAGAACTAAGCCTAGGAGCCCTTAAACTGCTTGATCCTGTCCATGAATCCTTGAGATTGCGTCTTTGGCAGTGGCACTCCATACATCCGGTATGTGTTCTTCCTCAGCTTCAAGTATGCAGCAAGTCTGCTGGCTCATCTTCGTCCAGTTCTCTCTTTGATGCAGCATACTTCACTTCAGCTTCTATTACCCCAAAGTGGATTGAGTCATCATTTCTTCTAGGTGGAGGTATGATTCGGGCTCGGAACACTGACTTCTATACCTTCAGATACGGCTTTATGCAAGTATATGTATAGATCAGGTTCACTTATCATCATCCATTCTGTGTAGGCATCAGCCTTAGTCATGTTGGGCCAGAACCTCCAGAAATAATTGCGCTTGATGAACTCTATCTTTGCCGATTCCCATCTCTGAGTAAATTGAGCAGGTATCCAATTGTCTGTCTTTGGCCATCTGTGCGATTTCAGATCAGCTGGCTTCCTGAACCTTCTGTATCGATAAGGAATATCAACTTTTGAAGGTACCTCAGCCTGGCCTCTTCCTCAGTTCTTTTTCTCAGTGCTTCAAGGTCTGCCTCCCAGATTCTGTCTCTGGCAGCCTGAACTTGTCTAGCCACTTCGCCTCTATATAGGTATCTGTTCATTTGGTCGAATATGGCCTCAATTTCATCATCTTGGGCTTCAGTGGCTTTCTGAGGAATGTCTTCAGATTCAGCAGGGGTACTTGATTTTTCTTTTGACGTACCATGCTTCTCGGTGCTTTCTTTGCTTTTGCTCCTTCTCCTTCTCCCTATCTTCTTCATCCTCGATAATCAGTTTCCTTGGAGGTATCCTAGCAGGCTTTCTTCCTCCTCGAGCTGGAGATTTTGTCTTTCATTTGACAGGCTTAGACTTTGGTTTATTAGCAGCTTCTGTTTCAGCAATCTCCCTTGCCAGCTTCTCATCAGCTGCAATTTGAGCCTCCTCCTCAGCTGAAATGTATCTCTTCGTTTTCTTGGCTGGAGGGGTTGGGAGAATCAACACTTTCTTGCCTTTTCCCTGAACAGGTGGAGGGAGAGGAGCCTCTTCCTCTTCTGACTCTTCCTGCTCAGCATACTCTGCAACCTCCTTGATAAAATCCGTCGGAGTCTGGGTTGCATGAGTAGCCTGGGTTCCTGAGCCACTTGGGCCAGTCTCAGCTGTGCTCGCAGCCAAGACACCCTGGGCCTTACCCTCTGTCTGAGTCTGAGTCTGAGTCCTGCTTATCTCAGTCACGGACTTGGTCTTTTTCTCAGATCTTAGTGAAGCTGTCCCCTTAAGTAATTTGGTAGTAGTTTTGGTAGGGGTCGGCTTCTCAGTATTCTTCTCTTTTCCTTCCGTACTCTTCTCTTTTCCTTCCCCCTTTTTGGCATGATCAATTACAGCCGAGGTAGGGACGAGTACTTTCTTGTCTAGGCGTGTGTAGACAGCGGACAGTTCGTCCAGTCTGTCATGGATCTTTGTTAGTGCCAAGTGCAGCTCATTCCTCTCATTAGTCAGTTCCTCCGAGTATTGCTTATGGGAGAGGTCATTTCTTGCCTTGAATCTCGTCGACTTTTCGGAAATCTTATCCTCCACCGACCGGTTGAATGTTGTCAAGTCGGATCTCCGTGGCACGGGCTTGTTCGGTGAAGGACTCGGTATGAGTGGATATTGAAACCTGGAATGCTTCGAGAAGTTTGGCTTGTCCTTCCTGAATGATTCTGAGCTGATCATCAAACTGCTTCTGCTGCTTAGCCAAAGCTTCGGATACAATTTCAGAGACAATAGGGGCGGCTGATTTAGATATTGATGTTTTCAGCCCCTGTAGCTCATTGGTTGTGGCTAGCGCAGTCTGTTTCCACACCTTGTGGACGGCCTTCGCAAGAGCTCGATTCTGGATTCCCTGAGCGGAGAGAGCTTTTGCTACGGATCGAGATCTCTTGGAAGTTGGGCTGGGCGCTGCTTCGTAAGTCGACTCCAGCAAGAGGTGAGCGGGCTCTGCTGAGGACGAAGTACCAGCCGTGGACTTCGCAGGTCCAAGGATACAGAGTGGAGGTTGAGCTTGTTCAGTAGCATGTGTATCCTTGTCCTGGGGATTTTCCTCATCAGGCTTTCTAGGGCCTGAATCACTGGGTGGATCTTGACCATCGTGGTCTGATCCATCTGAGGGTGCTGAGCCGGTAGCTAGCTGCCTGTCATGTATCATTGCCAGCATAGCAGCCCTCAGGTTCTCCATGGTGCTGAGGTCAGCAGGCTCAGAGTAGCCTATTTGCTCCCTCAACTTCAATTCTTCTTCATGAAGCTGCTGGCAGGAGTAGTGGAGTACTAGACGTTGTAGTTGGGGCCACTCCTGAAATCGCAACAACATGTGGAGCCTTGCTGATTTTGCAATGAGCAACAGATCAGAGTAGTCTGCAAGCTCTGGAATCTGTTGAAGAATCTCTCGGGATGCTCTGGATATGATCACTAAAGCTTCCATCCCAATTGTCTCTTCTTCAGATGCTGTCTCGGACTCCAAGTCTATGGGAGACGTCTGAGTCTCAGCAGGAGGTACACTGCTGAGTGGTGGAACTAAGAGGGGGCTGTCAAGATGTTGAATCTCCTCGCTATGTGCTTCAGTAGCATCCCCGTGTTCCACTTCTACGGGTTCCTCAGTGGAGACGACCTTCTCCACTGATTGAGTCTTCTCAGATGATTCTGATTCGTCTATCAGCCGCTGAGGCTGAATAGGTTGCTGAGTAGCCTGAGCAGCAGGAACTTCAGGAGAAGCCTCAGGTTCAGTAGGCACGTCCGGAATGACTTTCCTCAATTTCTTAGCTGGTGCCTTTAGAGTTTTTGCTGGAGGTGTTCTCTTCTTCGAGGGTGTAGCCTGCTGAGGCTTAGTCTGCTGAGTTACGGCTGAGGGACCTGACCCGATCTGCTGAAGAGCAGCAGTCTTGTTGTGGAATATGACCTTCTTCACATTAAAATACTCCTTGTCACTGTAGGTGATTGGTTCAGATCCGCAGACATCCTCTATCATTATGGACAACTTCAGTCCATAAAGAAGCTTGCCCTTTGCACTCAGCGTGCAAGAGGCCTTGTCGAATTTTGCCGCCTGAGCCATGAATTCACGGATAAAGAACTCCGTCCAATTAATCTGGGCTCTATCATATATGGCCATCATGAGCTGGATCTTGAGCCTCGATACTTGATCGAATGAGCCTGCTTGGGCTGGTCGTAGGCTGCGTCACAATATAAGCCAAAGCTCTGTACGGAGCAGCATGTTATTTTTAGGAAAAGCAGCTCTGAAGGTCGTGGGCTTTCCACAGAATATTGTCAAATAGTCATCTACAAGATCATCCTTGTACCCAGCGATCGGCTCCTTCAGAAGGCAGATCAAAACTTCTCTTTAGTGCCTCCTTGAGTGATATTTGCTTCAGAATCGGAAAAGCATCCTTGATTTCATGAACGACGAATCTTCCGATTATGTCCCCACCTACTGAGTCAGAATTAAGATAAACTTCGGCCACCTGCCTCGGGAGGAAGTATGTCGGCTTCCTTGAAAGAAAACTTTCAAGCCCTGACTCTCTGAGAGCTGAGAAGATCTCGTCCATATAATCGAGATCACAGGCGTTGAACTCCATGGTTGGCTCGAACCAAACACGATCATTGTCCAGGATTTCTTGCATGTTAACTGGAGCAGACAACGAAATATTTTTACTTGCCATTGTACCTGTTACACTAGCATTTATTAGTATCGATTTAAATAAAACAGTTTGTATAGCGATTCTGAAAAAGAAGATTAATTCGTGTAGCAGTTGTAATAAGCATACCGAAAGAGAGATTCTGAAAGGATATGCAAGAGGGGATTGCAAGGAATGATCTCAAAATTTTCGGATGCAGAGGATTTTAAGTGTGGTAATGGCGGTTTCTAAAGATATGATCGAAAATATATATCTAACATGAAGGTGAACGGTTTTCGATCAAAGGCAGAGTTTAAACTTGCTTTATGAGATGGACGGTCAAGATTAAAAGATATATTAAGTAATGAGATGACATGCATTAAATACGTGCAGAGTTCAGCAAACTTATGTATAGAATGTCGTGCATTAAATATAAGCCGTTAATAATAAATGACAAACTTAGGATATTTAATAGCATGCTGAATCTTCATCATAAAAGCATTACTGTTTTATTCGTTACTACTGAGTAGAGATACGCAAACCTGTCAGCTGAACATAGTAGTCAGCTGATACCTCTTGTAGATGGTTTTCCGTCTCTACGTCTTGAATTTACTCGGTATTGAGAGTGATCATTCCCCCTTCTTGAATGATCCTTTCTCGGAACCTTCTTCGACCGGGGTCAGTAGGGTCCAGCAGACCTAGCTCTACTGAAAGTTCTTTGAATCTGGATTCAGCTAGAGGTTTGGTCAGAATATCAGCCCTTTGTTTGTCAGTATGGATCTTTTCCATTCTGATATCCTTCTTTTCGACATGGTCGCGAATGAAGTGATGCCTAATGTCCACGTGCTTGCATCTCGTGTGTAGTACGGGGTTCGAGTGATTGCAATAGCACTCGAGTGCGTCGCGAGAATATCGGCACTTCATTCCGAATGACGTCATAGTCTCTTAGGTCTGTTGTCTCGGCCCAAAGGATTTGGGCGCAACAACTTCGGCAGCCATGTATTCGGCTTCGGTATTTGACATGGCTACTGAGTGCTGCTTCTTTGAAAACCATGAGATCAGCTTACTGCCTAGGAACTGACAAGTTCCTGAAGTTGATTTTCGGTCAATTCTACATCCTGCATAGTCGGCATCGGAGTAACCAGTTAGTTCAATATTATCATCATTGGATACCATAAACCCATGTCGGGTGTGCCTACGAGGTAGCGGAGAATCTTCTTTGCTTGAGTCCATGTGGCTCGCTTAGGATTCGCCTTCGAAATCGAGCGCGAGACACCTACGGCATAAGTTATGTCGGGACGAGTAGGCCGTTAGATATAATAAGGAACCAATTATTGCACGAAATTCAGTTTGGTCTCTCGATACTCCCTCTTTATCAAGATCGATTTTCATATTCGTGTTCATCGGGATCTTGATAGGTTTGCCGGATGTACAACCGAATCTTTTGATGAGGTCTCGAGTGTATTTGCCTTGGTTAATGAACGTTCCCTTTTCAGATTGTTTGACTTGAAAGCCGAGGAAATAGTTCATTTCACCCATCATTGACATCTCGAACTTGTCCTTCATCATTTTCTCAAACCGCTGACACATGGCGACGTTCTTTGATCCGAAGATAATGTCTTCTACATAGATCTGCACGAGTAATAAGTCGTCTTCCAGTCGAATGCTGAACAGCGTGCGATCTGATGCCTTTACGAAAACCTTTACGAAGAAGAAACTCGACAGGGTATCGTACCAAGCCACGGGTGCTTGTTTTAACCCATATAGAGCCTTTACGAGTACGCCAAACCCGATGTCCCTGCTGAAAGCCGGGCGGTTGTTCTACATAGACTTCTTCTTTCAGTACGCCGTTCAGGAACGCAGACTTCACATCCATTTGATAAACTCTGAGTTGTTACTCTCAGTAGTGGTCTCAGTTACCTCTAAAGTTTCCTCATCGACCTGAGTTACCTGAGATTGACTCTGTTCAGGAGAGTCAATCTGTTCAGCTACTTGCTCTCTGTGGTTGAGATTCGATAGACTTGTCTTCAGTTTCTTCGTCTGAATCATCATCCCAACATAGCTGGATCTTTTCAGGTTTGTCTTTGAAGCTTAGATCCTGTAGCTGCTTACTGATGTCCTCAGATTTAGAGTTAGAGTTATTGCTCCTGTCTTCAGTAGCAAACTCATTAAAAACAACATGAGGGCTTTCCTCCACGCAAAGAGTCCGATAGTTGAATACTCTGAAAGCTTTGCTGACCCGAGAGTATCCTAAGAAAACTCCCTGATTCGACTTGCTATCAAAAGTCTTCAGCTGATCTTTCCCATTATTGTGGATAAAGCATGAACAACCAAAGATATGGAAATAAGATAAAGAAGGCTTCATGCAGTTCCATAGTTCATATGGTGTTCTCTTATCTTTGCTTTGTCGGTAGAGATCGGTTCGAGTATAACATGCGGTGTCGGTTGCTTACGCTCGGGAATTTGGTTGGGAGTCCTGAGTCTGCGAGTAGAGTTCTTGCTGCTTCTTTGAGTGTGCGATTCTTTCGTTCAGCAACCCCGTTCTGCTGAGGGGTGCGCGCAGCAGATGTCTCATGCTCAATTCCTTCTGTTTTGTAGAACTCCTCTACCATGGAATTAAGGAACTCAGTTCCTCTGTCAGAACGAATTTTGATTATCTTGGTGTTCTTCTTGACACTGAGCTTTTTCAGAAGCGTTGGTAACTCTGTTTTGACTTCAGACTTGTTGGCAATGAATATGACCCATGTGTAGCGCGAGTAGTCATCGATGACCACTAAAGCATATTTCTTGCCTCTGATCGTCACTGGAGAGACTGGACCGAACAAATCCATATGTAGCAACTGAAGGATTCCATCAGTAGAAGGAGATGGAACAGGTGGATTTTGATTCCTTGTTTGCTTTCCCTTCAGACATGCTTCACACTGAGTGTCTTTGCTGAATACTTCATTCGGCAGTCCTCTTGCTAGAGTGTTCCTTGCTAGTTTGTTGAGCATTTTGAAGTTGAGGTGGCTGAGTCTCCTATGCCAAAGCCATCCTGTACGGTTGTCGTTCTTCGCCAACAGACAAGCTTCAGGTTCTGCTGAGTTCCAGTCAGCTACATATATATTCTTTTTACGCAAACCTGATAACACTGTTTTCCCTATGGATTTATCAATGACATCACAGAAACCAATGTCAAAAATCACTCTATTCGAGTTATCACAGAATTGACTAACAGAGAGAAGATTATGCTGAAGTCCTTCAACATATGATACTCTAGGAACCGTGGCGTTCCAATGCCGAGTGCTCCATATCCTCTTGTATAGCCTTTTGCATTGTCTCCAAACTCATTCCGGGTCCTTCTTCGGCTATATAATTCTTCGGTAGGTTCCTTTGGTAAGTCATATGTCTTGAGCATCCATTGTCCACATACCAAGGATCTTGTGCACCCGCAAAACGAGAATTATATTCGGGTACCCTTTATTTTGTTTTTGGGTCCTTAGATGTTAGTTTTAGTAACCCAAATCGTCTAACAACCCCGGTGGTTTCGGACGCAGTTTCTTTCCACTTGAGTCGGAATACTTGACCCTTTGGGTGGTCAAAGCCGACTTCTTAGGACTGTTCGGAGTTCGGGAGTCCGGATCTTCTTAGTTGGTGGACTGCCGACCTTTGCCTTTTGTGCATTTTTCTTCTTTTTCGACTCTTGGAACCTCTTCTCGACTACGGGATCATAGTAATATGACCCATATTGAGCCTGGATGTGTCAACCGAGGTGGTCCATACCGATCGGCCCACTTAACTCGCTAGTTCCCCCTTGACCGAACCGGGGTGTCTTGGTACCGATCTTACGGTCGAGAATCCGATGCGTAGGATGAGGTGCTTTCATCTTTTGTTTGTTCTTTCTTTGAGGGGTTGAGAATATTTGCATTGATTGTTTCTCCTCGAACAAACCTATCGGTTAGACGCACTTCGGGTGTACGGGGGCGAGATGAGGAAGCTTCCTGGTTGAAACCAAGTCATTCCTTACAGTGCTTAGGCTTGTTGCTTGCAAGCATAGCCTCCGGCTTCTTTCGGCGCCCATGTAACGCTCGGTCATCGGGCTCTTCCGGACATCATCACTCTTTTTCGGTATGTCGTGCTTGGTCCGAAGTCCTCGACGGTTCTTGCTTCGATGAGACTCGGTTCAAGTATCTTTCGAGTCAAGTCATTGGTCAAAACCGAAATTCGATCTTCTTGATGCTTGAGACTTGGCCATCGGAGAGTTCATCTCCTCCCACGAGTCTCAACACAAGTCCTTCGGCTTCGATAGCGGCCGACTCTCCCGAGAAAGTCTCCGATTTTCCACTTTCAGGGTATCCAATTCCTGAAGAGTCTTACTAAGCTGCAGACTCAGTTGAATTTGTTCATCTAATAATTCTTCATAGGCGGTCGTGATGTCCAAATTCCCATCTGCACCTGAAACAGTGTCGTGTGTGCATTATGAAGAGGAATTAAGTTGTTCATGAGAGTTTACCTCATCCTCTTCTCCTGCCATTAGGCACTTTTCAGTTGTTTCTTCAGCTTCATGCTCTAAGGCCATGAAAGCTGCTTCATCGTCAGATGAGTCCATGAAGGAGTCGACTTCTTCTGAGTCGTCTTAGATCTCGCCTGCAATGTAGGATTGTCTCTTCTGGGTGAATTTCTCTCTCCTTGCCTTACGTGCTGCGCGTTCAGCACTACTGAGCTCAGGACAATCATATTGATAGTGTCCTGGCTTTTTGCAGTTGTAGCAAGTGATGACTCTTTCTTCTTTGCTTTTACTATCCTTTGATGGTGCTGAGTCATCCTTCTTTCTGCATTCAGAAGATTGTGAGTCAGGAGTGCGTTTTGGAGTATAATCTGACTTACCTTTTGTGTCTCGGTATGCTTTAGTTAGTTTTCTGCGCCTCTCCTTCTCCTTCTGATACTTCACAGCGAGCAACGCGTACTTCTGAGCGAGACTTCCTTCTTGTAGATCATTGAGTGAAGGTTCAGTCTTACTCGTTGTCTTGCTTGTCGCTGGAGATGTTGTGCTGACTGATGCTTTGAAGGCATGGTCAATTTTATTGTCAGCTTCAACTCTTTACTTTCGTTGAGGTCTGTCGAACTCAAACTCTTCTGCCTGAAGTTCTGAAAAGATATGGTCAGGAGAGACAACATCTAAATCAAAATGTCGCAATAAGGTGGCAAAAGGTGTCTAGTGTCCATCCGACAGTGCCCTCAGTATCCTGAGATTCATTTCTCGGTTGCTGAATGTCTTTCCCAGCCCATTGATGGAATTCATCAGATTCGTAAATCTGACGTTCAGATCTTCTATTTTGTCACCAGGCATGAGAGACAGACTTTCCAGCTTTTGGAGTTCCAGCGCCAGTTTGTTAGCTTTTATTTTCTGAGTTCCACGACTCAGTAGCGCTAGAGCGTCCCAGAGTTCCTTTGCCATTTTTCATTCCTGAACCCTGCCAAGATAAGAATCACTAAGTGTGGTCAATATAGCATTTCTGGCGACTCGGTCTAAGTTGTGAAGCTTCTTCTCTTCAGGAGTGAAGAGACTTCTGTCTTTAGGGATCTTCTTCCCAGTCACCATTCCTCCTCCTTCGGTTGGGCCCGAGTCACGACACTATCGATCATGGGAACAATAGGTCCATCTTCAAGCACTTCAGTCATACTATCATGGAGGGATGTCAGATGTGCTTCCATTCTGACTCGCCATACTCCATAATTCTCTACCGAGAACATGGGTACCATTCTTATCCCTGACATATCAGCCATATAAAAATAATGATATGAATGTAGAGTGATATGTAGTGAAAATGATTTTCAGGATCCGTTCAAGTAGACCAGTTTCAAGATAACAAGAGTCTTAAAGAACTCCCGCTCTGATACCAATTGTTGGTCCCGAGTGTACGGTCAGGTGTAGAGGGGGGGGGGTGAATACACCTGAATCTGATTTTCTCAACTTCGAACACGAACAGTCCTGTTCAGGAAAGTGCCGTACTGAAATAATTCAGCAGACCAAATAGCTTTTCTGAATCGTGTGTGGCAAAGTTTTAAAGAACGAGTCTGACTCTACTGAGATCTGCTAGCTGACTGAGTCAGAATTCAGTATCAAACAGGTAGAGTTTAGCGGTGCGGAAAAGTGTAGGCCCTAATCAGTTGAGTGGAAAACCGTTTTATGCAAGTCTCAGTTCAGCAAGTAGACAGTTCACTATGATGAGACAGTTGTATGATTTTAAAGAAGATTTTCAGTATGAACAGTAAAATCAATGCAACAGTAATCAGAAAGTAATAACGAGACACAGATTTTTAAAGTGGTTTGGATATCAATCGATCCTACGTCCACTGTCCCGAAAGCTCAGGAGGCAATTTATTATACTGAGTTAGTCTCAGTCAGCTTGTGCACAGGACAAAGCTGTGGCTTGGGGATTATACTGAGCAAGTCCCAGTTTACAAAGGCATCAAACTAAAGTGTTTGACAAACTTCTCCAACTATGAAGGAGTCCTTTTACAATAAGGATTGGGTTCAAATATGAACTCCTTCGTCTGAGCTATAAGTATATTCGGTTGAGCTTAGGGTTAGAGGGATAGGGAATGAGAATGTAGCTTCTAGATCGACGAACAACTGAAATAAGCTTTAGGTTCGTGTAACGTCGATTTGGATACTAGAGGCTCTTCTAACAGTTTAGCTTGGTTCCCTATGAGCTGAGAAGGTAGTCTTTCGCCGGAGATAGATCTTCAAGTTCTTGCGGAAGACTTAGGGTTTTCTGGTTCTAGCTCGTTTTGATGCTTGTGTATGTTTTCGTCATTTAAGCTTATGCACATTCTCTCTTCTTGAAATGTCCCTCTATTTATAGAGCAGAGATTGGAAAAGATCCGTTGGAGATGATCTTCTTCTTTCTCTCTCTTTTGGTAGCAAACGGCTCTTTTGAAGTAGGTAACAGTGTGCTTTCCCTCCTTTTTAGGTAAAGGGTTGACTGCAGCTTTAGCAGGTGAGAAGACACGTGTGTTCTTGTCATTCGTCGAGGCGGATAGAGTGGTTGAGACAGCACAGACATCAAGGCAAACTGAAGCTGACTTCTCTCTTCCTCGTGTATGACAATGCTGATTGTTTTTCAAAAGTATCTGACAGTTCAGAAGACTGTCTACCGATGCTGAGTCTGATCCCGTATTCAGTAGGTAGATAGCTGAGTAAAGTCTACTGAAGATCAGCTACGAGTTCGGGAATGGCTGCTCCGCCGAGTCCAGTTCTGCCGACTCTTTCGATATCTTGCTCAGTGAGTCCAGCTTATGCGATTCTTTCGATATCTTGCTCCTGCTGAGTCCAAAGTATCACTGAGTCTTCTACTTCTGGTGTTAAGGCAGATAATCTACTGAGCGCCTTGATCAGAGCAGAGTGTCTACTGAGTCTGAAACCTCAGAGACAAAAAATAACGATTACAATGGAATGGTTCACCAATCAGATAGGATTTTGGGATCTTCAAATCTTCTCAATATTCAGAGCACTAGGCTGCTGAGCATGGTTCAGTATAGAAGATAGAATCATTTCCCACCAAGTAAGACTATGCTGAGGATAGAATCATCACCCAACAATAATTGGTTGAGTAAAGGTTTTAGTTGAACTCTGTTTGAGATAGTTGAGAAATGCTTAGATCTGATCAACCTGGGCAGGTACACATCTTTCTGGGCAGACGTAGACTAGCTGGGTTTTCTGCTTTGAATGCTAAATATCGGTAGATGCCTTGATTTGGTTCCTTTGTTCTTAATGCTCCTTAGTGCCTCCCTAGTCATTGCTAAACAAGGTAGGGTAGTCACCTGGGTAGGGGACTGTTTCTATGCTCAACATGGCAGTTCCAGCGTAATAGAAGGAATGGACGCCCCTGTGCTCAACACAGCATCCTAGCCAGATAACCTTAACTAAAACTGATTCACATAGTAATCTAGGATCGGACCGGGGGTGGTGTGAAATTACCTTGGCTGGATTGCTT
Organism: Lavandula angustifolia; assembly: GCA_028984105.1. NCBI lineage: Eukaryota > Viridiplantae > Streptophyta > Magnoliopsida > Lamiales > Lamiaceae > Lavandula > Lavandula angustifolia. The sequence continues at coordinate 5,091,266 of CM054823.1, read as the reverse complement.
TTATAACTTGTTATTTGATTGTTGATTATTTTATGTTATTTTTCAGCCTAATTATAGAACACCCAAAATTTATGGTGGTTGCTAGCCAAACCCTTTAGGTCAGTAGAATTTGTTGCTTAATCACCCGTTCCCTGAGGATCGACCTCTTGCTTGTCACTATACTTGTCCAGTATAGTTTATGCGCAGGTGTTCTTACTTAAAAAATTTATTTGGTCCGTGCGGCTCTAACAGCGACGGAACTGCGTGTCCATCAAATTGGCACCGTTGCCGGGGAACGACATTTTAAAGATTTAAGTTACTTTTTCTATTGACCAGTTTGTTATTGTCAACAGTATCTCTTCCAGGTGTTTATGAGCGGGTTTGTTAACCCTAATTTCTGGTAAGATCTCGAAATACTGAAGACAGCCAGGAGAAACCGGAAGGAGACACAACTGCGCAGGTGACAAGTTCAACTGGAGTCGCAAGGCGAAGAAACTGCCCATACAGAAGCAGCAAGTGAGGCTGGTACTGAAGCCAGCCGCCCAGAAGACCGAGATACTTAGTTTATCCGGGCAGAGGACCAAGTTGAGAAGGACTGTTGGTCCTGAGTGTACGGTCAGGTGTAGAGGGGGGGGGGGGGTGAATACACCTGATTCCGATTTTCTCAACTTCGAACACGAACAGTCCTGTTCAGGAAAGTGCCGTACTGAAATAATTCAGCAGACCAAATAGCTGTTCTGAATCGTGTGTGGCAAAGAGTCTGACTCTACTGAGATCTGCTAGCTGACTGAGTCAGAATTCAGTATCAAAACAGGTAGAGTTTAGCGGTGCGGAAAAGTGTAGGCCCAAATCAGTTGAGTGGAAAAACTGTTTTAGCAAGTCTCAGTTCAACAAGTAGATAGTTCAATATGCTGAGACAGTTGAATGACTTTAAGAAGATTTTCAGTATGAACAGTAAAATCAATGCAACAGTAATCAGAAAGCAATAACAAGACACAGATTTTTAAAGTGGTTCGGATATCACACAATCCTACGTCCACTGTCCCGAAAAGTTCAGGAGGCTATTTATTATACTGAGTTAGTCTCAGTCAGCTTGTACACCGGACAAAGTCGTGGCTTGGGGATTATACTGAGCAAGTCCCAGTTTACAAAGGCATCAAACTAAAGTGTTTGACAAACTTCTCCAACTATGAAGGAGTCCTTTTACAATAAGGATTGGGTTCAAATATGAACTCCTTCGTCTAAGCTATAAGTATATTCTGTTGAGCTTAGGGTTAGAGGGATAGGGAATGAGAGTGTGGCTTCTAGATCGACGAACAGCTGAAATAAGATTTAGGTTCGTGTATCGTCGATTTGGATACTAGAGGCTCTTCTAACAGTTTAGCTTGGTTCCCTATGAGCTGAGAATGTAGTCTTTCGCCGGAGATAGATCTTCAAATTCTTGCGGAAGACTTAGGGTTTTCTAGTTCTAGCTCGTTTGAATGCTTGTGTTTGATTTCGTCGTTAAGCTTATGCGCATTCTCTCTTTCTCTTGAAATGTCCCTCTATTTATAGAGCAGAGATTGGAAAAGATCCGTTGGAGACGATCTTCCTTTCTCTCTCTCTTCTGGTAGCAAACGGCTCTTTTGAAGTAGGTAACAGTGTACTTTCCCAACTTTTTAGGTAAAGGGTTGACTGCAGCTTTAGCAGGTGAGAAGACACGTGTGTTCTTGTCATTCGTCAAGGTGGACAAAGCGGTTGAGACAGCACAGACTTCAAGGCAAACTGAAGCTGACTTCTCTCTTCCTCGTATATGACAATGCTGATTGTCTTTCAAAAGTATTTGACAGTTCTGACTGTCTGCCGATGCTGAGTCTGATTCCGTATTCACTAGGTAGATAGCTGAGGAAAGTCTACTGAAGATTAGTTCTGAGTTCAGTGAACCGCTACTGCTGAGTCCAGTTTCACTGACTCTTTCGCATATCTTGCTCTGCGAGTCCAAGATCACTGAGTCTTCTACTTCTGGTGTTAAGGCAGATAATCTACTGAGCGCCTTGATCAGAGCAGAGTGTCTACTGAGTCTGAAACCACAGAGACAAATAACGATTACAACGGAATGGTTCACCAATCAGATAGGGTTTTGGGATCATCAAATCTTCTCAACAATCAGAGCACTAGGCTGCTGAGCATGGTTCAGTATAGAAGATAGAATCATTTCCCACTAAGTAAGACTATGCTGAGGATAGAATCATCACCCAACAATTTCCCCCTATTTGATGATGCCAAAACCTATCATCTATGCTAACACTAAACAACAGAAACAGAGCCCCTTACAATATTACAGGTAAGATCAGTGGAGTTGTTTCAACAGTTCTAGACTACTGATAAAACAGGGCAAAACACACCCCCATTACATAGAAACTAGACTAGCAGAATCTAACAAAGTAATAAACTGACAGGAAAGTAAATAATGAGTGTGTGAGTCAGTAATCACTTCAGTGATTCTGAGTGTTAAAGCATAATATAAACACGGCTGTATAGACAACAAGTGGTTGTCAGAGCCAAAATCAGATTTGTATATATGAGTTATTCGGATCGATAAATTACAAATTTTGCTAAGCTAGGAAGATCAGAACTAAGCCTAGGAGCCCTTAAACTGCTTGATCCTGTCTATGAATCCTTGAGATTGCGTCTCGGCAGCGGTGGCACTCCATACATCCGGTATGTGTTCTTCCTCGGCTTCAAGTATGCAAAGCAAAGTCTGCCGGCTCATCTTCGTCCCAGTTCTCTCTTTGATGCAGCATACTTCACTTCAGCTTCTATTACCCCAAAGTGGATTGAGTCATCATTTCTTCTAGGTGGAGGTATGATTACGGGCTCGGAACACCGACCTCTATACCTTCGGATACGGCTTTATGCAAGTATATGTATAGATCGAGTTCACTTATCATCATCCATTCTGTGTAGGCATCAGCCTTAGTCATGTTGGGCCGAACCTCCCGAAATAATTGCGCTTGATGAACTCTATCTTTGCCGATTCCCATCTCTTGAGTAAATTGAGCAAGTATCCAATTATCTGTCTTTGGCCATCTCGTGTGATTTCGAGACCGGTGGCTTCCCGAACCTTACGTATCGATAAGGAATATCGGCTTTTGAAGGTACTCTCGGCTGGCCTCTTCCTCGGTCCTTTTCCTCGGTGCTTCAAGGTCCGCCTCCCGGATTCGTCTCGGCGGCTGAACTTGTCTAGCCTCTTCGCCTCGTATAAGTATCTGTTCATTTGGTCAAATATAGCCTCAATCTCATCATCTTGGGCTTCGGTGGCTTTCGAGGAATGTCTTCGATTCAAGCGGGGTACTTGATTTTTCTTTTGATGTACCCTGCTTCTCAGTGCTTTGCTGCTTTTGCTCCTTCTCTTTCTCCCTATCTTCTTCATCCTCGATAATCAGTTTCCTTGGAGGTAACCTAGCAGGTTTTCTTCCTCCTCGAGCTGAAGATTTTGTCTTTCCTTTGACAGGCTTAGATTTTGGTTTATTAGCAGCTTCTGTTTCAGCAATCTCCCTTGCCAGCTTCTCATCAGCTGCAATTTGAGCCTCCTCCTCAGCTGAAATGTATCTCTTCGTTTTCTTGGCTAGAGGGGTTGGGAGAATCAGCACTTTCTTGCCTTTTCCCTGAACAGGTGGAGGGAGAGGAGCCTCTTCCTCTTCTGACTCTTCCTGCTCAGCATACTCTGCAACTTCCTTGATAATATCAGTCGGAGTCTGGGTTGCATGAGTAGCCTGGGTTCCTGAGCCACTTGGGCCAGTCTCAGCTGTGCTCGTAGCCAAGACACCCTGGGTCTTACCCTCTGTCTGAGTCTGAGTCTGAGTCCTGCTTATCTCATTCACGGACTTGGTCTTTTTCTCAGACCTCAGTGAAGCTGTCCCCTTAAGTAATTCAGCAGTTTTGGTAGGGGTTGGCTTCTCAGTACTCTTCTCTTTTCCTTCAGTACTCTTCTCTTTTCCTTCCCCCTTTTTGGCATCATCAATTACAGCCGGGGTAGGGACGAGTACCTTCTTGTCTAGGCGTTTGTAGATAGCGGACAGTTCGTCCAGTCTGTTATGGATCTTTGTCAGCGCCAAGTGCAGCTCATTCCTCTCATTAGTCAATTCCTCCGAGTATTGCTTATGGGAGAGATCAGCTGCTGCCTTGAATTCTGTCAGCTTCTCAGAAATCTTATCCTCCACGACCAGTTGAATGTTGTCAAGACGGATTTCCGTGGCCTGGGCTTGTTCAGTAAAGGACTCAGTATGAGTGGACATTGAAGCCTGGAATGCTTCGAGAAGTTTAGCTTGTCCTTCCTGAATGATTCTGAGCTGATCATCAAACTGCTTCTGCTGCTTAGCCAAAGATTCGGATACAATTGCAGAGACAACAGGGGCGGCTGATTGTGATACTGATGTTTTCAGCCCCTGTAGCTCAGTGGTTGTGGCTAGCGCAGTCTGTTTCCACACCTTGTGGTGGCCTTCGCAAGAGCTCGATTCTGGATTCCCTGAGCGGTGAGAGCTTTCGCTACGGATCGAGATCTCTTGGCAGTTGGGCTGGGCGCTGCTTCGTAAGACGACTCGAGAAAGAGCTGAGTAGGCTCTGCTGAGGACGAAGCACCAGCCGTGGACTTCGTAGGTCCAAGGATACGGAGTGGAGGTTGAGCTTGTTTAGTAGCATGTGTATCCTTGTCCTGGGTATTTCCCTCATCAGGCTTTCCAGGCCCTGAATCACTAGGTGGATCTTGACCATCGTGGTCTGATCCATCTCGAGGTCTTTGGGCCGGTTGCTAAGCTACTGTCATGTATCATTGCCAGCATAGTAGCCCTCAGGTTCTCCATGGTGCTGAGGTCAGCAGGCTCAGAGTAGCCTATTTGCTCCCTCAACTTCAATTCTTCTTCATGAAGCTGCTGGCAGGAGTAGTGGAGTACTAGACGTTGTAGATGGGGCCACTCCCCGAAATCGCAAGCAACATGTGGAGCCTTGCTGATTTTGCAATGAGCAACAAATCGAGTAGTCGGCAAGCTCACGGAATCTGTTGAAGAATCTCTTGGGATGCTCCGGATACGATCACCGAAGCTTCCATCCCAATTGTCTCTTCTTCGAGATCTTTGTCTCGGACTCCAAGTCTATGGGAGACGCCCGAGTCTCGGCAAGAGGCACACTCGCCGAGTGGTGGAACCGAGAGGGGGCTGTCAAGACGCCGAATCTCTTCGCTATGTGCTTCGTAGCATCCCCTTGTTCCACTTCTACGGGTTCCTCGGTGGAGACGGCCTTCTCCACTGATTGAGTCTTCTCGGATGATTCGACTCGTCTATCAGCCGCTGAGACTGAATAGGTTGCTGAGTAGCCTGATCAGCAGGAACTTCAGGAGACACCTCAGGTTCAGTAGGCACGTCCGGAATGGCTTTCCTCAGTTTCTTAGCTGGTGCCTTTGGAGTTTTTGCAGGAGGTGTTCTCTTCTTCGATGGTGTAGCCTGCTGAGGCTTAGTCTGCTGAGTTACGGCTGAGGGACCTGACCCGATCTGCTGAAGAGCAGCAGTCTTGTTGTGGAATCTGACCTTCTTCACATTAAAATACTCCTTGTCACTGTAGGTTATAGGTTCAGATCCGTAGACATCCTCTATCATTATGGACAGCTTCAGTCCATAAAGGAGCTTGCCCTTTGCACTCAGCGTGCAAGAGGCCTTGTCGAATTTGGCCGCCTGCGCCATGAATTCACGGATAAAGAACTCCGTCCAATTGATCTGAGCTCTATCATATATGGCCATCATGAGATGGATCTTGAGCCTCGATACTTGATCGAATGAGCCTGCTTGGCTGGTCAGTAGCTGCGTCACAATATAAGCCAAAGCTCTGTACTGAGGCAGCATGTTGTTTTTAGGAAAAGCAGCTCTGAAGGTCGTGGGCTTTCCACAGAATATTATCAAGTAGTCATCTACAAGATCATCATTGTACCCCACAGTACTGGCTCCTTCAGAAGGCAGATCAAAACTTCTCTTTAGCGCCTCCTTGATTGACATTTGCTTCAGTATCGGAAAAGCATTCTTGATCTCGTGAACGACGAATCTTCTGATTATGTCCCCGCCTACTGAGTCAGAGTTAAGATAAACTTCGGCCACCTGCCTCGGGAGGAAGTATGTCGGCTTCCTTGAAAGAAAACTTTCAAGCCCTGACTCTTTGAGAGCTGAGAAGATCTCGTCCATATAATTGAGATCACAGGCGTCGAACTCCATGGTTGGCTCGAACCAAACACGGTCCTTGTCCAGGATTTCTTTCATGTTAGCTGGAGCAGACACCGAAATATTTATACTCACCATTGTACCTGTTACACTAGCATTTATCAGTATCGATTTAAATAAAACAGTTTGTATAGCGATTCTGAAAAAGAAAATTAATTCGTGTAGCAGTTGTAATAAGCATACCGAAAGAGAGATTGAGATTCTGAAAGGATATGCAAGAGGGGATTTGCAAGAAATGATCTCAGAATTTTCGGATGCAGAGGATTTTAAGTGCGGCAATGGCGGTTTCTAAGATATGATCGAAAATATATATCTATCGTGAAGGTGAACGGTTTTCGATCAAAGGCTGAGTTTAAACTTGCTTTATGAGATGGACGGTCAAGATTAAAAGATATACTAAGTAATGATCACATATGCCGCCTAAGTCAAAGCCAGTTGTAAATATGCCTAAGTAGTAACTATGAGATGACATGCATTAAATGCGTGCAGAGTTCAGCAAACTTATGTATGGAATGTCGTGTAATAAATATAAGCCGTTAATAATAAATGACAAACTTAGGATATTTAATAGCATGCTGAGTCTTCATCATAAATGCATTACTGTTTTATTCGTTACTACTGAGTAGAGATACGCAAACCTGTCAGCTGAACATAGTAGTCAGCTGATACCTCGTGTAGAGGGTTTTCTGTCTCTACGTACTGAATTTACTCAGTATTAAGAGTGATCATTCCCCCTTACTGAATGATCTTCTCTTGGAACCTTCTTATTGACTGGGGTCAGTAGGATCTAACAGACCTAGCTCTACTGAAAGTTCTTTGAATCTGGATTCAGCTAGAGGCTTGGTCAGAATATCAGCCCTTTGTTTGTCAGTATGGATCTTTTCCATCCTGATATCCTTCTTTTCGACATGGTCACGAATGAAGTGATGCCTAATGTCCACGTGCTTGCATCTCGTGTGTAGTACAGGGTTCTGAGTGATTGCAATTGCACTGTGCTTGTCGCGAGAATATCGGCACTTCATTCCGAATAACGTCATAGTCTCTTAGGCCGCTGTCTCGGCCCAAAGGATTTGGGCGCAACAACTTCCGGCAGCCATGTATTCAGATTCAGTAGTTGACGTGGCTACTGAGTGCTGCTTCTTTGAAAACCATGAGATCAGCTTACTGCCTAGGAACTGACAAGTTCCTGAAGTTGATTTTCGGTCAATTCTACATCCTGCGTAGTCAGCATCAGAATAGCCAGTTAGTTCAATATTATCATCAGCTGGATACCATAAACCTATGTCAGGTGTGCCTTTGAGGTAGCGGAGAATCTTCTTTGCTGAGTCCATGTGGCTCTGCTTAGGATTCGCCTGAAATCGAGCGCAGACACCTACAACATAAGTTATGTCAGGACGAGTAGCTGTTAGATATAATAAGTAACCAATTATTGCACGAAATTCAAATTGGTCTACTGATACTCCCTCTTTATCAAGATCGATTTTCATATTCGTGTTCATCGGGATCTTGACAGGTTTGCCCGATGTACAACCGAATCTTTTGATGAGGTCTCGAGTGTATTTGCCTTGGTTAATGAATGTTCCCTTTTCAGATTGTTTGACTTGAAAGCCGAGGAAATAGTTCATTTCACCCATCATTGACATCTCGAACTTGTCCTTCATCATTTTCTCAAACTGCTGACATAAGGCGACGTTCTTTGATCCGAAGATAATGTCGTCTACATAGATCTGCACGAGTAATAAGTCGTCTTCCAGTCAATGTTGAACAGCGTGCGATCTACTGTGCCTTTCTGAAAACCTTTCTGAAGAAGAAACTCTGACAGGGTATCGTACCAAGCCCTGGGTGCTTGTTTTAACCCATATAGAGCCTTTCTGAGTCTGTAAACCTGATGTCCCTGCTGAAAGCCGGGCGGTTGTTCTACATAGACTTCTTCTTTCAGTACGCCGTATAGGAACGCAGACTTCACATCCATTTGATAGACTCTGAATCTTTGATGTGTTGCGTAGGCTAGGAATAGTCTGATTGCCTCCAATCTTGCAACTGGAGCGAATGTCTCATCGAAATCTATTCCCTCAGCTTGACAGTAGCCTTTCGCCACGAGCCTTGCTTTGTTCCTTACTATAACATTGTTTTCATCTCGCTTGTTCTTGAAGACCCATTTTGTTCCAATGACGTGTTGATGCCGGGGTCTGTCAACAAGCTCCCAACCTTCGTTTCTCGTGAACTGATTCAGCTCCTCCTGCATAGCTATGATCCAGTCAGCATCTTTAAGTGCATCCTCAATCGTCTGAGGCTCTTCAGTAGACAAGAAGCAGGAATATAATGCGCTTTCTCCTTGACAGAAGCTGGATCTTGTCTTGACTTTTGCTGAAGGATCTCCAATGATTAGATCAGGAGTGTGAGCATCTAGCCACGATCTACGATGTTTCAGCTCTTCATCTGAAATTTGATCAACACAAATAGTAGGTGAGTTAGGCATTTCAGTTTTACTATTCTGAGATTGAAGCAATTCCGTAATGAGAGTGTGATCTACTGAGTTTCCAGGTTCAGGGGCATTCAGCTCAGGAACATTAATAAATGTTCCCCCTGAGTTGTTACTCTCAGTAGTGGTCTCAGTTACCTCTAAGATTTCTTCATCGACCTGAGTTACCTGGGATTGACTCTGTTCAGGAGAGTCAATCTGTTCAGCTACTTGCTCTGCTGGTTGAGATTCAGTAGACTTGTCTTCCGTTTCTTCGTCTGAATCATCATCCCAACATAGCTGGATCTTTTCAGGTTTGTCTTTTAGGTTCAGATCCTGTAGCTGCGTACTGATGTCCTCAGATTCAAACTTAGAGTTATTGCTCCTGTCTTCAGTAGTAAACTCATTAAAACCAACATGAGGGCTTTCTTCCACACAAAGGGTCCGATAGTTGAATACTCTGAAAGCTTTGCTGACCTGAGAGTATCCTAAGAAATCTCCCTGATCTGACTTGCTATCAAAAGTCTTCAGCTGATCTTTCCCATTATTGTGAAAAAAGCACGAACAACCAAAGATATGGAAATAAGATAAAGAAAGCTTCCTGCCATTCCATAGTTCATATGGTGTTCTCTTATGCTGTAGAGATCGGTTCTGAGTATAACATGCAGTGTCAGTTGCTTCTGCCCAGAATTTGGTTGGGAGTCCTGAGTCTGCGAGTAGAGTTCTAGCTGCTTCTTTGAGAGTCCTGTTCTTTCGTTCAGCAACTCCATTCTGCTGAGGTGTGCGGGCAGCCGATGTCTCATGCTCTATTCCTTCTACTTTGCAGAACTCCTCTACCATGGAATTAAGGAACTCAGTTCCTCTGTCCGAACGAATTTTTCTAATTCCGGTGTTCTTCTCGATACTGAGCCTTTTCAGAAGCGTTGGTAACTCTGTTTTGACGTCAGACTTGTTGGCAATGAATATGACCCATGTGTAGCGCGAGTAGTCATCGATGACCACTAAAGCATACTTCTTGCCTCTGATCGTCACTGGAGAGACTGGACCGAACAAATCCATATGTAGCAGCTGAAGGATTCCATCTGTGGAAGGAGATGGAACAGGTGGATTTTGATTCCTTGTTTGCTTTCCCTTTAGACATGCTTCACACTGAGTGTCTTTGCTGAATACTTCATTCTGCAGTCCCCTTGCTAGAGTGTTTCTTGCTTGCTTGTTGAGCGTCTTAAAGTTGAGGTGGCTGAGTCTCCTATGCCAAAGCCATCCTGTACGGTTGTCGTTTTTCGCCAACAGACAAGCTTCAGGTTCTGCTGAGTTCCAGTCAGCTACATATATATTCTTTTTACGCGAACGTGATAACACTGTTTTCCCTGTGGATTTATCAATGACATCACAGAAACTAGTGTCAAAAATCACTCTATTCGAGTTATCACAGAATTGACTAACAGAGAGAAGATTATGCTGAAGTCCTTCAACATATGATACTCTAGGAACCGTGGCGGCCCAATGCTTGAGTGCTCCTTATCCTCTTGTATAGCCTTTTGCATTGTCTCCAAACTCGATTCTGGGTCCTTCTTCAGCTATATAATTCTTCAGTAGATTCCTTTGGTACATCATATGTCTTGAGCATCCACTGTCCACATACCAAGGATCTTTGTGCACCTGCAAAACAGAATTATATTCAGGTACCCTTTATTTTTGATTTTGGGTCCTTAGATGTTAGTTTTAGTAACCTAAATCTGTCTAACAACCCTGGTGGTTTCAGACACTTTTTTTCCACTTGAGTCAATATACTTGACCACTGGACTGGTCAGAGCTGACTTCTTAGGCTGTTCAGGTTTAGGAGTCCGGATCTTCTGAGTTGGTGGACTGCTGACCTTTGCCTTTTGTGCGTTTTTCTTCTTTTTCTGACTCTTGGAGCCTCTTCTGACTATAGGATCATAGTAATATGACCCATACTGAGCTGGATGTGTCAACTGAGGTGGTCCATACCGATCAGCCCACTTAACTTTGCTAGCTCCCCCTTGACTGAACTGGGGTGTTTGAGTACTGATCTTCTGGTCAGAATACTGATGCGTAGGATGAGGTGCTTTCATCTTTTGTTTGTTCTTTGCTGAGGGGTCCAGAACATTTGCATTAATTGTTTCTCCTCGAACAAACCTATCAGTTAGACGCACTTCTGAGTGTACGGGGGCAGATGAGGAAGCTTCCTGGTTGAAGCCAAGTCCTTCCTTATAGTGCTTGGGCTTGTTGCTTGCAAGCATAGCCTCCAGCTTCTTTTCAGCGCCCATGTACCGCTCAGTCATCAGGCGTTTCCAGACATCATCACTCTTTTTCAGTATGTCGTGTTTGGTCTGAAGTCCTGATAGTTCTTGCTTCAGTAGACTCAGTTCAGTATCTTTTTGAGTCAAGTTATTGGTCAAAACTGAAATCCGATCTTCTTGATGTTGAGACTTGGCCATCAGAGAGTTTATATCCTCCCTGAGTCTCAACACAAGTCCTTCGGCTTCAGTAGCAACCTGACTCTCCTGAGAAAGTCTCTGATTCTCCACTTTCAGGGTATCCAACTCCTGAAAGTCCCATCTGCACCTGAAACAGTGTCGTGTGTGCAGTGTGAAGAGGAATTAAGTGGTTCATGAGAGTTTACCTCATCCTCTTCTCCTGCCATTAGGCATTTTTCAGTTGTTTCTTCAGCTTCAAGCTCTTAGGCCATAAAAGCTGCTTCATCATCCGATGAATCCATGAAGGAGTCGACTTCTTCTGAGTCGTTTGAGATTTCGCCGGCTATGTAGGATTGTCTTTTCTGGGAAAATTTCTCTCTCCTTGCCTTACGTGCTGCGCGTTCAGCACTACTGAGCTCAGGACAATCTTATTGATAGTGTCCTGGCTTTTTGCAGTTGTAGCAAGTGATGACTCTTTCTTCTTTGCTTTCACTATCCTTTGATGGTGCTGAGTCATCCTTCTTTCTGCATTCAGAAGATTGTGAGTCAGGAGTGCGTTTTGGCGTATAATCTGACTTACCTTTTGTGTCTCGGTATGCTTTAGTCAGTTTTCTACGCCTCTCCTTCTCCTTCTGATACTTCACAGCGAGCAACGCGTACTTTTGAGCGAGACTTCCTTCTGGTAGATCAATGAGTGAAGGTTCAGTCTTACTCGTTGTCTTGCTTGTCGCTGGAGATGCTGTGCTGACTGATGCTTTGAAGGCATGGTCAATTTTATTATCAGCTTCAACTCTTTGCTTTCGTTGAGGTCTGTCGAACTCAAACTCTTCTGCCTGAAGTTCTGAAAAGATATGGTCAGGAGAGACAACATCTAAATCAGAATGTCGCAATAAGGTGGCAAAAGGTGTCTAGTGTCCATCCGGCAGTGCCCTCAGTATCTTGAGATTAATTTCTCGGTTGCTGAATGTCTTTCCCAGCCCATTGATGGAATTCATCAGATTCGTAAATCTGACGTTCAGATCTTCTGTTTTGTCACCGAGCATGAGACGAGACTTTCCGGCTTTTGGAGTTCCGGCGCCGCTTGTTAGCTTTTATTATCGAGTTCCACGACTCGGTAGCGCTAGAGCGTCCCGCAGTTCCTTTGCCGTTTTGCATTCCCGAACCCCGCCAAGATAAGAATCACTAAGAGTGGTCGGTATGGCATTTACGGCGACTCGGTCTAAGTTGTGAAGCTTCTTCTCTTCGGGAGTGAAGAGACTTCGTCTTTAGGGATCTTCTTCCCGCCACTATTCCTCCTCCTTCACTGGGGCCCGAGTCACGACACTATCGATCATGGGAACAATAGGTCCATCTTCAAGCACTTCAGTCATACTATCATGGAGGGATGTCAGATGTGCTTCCATTCTGACTCGCCATACTCCATAATTCTCTACCGAGAACATGGGTACCATTCTTATATCTGACATATCAGCCATAAGGAATAATGATATGAATGTAGAGTGATATGCTGTGAAAACAATTTTCCGGATCCGTTCAAGTAGACCAGTTTCAAGATAACAAGAGTCTTAAAGAACTCCTGCTCTGATACCAATTGTTGGTCCCGAGTGTACGGTCAGGTGTAGGGGGGGGGTGAATACACCTGATTCCGATTTTCTCAACTTCGAACACGAATAGTCCTGTTCAGGAAAGTGCCGTACTGAAATAATTCAGCAGACCAAATAGCTGTTCTGAATCGTGTGTGGCAAAGAGTCTGACTCTACTGAGATCTGCTAGCTGACTGAGTCAGAATTCAATATCAAACAGGTAGAGTTTAGCGGTGCGGAAAAGTGTAGGCCCAAATCAGTTGAGTGGAAAAACTATTTTAGAAAGTCTCAGTTCAGCAAGTAGATAGTTCACTATGATGAGACAGTTGTATGATTTTAAAGAAGATTTTCAGTATGAACAGTAAAATCAATGCAACAGTAATCAGAAAGCAATAACAAGACACAGATTTTTAAAGTGGTTCGGATATCACACAATCCTACGTCCACTGTCCCGAAAAGTTCAGGAGGCTATTTATTATACTGAGTTAGTCTCAGTCAGCTTGTACACCGGACAAAGCCGTGGCTTGGGGATTATACTGAGCAAGTCCCAGTTTACAAAGGCATCAAACTAAAGTGTTTGACAAACTTCTCCAACTATGAAGGAGTCCTTTTACAATAAGGATTGGGTTCAAATATGAACTCCTTCGTCTAAGCTATAAGTATATTCTGTTGAGCTTAGGGTTAGAGGGATAGGGAATGAGAGTGTGGCTTCTAGATCGACGAACAGCTGAAATAAGATTTAGGTTCGTGTATCGTCGATTTGGATACTAGAGGCTCTTCTAACAGTTTAGCTTGGTTCCCTATGAGCTGAGAATGTAGTCTTTCGCCGGAGATAGATCTTCAAATTCTTGCGGAAGACTTAGGGTTTTCTAGTTCTAGCTCGTTTGAATGCTTGTGTTTGATTTCGTCGTTAAGCTTATGCGCATTCTCTCTTTCTCTTGAAATGTCCCTCTATTTATAGAGCAGAGTTTGGAAAAGATCCGTTGGAGACGATCTTCCTTTCTCTCTCTCTTCTGGTAGCAAACGGCTCTTTTGAAGTAGGTAACAGTGTACTTTCCCAACTTTTTAGGTAAAGGGTTGATGCGCAGCTTTAGCAGGTGAGAAGACACGTGTGTTCTTGTCATTCGTCAAGGTGGACAAAGCGGTTGAGACAGCACAGACTTCAAGGCAAACTGAAGCTGACTTCTCTCTTCCTCGTATATGACAATGCTGATTGTCTTTCAAAAGTATTTGATGATTCGGACCGTCCGCCGATGCTTGAGTCCGATTCCGTATTCACTAGGTAGATAGCCGAGGAAAGTCTATCGAAGATCGGTTCGAGTTCGATGAACCGCTCCTCGCCGAGTCCAGTTTCACTGACTCTTTCAGTATACTGCTCCTGCTGAGTCCAGTATCACTGAGTCTTCTACTTCTGGTGTTAAGGCAGATAATCTACTGAGCGCCTTGATCAGAGCAGAGTGTCTACTGAGTCTGAAACCTCAGAGACAAATAACGATTACAACGGAATGGTTCACCAATCAGATAGGGTTTTGGGATCTTCAAATCTTCTCAACAATCAGAGCACTAGGCTGCTGAGCATGGTTCAGTATAGAAGATAGAATCATTTCCCACTAAGAAAGACTATGCTGAGGATAGAATCATCACCCAACAAGGACCAAACTGCCCAAGGTGAAACTGACCATACTGAGAAGGACCAAACTGACAAGGAAGAATCTGATTCTGAATCAAAAATAGAATCCGCAACAGAAATGGACGAGGAAGATAGGCAGGTCCTTGAAGTTAATGAGCACACTACGAGGAAGAGAAGGAATCCTGTGCAGATTGCTGCGTATAGAGAGAACCCAGTGGAGCTCAAGGCAGTAGTACTGAATGCTCTGCCCAAATTTTACGGAAAAAAGAATGAGAACCCTTTCTCGTTTTTGAACGAGTTTGAGAAGATATGCAGGCTACAAAAGAGAACGCGATGAATCGAAGATGAAGTAAAGCTAATGGCATTTCCTTATGCCCTGAGTGATCGTGCTAACACTTGGTACTCAAGTTTGCGCACAGACACCATTGCTAGCTGGCCACAGATGGAGACCACTTTTCTTGAATATTACTTTCTAGCCACGAAGACAAGTGCCTTGAGAAAGGAGATCTCTGGCATCCAACAAGAAGGTGATGAATCCCTAAGTGAGTATTGGGAGCGATTCAACAGATTAGTGGAAGACTGCCCAAACCACAAGTATAGAGATGGGGAGTTATTTCAATTCTTCTACCAAGGCCTAACCATGAAGTACAAAGACCTGGTGAACTCTGGAAGTGGAGGAGGATTCACTCACTTTAAGGTTAGTGAGGCCAGAAAGTATAACCAGAGACTAGTGGACTCCACAAAAGAATATGATAGAGAAAATGCAAAGAATGTGAGGAAGGTCGCCCAAGCAACCTCCTCAGACTATGAAAGGAGGAACGAGGACAGAATGGAGAAGATAGAGAGACTGCTGAACCAAGTAGTGAACAAGCCAACCACAACTGAACCTGTGGAGGTGACTTGTGGTGCCTGCGGTGAGTTGGGTCACTCTTCCATAAGATGCACCATGGGAGTGGTAGAGTATGAAGATGCCAATGCAGTGGGGGGATATCATTTCATGAAGAACATAGATCACCCTAACCTCCGCTGGAGACAACCTGGAGATCCACCACAGCAGACACAACAAAGATATCCACCACCACCACAGCCAGACTATCAGCAACATAATTATCAACAGAATCACCAAACTGTACCTCCTCCGACTCAACCATTCTACCAACAACCACCACAATGTTATCAATCACCACCTCCAGCTTATCAAAATCAACCACAGTCACCATCCCATCAAACACAACCCCAATCTTCTTCTTTCCAAACACAGCCCTACCAACAACAACAACAAGCCCAATTACCTCCTTCCCAACCTCAAAATCAATTACCACCCAACCAAAATCAAACCTATAGACCACCACACCATAGAGGAGGTACTTCCCAGAACTAGAATGCTCCGCAAAGGTCATATAGAACCAATGAAGAGCTATGGAATGAATTCCAAAACTCCCAGAATGAGCAGAAGGCTGGTATGAGCGCCTTATCAAAACAATTGGAACAATTGGCCAACTCCCTGAGGGACATAAAAGAAGACAAAGGAGCCATTCCTGCCCAGGTTCAGATCAACCCAAGACAGGAGAATGCCAGTGCAGTAACTCTGAGGAGTGGACGAGACTTACCCCCACCAACATGGAAGGAAGGCAGTGTACCTGAGCCTAAACAGTCAGATGAGGAGACGCAAAGGCCGATTGAGCCAATTTCTCCACCACCATTTCCATCTGCCTTGTTACGAAGAACAAAGCCGAAGGCAGAAACTATGGACTACAAAGCATTGTTTGAAGGACTGGAAATTAACATCCCACTTCTTCAGGCTCTGAAATTTCCCCAATTGGCGAAGTTTGTGAAGGAATTTATAGCTGGTAAGGTGCCTGATGGAGAGAAGGTGATCATGCAGAAAGCAGCTTCGGTGATGATACAGAAAAGCCTCCTAGAGAAATGTGTAGACCCAGGTGCGTTTACACTTCCGTGCTTAATTGGAGAGAAGTTGATCCTTAATGCCATGTGTGACTTGGGAGCATCTATAAGTGTGATGTTACTATCGGTTTACAACACATTGGTGGGAGTAGAACTGAAAGAGACTAGGGTAGTGATGCAACTTGCAGATAGATCATGCATCTACCCAGTAGGACTGCTAGAGAATGTCTTGGTTAAGGTGAACGAGTTTATTTACCTAGCTAATTTCTTTGTCATCAACACCAATGATGAAAGGATAAAGGGGACTGCTGGAGTACTTTTAGGAAGGCCCTTTCTGGACACCATAAGGGCAGTCATCAATATACACGAAGGAACAATCGGCATATCATGGAATGGGGAGCAATACACACACAGCATTTATGCAGCCATGAAGCAGCCTGCCGATGCAGAGAATGTGAATACTGTTGATGTTTTTGTTCCAATGATTCAACATCATTTGGAAACAGAATTTGCAAAAGACAAAATGGAGGTAGTTGTTACCCAAGGTATGACAGAATTTGACATTCAAGGGATGAGTGATGATGAAGTCAAAGAAGCTGTTATGAGTTTATATTCTCAACCAGAATTGGAAGTTACCAACAACGTGAGTGGACTGCCCCAGGATCAGATTCCAAAAAGCCACTATCATCCATTATCAAGGCACCTGAACTGGAACTCAAACCTCTCCCTACACACCTCAAGTATGCCTACTTGGGAGAGAAAGAAACATTGACAATCATCATCAGCAGTAACCTAACACAGGAAGAGGAAGCCAAACTTGTTGCAATTCTGAAGAAGCACAAAACTGCAATTGGGTGGACATTGGCATATATCACTGGGATCAGCCCAGACGTCTGCATGCACCACATTTTGATGGAGCCCAACAGTAAGCCGAGCAGAGATCCATAACGCAAATTGAACCCAAACATGAGAGAAGTGGTCCTCAAGGAGATTCTTAAACTTTTGTCGATGGGGATCATCTACCCAATCTCAGACAGTAAGTGGGTCAGCCCGGTACACGTGGTGCCCAAGAAAGGAGGAATTCAACTAGTGGAAAATGAGAAGGAGGAACTTGTCCCTACGCGCCCAGTCATTCGATGGCGCATGTGTATAGACTATCGCAAGCTCAACAATGCCACTAGGAAAGATCATTTCCCCTGCCATTTATTGACCAGATGCTCGAGAGGTTGGCAAGGCAAGCATATATGTGCTTCTTGGACCGCTACAACGGTTATTTTCAGATACATGTGAGCCACGACGACCAAGAAAAGACAACCTTCACCTGCCCCTTTGGCACCTACGCATACAGAAGAATGCCCTTTGGGCTATACAATGCACCAGGTACATTTCAAAGATGCATGATGAGCATTTTCTCAGATATGATCGAGAAATGTATAGAAGTTTTCCTGGATGATTTTACTGTCTATGGGAGTTCATTTGATAACTGTCTGGATAGCCTAGATAAGGTTCTGGCCAGATGCGTTGAGAAGAACCTTGTGCTCAACCACGAGAAGTGCCACTTCATGGTGAAAGAAGGCATCGTGCTAGGCCATATAGTATCAGAAAAGGGGATAGCTGTTGATAAATCGAAGGTAGACATCATTTCTCAATTGCCATACCCTACCAATGTCAAGGAAGTCCGTAGGTTCCTTGGCCATGCAGGGTTCTATCGCAGATTCTTCAAAGATTTTGCTATAATAGCTCAGCCCCTGATGTGCCTTTTGAGATCAGTGATAGTTGCAAGAAAGCTTTCAACACTCTCAAGAATAAGCTCACCTCTGCCCCAATCATGCAAGCTCCTGATTAGGACCTACCATTCGAACTGATGTGCGATGCCAGCGATCATGCAGTCGGTGCAGTCTTAGGTCAGAAGTTGGGCATGGAGAATCATGTCATATACTATGCTTCGAAAACTCTGAATCCTGCCCAATGCAACTACACAACCACTGAGAAAGAACTATTGGCAGTTGTTTTCGCCTTTCAAAAATTCAGATCCTATTTGCTAGGATCCAAAATCATTGTCCACACACACCATTCTGCTTTGAAGTATCTGTTGTCAAAGGCAGAATCCAAGCCAAGGCTAATCCGATAGATACTACTACTTCAGGAATTTGACTGGGAGGTTAAAGACATGAAAGGGACAGAAAATAGAGTTGCTGACCACCTAAGCAGGCTGATCCAACCTACAGATGGTGTCCTAATTCGAGAGACCTTTCCAGAAGAACACCTATATGAGATCAAGGAAGTCTATAGCATGAGCATAGCAAGTCCGCCCTTCTACCCAGAAGTGACGTACTGCGCCGCAGTCAGCCGAATGGGCATACTCCCCTGGTATGCTTCCATTGTCAATTTTTTTACCTCAAAGCAAACTCCATCCCACTTCACTCGAGCACAGTGCCTTAAACTTAAGAGTGATAGTAAATACTACTTTTGGAATGAGCCATACTTATGGAAGATCGGGGCCGATCAAATTATACGGAGATGTGCCCCTGAGTCTGAGCAGAAGAGTATCTTGGAGCACTGTCACACCCTTGCATCTGGAGGTCATTTCGGAGCGAAAAGAGCAGCCAGAAAAGTCCTAGACAGTGGATTTTTCTGGCCATCTCTACAGAAAGACTCCTATGAATTCTGCAAGAGTTGCCACAGATGCCAAATGACATGCAACATTTCCAGGAGAGATGAGATGCCTCGCAACATTTCAAATGGTGAAGCAGAAGTTTCTAATAGGGAAGTTAAGCAGATTCTGGAGAAAACAGTCAATCCAACTCGCAAAGATTGGAGCCTTCGTCTCGATGATGCCTTGTGGGCATACCGAACTGCTTATAAGACACCTCTTGGGATGTCTTCCTACAGGTTAATTTTTGGAAAGATGTGCCATCTGCCGGTGGAGATAGAGCATAAAGCCTTACGGGTTCGCGCGAGATGAACATGCAAAGACACTCAATGTGGGCAAGAAAGGAAGTATCAACTGCAGGAATTAGAAGAACTGAGACTGGAAGCCTATGATGTAGCCAGTTGGTACAAAGATAGAGCCAAGATTTGGCATGATAAGAACATTCGGGGGAAGAGTTTTCAAGTCGGAAAACTCGTGCTGTTATTTCAATCGAAGCTCAGGCTTATGGCTGGGAAGTTGAGGTCCAGATAGATAGGACTGTTCAAGGTCACTCGTGTCTGGCCTAGGGGAGCCGTGGAGATCGCAGGATCGTCAACAGTCCAGCCATTCACCGTTAATGGAAACCGCTTGAAAGCTTACCACGATCATAGTCAATTAGAGGAGACGGACTGCATGGTCCTCCAATGCCCACCTTCCCTCTGATTACTCAGAAGAACGTCCAGCCGAGGACGATAAACTCTGGCGCTGGAGGGCATTCCCCTCATTTCTAAACCTCTAAGTGTTTTGCCTGCCAGTAGGGGATTTTTATCACTATTTTATTGTTTATTTTCAATTATGTATTTTCCTATTTTGTTTTTCGTTTTTCTTTTTGGTGGATATTGCAGAGGGGTAGCGGAGCAAAGACAAAGATGCGAGGGACTTGATTGCAAATGCCGGAGAATTGATTACTATAGAAAGGCGGAGGGGCCATTTTGTAAATATCGGATAAGATTAAAATACTCTTGTTTCGACCTAACCAAGCGAAGGGAGGCGTCTGCTACTGTTCATAATGTCACATCAACACAGACACACCCCTTCAAATCCCGCTCTTTCTCCATTACAACTACCGAGAAACCCTTTCTTTCATTCAATCTCTCTCGCCATCCTCAACCCTTCTCTCAAACTTCACAGCAAAAACACATTCTGCTACAATCACACCATGGCCACAGATCACACCATGAAGCGCAAAAGGAAGTCGCGGCTACCCAAGGGAGAATCTTCATCCGCTGCGGTCAGTGAACAAGCGACAGAACAACAGAGCCCTTCCTCTGACGTCGGTGCACAATCACCATCGTTCACGGACGAATGTCACCGTAAAGGGAAGAAGCATCGCCGCTCTCATTCCGACAAGCTCTCGGAACGCCGTCTCAAGAAGCGCCGCTTAGCAAAGCTCACTCTCCGCCGTTCGCGAAGGCAACCCACTGTCACTGTCATCCCGTCCACTCCGGAACGTTCATCCGTTCCTGAGTTGACCCCTGCCGCCGCTGAAGAACCTACCGCTGCCCTAAACGTTACCACTCTCGAGCAGCCAGACGCTGACGAAATACTGATCAACACTAAACAACCAGACGATGCCATTCTGGAGCCACCGTAGCCCAACGCCGCTGAAAATGCTGAACCACCACTCTCTACACTCCCTGCGTCGTCAGTGCGTATGCCGCCTCGGTCACCAGTTGAAATCTCAGACTCTCCTCCAACAGAGGAAATGTCCCCTGTCGACCTGCAGCCTCTACGCTCCTACCCTGGAATAGAGGAGTTTAACCTGCATAAGCACGGAATAGAGCCTACCTTCTACTTCCAGAATCCGCAACTCTTCTCAGTGGAAGGACGGTGGATAGTTGAGTTCAACTCCAGCGCAGAAGTGACGGCTTTGAAGCAGTTCTCGAACAAGAAAATGCGACAGGGAGGAAGCCGAAAGAAAGCTTTCTCCTCCGGTAGATACTTTGACCTTACTGTTTTACAGGGTTTGGGCATTCATGATGAGTTCATAAAGAAGTTCGAGACCATAGGCTGGTCATGGTTGTTGAATATTAATAACGTGTTTCCGCATGCTGAAATGTACGAAGAATTGGTGCCAGAGTTCTGCTCTTCCTTTAGAATAAAAAGGTTTGAGTCTGTGAATGATCCATGCATAACCTTCCGTATTTTAAATGTTTGGAATAAGTTGAGTCTAGCCGAGTGGAATTTCTGTCTTGGAATTACCCCATCTGTTGTCAGTCTGCATGAACCTTACTTGAATGCATTGCGAGGTGCCCCTAATGAAATCCCCTGTTATAAGAAACCCTAATTGGTGTGGTCACAGTTTGCCCCTGGGGCTGGTAAGTTTCGGTCCTCACAGTCTGAGATATACCCTGTCCAAGGCCAAGTCCTTAGAGTCTGCCATCTCTTCCTCACTTATAACCTTTCTGGTCGTTGCACTACTTACTCTAAAGTGTCTTACCAGGAATTATTTTTCATGTGGTGCATGAGGGAGGGTTATAAAATTGACTTAGGATATTGGATAGCCAAGGGGTTTGCTGAGATTTCATTGCGACCTACTCGCCATTTCACTCTTTGTCATTTTCTGGGGGAATTTTTCCACAAGCATTTCTTGCTGCAAAGTACACATCGGCTGAAAGCCATTCCTCCCCCAAAGCCGTTTGGCATTCATATCTTATCTGCGCTAAAGTAGCCTTTCGTAGAGCTAACAATTCTTACAAGTTTATTGAGCCGAGAGTCAAACTCCCGAGCCACACCATAGCTGCAGGTGTCTCTCCTTCTAAGGTAGGCCCTTCTGAGGTGCGACGCTTAAGAGAGACAAATATTCAATTGCAAAGTCAAGTCTGCCGCCTGCAAGCAAAGCTCAATAAACTGCAAAGAAAGGTCACCGAGTTGACTAAAGGGAAGGAAATGGCAGAAGAATCCGAAGAGACCCCACATATGACAATTCCGCAGAAGCAGAACAGCCAGAACCACCTACCGAAAGTAGTGATCAGCACAATGAAGAAGGAACCCCAGAGGACAGCCCCCAGGAGAGTGATCTTCCAACCGAGGAAGACACTGACTCTGAGTTCCAGGCCTCTGAAGGCCATACTGAGTCAGAATTTGAACCAGGAGATGTCAGAGATGAACAGGTAGGCTTACTAGAGGAAAGTGACTTAGAGCCAGGGGAAATCAGAGTGTCTGCCGCAATAGAATCGGAACAGTGTGAACTTGATCCTGGTGAAGTCAGATTACCCCAACCCGGTACCCCAATTGAAACAGAAACTAATGCCCCCGCTGAAGATGATAAGGCTGAGCAGGAAAGCCAGCCTGAACACGAGGAACACACTCCGAATGATGGAGTGGAGCAGGATGCGCAGCAAGAAGTTCAGCCTAAGAACACCACTGTGTCAGGTGCTGAACCGGATGAGAACTCTCACAGTAAGACTCAGCCCGACCTACAAAACCCAACCAATGTTGAGCTTGATGCCGACTTCCCGTCCACTGCTGAGCCTCAGAAGGAGTCTTCCCAGCAGGCAGCCGCTGTTCGCCCAGAACAGACAGTCACTGTGGTAGCTAACCAAAGCTCCAGTGAAGCAGCAGATCAGGTGCCCTCTAGCACTAATCAGGCAGCGGCCCCTATAGAAGATAAGAGCAGCCCTGTGGCAGCCACTCCTCCATCCAGTGCTCCTCTATCCAAGAAGCAGAGCCCCTCCCCTCACCCTGATGCCAGGAAGAAACTCAGATTCCACAACATGCCTGAAGGAAGAAGTGGAGGGGAAGGCTCCAGTTCAGCCACCAAGTCCAGGAAAAGGAAGTCATCTGCCGTTCACAAGCCAAGGAAGAAGATGCACCGTATGGCAAAGCCGCGTGCCTAGTAAGTAGATCAGCTCCTCCCCCAGTTTTTTATTTTTATTTTATTATTATTATTATTTTTTTACTTTGTCTTGTGAGTCTGTTTGCTTGTTTCTTTCTTTCTTTCTGTGTTTGTTTGTTCCCCTCTGTTCTCCTTTAACTTGTCTTTCTTGAGGGCAAGCAAGGCTCAAAGTGTGAGGAGGGGGGTGTCGTTATGTGTTATGTTTCTTTTATTTTTCTGTTTATTTTTCTTCCCCCCGAATCCTTGATCTTGTCTTGCTTGAGGGCAAGCAAGGCTCAAAGTGTGAGGAGGGGGGATGCATTTATTTTATGCAGGTGTTTGTGTCTAAGCATGTCAGCCTATATTCTTTCTGCCCAATCTTCTCATCTGCCCTACTCTTGCGGAAAAAAAACTTAGCGAAATCTCTTTGTTCAGCATGAGAAAATGTAGATTCAATTCCTAGGAACTTATTAGATGAAAACAGGAACGATGAATAAGGGCAGGAATAGGTCTTAACATAACCCCTAGGTAGTCAGATTTGAGCTTAAAGTTGAGCAGCCTCAACTCTTTCCTTCATGAGCGTAATAGGTTTGCAAAGCTGCTATATTGTCATATCACATGCATCATATGATAGGAGGCATTCGGGAATCCCATTTGAGCCTAAATTCTTTCAAATCCTACCAAAGAAGAGATCCCCTAGTGAACCAAGATTGTGCCTTGGCCTGTTGTTTCATTAACTCACAAAATTTTTAGCCAAGCCTTTCTGACCTTCCTTCCACCCAGTTATGTATGCTTGTTTGTGAACTTTAGGAAAAATTATCCAAGCAGAAAATTTCAAATTGCATTCATGATTACCTCCCTAGTTTGCTGCCTTGTACAAAATTGCACACCTATTATGCTTTTACATGCTTCTGTCTGCACATTACAGTTCTATTACCTATTGTTTACAATGCATGCATACACAACGCTTGTGTTTAATTGAAGAAGCCTAGGACCAATTAGGACAATTCCACCTTTGAAAAAGCTGTTCATGGTCCCTGGCCCCATTATAACCTGAAAAGGAAGACCTCCTTGATGTAGCGTTTGTGATTGACACAATATGGCAGCTGAGTGAACATAGTATAGTTAAGCGGCTGTCCTGGACTAGTATAGGGGAGTGATGAGCGAATCGTGAGGAAGACCTTATTACCTGCCTTTTTTTGACCGTTTGATAATGATGTTCCTTGGTTTTGAATTCATGATCTGTGATCTACAAATCGAGAATCGCTATGTGTGCTTCATCTGGTTTTGAGTCTGGGCATATTGCGAACCTTGGGCAGTTTGACTGGATGTATGCTTTTCTGTCTTTTCATTTTAGTGTCTGTTTGTGTGTCTGGGGGAGTCTGTCTTGGGCTACAATCTAAGCTTGAAATTCTCTTCATACTTGAGGGCAAGTATTGCTTAAGTGTGAGGAGGTTGATGAGCCTAGATTTGTAGCTCATTTATCCATTTAATTTGTGTGTTTTATGTTATGCAATTGCAGATAAGTAGCCTGGATTTAGAGAAAATAGGGATAAAAGATGGTGCTGCTGGATCTAGAAGTCTTCTGGCCAAGATTGATGGAACTGCCCAGAAGATCGGAGAAATGGCCTGAAAACAGGCCAAAATTAATGCAGAATCCATTGGGCCAAAAATTGAGAAGAAAAATGCTGAAGCAAGCCCAGTAACCCGGCCCACATCATTCTGGCAAGCTTATGGCGGGAACTAGGGACCTAGAAGTTACAGCATGGCCTTACTCTGACTAGCAGCCCATACCTGCAACAGTTCTTCCCACCTACCAAATCCAGATATTTTGTGAAGACTAAAAGGGAGGGAACGAAGCTGATAGAAAAAAGAACTTTTCATACTTACATTTTCCATGGATGTAGCTCGTTCCTCTCTCTAGAAAACTCTCTAAAATTTCCACCATTAATGTAGTTCCAAAAACATCTTTACTTTTCTGCCTAGAATAGCTTGAAGCTCTCCAAGGAGAAGACTTCCTTTTGTGAATGTTATCGGTCAGCTTTATTTACAGTTCTTAAATTCAGTCTTTAATGCTTACATTTACTCTTTCATGTTCGTTGTTAAGTTCCTCTACTATTCACAGCTAAGTTAATTTATTGCATGCTCTCTGTCCATATCACGCCTTTACATATAAATGCCTTTGCTTTCGTACGATGTCTCTTGTTATTTTTAGTTAAATGTTCATGATAGTTCTTTGCTGCTTTACGAAAGTTTGCTGTTTCAACCTTAAGTTTCAGATCTGCTTCATGCTTTATTTTTACATGCCTAGTTTTATGTCCTTAGTCAATATGTGTAGCTAATTTCCCAGATCTGGCCGAGGTAATGAGACACCACTCCTAAGAATCCGTGAGATGTGAAAACGTGCTTGATAATTGGTTGAGTAAAGGTTTTAGTTGAACTCTGTTTGAGATAGTTGAGAACTGCTTAGATCTGATCAACCTGGGCAGGTACACATCTTTCTGGGCAGACGTAGACTAGCTGGGTTTTCTGCTTTGAATGCTAAACATCGGTAGATGCCTTGATTTGGTTCCTTTGTTCTTAATGCTCCTTAGTGCCTCCCTAGTCATTGCTAAACAAGGTAGGGTAGTCACCTGGGTAGGGGATTGTTTCTATGCTCAACATGGCAGTTCCAGCGTAATAGAAGGAATGGACGCCCCTGTGCTCAACACAGCGTCCTAGCCAGATAACCTTAACTAAAACTGATTCACATAGTAATCTAGGATCGGACAGGGGTGGTGTGAAATTATCTTGGCTGGATTGCTTTTATAACTTGTTATTTGATTGTGTTGATTATTTTATGTTATCTTTCAGCCTAATTATAGAACACCCAAAATTTATGGTGGTTGCTAGCCAAACCCTTTAGGTAAGTAGAATTTGTTGCTTAATCACCCGTTCCCTGAGGATCGACCTCTTGCTTGTCACTATACTTGTCCAGTATAGTTTATGCGCAGGTGTTCTTACTTATAAATTTATTTGGTCCGCGCGGTTCTAACAGCGACGGAACTGCGTGTCCATCAGATCCATTCCCATATATATATATATATATATATATATATATATATGTGGATCTGGCGAGAACTGCGAACCATGCATAATCCTTATATGTTTTATGTATAACCCTTATATATTTTATACAAAAAACCTGTATTTTTTTTACTTTTGTCTTCTACGTAAAACATGTAAGGGTTATGCATAACGTATATAGGGACCGGTTCTGGTGAGAATGCTCTTTGTTGTAGGAATTAAGAACAATTATGAAGCCACTGGATTGAGCCAATCTACGGTTGAGATTAGATTTCAGGCGCTGAAAAATTCGGTGCACTTTTTATGCAAACTAAGTCCACAAAGGGTATTTTGGATAAAGCAAAGTTCTAAAAAATAGGGCGAAAGTATGGATTAGGGTTAAAATTCAAAGTCTTTTCTCACACCATTAGTTCCATTTTCTCTTAAACAACTATTTTCTGAACAATTCCCCCAAAATCACAATACTCAATCCGATGGTGAGAGTATGACTGTGTCGTGGCGACAAATCCCCTCAATGGCGGCGATTGTGGTAAGTGGACTACTGGGCGGCGGCAGCAAATTCCCTATGAGGTGGCGATTTTGAGGCAACCCTTGGCGGCACATCGAATCCCCTTGGCGGTGGCTAACCTTTACGTGTGGACGGACGATCCCTGCAGCGGCGGACCTTTCGATCTGGACGGAGGATCCTTGCAACGGTGGCCGTTCTAACCTGGACGCACAAAACGTGGGTGGCGACACAACCCTCGGCGGTAGCGCAATTGTGTCGGCGGAACCTTCGGCGGTGGAGGGATTGTAAGGCACGGATCGGACATGGTCGTAATTCTGAAGAAACACCCTTATCTCTTGTGTTGTTCAATTTTTGAGTTGGTGGTTTCATCTTCGTAGTGTTCTAACCGATCGATTTCATACTTTAGATGGCAAAGATGATGAAACGGATGTGTTGGGTGATGATTCCATCCTCAGCACTGTTACTCTTACTGGGAAATGATTCGGTCTTAGACACTGATCTTAAGCTCAGTAGCCTTGTGCTCTGTACTTGTCTGAAGATTTGAAGATCCCAAAACCCTATCTGATTGGTGAACCATTCCGTTATATATGTTGTTTGTCTCTGAGGTTTCAGACTCAGTAGACACTCTGCTCTGGTCAAGGCGCTCAGTAGCTTATTTGCCTCAACACCAGTGTAGAAGACTCAGTGATCTTGGACTCGGCGAGAACGATATGCGAGAGAGTCGATTGAACCGAACTCGGCGAGAGTAGTTCATTGGACTCGTAGCCGATCTTCGATAGACTTATCTCACTGTCTATCTACTGAATACAAGGTCAGACTCAGCATCGGCAGACAATCTTCTGAACTGTCAGATCTTTTTGAAATGCAATCAGCATAGTCATATACGAGGAAGAGAGAAGTCAGCTTCAATTAGCCTCGAAGTCTGTTCTGTCTCAACCACCTTATTCACCTCGACAAATGACAAGCATACACGTGTCATCCTACCTACTAAAGCTGCAAGTCAACACTTTCCGAAAAAGGAGGAAAATGCACTGTTACCTACGTCAAAAAGAGCCGTTTGCTACCAAAAGAGAGAGAGAGAAGAAGATCGTCTCCAACGGATCTATTTCAATCTCTGCTCTATAAATAGAGGGATTATTCAAGAAGAATGTACCGAATGCACGAACCACAGAGCCAAAAATCCAGAAAGCAGTCAACGAGCAAAGAACCCAAAGAACAAAGTCTTAGCAAGAACTTGAAGAACAATCTTCCGGCGAAAGACTACATTCTAGCTCATAGGGAATCAAGCTGAACCGACATATAAAGCCTCTAGTATCCAAATCGACGTTACACGAACTCAAAGCTTACCTTCAGCTGTTCGTCGATCTAGAAGCTACTCTCTCATATTCCCTATCCCTCTAACCCTAAGCTCAACTGTTCTTATCTATAGCTTAGACGAAGGAGTTCATCTTTAAACCTGATCCTTATTGTATAAGGACTCCTTCACTGTTGGAGAAAGTTTGTCAAACACTTCTAAGTTTGATCGTTGTAAACTGAGACTTGGATCAGTATAAAAACCAAGACGCGGCTTTGCCCAGTGCACAAGCTGACTGAGACTAACTCAGGATAAATAATAGCCTCCTGATCTTTCGGGACAGTGGACGTAGGATTTGAGCGATATCCGAACCACTTTAAAAATCTGTATCGTTTACTTACTGTTACATTGATTTTACTATTCATATCGAACATCATTTCTTAAAATCAATCAACTGTCTCAGCATACTGAACTGAATATCTGCTGAATTGAGACTTTCATAAAACGTTTTCACCACTCAACTGATTTGGGCCTACACACATTTCCGCACGCTGAACTCTTATTGTAGATACTGAATTTCTGACTCAGTCAGCTAGCAGGTCTCAGTAGAGTCAGACTCTTTGCCGCACACGATTCAGAACAACTGTTTGGTCTGCTGAAGCCCATTTGATCGCGACACCATCCTGAATAGGATTGTTCGTGTTCGAAGTTGAGAAATCGAATCAGGTGTATTCCCCCCCCCCCTCTACACCTGACCGTACACTCGGGACCAACAATTGGTATCGAGCCGGAGTTCCTTAAGGCCTCTTGCCACTTTGGGCTTGGTCTATTCGAACGATCCCGGAGGAAAACGTTTTTCACTGCATATCACTCTACATTCATATCATTATTCTTCATGGCTGATATGTCAGGTATAAGAATGGTACCCATGTTCTCGGTGGAGAACTATGGAGTGTGGCGAGTCAGAATGGAAGCACATCTGACATCCCTCCATGACAGTATGACTGAAGTGCTTGAAGATGGACCTATCGTTCCCATGATCGATAGTGTTGTAACTCAAGCTGAAGGAGGAGGAATGGTGACTGGGAAGAAGATCCCTAAAGACAGAAGTCTCTTCACTCCTGAAGAGAAGAAGCTTCACAATCTAAACCGAGTCGCCAGGAATGCCATACTAACCACTCTTAGCGATTCTTATCTTGGCAGGGTTCAGGAATGCAAAACCGCTGAAGAACTCTGGGATGCTCTAGCGCTACTGAGTCGAGGGACTTAGAAGATTAAAGCGAATAAACTAGCGCTGGAACTCCAAAAGCTGGAAAGCTTGTCTCTCATGCCTGGTGACAAAATCGAAGATCTGAACGTCACATTTACCAATCTGATGAACTCAATCAACGGGCTGGGAAAGACATTCAACAACCGAGAAATTAATCTAAAGATACTGAGGGCACTGCCGGATGGACACTGGACACCTTTTGCCACTCTATTGCGACATTCTGATTTAGATGTTGTCTCTCCTGACCATATCTTTTCGTAATTACAAGGCGAGGAGTTTGAGTTCGACAGACCTCAAAGAAAGCTGAGAGCTGAAGCTGACACAAAGATCGACCATGCTTTCAAAGAAACAGTCAGCACAACATCTCCCGTGACGAGCAAGATGACGAGTAAGACTGAGCCTTCACTCAATGATCTACAAGAAGGAAGTCTCGCTCAGAAGTATGCGCTGCTCGCTGTAAAGTATCAGAAGGAGAAAGAGAGGCGTAGAAGGCTGACTAAAGCGTACCGAGACACAAAAGGTAAGTCAGAATATACACCAAAACGCTCTCCTGACTCACAATCTTCTGAATGCAGAAAGAAAGATGACTCAGCACCCTCAAGGGATAGTGCAACCAAAGAAGAAAAAGTCATCACTTGCTACAACTGCAAAAAGCCGGGATATTATCAATATGATTGTCCTGAGCTCAGTAGTGCTGAACGCGCAGCACGTAAGGCAAGGAGAGAGAAATTCGCCCAGAAAAGACAATCCTACATAGCTGGCAAAATCTCAGATGACTCAGAAGAGGTTGACTCCTTTATGGATTCATCGGATGATGATGCAGCTTTCATGGCCTTAGAGTATGAAGCAGATGAATCGACTGAAAAGTGCCTAATGGCAGGCGAAGAGGATGAGGTAAACTCTCTTGAACCAGTCAACTCCTCTTCACATTGCACACACGACACTATTTCAGGTGCAGATGAGAATTTGGACATCATAACCGCATATGAAGATCTACTAGATGAACAAATTCAAATGAGTCTGCAGCTCAGCAAGACTCTTCAGGAGTTGGATACCCACGAAAGTGGAGAATCGGAGACTTTCTCAGGAGAGTCAGGTTGCTACTGAGGCCGAAGGACTTGTGTTGAGACTCAGGGAGGAGATAAACTCTCTGATGGCCAAGTCTCAGCATCAAGAAGATCGGATTTCAGTTTTGACCAATGACTTTGACTTAGAAAGATACTGAACTGAGTCTGCTGAAGCAAAAACTGTCAGGACTTCAGACCGAACATGATGCACTGAAGAAAAGTGATAATGTCTGGAGGAACCTGATGACTGAGAGGTACATGGGCGCTGAAAAGAAATTGGAGGCTATGCTAGCAAGCAACAAGCCAAAAGCACCGCAAGGAAGGTCTTGGATTCGGCCGGGGAGCTTCCTCGTCCGCCCCAAGACACTCGGAAGGACGGCTTTTCGATAGGTTTGTTCGAGGAAAGACCATCAATGTTGATATCTTGAACCCCCTCGCAAAGAACAAACAAAAGATGAAAGCACCTCATCCTACTCAAGCAACATTCGACAACAAGATCAAAGCCAAAGTACCCCGGTTCGGTCAAAGGGGGAACCAAGACAAATCAAAATTGGCCGATCAAGTATGGACCTCCAAAACGAGACACATCCGGTTCAAGTATGGGTCATATTATTATGAACCTATAGTCGGAAGAGGATCCAAAGGTCGAAAAGGAAACACGAAAGCCGCACGGAAGGCAAAGGTCGGTAGTCCACCGGCTCGAGAAGATTAGGACTCCCGAACCTCGGAAGCCTCGAAGTCACCTGTGACCGATCCAGGTGGTCGGATATGTTGACTCTAGTGGAAAGAAGATGTCTCGAAACCACCGGGGTTGTTAGACGAGATTTGGGTTATTAAAACTAACACCTAAGGACCCAAAATCAAAAATAAAGGGTACCCGAATATAATTACTTTTTGCGGGTGCGCGAGAGACCCATGGTATGTGGACGACGGATGCTCAAGACATATGGCATACCAAAGGAGTCATCGAAGAATTATATCATCGAAGAAGGACCCAGACTGAGTTCGGAGACAATGCAAAAGGCTATACTAGAGGATATGGAACACTCAGCATTGGAACTGCCAAAGTTCCAAGAGTATCATATGTTGAAGGACTTCAAGCATAACCTTCTCTCTTGTTATCGGGTTCGCGCAAAAAGAATATCTACGTGGCTGATTGGAACTCAGCTGAACCTGAAGCTTGTTTCTGGCGAAGAACGATAATCGAACGGGGTGGCTATGGCATAGAAGACTCAGCCATCTCAACTTCAAGACGCTCAACAAACTAGTAAGAGACACTCTAGCAAGGGGACTGCCGAATGAAATATTCAGCAAAGACACTCAGTGTGAAGCATGTCTGAAGGGAAAACAAACAAAGAATCAAAATCCAACAGTTCCATCTCCTTCCACTGATGGAATCCTTCAGCTGCTACATATGGATTTGTTCGGTCCAGTCTCTCCAGTGATGATCAGAGGCAAGAAGTATGCTTTAGTGGTCATAGATGACTACTCGCGCTACACATGGGTCATATTTATTGCCAACAAGTCTGACGTTAAAACAGAGTTACCAAAGCTTCTGAAAAAGCTCAGTGTCGAAAAGAACACCAAGATTGTCAAAATCCGTTCTGACAGAGGAACTGAGTTCCTTAATTGTATGGTGGAGCAGTTCTGCCAAGCAGAAGGCATAGAGCATGAGACTTCAGCTGCACGCACACCTCAGCAGAATGGAGTTGCTGAACGAAAGAACAGAACTCTAAAAGAGGCAACTAGGACTCTACTCGCAGATTCAGGACTCCCATCCAAATTCTGGGCAGAAGCAACGGATATTGCGTGTTACACTCAGAATAGATCTCTACTGACAAAGCAGCATAAGAGGACACCATATGAACTATGGAACGGCAGGAAGCCTTCTCTATCTTATTTCCATATCTTTGGTTGTTCATGCTTTATCCACAATAATGGGAAAGATCAGCTGAAGACTTTTGATAGCAAGTCAGATCAGGGAGTATTCTTAGGATACTCTCGGGTCAAGCAAAGCTTTTGAGTATTCAACTATCGGACTCTTTGCGTGGAGGAAAGCCCTCATGTTGTTTTTAACGAGTTTGCTACGAAGACAGGAACAATAACTCAAATTCGAATCCGAGGATATCGGTGAGACGCCTACGGGATCTAAGCTTAAAGGAAAAACCCGAAAAGATCCGGCTATGTTGGGATGATGATTCGGACGAAGAAACCGAAGACAAATCTATCGAATCTCAACCGGCAGAAGCGAGATTGATTCTCCCGAACGTAATCAATCCCGTGTAACTCGAGTCGATGAAGAAACCCAAGAGGTAACCGAGACCACTACCGAGAATAACAACTCGGGGGGAACATCTAGTAATGTTCCCGAGCCGAATGCCCCCGAACACGGTGACTCGATAGACCATACTCTTATCACCGAAATTCTTCAATCTCGGAATAGTACAACTGAAATGCCTAACTCACCTACTATCTCGTGTTGAACAAATTTCGGATGAAGAGCTGAAACTTCATAGATCGTGGCTCGATGCTCACACCGCTCGATCTAATCATTGGAGATCCCTCGGCTAATGTCAAGACAAGATCCGGATTCTCGTCAAGGAGAAAGCGCATTATTTTCCCGCTTCTTGTCTATCGAAGAGCCTCGGACCATTGAGGATGCATTAAAGGATGCCGACCGGATCATAGCTATGCGAGAGGAGCTGAATCGGTTACGAGAAACGAAGTGTGGGAGCTTGTAGACGAGACCCCGTCATCAACATGTCATTGGAACCAAATGGGTCTTCAAAAACAAGCGAGATGAAAACAACGTTATAGTAAGGAACAAAGCAAGGCTCGTGGCTAAAGGCTACCGTCAAGTGAAGGAATAGATTTCGATGAAACTTTCGCTCCGGTTGCAAGATTGGAGGCAATTAGACTATTCCTAGCCTACGCAACACATCAAAGATTCGGAGTTTATCAAATGGATGTGAAGTCTGCGTTCTCGAATGGCGTTGCCGAAAGAAGAAGTCTATGTGGAATAACCGCCCGGCTTTCGGTAGGGACATCAAGTATATAGACTCGGAAAGGCTCGTATGGGTTAAAACAAGCACCCGGGGCTTGGTACAATACCCGTCTCGAGTTTCTTCTTCGAAAGGTTTTCGAAAGGCATGAGACCGCACTCTATTCAGCATTCGGACCGGAAGAAGACTTATTACTTGTGCGGATCTACGTGGATGACATCATATTCGGATCAAAGAATGTCATCATGTGTCAACAATTTGAAAAGATGATGAAGGATAAGTTCGAGATGTCAATGATGGGAGAAATGAACTACTTCCTTGGTTTTCAAGTCAAGCAATCCGAAAAGGGAACGTTCATCAACCAAGGCAAATACACTCGAGACCTCATCAAAAGATTCGCTGCACATTCAGGCAAATCTATCAAGATCCCGATGAATACGAATATGAAGATAGATCTTGATAAAGAGGGAGTATCAGTAGACCAAACCAAATATCGTGCTATAATTGGTTCATTATTATATTTAACGACTACTCGTCCCGACATAACTTATCTTCGTAGGTGTCGTGCTCGATTTCAGGCGAATCCCAAGCGAGCCATATGGACTCAGCAAAGAAGATTCTCCGCTATCTCCGAGGAACACCCGACATGGGTTTATGGTATCCGCTGATGATAATATTGAACTAAGCGGCTATTCGATGCCGACTATGCGGGATGTAGAATTGACCGAAAATCAACTTCGGGAACATGTCGGTTCCTTGGCGGCAAAAGCCGATCTCATGGTTTTCAAAGAAACAGCACTCGGTAGCTACGTCGACTATTGAAGCTGAATACATGGCTGCCGGAAGTTGTTGCGCCCAAATCCTTTGGCTGAGACAGAGCTGAGAGACTATGACGTCATTCAGAATGAAGTGCCAATCTTCTGCGATAGTACCAGTGCCATTGCAATCACTCAGAATCCTGTACTACACATGAGATGCAAGCACGTGGACATCAGACATCACTTTATTCGTGACCATGTCGAAAAGAAGGATATCAGGATGGAAAAGATCCATACCGACAAGCAAGCAACGGCTGACATACCGACCAAGCCTCTAGCCGAATCCGGATTCGGAGAACTTTCGGTAGAGCTAGGTCTGCTTTGGACCCTACTCGACCCCGGTCGAAAAGGTTTCAGGAGAGGACCATTTCAGTAAGGGGGAATGTTCACTCTCAGTACTGAATGTATTCAGTACGTAGAGATTCAGAAACCATCTACACGAGGTATCAGCTGACTACTATGTTCAGCTGACAGGTTTGCGTATCTCTACTCAGTAGTAATTTATATTACAGAACCTTGCATTTATGACAAAGATTCAGCATGATGTTAATATCTCTTGGTTTGTCTTTATTATTAACGGATTTCATTTAATGCACGACATTCCATACGTAAGCTTGCTGAACTCTGCGCGAATTTAATGCATGTCTTTTCACAGTTACTACTTAGGCTATTTTACAACTGGCTTTTAATTAGGCGGCATATGTGATCATTACCTATAACATATCTTCTAATCTTGACCGTCCATTCTATAAAGCAGTTTAATCACAACCTTTAATCAAATAACTGTTCATCTTCACGTTTGATATATATATTTGATCATATCTTCTCAAACCGCCATTAGCATACTTCAAATCTTTCAAATCCGAAAAATCCGAGATTTGCAAAAGCAATCCTTACTTGCAACTTCATCTTCATATCTTATCTCGATTTTATTGGTATGCCTATGAGAACGCTATTCTCGTATTCTCGTATTTTTTTTTCAGTATCACTACAGAAGCACTGTTCTAACTAAGAATCGATACTGATAAATCTCTTGTAACAGGTACTATGGCGGGTATTTCTTTAGTTTCTCCTGACAACATGGAGGAGATCCTCAGCCAAGGTCGTGTCTGGTGCGAACCAGTCATGGAATTCGATGCTTGCGAGCTCGAACACATGGATGAAGTCTTTACATACCTCAGAGGATCTAGTCTGGAAGAATTTCTATCGAGGAAGCCCACTTACTTCCTTCCTCGACAAGTGGCAGAGATATATCTGAACTCTGATTCCGTCAGAGGAGATATTATGGCGAGATTCGCTGTTCACGCTATTGGCGATGCGTCGAAGATTCTGAAGCGGATATCGATCAAGCAAACACTAAAGAAGAGCTTCAATCTTCCATCTGAAGGCATCAGTACTATAGGCTATAACGACGACTCAGTAGACGAATACCTGACGGTATTCTGTGGCAAGCCTACAACCTTCAGAGCAGCCTTCCCGAAGAACACAATGCTACCACAGTTCAGAGCATTGGCCTACATCGTCACGCAGTTGCTGACGAGCCAAGCTGGCTCCTTCGATCAGGTCTCTCGACCTAAGATCCACTTGATGATGGTAATTTATGATTGTGCCAAGGTCAACTGGACCGAGTTCTTCATCCGGGAATTTATGGCTCAAGCAACCAAGTTTGACAAGCCCACGCGTACGCTGAGCGCAAAAGGCAAATTACTTTATGGGCTAAAGCTGTCTGTTATGATTGAAGACTTCTGTGGCTCTGAGCAGATCACCTATGACGACAAGGAGTACTTCAACATAAAGAAAGTTCGGTTTCACAACGGGATGTGGCCCTTCTCAAAGAATCGGGTCGGGCCCCTCCGTGACTCAGCAGACCGAGTCTCGGAAGGCTACTCCAACGAAAAGGAGAACGCCTCCGCCAAGAAAACCCCAAAGGCACCGGCTAAGAAACCGAGGAAAGCCGGCGATGTGCTCTGCGAACACGAAGCCCCTCGCCGAACGGGCCACTCAGCAAACTACTCAGCCCCAGAGGCTGATAGATGAATCTGAGTCTTCTGAGAAGACTCAATTAATGGAGAAGGGAGTCTCCACTGAAGAACCAATAGAGATGGAACAAGGGGAGGCTACTGAAGCTCACAGTGAATAAATTCAATGCCTTGATAGCCCCCTCGCAGTTCCTCCACTCAGCAGTGCGCCACCTGCTGAGACTCAGACGTCTCCAATTGACTTGGAATCCGAGACGGCGTCTGAAGAAGAAACAATCGGGATGGAAGCGTCAGTGATTCTATCCAGAGCATCCCGAGAAATTCTTCAACTAATTCCAGAGCTTGCTGACTACTCAGACCTGTTGCAAATTGCCAAATCAGCAAGGCTCCACATGTTGCTGCGACATCAGGAGTGGCCTCGTCTACAACGCTTAGTTCTTCGGTACTCTCTCGCCAGCGGCTTCATGAAGAAGAACCGAGACCGAGAGAACAGATAAGGCTATTCGAGCACGAAGACCTCGGCTCAATGGACAATCGAGGGCTGCGATGCCGGCTATGATACATGATCGACGGCTTGCCTCCGGCCCAAAGACCCTCGGATAGGTCGGACCATGAAGACCCACCCAGTGATTCAGGCCCTGGAAAGCCTGATGAGGGAAATCCCCAGAACAAGGATACACTCACTTCTGCAGAAGCTCCGCGTCCGCCCAGTATCCTTGGACCTGCGAAGTCGACGGCTGGTACCTCAGCATCCACAGAGCCCGCTCAGCTCTTGTTGAAGTCTGCATTCGAGGTAGCGCCCAGCCCGCATCGTCGACGTTCCAAGTATGTGGCGAAGGCTATTAAAAGCCAAGGCACTCAGAACCGTGCCCTCGCCAAGGCAAGTCCACAACGTGTGGAAGAAGACTGCTTTGAAGCCACCGCTTACCGAGCTTCGTGGGCTGAAGTCTTCTATATCTCAATCAGTCGCCCCTGATGTCTCTGCGCTTATTTCAAAAGCACTGGCTCAGCAGAAGACAAATTTGAATCTCATCTCAGGATCTTTCAAGAGAGCCAAGCCAAACTACTTGAGGAATTTCAGGCTTCCAAATTGGCTCATACTGAAGCTATTACTGAACAATCCCAGGCCACAGACATAAGACTTGATAATATTCAACTGGCCCTGGAGGATAAGATCTCTGAGAAGCTGAATGATTTTAAGGCTGCAGCTGAACTCTCCTACAAGCAATACGATGAAGCTCTGACTTCTGAGAGGAACGAGCTGCATGAGGCACTGACAGACTTTAAGGATCAAATTCAGTCACTGTCAACCTCCTTCAACAGCCTTCAGAAAAAGGTACTTATCCCTACCCCGGCTGCTATTGATGATGCCAAAAAGGGGGAAAGTAAAAGAGGGAAGAAAAAGAGTACCGAGCCAGCAAAAGGCAAGAAACAGAGTACTGAGAAGCCTACTCCTACAAAAACCACAAAATCTACAAAATATTCTAAAGGGGAAGCTACACTGAAGTCATCTCAGACTCAGACTCAGACGGGTGAGGCCCAGGGTGTCCCAACTGCGAGCACAGCTGAGACCGGCCCAAGTGGCTTAGGATCCCAGGCTACTCATGCAACCCAGACTCCTACTGATATCATCAAGGAGGTTGCAGAGTATGCTGAATAGAAAAAGGACTCAGATGATGAAGAAGAGGTTCCTCTACCTCCACCTGTTCAGGGAAGAGGTAAGAAAGTACTGGATCTCCCGACCCCTCCAGCAAAGAAGAAAACCAAGACATATATTTCTGCTGAGGAGGAGGCTCAGATAGCGGCTGATGAGAAGCTCGCTAGGGAGATTGCCGATGCTGAAGCTGCCAACAAGTCAAAGTCTAAGCCTGCTAAAGGAAAGACAAAGGCACCAGCACGCGGTGGAAAGAAGAAAGCGCCTGCTAGGTTGCCTCCCAGAAAACTCAGAATCGAGGATGAGGAAGATAGGGAGAGGCAACAACAACAACAAAAAGGCACTCAGCAGCAAGGTACGTCCAAAAACAAATCCAGTACCTCTGCTGACTCTGAACAAGCTCCTCAGAAGCCTCAAGAGCAAGATGCAGAAATTGAAGCAATATTCGCTCAGATGGAGAGATATCTCTACCGAGAAGAGGAAGCTAGACAGTTAGAGGCTGCCAGGCAGAGGATACATTTGGCGCACCTCGAGGCACTCGCAATTCATGCGAGCAAGAGGCCAGGCTGAGAGTTCCTTCGAAAGCTGACATTCCTTACCAATACAGAAGGTTCAGGAAGCCAACTGATCTGAAAACACATAGATGGCCGAGATCAGACGAATGGATGCCTATTCAGTTCAATCAGAGATGGGAATCGGCCAAGATTGAGTTAATCAAGAGAAATTATTTCTGGAGATTCTGGCCTGAAATGTCTAAGGCTGATGCCTACGTCGAGTGGATGGCTGTTACTGAAACTGATCTTTACCCATATTTGCACAGAGCCGTAACTGAAGGGGTAGTAGTCAGCGTTCCTGAAGTAAGAATCATTCCTCCACCCAGAAGACAAGACGACTCAGTCCATCTCGGAGTGATTGAACAAGAAGTGAAGAATGCTGCGATGAACAGAGGTCTAGAACAAGATGATCCAGCAGACTTCGCTGAATACTTGAAGCTGAGGAAGAACACGTTCAGAATGTATGGAGTCCCACTGCCTGAAGATCAATCTCAAGGTTTCATGAATAGGATTCAGCAGTTTAAGGGTTCCCCTCCTTAGTTCTCTTCTTAGCTTAGCAAGATTTGTATTGTACTTAACTGACTATCATATATATACAATCTGCTTTTTGGCTTTGACAACTACTTGTTGTCTAAATAGCCGTGTTTGCTTTATGCTTTAACACTCAGAATCACTGAAGTGATTACTGACACACACACACTTTGTTTATTTACCTGTCAGTTTTTGCTCGGTTAGATTTCTGATAGACTAGACTTTCATAGAGTTATTATTTCTCATAGGGGGAAATTGTTGCATGGGGGGAATTGTTGTAAAGGGGGAAATTGTTATGCTCTGTCTCCCTCAGTAGTCTAGCACTTACCAGACAACTCCACTGATCCTTCTTGTAATTATGTAAGGAGCTCTGTTCCTGAGTAAGTTAGTGTTTAGCATAGATGATAGGTTTTGGCATCATCAAATAGGGGGAAATTGTTGGGTGATGATTCCATCCTCAGCACTGTTACTCTTAGTGGGAAATGATTCGGTCTTAGACACTGATCTTAAGCTCAGTAGCCTTGTGCTCTGTACTTGTCTGAAGATTTGAAGATCCCAAAACCCTATCTCATTGGTGAACCATTCCGTTGTATATGTTGTTTGTCTCTGAGGTTTCAGACTCAGTAGACACTCTGCTCTGGTCAAGGCGCTCAGTAGCTTGTTTGCCTCAGCACCAGTGTAGAAGACTCAGTGATACTTGGACTCGACGAGAACAAGATATCGAGAGAGTCGATTGAACCGAACTCGGCGGGAGTAGTTCACTGGACTCAGAGCTGATCTTCAGTAGACTTATCTCAGCTGTCTATCTACTGAATACAAGGTCAGACTCAGCATCGGCAGACAATCTTCTGAACTGTCAGATCTTTTTGAAATGTAATCAGCATAGTCATATACGAGGAAGAGAGAAGTCAGCTTCAATTAGCCTCGAAGTCTGTTCTGTCTCAACCACCTTATTCACCTCGACAAATGACAAGCATACACGTGTCATCTTACCTACTAAAGCTGCAAGTCAACACTTTCCGAAAAAGGAGGAAAAGGCACTGTTACCTACGTCAAAAAGAGCCGTTTGCTACCAAAAGAGAGAGAGAGAAGAAGATCGTCTCCAAAGGATCTATTTCAATCTCTGCTCTATAAATAGAGGGATTATTCAAGAAGAATGTATCGAATGCACGAACCACAGAGCCAAAAATCCAGAAAGCGGTCAACGAGCAAAGAACCCAAAGAGCAATGTCTTAGCAAGAACTTGAAGAACAATCTTCCGGCGAAAGACTACATTCTAGCTCATAGGGAATCAAGCTGAACCAACATATAAAGCCTCTAGTATCCAAATTGACGTTACACGAACTCAAAGCTTACCTTCAGCTGTTCGTCGATCTAGAAGCTACTCTCTCATATTCCCTATCCCTCTAACCCTAAGTTCAACTGTTCTTATCTATAGCTTAGACGAAGGAGTTCATCTTTGAACCTGATCCTTATTGTATAAGGACTCCTTCACTGTTGGAGAAAGTTTGTCAAACACTTCTAAGTTTGATCGTTGTAAACTGAGACTTGGATCAGTATAAAAACCAAGACGCGGCTTTGCCCAGTGCGCAAGCTGACTGAGACTAACTCAGGATAAATAATAGCCTCCTGATCTTTCGGGACAGTGGACGTAGGATTTGAGCGATATCCGAACCACTTTAAAAATCTGTGTCGTTTACTTACTGTTACATTGATTTTACTATTCATACCGAACATCATTTCTTAAAATCAATCAACTATCTCAGCATACTGAACTGAATATCTGCTGAACTGAGACTTTCATAAAATGTTTTCACCACTCAACTGATTTGGGCCTACACACATTTCCGCACGCTGAACTCTTACTGTTGATACTGAATTTCTGACTCAGTCAGCTAGCAGGTCTCAGTAGAGTCAGACTCTTTGCCGCACACGATTCAGAACAGCTGTTTGGTCTGCTGAACTGTTTCAGTCAGACACCATCCTGAATAGGACTGTTCGTGTTCGAAGTTGAGAAATCGAATCAGGTGTATTCACCCCCCCCCCTCTACACCTGACCGTACACTCAGGACCAACAGGATGCGACGACACTCGTTGCACATATACGAGCGG
This sequence comes from Lavandula angustifolia, assembly GCA_028984105.1. Lineage (NCBI taxonomy): Eukaryota > Viridiplantae > Streptophyta > Magnoliopsida > Lamiales > Lamiaceae > Lavandula > Lavandula angustifolia. Next base: position 5,050,664 of record CM054823.1, on the reverse strand, counting down.
TGTAGAAAGCTAGGCATGAGAAACATCCTTTATCGAGAGATGGCATTGCCGGTGAGCGTCTCCATATGAAATCTCTAGCAATATGCTCACCTATTTGTGATAGAATCATTGAGCATTGGTCGATGCTCGATGATAGAATCTTAAAGTTGTTAGAAGTGGATTGATTGAATTGCAATACTCTGTGTTTTGGTATTTTGAATTATCTTTGAACTTTACTTTGTGTTTTGGTAGTTTAAGACTAGTATTATGATGCTAGTACTTATATGACACTCGTATAATGTGCAATTGTAAGTTTTTTCACTTTGTTTGTGAATTAAGTGCACTTTATACCTAAAACGCCTGCACTGTTAATGTGGCAACAATTCACTTTTCATATACATATCTCATATTCACAAATATTCCAATGACTCCAATTTGAAATTAATGAACATTAAGGAAGAAGAGTTGAAGAAACAATCACATTAAGCAACAACAAATCGATTAAAATTAGATGAAAATATAGAAATTTATCATGGTTTGCGCCAATTGGGGTAACTACTATTCGTCCTTTTCAATAAACGAAGGTAAATATGATTTTTATATCGAAGATAGAAATAAAATCGAAGAGTTATTCAACTAACTCATTACAATTTGTTGGGATTCGAAGGATTTGTAGCTTGAAGAAGAGGCGCCCCCGGTAGAAAGGAAGAATAAAGCGTTTCAGCGAGAGAGGAGAAAGAGGAATGATAAAATCTGTTTATATAAAAGATAAAATTTAAGATTACAAATTTGCCCTTTGTGCAGTTAATTTGTGAAGAAAGTGTTATCGAATTAATTTAAGTGACCTATAGATCTGGATCTTCGGATCGCTCGGTCGAACGACTGTGATTTGTTCCTAATTCCTACAACAAGAGGCATTCTCATTTGAACTCCTACCCATATATCTATATATATATGTTGGTCCCGAGATAAACATTCTGGTGTAGAGGGGGGGGGAGGAGGGGGGGTGAATACATCTAAAAACTTTCTCAACTTAAAACGCGAATAGTCCTATTCAGGAGAGTGTCGTGCAGAACAAGTTCAGTAGACCAAGTAAGATGTTCTGGATCGCGTGGACAGAGTGACTGACTATACTGAGGCCTGCTAGCTGACTGATGTCAGAATTCAGTACCGTTCAGTAGAGTGCGGAAAAGTGTAGGCCCGATTAAGTTGAGTTTGAAAACGTTTTTATTAAAACTGTTTCAGTAGGTTAGTGCATTCAGTTTAAGCTTTACTGAAACTCTGTTGTGTGATTTTGTAAAACAGTTTTCAGTATGAATAGTTAAATCAATGCAACAGTAAAGAGAACACATCGATTTTAAAGTAGTTTGGATATCAAATAATCCTACGTCCACTATCCCGAAAAGATCAGGAGGCTATTTTATTATACTAAGTTAGTCTCAGTTGGTTTGTGCACTGGAAAAACACTGGCCTTGGGGATTATACTGAGCAAGTCCCAGTTTACAAGGATCAAACTATAAAGTTTGACAAACTCTGCAACGATGAAGGACTTCTTTACAATAAGAACAGTTCAGGATATGAACTCCTTCGGGTCTAAGCTATAGATATATTCAGTGGAGCTTAGATTAGAGGGAAGGGAACAAGAAGGTGGCTTCTAGAGTGACGAACAATGAGGAATAATCTCTCTGGGTTCGTGTTCGATCACTTGGAAACTAGAGGCTTTGATTATATTTCAGCTTGGTTCCCTTGAGCAAAGATGTAGCCTTTCGCTTTGAGTGTTTCTGTGAAGTTCTTGCAGAAAGCTTGTATCTTGTTCGTATATTACTTGTAATCGCTCGTTCTTGTTCTCTTCAGTGAGCTCTCGATTTGATTTTCCCTCTATTTATAGAGGTGAACCATGGATAGATCCGTTGGAGACGAACAATCCACATGTCACTCTCTTTTGGTAGCTAACGGTTTTTTTAAGGAATCTTGCTGAGTCTTTTCCTCCATTTTTGGAAAGATGTTGACTTGCAGCTTTGTACCAGAACTTTGACAGCTGGCTGCTCGTCATTGGTCGAGGCGTAGAAAGTAGTTGAGACACACAGACTTCGAGGCAGATACTGAAGCTGACTTCTCTGAAAACCTCGTATGACTCTACTGATTTAACATATAAGATCATCTAATAATCAGGGAGACTGTCAGGCCATTGCTGAGTCTGACCAGGGTCTAGTAGTATACTCCTACTGAGTCCAACTCTACTGATGGTCGACTCTGAGTTCAGTGAACTGCTCCTGCTGAGTCCAGTTCAACTGACTCCTTTCAGTATGTTGGTCCTGCTGAGTCTAGCACTACTGAGTATGAACACCTCTCAGTATGCTGCTCCTGCTGAGTCCAGCACTACTGAGTCTTCACTCCATGGTACTGAGGCGGATAGTCTACTGAGGGATTAGCAGACAGAACTCTGAGCCTGAACCATGTCTACTGAGTCTGAAACTCTCAGAGACTAAGGCGTTATTATTACAACAGAAAGGTTCACCAATCAAATTAGGGTTTTGGGATCATTCAAATCTTCTAAACAATATACTGTTGAATCATCTCTCAACAATTTCCCCTATTTGATAATGCCAAAACCTAACACTACAAACTATCAGATATAAACTCCTTACAAATATTACACGTAGAATTAGTGGAGTTGTACATCAAGTTCTAATCTACTGAGGGATACAAAAATGTGGTATCAGAGCCTATCACACAATTCTAACAACAATTTCCCCCAAGCAACAAAGTCTATCAATCTAAGCAAAAACAGACAAGCATAGGATAAGCAGTGAGTGTGTGAGTCAGTAATCACTTAGGTGATTCTGAGTGTTAAATTTAAATAAACAGGCCTTAGAGACAATGAGGTGTTGTCAGGCCAAACAGCAAAGATGTATTATATATATAGAAATTCAGTACAATTACATCTCTGGCTATCTATCAAAAACAGAAAAGAAGACTAACGGAAACTATCTCTTGAACCTTTAGATCCTTGCCTTGAAATCTTTAGACTTTTCTTCCAGCAGAGGGAGTCCATACATCTGAAATGTATCTTTCCGCAGCTTCTGAATCTTAAGCATATCTTCAGGAAAGTTAGGATTGAGTTCCAAAGCCAAGATAGCTCTCCTGACTTCTCCTTTTATTACACCTATACAGAGAGAGCTATCAAGTTTCTGAGGACGTGGCAGTGGTCTGAAGACAGGAGTCTGAACATCTTCTTTGTCATTAATGGCCTTCTCAACAATATCGTAGATCTCTATGTCGCATCTGAGTAGCCATTCAGCAAAGGCTTGGTTCTTGTGGGATTCAGGCCAATATCTCCATACATCGTATCTTTTGATAAACTCGGCCTTCAGTAACTCCCACTTCTGAGTCTTCTCCCACGGCATCCACTTGTCCACCCTAGGCCATCTGTGAATCTTCTGATCAGTGGGTTTCCTGCCTCGCCTGTACTTATATGGAATTTCAGTATCTTTTGGCGGAGGTGGCCTGGGCTTCAGTCGCTCAGCTTCCCTGGCTGCCTCAGCAGCCTTCTCTTTGGCTAGAGCTTCTTGCCGCCTGAACTCTTATATTTGGTAGTATTGAGCTCTTTTGTCTAGGACAATCATGCTGAAATTGATCATCTCTTCAATAGTTGGCTCAACTCTTGGTCTTTCTTGCTGCTGCTGCTGCTTTTGCTCAGAATCTGTCTACTGTTGTTGTTGAGAATCAGTTGCAGTCTGCTCAGCTTCTTTTTCTTTCTCCTTTTCTCTATCGGCCTCATCGCCGATCTTCAGTTTTCTAGGAGGAGGCCTAGTACCAGGTTTCCTTCCTGATACCTTAGTCTTGGCCTTAGCCGGAGCCTTCTTCAGCTTGTTCGCAGCTTCAGCTTCAGCGAGCTCCCTTGCTAATTTCTCGTCAGCATCGATTTGGGCTTGCTCAACTGGGCTGATGTATCTTTTAGTCCCTTTCTTCAGTGGGGTAGGGAGTTTCAGAGGCTTCTTCCCTTTTCCCGCCACTGGTGGAGGCAGAGGAGTCTCTTCCTCTTTTGAATCCTCCTCAAGGAATTCAACAACTTCTTTGATGTGCTCGGCAGAAGTTTGGGTTGCTAATCCCTTGGTTTCCTTAGGTCCTGAGCCACTTGGGCCAGTTTCAGCGCGCACTACATCACCGGCGCTAGAGACACCCTGGGCCTGACCTTTGTCTATTCCTAAGGGGTCAGTGGAAGCTGATTGACTTTGAGTTGCTCCAGACGCTGACTTCTTCCCCCTTACTGTTATTTCCCCCTTTTTGGCATCATCAAATGCGCCTGGGGTTGGGACTGGAACAACCTTGTTGTTCAAGGATGAGTATGCAGTAGCTAGCCTCTCCAAGGCTTTCTGCATACTTTCGAGTCTCAGGTGGAGGTCATTCCTCTCTATAATCAGATCATCACCATACTTGCGGTGAGAGGAATCAACTAACTCCTGGATTGACTTCAGCTTGGCATCTATTATCTCTTCACATGCCTGTTGGATCGAAGCAAGTCTGAGCTCATGGGCTTGAGTCAGCGTGGAGATATTATCCAAGTGTGCTGACTGAGCTGCCTTGAAGGTTTCTAGAAGTGACGTCTGGGCAGCTGTCATTGATGCCTACTGTTGTTCAAACTCAGCTCTTTGAGTGTTTAGAGAGTTAGTGAGTATTGCTGAGAAATCAGGAGTAGCTATATTCTGTATTGATGTCCTCAGCTCCTTAATTTCCTCACTCTGAGCTGTAGTGGTCTTCTGCAAACTCTGGTGGACGGCCTTTGCCAATAGGCGATTCTGAGCCCCTTGGCCTTTCAGTGCCTTGGCCACTGCCCGAGATGGTCGGCCTTTGGAGCTGGGCGCAACCTCAAATGTAGACCCCAACAGAAGTTGTTCTGGGTCCACCGCACGAGAGGTTCCAGCTACAGACTGTCCTGGAGGGAGGGAGTTGACAGGTAGGTCAGCTGAAGGTTGAGCTCCCTCCACCAGTTGAGTACCCTCAACAGGCTTCTGAGGGCCTGCATCACTGGGTGTGTCCTGATCATCGAGATCGGAACCCTTTGAAGGCGCGACTGCTGAAGGGATGCGGTCGTCGAGAAGAGCCAACATTGCCGCCCTTAAATCCTTGAGCGAGCTAATATCCGCAGGCTCGGAGTAGCCTATCTGCTGGCGGATCTCCAGCTCCTCGGTATTCAGCCATTCACAGGACTGGTGTTAGATCAGGCGATTAAGAGTTATCCAGTCCTGGAACCTTATCACCATTTGAAGTCTGGCCTTCTGAGCTATAGTCACCAAGTCAGTGTGACTTGTGATTTCTAGTATGGCCTCAGAAACTTCTCGGGCGGCTCTATCCTGAAGAGCATCTGCCTCATACCCGATTGTCTCAGCTTCAGTGCTGGTCTCCATGTCGTCTACATCAATAGGAGACATTGTCTTCTCAGCAGATGGAATGTTGTTGAGTAGTGGAATGTCGAGCGGGGACTGAGAGAATAGAGTTGTCGGCTCAGGTTCGGTCCCCTGTTCCACTGAGGCTTCCTTCTCAGCTGAGACTGTCTTCTCTGCTGAGACAACCTTCTCCACAGAGATTGTCTTCTCAGACAAATCTAAGTCGTCTCTCAGTCTGAATGGAGGTATAATGAACGCCTTCTCAATTGAGATTTTTTTTTTCTTCTGAGGGGTATTCTAAGGGGTCTTTTGAGGTGTAGACCTCTTCTTGGTGGGAGTGGAAGTCTTCCTCTTCCCTTTCCCAACTTCAGCGGGCCCTGCCCCAATCTGCTGAAGGGCCGCTGCTTTGCTGTGAAAGCGAATCTTCTTAGGATTGAAGTATCCCTTGTCTGCGTATGTGATGTGATCATCTCCGTAGAAGTCTTCGATCATCACGGTCAGTTTCATCCCGTACAATAACTTTCCCTTGACATTGAGGCTATAAGTGGATTTATCAAATTTTGCAGCATGTGTCTGGAATTCTCTGAGGAAGAATTAGGTCCAATTAACCTTGGCTCTATCATAAATCGCCATCATCATCTGGAGCTTTGGTCTGGACACCTGATCGAAGGAGCCCGCTTAGCTCGTCAGGATTTGTACGACGATGTAGGCTAGGGCACGGTACTGAGGTAACATGGAGTTCTTGGGGAACGCCACTCTGAAGGATGTTGGCTCCCCACAGAAGATCTCCAAGTATTCATCTATCATATCATCCTCTGAAGAGCCTGTTTGACACTGATTCCTCTATCGGGTAGCTTAAAACTCCTCTGAAGAGCCTGTTTGACAGAAATCTTTTTCATCTCTTCATCAGCTTTGGAGAGGTCAGCCACGTGATGGATTATGAATCTTCCAATAATATCACCATCTACCGCTTCTGAGTTGAGATATAACTCAGATATCTGACCGGGGAGGAAATACTCCGGTTTCCTCGACAAGAAGGCTTCGAGCCTTGATTCCCTGAGCGCATCAAACACCTCGTCCATTATATCCAACTCGCACCTGTCGAACTCCATGATGGGTTCACACCAGACATGGTCCTTCTCTAATATCTCGATCATGTTGACTGGAGACACAACTAAAACGTGTGACTGCGCCATATCTGAATCTGCAAAACTCAGTATTAGTATTTTAAAAATATAACATGAAGGCATAAATACTAAATAAGCATAGAAATCTACCATAATAATCTCTAATTAAAGGGTAATGCAGAATGCAAGAGAGAATTCTAAACTCAGAGATTTTTAGGGTTTGTAAAGCAGAGGGTGAAAATGGCGGTTTCGGCGCTTAAACGTTGATATATATGAAAGTGAAGATGAACAGTTTTTAATCAATAGCTTAGTTTGAATCCCGCTTTATTAGATGGACGGTCTAGATTAGATTTTATAAAAGGTAATGATCAACTTAGCCGCCTAAGTCAAATTACAGTTGTTTATAGCTTAAGAATTAAGTTGACATGACATGTATTTAATGCAGAGCAGAGTTCAGCAATCTTAGCATAGAATGTCGTGCATTTAATGAAACCGTTTATAATCAATGACATTCTCTGAGGCATTGAATACGATGCTGAATCAAAATCATAATGGCATTAAATATGGGGTCGGCTATTGAAAGAGATACGCAAACCTGTCAGCTGAACATCGTAGTCCACTGATACCTCGTGTAGTTGGTTGTTGAATCTCTATGTACTGAATGAGTCCAGTACTGAGAGTGAACATTCCCCTTGTTGAATGCTCCTCTCCTGAATCCACTTACTGACTTGAGTCAGTAGGATCCACCAGACCTAGCTCTACTGAAAGTTCTCTGAATTTGGCTTCAGCTAGAGGCTTGGTCAGAATATCGGGCCTTTGATGGTCAGTATGGATCTTCTCCATTCTGATATCCTTCTTTTCGACATGGTTACGAATGAAGGGGTGTCTGATGTCCACGTGCTTGCATCTAGTATGAAGAATAGGATTCTGAGTGATTGCAATGGCACTAGAACTGTCCCAGAAGATCGGCACTTCATTCTGAATGACATCATTGTTGCGTAGCTGCTGTCTCAGCCAAAGGATTTAGGCCCAACAACTTCATGCAGCCATGTATTCAGCTTCAGTAGTTGACGTTACTGCTGAGTGCTATTCTTTGAGAACTATGAGATAGCTTACTGCCGAGGAACTGACAAGTTCCTGAACTTGATTTTTGGTCAATCCTGCAACCAGTTTAGTCAGCATCAGAATAATCAGTTAGTTCAATATTGTCATCTGTTAGATACCATAAATCCATGTCAGGTGTTCCTCTGAGATAGCAGAGAATCTTCTTTGCTGAGTCCATGTGACTCTGCTTAGGATTCGCCTGAAATCGAGCGCAGACACCTACAACATAAGTTATGTAAGGTCTAGTAGCAGTTAGATATAATAAAGAACCAATAATTGAGCGAAATTCAGTATGGTCAACTGATACTCCCTCATTGTCAAGATCGATTTTCATGTTCGTGTTCATAGAGATCTTGATTGGTTTACCGGATGTGCAACCGAATTTCTGGATGAGGTCTCAAGTGTATTTGCTTGATTGATGAACATTTCCTTCTCTGATTGTTTGACTTGAAATCCGAGAAAATAATTTATCTCTCCCATCATTGATATCTCGAATTTGTCCTTCATCATCTTCTCAAACTGTTAACACACAATGACATTCTTTGATCCGAATATAATGTCATCTACGTAGATCTACACAAGTAAGATGTCGTCATCCAGACGAATGCTGAATAGTGTGCGGTCTACTATGCCTTTCTGGAAACCTTTCTGAAGAAGAAACTCAGACAGGGTATCGTACCAAGCCCTGAATGCTTGTTTCAACCCGTACAGAGCCTTTCTGAGTCTATACACCTGATGTCCCTGCTGAAAGCCGGGAGGCTGTTCTATATAGACTTCTTCTTTTAGTACACCGTTCAGGAATGCTGACTTCACATCCATCTGATATACTCTGAAGCGTTGATGTGTTGCGTAGGCAAGGAATAGTCTGATTGCCCTAATCTTGCAACTAGAGCGAACGTTTCGTCGAAATCTATCCCCTCGGCTTGACAGTAGCCTTTTTCCATAAGTCTAGTTTTGTTCCTTACTATGACGTTGTTTTAATCTCGCTTGTTCTTGAAGACACATTTAGTTTCAATCACATGTTGATGTCGGGGTCTGTCAACAAGCTCCCATAGGTCGTTCCTTGTGAACTGATTCAGCTCCTCTTGCATGACAACGATCCAGTCAGCATCTTTAAGTGCGTCCTCAACGGACTGAGGTTCTTCTGTAGACAAGAAGCAGGAATATAGAGCACTCTCTCCTTGACAGAATCTGGATATTGTCTTTACACTTGTTGAAGGATCTACAATGATAAGGTCTGAAGAGTGAGCATCCAGCCACGATCGACGATGTCTTATCACTTCATCTGAAATTTGTTCAACATAGATAGTAGGTAAGTTGGGCATTTCAGTTGTACTATTCTGAGATTGAAGTAATTCAGTGACAAGAGTTGGGTCTACTGAGTCACCAAGTTCAGGGGCATTCAGCTCAGGAACTTCATTTGTTCCCCATGAGTTGTTATTCTCTGTAGAGGTCTCAGTTACCACTTGGGTTTCTTCATCGACCTGAGTTACCTGGGATTGATTTTGTTCAGTAGAATCAATTTGTTCAGCTATGTTTGCTGCTGGCTAAGATTCAGTAGTCTTGTCTTCAGTTTCCTCTTCTGAATCATCATCCCAACACAGCTGGATCTTTTCAACATTATCCTTTAAGCTTAGATCCTGTAGCTGTTTACTAATGTCCTCAGATTCTGAGTTTGAGTTTCTGCTCCTATTCTCAGTAGCAAACTCATTAAAAACAACATGAGGACTTTCCTCCACACAAAGTGTCCGGTAGTTAAAAACTCTGAAGGCTTTGCTGACCCGGTAGTATCCTAAGAAGACTCCCTGGTCTGACTTGCTATCAAAAGTCTTTAACTGATCCTTTCCATTATTGTGGATAAAGCACGAACACCCAAAAATATAGAAATGAGATAAGAGAGGCTTCCTACCATTCCATAGTTCATATTGTGTCTTCTGATGTTGCTTTGTCAGTAGTGATCTGTTCTGAGTGTAACATGCAATATTAGTCACTTCTGCCCAGAATTTAGATGGGAGTCCTGAGTCTGTGAGCAGGATTCTTGCTGCTTCTTTGAGTGTTCTATTCTTTCTCTCAGCAATACCATTTTGTTGAGGAGTGCGTGCAACAGACATCTCATGCTCTATGCCTTCAGTTTTGCATAACTCTTCCACCATTGAATTCAGGAACTCTTTTCCTCTGTCTGAATGAATCTTTCTGATTTCAGTATTCTTCTCAACACTGAGACTTTTCAGAAGCGTAGGCAACTATGTTTTGACGTCAGATTTGTTAGCAATAAATATGACCCTTGTGTAGCGCGAGTAGTCATCAATGACCACTAAAGCATACTTCTTGCCTCCGATCATCACAGGAGAGACTAGACCGAACAAATCCATGTGGAGGAGCTGAAGGATTCCATCCGTGGGAGGTGATAGAACTGGTGGATTTTTCTTCTTCGTTTGCTTTCCCTTCAGGCATGCCTCGCACTGAGTGTCCTTGTTGAACACTTCATTCGGCAGTCCTCTCACTAGAGCGTTTCTAGCTAGCTTGTTGAGCGTCTTGAAGTTAAGATGACTGAGTCTTTTGTGCCAGAGCCACCTCGTTCTGTTGTCGTTCTTCGCCAACAAGCATGCTTCAGGTTCTGCTGATTTCCAGTAAGCATTGTGTATATTCTTTTTGCGCAAACCTGATAACACTGTTTTCCCTATAGATTTGTCAGTGACATCACATAAACCAACGTAAAAAATCACTCTATTCGAGTTATCACAAAATTGACTAACAGAGAGAAGGTTATGTTGAAGTCCTTCAACATATGATACTCTTGGAACTGTGGCGGTTCCAATTCTGAGTGTTCCATAGCCTCTTGTATATCCTTTTGCGTTATCTCCGAACTCGATTCTGGGTCCTTCTTCAGTAATATAATTCTTTAGTAGACTTCTCTAGTACGTCATGTGTCTTGAGCATCCGCTGTCTACGTACCAAGGATCCTTGTGCACCTGCAAAATAGAATTTTATTCAGGTACCCTTTATTTTTGATTTTGGGTCCTTAAGCATTAGTTTTGGAAACCCGAATCTGTCTTACGACCCTGGTGGTCTCAGACAGTTTCTTTCCACTCTGATCAACATACTTAACCACTGGACTGGTTGATGTTGACTTCTGAGGCTTTACTGGTTCAGAGTCTTGATCTTCTGAGGTGGTGGACTGCTGACCTTAGCCTTCTGAACGGCTTTCTTCTTCTTCTTCTGACTATTGGAACCCCTTTTGACTATACGATCATAATAATACGACCCATATTGAGCTGGATGTGTCGACTATGGCGGTCCATACTGATTAGCCCATTTTACTTTGCTGGTTCCCCCTTGACTGAACTGGGGTGATTTTGAGCTAATCTTCTTGTCAGATTTCTGATAGTTTGGATGAGGTGCCTTCATCTTCTGTTTGTTCTTTGCTAGGGGGTTCAGTGTTTCAGCATTGATCGTCTCCCCTTTAACAAACCTATCAGTTAGCCAATTCTCTGAGCGTGTGGGGGCAGATGTGGAGGCTCCATGGCTGAACCCGAGTCCCTCCTTACAATATTTTGGCTAAGCTTTTTCTCAGCTCCCATATACTGCTCTGTCATCAGGTTCCTCCAAACATCGTCACTCTTCTTAAGAGTTTCATGCTCGGTCTGAAGTCCTGAGAACGTCTGCTTCAGTAGACTCAGTTCAGTATCCTTCTGAGTCAAGTCCTTGGTCAGTACTGATATCAGATCTTCTTGTTGTTGAGACTTGGCCATCAGAGAGTTAATCTCCTCCCTGAGTCTCAAAACAAGTCCTTTCGACTCAGTAGCAACTTGACTCTCCTGAGAAAGTCTCCGATTCTCCACTTTCAGGGTATCCAACTCCTGAAGAGTCTTATTGAGCTGCAGACTCACCTGAATCTGCTCGTCGAGTAGTTCTTCGTATGCAATCGCGATGTCCAAATTCTCATCTGCACCTAAAATAGTGTCTTGTGTGCAGTGTGAAGAATGGTGCGTGAGAGTTTACCTCATCCTCTTCTCCTTCCATTAGACACTTTTCAGCATCTTCTTCAAGCTCTAGGGCCATAAATGCCGCTTCATCGTCTGATGAATCCTTGAAGGAATTGACTTCATCTGAGTCGTTTGAGAGTTCACCGGCAATGCAGGCTTGACGCTTCTTGATGAACTTCTCCCTTCGAGCTTTTCGTGCTGCTCTTTCATCTGTACTGAGCTCAGGACAGTTATATTGGTAGTGTCCTGGCTTCTTGCAGTTGTAGCAGGAGGTGGCTCTGCCTTCTTTGCTCTCACTGTCTTTCGACTGTGCAGAACCCTCTTGTTTCCTGCATTCAGAAGTATGTGGTTCAGGAGTGCGCTTAGGTGAGTATTCAGACTTACTCTTTGAGTCTCTGACGACTCTGGACAGCTTTTCGCGCCTCTCCTTTTCCTTCTGATATGTGTTGGCAAGCAATGCATATCTCTTAGCTAAGCTTCCTTCTTGTAGATCGCTGGTTGATGGCTCAGCTTTGCTAAATGTGGGAGCTGCTGTGCTAACTGATGCTTTAAAGGCATAGTCAATCTGAGTGTCAGCTTCAGCTCGCTGCTTCCTTTATGGTAGACCGAACTCGAACTCCTCAGCTTTTAATTATGAAAATATGTGATCAGGAGAAACAATATCTAGATCAGAATGTCTAAGAAAAGTAGAAAAGGGAGTCCAATGTTCGTCTGGCAGTGCTCTCAAGATTTTGAGATTCATCTCTCGGTTGGAGAACGTCTTTCCTAGCCCGTTGATAGTATTCAGCAGATCCGTAAATCTGACGTTGAGATCTTCAATCATGTAGAGACAGTCTCTCCAGCTTCTAGAGTTCCAATGCTAACTTGTTAGCTTTAATCTTCTGAGTCCCCCGACTCAGTAGCGCAAGAGCATCCCAAAGTTCCTTGTCGGACTTGCAGTCATGAACTCTTCCGAGATAAGAGTCGCTCAAGGTGGTCAGTATGGCATTCCTGGCAACCCGGTCAAGGTTATGAAGTTTCTTCCCTTCTGGGGTGAAGAGGCTTCTGTCCTTGGGAACCTTCTTCCCGGTTACCATTCCTCCTCCTTGTGCTGGATCCTGGGTTTCGACACTATCGATCATGGGTACGATAGGTCCGTCTTCCAAGACCTCTATCATGCTGTCGTGGAGGGAAGTCAGATGAGCTTCTATTCTGACTCGCCATACCCCGTAGTTCTCTACTGAGAACATGGGTACCATCCTGATTCCAAACATATCAGACATGTTAAATAATGATATGAATGAAGAAGGATATGCAGTGAAAACGTTTTCAGGATCCGTTCAAGTACACCAGTTTCAGATAACAAGACTCTTAGAGAACTCCTGCTCTGATACGAATTGTTGGTCCCGAGATAAATGTTCAGGTGTAGAGGGGGGGGGTGAATACACGTGAAAACTTTCTCAACTTAAAATGCGAACAATCCTATTTAGGAGAGTGTCGTGCTGAACAAGTTCAGTAGACCAAGTAAGCTGTTCTGGATCACGTAGACAGAGTGACTGACTATACTGAGGCCTGCTAGCTGCCTGATGTCAGAATTCAGTACCGTTCAGTAAGAGTTCAGTATAGTGCGAAAAAGTGTAGGCCCAATTCAATTGAGTTTGAAAACATTTTTATTAAAACTGTTTCAGTAGGTTAGTGTATTCAGTTTAAGCTTTGCTGGAACTCTGTTGTATGATTTTGTAAAACAGTTTTCAGTATGAATAGTTAAATCAATGCAACAGTAAAGAGAACACAACGATTTTAAAGTGGTTCGGATATCAAACAATCCTACGTCCACTGTCCCGAAAAGATCAGGAGGCTAATTTATTATACTGAGTTAGTCTCAGTTGGTTTGTGCACTGGACAAACACTGGCATTGGGGATTATACTGAGCATGTCCCAATTTACAAGGATCAAACTATAAAGTTTGATAAACTCTCCAACGATGATGGAGTTCTTTACAATAAGAACAGTTCAGGATATGAACTCCTTCGGGTCTAATCTATAGATATATTCAGTGGAGCTTAGGTTAGAGGGAAGGGAACAAGAAGGTGGCTTCTAGAGTGACGAACAATGAGGAATAATCTCTCTGGGTTCGTGTTCGATCACTTGGATACTAGAGGCTTTGATTCTATTTCAGCTTGGTTCCCTTGAGCAAAGATGTCGCCTTTCGCTTTGAGTGTTTCTCTGAAGTTCTTGCTGAAAGCTTGTAACTTGTTCGTATATTACTCGTAGTCGCTCGTTCTTGTTCTCTTCGGTGAGCTCTCGATTTGATTTTCCCTCTATTTATAGAGGTGGACCATGGATAGATCCGTTGGAGACGAACGATCCATGTGTCACTCTCTTTGGGTAGCTAACGGCTCTTTTAAGGAATCTTGTAGAGTCTTTTCCTCCATTTCTGGAAAGATGTTAGCTTGCGGCTTTGTACCAGAACATTGGCAGCTGGCTGTTCGTCATTGGTCGAGGCGTAGAAAGTAGTTGAGACACACAGACTTCTAGGCAGATACTGAAGCTGACTTCTCTAAAAACCTCGTATGACTACTGATTTAACAAATAAGATCATCTGACAATCAGGGAGACTGTTAGGCCGTTGCTGAGTCTGACTAGGGTTCAGTAGTATACTCCTGCTGAGTCCAACTCTACTTATGGTCGACTCTGACTTCAGTGAACTGCTCTTGCTGAGTCCAGTTCAACTGACTCCTTTCAGTATGCTGGTCCAGCACTACTGAGTATGAACACCTCTCAGTATGCTGCTCCTACTGAGTCCAACACTACTGAGTCTTCACTCCATGGTACTGAGGCGGATAGTCAACTCAGGGATCAGCAGACAGAACTCTGAGCCTGAACCCTGCTGAAGGAACGTCTACTGAGTCTGAAACTCTCAGAGACTAAGGCGTTATTATTACAACACAAAGGTTCACCAATCAAATTAGGGTTTTGGGATCATTCAAATCTTCTAAACATTATACCGCTGAATCATCTCCCAACAATATATAGTGTGGATCTGGTGAGAACTCACATTTAACGTGAGAATTACGAACCGTGCATAATCCTTATATATTTTATGCAAAAAAACCTGTAATTTTATACTTTTGCCTTCTGCATATATGTAAGGGTTATGCATAATGTAAAATTACAAGTTTTTTGCATAAAAAACAAAAAGATTATGCATAAAACACATAATGATTATGAATGGTTTGTAGTTCTCACGTTAAATGTGGGTTCTCACCAGATCCACACCCTAGTTCTCAGGTTAAATGTGGATTATCACTAGATCTACACCCCATATATATATATATATATATATATATATATATAGTGAGAACGCCGCTTTTTGTATGAATTAAGAACAAATATGAATCCATTAGATCGAGCCAATCTATAGTTGAGATTAAATATTAGGCGCTGAAAAATTCAGTGCAATTATATGTAAAATAAGTGCAGAAAAGGTATTTTGGGTAAAGTAGAAATTAGGGCAGAACTCGTGAGGAGGAGTGAAATTAATTTTTTCCCCTCACCTTCCAACCCATAATCTCCTAAACCACCAAAATCTGAAGAATTCCTCCCAAATCACAAGAAACTGCACCGATTTGGCAACATAATTGTTAGGCACGATGAGGATGGTTACGACTAGAACTGATTCGGCGGCGGAAGAACCTCTTCGGTGGCACAAAAGTATCGACTCTTTCGTGCAGAAGAACGGAGATTCGGCAGCGGTGCGGAAGAACCAACTCTTAGGCGTTGCAAAAGAACCTCTTGGGCAGACACGACGATTTGGCAGTGGACACGAAATCGTTTAAACTTCATCGTAGTTTCGTCCTCATTCTTATTCTGCATAAAAAGTTTAAGGTAGTGTTCCAAAATCTATAAACCTTCTTTCTTATGTTGTTGTTTTTAATTTTTGTGTTGTTGGTTCCATCTTCATATTGTTCCAGTCGATTGTCAATGACTTAATTTTTTTTAATACTTTAGATGGCAAAGACGCGAGAAGATGATGAGACGGATATGGCAGCACTCGCTGCACATTACGAGCGGTGCGGAAAGCTAGGCGGGAGAAATGTCCTTTATCAGGAGATGACATTGCTGGTGAGGGTGGAGACAATGACGGATGACAATCCGAAGAAGATGAAGACATTGATGGTACACTTTCAATGACTGCACAATTTGCATAGAATAAGTGCACTTTATCTGAAAATTAACTGCACGTAAGTAGTGAATGGTGGTTTGTATTGCAATTTGATCGTGAGTGAACAATCTGAGTATATTTATTGCACTTTTTTGGAAAGTTATTGCACATTATGTTTTGTAACAATGAATAAGTGAATCGTTAAAAGGAATCTGTTTTGCGTTTCTGTTTATTTCACTGCAGAATTTGATATATTTAACTGCACTTTTGTTTAAGGTTAACTGCACAATTTAGGAATTCCAGTGCACTTTCTGTCACTATGTTGCACAATTTAGGCAATGCATGAATATGTGAAATTGATACGTATTTGTGCATCTTGTTATATTATTCAGTGAGGGAAGTAATCAAAGAAGATGAATCAAGTGAAGATGATCAATTTCCTTGGTTAGTCAATAGGATAAGCGCATTTAACATATGACATGCTATACAACAAATGAACACATATCAAAAGGATGTTGTGAGAAGGTTAGGGTTCGGTGGTATTCTAGAAGTGAATATTACCAAACTTCCCGTAAAGCTTGCATTTTGGCTACTGAAGAATTTTGAGACCAAAAAGTGTGGTATAAGAATGTTTGATGGATCATATTTGTAAACATGATGCTCATAGCGTATTCGGATTCCCTAACGACACAAGAGAAATAAAAAAACTAGCCAAAGGAGAAACAAGCAGTTTGTTGGATGAATGCAGAGAATTGTTTGGAGGGAATCCGAATGTAAGACCGAAAAAATTAATTAAGGTGATGCTTGAGTGTTATGATGGTGGTATTTGGTTCCAAAGGAACTTCATTTTGTTGTTGGTGACATGCTTGATAGAATACATCTAATGGCTGCATCGACCACCATATGCTCAGTTGTGTTGAAGACATTTCCACAGTGATAGATTTGAAAGTGGGGCGATTACTTGGTGAAGAGCTTAGTCTAACAAAGGCTGAAATGGGATGTAGCAAAACCTTTCCATGGTCCAACACTATTCTTGATAGTAAGTACACTTATTGTAGGATTTATTTCACTTTTTTAATAAAAGGGTAAGTAGAAGGTCTTCAAAGATTTCTATGGTGGTTCAATTTCGGAATTGGATTCTACTTTGTCTCCTAATCTGGTGAAGACGAAAGGTAGTGGCAACCGGTTGAAGTTGAGATTGGAGAAGTAAAAGAAGGATTCAAGTAAACAAAAAAAAGTGCAGCAAATGCAATAAAATGACCAATCATGATGCATGCAATTGCGATCAAACAAGCGAAGACTGAGTCTAGATTTACTATGTAGAAAAAGTCTTGATTTTTAGGTTTCTGTTAGTTCTTAACTAGATGATGTGGTGTATTTAATATTCAAATGTACTGCTACATTCAACTGACAGGTGAAGGAAGAAGACGAGCCACTAGATCAAGTTGTGAAGAGAATGAGGTCAAAGTTCCCAAAAAAAAAAAAGAGAGGTATGCTAGCTTTCTTTACACGTTAGTGCAATTTTAATATAAAACTGTTGCACTTTACTCAACTTTTAATGCAATTTCTGATTTTTTTTCCTCAGCAGGGGAAAAAGCGTGCAGAAAAAACCTGATGTTGCGCCAGACAAACCAAAGCATATAAAACTGCTTCAACAAGTATTGGGGAAAAAGTCCTGTAAGAGAACGTAGTTGGAAACGATAAAGATGTTGAGAAGGTGAACATCGAAAATGCATGTTTTACTTGGAAATTTTTTATGATGTATGTTTCTGTTTTGTCATAGATTGAGAGTGTAGGATGTATTTGTGGATGAGACTGATGTAATACCCTCGATGAATGAAGCTTCTGAACATTGTGAGACATCCACACATAAACAAGGAAAAAAGAGGAATAGAAGCAATAGAAGCGCGTTGGTGTAATCCTCCTTTGTTGAGCGTGTTGTAAATTTGTCGAAGAAGCTTACCAAGGCCGAAAAACAAAGTGGAATATTCAGCATGAACCACATAGAATCCGAACATGAAGTTCTAATTAACATCACCTATTTGTGAGTCATTGAGCATTGGTCGATGCTATTGAATAAGTTGGAAGCAAGGTAGAGAAGGGCACATCTGTCTGTCTTTTGCACCGCCTTCCGTATCTGTAAGTATTCTCTGCACAAGAATCTTGTAATACTTGTAAATGTGATATATACTAACTAATATAAAATCGTACAGGCTCACGTGAATTTGAAAGCTAGCAATGATAATGTAGCAGTACATTCGAATTTATGATCACTTAATTAACCCTTAGAATTATAAGTTAGAGATCTTTCACCATCATACGAAATCCCTAGAGCCATAGTGGATGAACCAACCACTACAACACAATAGCCTTCTTGCAACATAGTTTTTACAACATTTTTAAAAATATGCAACAAAATAATATTTCTATATATTTAACAACATTTCTATCTAATGTTGCAAAATTTAATTTTAAGTACGTATATTTTGCTACATTTTTAAAATTTGTATCTACACATAAACTTTAGCAACACTTAATATTATTGCAAAGCAATAGGATAATGAAATTAATCATATGTTAATTTTTTAGCTCTCTCCACCAAAATCATTACCATAAATATTTTATTCTATGTTTTATTTTCCCTCTCAATTTTTTTTTATCTCAAACCCTTTTTATTATTTTTCCTCTAACTCCCGCAATATCTCTTCCCCTCATTAATTATTTTATTTCTTCGTTGCAAAAGGAGTTGTGTGGCACCCATTTCAAATTGCTTGCTTGTATTTTGGGATAATTCAATTCCCACTAGAGTAGAGAACTCGACGACCTTTTTCTCCTCTGTTGCCGGTTCCAGTTCGCCCAGGTGTGAAGAAATTTAAAGGTTTGTTCAATGCGATTTCAGTGCATGTTAATGTGATTTTGTTTCCTCCCTTTTATTTTCGAAATTTTGGATAAGTTTTTCTTCAATTTCACAAGTTCAATGATACTTAATCCAGTTCTCTGTTCCTTGGTTTCATCGGCTTGATCTTCAATGTGATAAATTGTTGATGAGTTTCTGTTTAACTTCTACTTTATATTTTATTTTGCAGTCAAAATTCCAACTTCCATCTACATGTGAAGAATGGATACTACAATCTCTAGGCGACAAGTGGCGAGTTCACAAGATTAAGACCCGTCAAAAGTACTTTGATTTAACGAAACCTATCAGCTTCTTGATGACTAAAAGGCCTAGAAAAGTAACAGAAGAACAATGGATGAATGTTCTTACTTATTGGAAAAGCGAAAAGGCACATGTACTTTAAGAAGTTTCATTTACTTTGTAATTTCAGTCAAGGTTATTATGTGATTTCGTATTTTTAGATTATAAGGAACAAAAATAAGGTTACTAGGAGTCAAAAGAAATTGACTCATAACCTGGGGAATAAGAGTTTTGCACAAGTTCGCAGAGAAGGTAAATTAGTATCGAGTACATATTCATGTAAATATTCAACTATACTAATTCTTTTTTCTTTTTTTTTGCAAAAGAAAAAAGAACTGAATCGTGAACCAACTAGGTGTGAGATGTTTGAGTTATGTTATTCCTCAAAAGACGAAGTTCAATCAAGTTTGCTTGCAGAATCAATGATACAATTTTCTTTTATTTGTGTTCTCTTTTTTTTGTGTGTGAAATATTGTATTCATGTCTTGATTTGTGTAATTGGCAGGTTGACAAATTGAATTTTATTTGTATTTACTATTTAACTCTATTGTAGGCAAAGATGAAGGAACATGCTAGAGAATGAGAATGAATTAATCATCTTAGACATAGTAATCGTTAAACCTCCGCACTCTTCATCAATCTTAAACCACACCCGTAATACACTTCGCTTCCTTTTACTTTCTTTAGTTCCCTGCTATTTTGATTCCTTAGTTTAGAATAAACCAAACCCTGTTTAGGACCAAGTCATTAGTTAAATAATTAGAATAATTAGAACACGGCTGAGTCCTTGTGAGATCAACCTCGGCAGTTGCTAGATTAAGTACTATACCGATTCGTGCACTTGCGAGAATTATAATTTGTTCATAAAAGCCAACAATTTAGTCTACTGAGTTCCCTAACATTTTGAACTCAACTAAACTAAATCATCTATTACATAATATATGTTAATCAATCATCTAGGGTTTTGGGATCATACAAATCTTACATTATAAATAATCACCCAACAATTTCTCCTTATTTGATGATGGCAATACTCGACTACTGAATAGATGATCCTGAAGACCAACACATAAAGAAATATGACGAATAAGCATAACATAAGTGTGTGTCAGTGATCATTCATATGATCAGTTGTGCGAATTTACATAACCGAAGCATAGAGACAATGAGTAATTGTCAAGCCAAAACAAATGAACTGATTTCATTAATGAGTAAGAGATTACAGGTACATAAATCAGTCATGCTACACATGAAATCTGCGCCCGAGATCTAAGCTTCCGAGTCTTCTCTCAGAAATCTTAAGCGTGAACTTCTGTAGGCGTGGGTCAATACATTTTGTAAATATCAATCCTCAAGGTTTGTATCTTCTCTGCATCTTCCTCATCATTCCTTTCTAAGTCCTTAGCCCTCATGGATTCCTTCAATTCTCTGTTAATCGCCCGTACATATATCTCCAGTGAGTGTCCTTGGAGGTTGAAGTGTTTTGCATTCAGGTGCTTCGAAAGGTATGTTCTCTACTTCCAATGGAGTCTTGAGTCAATAGATTTAGTTCATATATGCAAGAAGAGTCTCCTCAAAGTTTTGATATGCAGTGACTCCTTCAGTCCATAACTTCCGATATAGGAGAAATGCCTAATGAATTATATCTTTATCTCCTCTCATCTCATCTGTCGTTCCACTTTTGAGGAAGTCATTTATCAGTATGAGGATAATAGACCTTCTTTGTTGGTCCTCAGACGAGTCTTTAGGTGGGGGGGGTTGAATACACCTGAGTCCAAGTTGTAACTCAAACGCGAAAGTCAGTCTTTTACTGAATGTGTTTGCTGAATAACTCAGCTCGCCAACTAAGTTTTCTGATCACGTGGGCAGAGTGATTCAAGACACTGAACACTGTCACTAACTTCAGTTAGTCAACATTAAACTCAGTATAAGATGTTTGAGGAAAGTGTAGGCTCGATTTTATCGTCTCTTTATGAAAAATATTTTTACTGAAAACAGTTCAGATTATGGTTGTGCGTATATTCAGGTTTACTAAAGACCAAACTTAATTAATTTTGCAAATCAGTTTTATGCAAGATGAATAGTTAACCATTTAACCATAAAATATTAAATGACACGTGCAGTTTTTAAAGTTGTTTGGATACGCAAGATCCTACATCTATTATCCTGAATTAGCAAGAGGTCTTGAATTTATTATACTGAGCAAGTCTAAGTCAATCTATTTACCTGACAGATCACTAGTTATAGTCCTAGCGACTTTAGAAGGGTTCAAACACAAGGTTTGAGATTCTCCAACTAAGAAGGAGTTCTTACAATAAGAATAGTTCAAGATATGGACTCATTCGATGTGTAAAAGTATGATCTAACAAGGTTAGCTTAGAATAGAGAATGATAACTAGATTAATCTAGAGTGAAGAATTGTTTAAGTATCTATCTATGCATAAAGTTCTTCGCCGAGTTTACTTTGAGGTTGCTAGAGCTTTGAGTGCGTGAGTGCTTGATGTTCCCGGTGTCTTCAACGCTTGAAGATCGATATCTATTTATAGTTTTGACTCATGAAAAGATCCGTTGGAGATGACCTAGCCACGTGTCAAAAACTACAGGAAAAACGGCCATCTCGAATTTGAATGCTACTGTAGAGATTCTCTCTTTTTCAGTCTTGAGGGCAGAGAGCAGCTTTATGTCAGTGCAAGTACAGTGCTGATAGCTCCTCATTGGTCGAGGTTGAATGGTAGGTGAGACTTCTTCAAACTTCAAGACTAATGCTGAGTTGACTCCATTTGATACCTCGGACACTTTAACTGAGTTGTCCTCTACTGACATTCTTCTGAAGATTCAACTTGTAGGCCGATTCCGTTGTACTGATATCCAACACACGTTCAATAGGTTCTGAACAACCATACTGAGTCTTCAATGCTGAGTCCAAACAACTAAGAAATATAAACTACTGAGCCTATCAGCTACTGAACTCTATCTAGCCTATTGAGTTCCTAACAAGCTGAACTCAACTAAGCTATTACGTTATATTGCTTTATCAGTCAACTATGGCTTTTGAGATCTTCAAATCTTATCAAATCCTATACTGAATCATCGCCCAACATTCTTCAAGTTTGAATCTTTCTTCATCTGTCTTGATCGTCTCTATAATATTTAGATGTAGTAGGAATGTCTCTGCTGAGCATTACGGGCTTAGCTTCCCTTAGCCTCTTCTCCTTGCTGCTTTGAGCTGTGCTAGATGAAGTCTTTTCCTTGCAGCTTCAAGTTGGTCATGTACAGCATCAACAATCATGGATCTTTCCATTTTATCCCAGATTTTTTGCTACTAAATAAACACTATCCTTCTACATTAAAGATCAGCTTCTTTCTCCTAAATAAACACTATCCTTCTACATGAAGCTCTTCCGTCCTCTTCTGAGCTTTTTCTATTTCAAGATCAGCTTCTTTCTCCTTATCATTTTCGTTTATGAGAACAAGAGTTCTTCTAGGAATTTTGGTGGAAGCTGAGCGAGGTTATCTTGGAACTGGTTGTTTCTTCTGAATAGTCTTCTTCTGAGGTCATTTTCTCTTCTCAAGACTTTCTTGTAATTCTTTCGCCAAGTTCTCGTCTACTAAGATTTGAGCCTTATCAGGGGCATCTTCTTCACTATCATCTAGTCCATCCGCAAGTCTTGCAATTTTTTCTATTGTGTTCTTAGATGCGGGCGCTGCTTGAGTATATGTTCTGGTAGGCTCCTGAATGTTTGAGGATTCTGCAATCTTTTGAGTGTCTTCCTGAGCAATGCGTTCAGCTTTCTTCATGCCTTCAAGTAATTTTTCCCCTAAGTAGGATCATCTTTCCTCTTTTCTTCCCCTTTTTGGCATCAGCAACTAGAGAGGCCTAGATTCTAGAGTGTATTTTCTTGCTCGTCTATATTATCATCTACATAAACTCGTTTCTCAAATCATAAGTTTAAAAACCAATTCGAATCAATGAGGATGAACGTATAACTTGCAGCACTAGATATTCATTGTTTGATTAAAAAAAGTTTTTCTCACTAAGTAAAGAGCTTAGACTATTCGCACGAACCATCATTCATCTCAAATAAATATAAGAAACATGAAATTAGAAAACGGAAAGTGTAAGACATATTTGCTAATTTGTGACTTGAAACATCAAAAAACTCATATTAATTAATTAATATATATATATTAATTAAGGGTGGACTTATTTAGCTCGAAATTCCCTAGCTTTTCAAGCCCGAAGCCCAATATCTCTAGTGTTTATTTAGGTAGGCATTTTTAGGCCGGATTCATTTTGGCCTCTATTTTCAAGGCCAATCCATAGCCTCGGTTCTAGGTAACCCAAGCAGCCTCATTTTATCACCTCTAATTTAGGGTTCAATCCCTCTTCATTTCCAACAACTCCTTTTTAGTAATTTTCATAATTTCCATTTTAAACTTCAAATATCATAAATACTTCCTCTGATTTTGAGAATGATAAAGTGTAACCTCTAGAATAGGAAGTATATCAAGAAGATAGACCATGAGGAAATTGTTAAAGATCAATTTGAGCAATTTTACATTAATTCCCTTCTTCCTAAATGAAGCAATTAGATTCCATTTACTAGAATTGTAATTATCTCCTAAAATTTTGAGAATGTGCGAAACAATTATGGCTTATTCATTGGAATTGAGCCCATAAATAAGCGTCCGAGTTTGTGAAAGCTGCAAGAGTAGACACAATGATTATGGCAACGAGAAAACTGATAGCCTTGTGTTTAGCGCCGCTGCGTTGGTAGAAGAAAAAAAATAATAATTGTTTGATTTTTCTCACTAAGGGCCTATTCGCACGAACCATCATTCATCACAAATAAATATAAGAAACAAGAAATTAGAAACGGAAAGTGTAAGACATATTTGCTAATTTGTGACTTGAAACATCAAAAAATTCATATTAATTAATTAATATATATTTTTTAATTAAGGGTGGACTTATTTAGCCCGAAATTCCCTAGCTTTTCAAGTCTGAAGCCCAATATCTCTAGTGTTTATCTAGTTAGGCATTTTTAGACCGGATTCATTTTGGCCTCTATTTTCAAGGCCAATCCAAAGCCTCGGTTCTAGGTAACCCGGGCAGCCTCATTTTATCACCTCTAATTTAGGGTTCAATCCCTCTTCATTTCCAACAACTCCTTTTTAGTAATTTCCATTTTAAACTTTAAAAATCATAAATACTTCCTCTGATTTTGAGAATGATAAAGTATAACCTCTAGAATAGGAAGTATATTAAGAAGATAGACCATGAGGAAATTGTTAAAGATCAATTTGAGCAATTATACATTAATTCCCTTCCACGTAAATGAAGCAATTAGATTCCATTTGTTAGAATTGTAATTATCTCCTAAAATTTTGAGAATGTGCGAAACAATTATGGCTTATTCATTGGAATTGAGCCCATAAATAAGCGTCCGAGTTTGTGAAAGCTACAAGAGTAGACTCAATGATTATGGCAACGAGAACACTGATAGTCTTTTTCCTTGTGTTTAGCGCCGCTGCGTTGGTAGAAGCAAAAAAATGCAAGTTCACAGAGCATCTTGAGGTTCATGTGATCAACAAACTTCCGGATCCTCAACTTCGGTTGCACTGTGCATCTGGAAATGACGATCTTGGATATCACAACACCCCCAGAAATTATGATTTTAGGTGGAGTTTTTGTGAGGTCTGGGTTGGGAAAACCCTATTCTTCTGTCATCTTTGGTGGAAAGACCGAGAGGCTAGTTTCAATGCATTCACATCCTCAACCAAAGAAGAATTATGCACTCCCACCGGAAAATGCACATGGGAAGCAAGGAAGGACGGCATCTGGATAAAAGGTAAGAGGAAGTATCATTGGGAGCTCACCGCGCGCAAAATCTGAAACCTATGTACTCATTCTCTGCTGCACCATCTATCTAAAAAAATTATTATCCATAGATGATATATCGATCTAAAGGACTATTTTTCAACATAATACAATCAATGAAAAACCAAATAAACCCTAACCCACGGCTAAGCAGCACCGTCGGCCCAACCCGATTGAGTGCGCCTCGTTCATATCTTTCCCTATTTTAATACTAATGTTTTTTATTTTTTATTTTTTATAGAGATACTAAATATTTGATAAATTAGTACTCTTATATTAATTTAAAGAGTGTGTTCTAGGGGCTGGTTTCATGAGATCGACCCAAGGCTTATATAAGAAATAAGAATTAATCAGGACCACAAACTTCGTACGTTCAGGTTTCAAAACAATTTTGATCCCAAATCTTAATTAGTGGCACTTCATCCGTTGCTTAGACAATGACGAAAATCTTATTTCCATATCTTGGTTGACAGATCCAATTATAGCTAACATCCCAAATTCACGTTAATATGATATCTTTGTTTATCAATACACTGATTTAGTTGTTAGGGTATGGTTGGTTTAATTTGTTGTTGGAAAGCATGCTTCAAGTTTTGAGGGAACTAACTATATATTTTTGTCTTGAGACATCAATCTTTTAATCAGAATGAGCACATATATACATATCTTCTGTTTCGTTGAGAATCAAAATCTAGTGTCTGCTAAGCTCGTAGGAGATTTTTCTACTTAAATCTAATTATACTTACTCTTTATGGCTCGTTTAAGGATTCTATTCTTCTTCCATGAATAACTGTTATATTCTTTATATTTATTCGAAAAACATAGTACACAATCCTATTTTGACATTACTCTAAATTTAGTTGGAGAAGGTTTTAATAAGTATTTAAATGATAGTTTATTTATACTTCAAATGTTGTTAATTTAGATAAATCAAGTATATGGAAAAATATAAAACGAACATAATATATTAATTGCATAGAGTTATATGTTAACTCTACCAAAATAGGTGTCCAAATCTTCACATCTACATGTCCACTAAAATATGTGACACTTAATATATGTTTTTTTAATATTTTTCAAAGTTAGGATAACAAATTTAAAAATTTCGGGGGGAGCGAATTCGAAAATTTAAGTGAAACAAGTATAAAAATTACTCGAAATAAAAGGTAACTCGTAGTATTGCACAAAAATTTGGGGGCGCTCGCACCCACCCCCCTTGGATCTGCCATTGCCTTTGTAGGTACACTTCCAAAATGAAACGCACAAGGGTGCATATGATTTTCTCTATCTGCCAATTGTTGTATCTTTTCACTATTTGACTTACATTGATCAATTCATCTTCTTCCAGAATATGTGCAATGATTAATATGGTTTCTCCCTTTCACATCATCTCCTTCTTTGAGGTATTTGTTTTATGTATTTGCAACATATATGTACATCTGTGAAGGTATTGAATCGGAAAAGTTCAAACAGTGAGAAAGTTGCCTCCTTGGCATGTGTAAGAATCCAAGGAAAGGTTGGTCTTTTCTCACATTTTCAACACTCAAGTTTAATGAACGAAGACAAACGATGTTGACAAATTCTTTTACAAGATTATGATGACATGGTATGTTATGGTTTTGCCTTTTGTGCACAAGAGCTTAGTGCATTTCAAGCTCAAACGTCATATTAAATAATAATCTCACTTTAACACAACCTAAAAAATTCACCCTAAAAAAGAATATTTCTCATTTATGTTATTCCATACTACTTTTTCACCTTATTTTAATAATGTTGGACGATCAGGTTTCGATTTACTACCATATTAGTAGTATTTTAATATTCCTATCTTAGTATTTTTCTATTATTGGTTATGTTTTATTTTTCCTAGTATTTTTCTATTACTGTTTTTGTTTCTAATGTAATACTGCATTTTATATTTCATTGTTTCGATTATTGTCATTATTTTATATTGTCTAATTAATTCATTATTTGTATTTAGATACTCCACAATTCACTTATAATTTAATGAGAGCTCTTCATCTCCAAATTTAAAACTTTAAATTTGGGCTCAAACAATATTGGGCTCAAATAAATTATAATATTAGCTATCTCATTTGAATAGAATCTTTTAAAAAATTAGAAAAAATAAAATCCAATTGCATCATCTTGTTCGCTGGTCTCAGCAAAAAGAAAGGAAAAAAGGTTGGGGGATGTGCAAAAATGTACAAAACAAACATGTGAAAATGCAAAAATATACATAAGATTCCATAATTACAAAAATGTACATTTTGTCCTCTAAAACCTATAAAGTTATCTACGTTAATAGGTTTCTGCTATTTCCTCCTACTTTTGCAGCAAGTGTCTCTTCCTACTTTAAATACTGTTGAGCTTGTGATTTTTTATTTTCGGAAATTATTTAATTATACATGTTAAAAATTAAGGACCATGTTAAAAAAAAAATTAATATATGGTCCGAATATTTATTTTTATGTTAAAAAAAATATATGGTCCGATCAATCGGACAAGGCCGATCGATCGGACCATTTTTATTTTTTTTTTTAAATTACTGACCATGTTTTTTAAATAAATAAATAAATATATGGTCCGATCGATCGGACAAGGCCGATCGATCGGACCATTTTTTTTTTTTAATTACTGAGCATGTTAAAAAAATAAAAAATAAATATATGGTCCGATCGATCGGACAAGGCCGATCGATCGGGCGAATTTTTTTTTTTATTAATCAAAATTATACTTAAAAAATCAATATATTTGAAATAAACTCTTTAAAAATTAAAAATTTTAAAATAAAAATTTGATAATAAATATAGCTTTCTCTACAGCAAAGTCCAGTCTTTTTTGTCTTCATGCATGCAGAATAATTTGGAAAGATATTCACTTACCTTTTTACCTAGTCACATGCAACAATAGATGCAGAAAAAACTGAACTCTATACAAGTAGGAGGAATCTGATTCTTTTCCTCTTCACATGCAACACAGTTATACTCTTCCATGATTATTTTGACATGCAAAAAAATTGAACTCTATAACAAGGAGAGCAAGACAGCGAGAGGGTGCGAGAGAGCGAGAATTTTATTTCGAACGACAGGGAGGGAGCGAGGGTCCTTTAAACGCGAGAGAGAACGAGAGCGAGGGAGCGAGAGTGTGAAACAATTTTAAAGGTAACTCTATTCCATAAATTGTTATATTTGTTGCTTGATTTTAGGTAAATATCTATGTATATATACGTATGATTTTAGGTAAATATATACGTATGATTTTTGCTTTATTTGAGGGTAAATATCTATGCTTGATTTGAACGAATTTTTTTGCTTGATTTTACTTGATTTGAGGAGTAAATATGTACGTATTATTAGTTATAAAATATCTATGGTTTTGCGGAGAACTAAGATACTTTTTTCTTTTTTAAATCTTTCCAGATGTCTATCTGGACACGTGTAACTGTAAAGTATGGAGGTTGTTTCTTGGGTTCAAATTACAAAGGTGGGGATGAACAGCTTGCCCCACTTCGGACCGACCAATTAACATTGTTATCCTTAAGAGCAAGCATCGAAGCCCGTACACAAATTAACTCACGGCTTACCCCCTATGCGCTTTATTCGTTGGAGCATGCTCGATCTGGAAAGTTGATTAAGTCATTAATGATGACGGATGATGACTTGGTTCGACTTATCAACTTAGAGGCCGATCCAACTGTTTGCGTCGTTTTGAGGGCTGATTGTGCCGGAACATCACAACAAGGACATTACGTCCCTTCATTTGATTACCAATTTAGTTTCCCAGATATTTTTGGTGATGCATATGGTCAAAGCGGAGATGCATATGAGTTTGGAAGGCAAGAACAACAACCGGAGCAAGAAGAAGAGCAACAAGAGGAGCAAGAAGAAGCAGAACAGCAGGATCAAGGTGCGGATGATAATAACGATGAAGATGATGATACGTATGACGAGGATTATACGGCAGAGGAAGAGGAAGAGGATGAGGAAGACGAACATGTTGTCGCTAAAAACTTTTATGGAACCATGTATGAGTTTGCATCATGGATTCGTGGGGAAGGCGGTTTAAACCGGCTAATGACACTTCTAGAGCAGCCACATAACAAAGCACATATCCTACAAGACGAAGATAATGAAGTTGTCGACGAAGTCAGAAATTGGCTAGTGCCAATTATTCCGCCAGGTCAAGCAGGTGTCATTGGTTGTACGGATATAGAGAAGATTGAAGAGGGCATTCTCGGAAACGGCAACATCTTTTGGAAGAAGGACGCCCTAACAATAGTCGTTGGTCTCTGGCATTTAGAGTGTCGACGGTCTTATAAAGTGAAGAGGGCAAGTCCTCAGTATCAGTGGTTTGAATGTCTATTGGGCGATCTTTGTCCATTCAGAGTACGTGCACGACATAATGGTATGTATTGGACAATTTACGATTTTGTGCCGGAGCACAGATGTCAATACGACTTTGATAATGCCAGACCGATCACTGTTACTGTGAAGACTATCGGAGCCTATTTTGGGCAAAGAATGCGTATGAAGGGAACGATGTTGCGACCTCGAGACATGATCAATGAGATACGTCTGAAATTTGGTGTGAAGGTGGAGTATTATAAAGCCCTACGTGCTAGAAACAATGCGATTCAATTGATTTATGGGAGTCACGAAGACTCGTACAAGATGCTCCCTCGATATTTGCACATGTTGAAGCAGGTAAACCCCGGAACGGTAACTAATGTTCGTGCCGACAGCGACGGGAGGTTCGAGTACGCGTTTGTTGCATGGGGCCAGTGCATCCCCGCATTTATGTGGCATTTGAGGAAGGTGATTGTAGTTGATGGAACTCACCTGAAGGGCAAGAATACTGGCATTCTCTTTGCTGTAGTTACTAAAGACTGCAACGAACAGCTTGTACCGCTCGCCATTGGCATTGGACCAATTGAGAACAATGACTCATGGGCGTGGTTTCTACAGAATCTTAAGCGAGTGTACGGTTCGAGCGGCGACCCTCCGATCGTGTCGACCAGCACGTCGCTATTAAAAATGCAATCGAAATAGTGTTTCCCGGAGTTCCTCTTCCCGCTTTGCAACGTCCATCTTAATAACAAGCTCACTTCTTACAAGAATGAAGTACCCTACATGTTCCGTCAGGCAGCCACTGCATACCGTGAGTCGGACTTTAGGAAGTACATGGCATCAATCCTGGTGGCGAGTGAAGGAGCATACAACAAGCTGATAGAGGTTGGTCCCGAACGTTGGGCACGGTCGCAATGTCCGCGGCGTCGCTACAGCTTTCTATCATCAAATTGTGTCGAGTCTTTCAACGGAAGACTTTTGTGGGCCCGTCGATTGCCGATTTGCTCGATGATAGACACGATACGAGCAATTATGGAGTCCTGGTGGGATGAAAGGCGTCAACTGGCCGAGTGAGAATAGCCATCCGTTGGTGGACGTTGCGAAGAGGAAGTTAAGCGCGCAGATTGACCTTGCACGCTCATGTACTGTCACCTTAACCGGCAGAGGAAGATACAAAGTCAACGACGGGAGAAATCACAACTATAAGGTGGATTTGGAGAATGAAACGTGCACGTGTCACGAATTTGATATGGACCTAATACCATGCTCCCACGCGCCGTTGCGATTCCCGTATGAATTCTATTACACTTATTATATATCTAATACATTTTTGTTTTACAAACTTGTTGTCGCCGACGAGGAGAGCGGAGACCAATTTTACAACTATGTCCACAGTATGTACACCACAAGCAACCACAGGGATATTTACGAACACCACTTTAATTCGTTACCTGCATTGGAGCTTTGGACCATTCCTGACCATATTCGAGATGCTGATCCACTGTTACCACCCCTAGCGAAGCGTCAGGCCGGTCGCCCAAAGCAGAGACGTTACCGATCGGGAGCGGAGGCCTCCACAAGCTCAACTCAAGGTCGTAGCAGAAAGTGTGGTGTTTGTCACGAAAGAGGCCACACAAGGAGGACATGTTCAGAAAGGGAGACACAAGATTAAATTTGTCGTGTCTTAGTTATAGTTTTATTTGAAGTATGAAGTTTGTTTAACGAAGAACGTATTTTTATTAACGAACCTAGTCTAACCCCAACAAGTATTATTTTCTATATATTAAAATTGCTCAGTAATTTAAAAAAAATTAAATATGGTCCGATCTATCGGGCTTGTCCGATCGATCGGACCATATATTTTTTTTTTATTTAAATGGTCAGTAATTTAAAAAAAATTAAAAAAAATCAAATCATATATTTATTTTTTATTTTTTATTTTTAGACGACAGCTGTATACACAATCTTACCGATAGGATGATTAAGGGATACCCCAACTACTATTCATCAAAACCCCCAACAACTATTCATCTAAACCCTCAAAACCCTTGATCAAAACTCCAAATACTATTCCTCTAAACTCTCAAAACATCGAATTCGAGCAACGAAAAGTGATATAACAAGAGGATATTAAGGATATTGTGAATAACTTAGAAATCTAATAATAGAGACATAATTAAAAAAAAATAAAAATTTTCGACCTCTTCTTCTATTTCGAAAAATGAGTTCATTTTTCGTATAAAGTCATAACTACTTCTATCATTCAAGAATGATTCATGTTTAATTTTTAATTTTACTAATGTATAGATATATATAAAGCTTTATTACACCATTTCATAATATTCCCTGAAATAAGCAATATCAAATTTTTATTTTAAAATTTATACTGTTTTAAGAGTTTATTTCAAGTTTTTTAAGAGTTTTTTATTAAAAAAAAAATGAAATATGGTCCGATCGATCGGCCTTGTCCGATCGATCGGACCATATATTTATTTTTTATTTTTTTAACATGCCGACAGCTGTATTGAAATTTGACTACAAAATTATTCGTGCCGACAGCTGTATACACAATCCGTGCCGACAGCTGTATACACAATCCGACCGATAGGATGATTAAGGGATACCCCAACTACTATTCATCAAAACCCCCCAACAACTATTCCTCTAAACCCTCAAAACCCTTGATCAAAACCCCAAATACTATTCCTCTAAACTCTCAAAACATCGAATTCAAGCAACGAAAAGTGATATAACAAGAGGATATTAAGGATATTGTGAATAACTTAGAAATATAATAATAGAGACATAATTAAAAAAAAATAAAAATTTTCGACCTCTTCTTCTATTTCGAAAAATGAGTTCATTTTTCGTATAAAGTCATAACTACTTCTATCATTCAAGAATGATTCATGTTTAATTTTTAATTTTACTAATGTATAGATATATAAAGCTTTATTACACCATTTCATAATATTCCCCTAAAATAAGCAATATCAAATTTTTTATTTTAAAATTTTTAATTTTTTAAGAGTTTATTTAGTTTTTTAAGAGTTTTTTAACAAATTTAAATATCAAATATTATGTATAATAATTTTTTAGATTCAGGCCTTGTCCGATCGATCGGACCATATAATTAAAAAAAATTAAATATGGTCCGATCGATCGGCCTTGTCCGATCGATCGGACCATATAATTTAAAAAAAAATTAAATATGGTCCGATCGATCGGCCTTGTCCAATCGATCGGACCATATAATTTTAAAAAAAAATAAATATGGTCCGATCGATCGGCCTTGTCCGATCGATCGGACCATATAATTTAACATGTGCCAATCGTGCCGACATTATTTTTTTAACATGTGCCGTAAGTTAAAATAAAAAAAAGAATACTAAAATTCAATTACATTACATTACGTGCCACAGCTTATACATAAAATTCAAGCAATATCACACATTTCAAAACATTTTACAGCCATCCAATTACGATATTTACTAATATTTCTCTCTTCAAGCTCGGTCGGTACTAACATTTCAAACACTACCGAGTCTCGAATCTGAAATACATAATATTTGTGCATTAAATATTAATAAGAAAACCCATAACATATTCATTGTGTAATTAATAATAAAAATTTTTTTACCTGGCGCTTAAAAAACCTAGCTATATCACGCTGATCGGCGTCATTAAATGACCATCGTAAATAACGAGGGAAACCATCACGATGTAGAAGGGTCGCGCAACGAGCTCCCAAAGCAGGAATGGCCTCATATGCCCACACCTATATTACAATATAAATATATCGAGTTATTTAAACTAATAAAAAATTAAAAATTAGTAAATATTAAGTTGTGAACAAATATTATACCTGTAGTGCCCAAATCGGCCCGTAGAGATTATATTTTGATCCTACGAGGTCCAAGGAATTTGGTACGTAACTGAGGTAGTGCAACATGGCCTCGTAGGTAAAAGCACCCCATGGGAACGCGTTCCATTGGTTGATATCATCAGCCAATACCCATATCCATGTATCAATTTTCTTAGTGTCTGCAGGAGCATAGAACCAGAAAAAAAGAGCTAAAATATTCGACAACTTAATCAAGTCATCATCTGAAACGCCATCGGGCTCATATTGTGTAAACCAGCTTAACAAGTTCTTTGCTTCAATCGGTCTCCCACCGTTGAATCTGCTGTACACCCCAGATTGAGTAGACTGATAAGAGGCTGCCATATCAAAACTACACTCGCCGAACATGAGCCCAGTAACCAATGCAAACTCCGGATGAGAGAAACGGATGTTCTGACCAACATAATTAAACCAAACCTCCGAAGGTCGTACCCAAATCTCATAGCATAATAGCTGGTGAAGAGCCCGCATAGCATTCTTACCATCTGGTCAACCCACTATGCCCCCGAACTGACCACAAATAAACCGTTGGACTAGATCTATACCATCCTGCTTAATTAATTTCTCTCTAATCAAAGTGCCTAAAGCATGCTTATAGTATTATGTAATCCTCGGAGAAACGTCTCGTAGTGCTAACCGTTTAAAATTGACCTACATATTACAATTAATATTTAATAAAATTATAATTAATACAGTTACATTAATTAAAAATAAACTCAAAAAAAATATTACGTGCCGACCGGTCGGACCGGTTCAGACCGGCCAGACCGGTTCAGACCGGCCAGACCGGTTCAAACCGGTCAGACCGGTCGGCGCTGGTAACGGCCGCCGCGATTTCAAGCTTTTTTCCGGCGATTTCTACCTCAATTTCACCAATTTTCACCCAATCCAAACAAATCTATATTATACTCACTAAACCCAACATATATATTTCATAAAAAACCATTTTTAAACATGTAATTATACATTAATTTCACATCTAAAAATTTATTTAATTTCAAATAAATACTAACCTCTTCCATACGAGCGGTTTTGAGCAGTAAGCATGCCGACGTGAGTAGCTTTCGTGCCGATAGATTTCTCGAATTCAGTATGCCGATTTGAGTGTGCCGATTTAGTGTGCCGATGTGAAAGATTTCGGTGTGTGTGTCTGTATATATATATGTGTATGTGTGTGTATGTAGAGAGATAGATATGTGTGTGTATATATATATAAGTGCCGATCGATCGGGCCGTGCCAATCGATCGGCACATATAATTTTTTTTTTTAATTTATGTATAATTTTATATATATATATATATATATATATATATATATATTTTAATTTATATCGCACATTTTTTTATTTATATATATATATATATATATATATATATATATATATATTTAATTTGTGCCGATCGATCGGCACTGCCCGATCGATCGGCACAAATAATTTTTTTTTAATTTATGTATATTTTTTTAAATATATATTTTTAATTATGCCCGATCCATTATACATATATTTTTAAATTTATGTATATTTTTTTAAATTTATATATTTTTTTTGATATCAAAATTGCCTAATTAAATTAACAAAATTGCCTAATTAAATTAACAAAATTGCCTAATTAACAAAACCGGTTCTTCTATAAATTATCAAAATTGCCTAATTAAATTTATGAAATTGCCTAAATTAAATTCACGAAATTGCCTAAATTAAATTAATGAAATTTCCAAAAATAAATTAGCGAAATTGTCTAAATTAAATTAACGAAAATGCCTAAATTAAATTAATGAAATTGCTTAAATTAAATTATCAAAATTGCATAAATTTTGTAAATTAAATTTACTAAAATATTAAAATTTCCTCAAATTGAATTCATAAATTAAATTAACAAAAAATTAAATTTTCATTAAATTAAATTAAATATACAAAAATATTGAATTTTCGTTCAGGTTTTTAAAATATTTAAACGAATATCTTCAGGTTTTTTGTTTTACGAAAATATCAATTAAAGAAGTTTTTTTTAAATAACGTTAGCATTTTTTAAAAAAATCATCAACTTTTATTTTGCTAATTTCGAGACTACTTATTCAAAGAAAAAGATTCCAACACAAACTGACACACACCTGCACACACTCTTCATACACACTTGAGGTGAAGTAAGGTCATTTGTATATTATTGCATTTATAGAAAAGTTTGTATATTTTTGCATTTTCAAATATGGAAATGTATATACTTGACATTCCCCTCAAAAAGGTTTATGTACAAACCCATAAATTGGAGGACTATGTTGCAATTTTCGAACCTAATAAAGTGAATGGAGATGTTCTAAAGTGCCCACCATTTTTGAAGTGAGAGGAAAGAGAAAATAGCAAGATTTGCATTTTCCAGTATGATATGCGGTTCGTTTGTGTTTGAAATCCCACTGCAAACGCCATTTTGCAGTTGGTTGGAGATGGTCTAAAAATGCATTCTGGTTCTTATAATCTCCTATCAACTCAGGCATCTCATTCATCCAACAATCTCAACATCTTGCTTCTGCAGATCTTGCTCAGTCCTCAACTATTCCTATTTTATCTCACTCCTCAATCTCTAACCGTATCTATTTTATCGAAATTACATTTGACTAACAGCTATGGATATTTTTTCTATTTGCTCTTTTATTAATGGAATCTGTTGGATACTTCGTCTATATCTTCTTTGCAAGCATTATTTACAGACATTGGCTAATCAAACATGAATCTTAAAAATAATCCTCAAACAGGGACTTTATTTACATTTCTGCAGTACATTGCCAAACCCAAGGGTTTGAATTTGCTAGTATGCGGAAGTTGTAATACCCGTGTTTTCTTATAATATTTTAGGAATCTTTAATTCCAATGAAATCTTAACTTTCAAAATAAGATAATTATCTATTTCTCAATAATGTCATGCACAAGTTAAAAGCATTTATCAATTAATAAGTTACATTTATGCATGTTAGATCAATACATGGCATAGCATAGTGTTAATGGTAGATTAATATGTATTTTTCATAAAAATCATAGTGTATGTATAACCATCATTTGCAAGCTGGTGCATTACATATATATATCATATGCTTACAGACTAGTTGATGATTATTACACAGAAATTGAATAATCATGACATAATATTAATACAGTATCATGTGACGTAAGTTTACCATTAGATTTCATGATAATACTACTTCCATTCCTTGTATTTTTTAGTAGCAATAATGGGTAAGTGGTATTATAAAGTATATAGGAGTGCTATCTTATCATTAGTAAGAGGTAGGTTGTGTCCAAATTACTTCTCCTCCCCTCCACGTGTACCCATGCAAGAATGGTAATGGGGAATTGTCTACCTATTAGACATAGACCATTGTTGGGATGAGACTAGTATGATAAAATTTGAAAATCACAAACCCTAGCTGAATGATGAGTCTTTTATAATATAATAGTTTAGTTGAGTTCAGCATGTTAGGAACTCAGTAGGCTAGCTAGAGTTAAGTAGCTGATAGGATTCAGTAGAACATCTATCGTTCAGCCGCAAGAACTCAACATTAGGAACTCAGTTGGGAATGTTATAACCCACTAAATCTGCAACGGAATTCGAGCCACGTACTGAATATTTCAAAAGAATGTAAGTAGAAGATAATTCACTAGTGGGGATAGTCTGCTCAGATTCAGTTACGGCTTCAGCGTCAGAGAGTTCAACTGACTTAGACTTGGACTTGGAAGCTTCTGTTTCCTTGTCAGTAGATTTGGATGATTGAGCCTTGGATTGTTTGGCACTATAAATCTTGTCTTTTTAGGCACTGGGGTTCTGATCTGTATGCCCTTCTTCTTGGCTTTTGCATTGCCTTCCTCCTGTTCTTGCAGTTCTCTCGCCAATTTCTCATCATAAGCAATTTGCTCATCTGGCGTTCTAAACTTGAGCTTCTTTGCTTTAGGAGGACTAGGAGGAGCTAAAGACTTTTCCTATAACAGCTGAGCTGTAACGCCCCGAAATTTTTGGCATATCTATTCATGCATGTTATCAAGTATTTTAGTTCAGTAAGTCCCGCCTTAGAAATTAAAATGAAAATTAAAGCATTTATGTTATTTTTCGGTAAATCATTTTAGTTATGTAAATTTATTTTGCATTTTTGAATGTGTTTATTTATATCATATTATGATTAAATTTTTATTTTTGAGATATAAATAATGTTAGAATTATGAGGTAAAAAAATATATTTATTTATTTTGAATTTTCTATACCTACTAGGATTCATAAAATGATATAATATTTTATATTGTATTAAGTTATTAGGAGATAATTTGAAATTATATTTTATGAATAAAATAGATCTTATATTTGTGATATACATGTTTTAGGAATAAAATCTAGTTGTGCTTATCCATATCCAAATTTAACTATGATTGAATCTCTTATATGGTAAGTGATATACTAAATTCTATATAAATTATATAAATACGAAAATAATTATGCATAAAATATATTTTATAATGATTTCTTGGCCTATAAATACACCTTTAGTCGTCCATTATTTAGTTTCACATGGATTTTTGCAAATCTATCAGCATATCTGCGAACTGTTTCAAGAATTATTTACACATCTTCCCGTCGTCATATCGTCATGAAAATATTTTTAATCGTCTACCTATGTCTAGTATACTCTATTATTTTCTTAGAATTTTACAAGTACGATAAGTATTTGTTAAAAATTGTTATTCGTAACCTGCCAGTTTTTGACAGCATGTTCATGAGCTTGAAAGGGAAATTGTTTTTCATGTTTTCTTTACATTTTTTTCGACCATGATTAATTTTAATGGGATATAATATATGTTAGGTCATTCATGTTAAAAATATAGAATTTTTAGGATACGTTTATTATTTATTTGTTAATTTGTTTCTTGATGTGCCAGATTATTTTGTCAACATGCTTGTAGATTGAAAAATAAAAGTTTTCAAGTTACTATTAAATGAATAATTGATCATGATAAGTTTTATTATGATGAAGTAGGTAATATGTTGTTAATGTTAGATATTTATAATTTTTAGAACAATACTTTTATGATTTTATTAATTTATTTTATGAATTGTCGAATTACTAAATCCACGAATGAATTGTCAATAGAAATAAGAGTATGTTTAATATACCTAATTTTATTACTAGATGAAACCATTAAAGTTGCATGTTAATAAGTAGATTATCTATAATATAGATTATTTGATTATTCTGAAATATGTCCATTTATGAGTTATATGAATTATTGATGCATGACATTCCATGTAGAGTCATTAAGATAAATTTCAATGTATAGGATCGGCGCGCAGGACTTAAACATTGATATCCATTATTTTCTTCAAAGTTAAGGTTATGGTGGGGAATGTTACCGTTTATCTTTATTATACATTGTGCTCGATATTTTGTGTGATTATGACAGGCGTGAAAGGAAGGGTCAAAATCGGGCCCTAGGATCGAAATCGGATCCTGAAAGGAAAGGCAATGGTCGAAATTGAGCCATAGGTTCGAATTCGGATCCTCTATGAAAAATCGGTCAAAATCCGGCCGTCAGTCGAAATCAGACTGTTTGAAAAGTTCATGTGGTATGTGTGGCCAAATTACAAGTTCATGTGGTCTGTGTGGCCAAGTATCTATTTGCATGATCTATTTTTCCATGTCTTATCGGTGTGATTTATAATTCTGGTAAATGTGTACATCTCCCACTGAGTAGTCGTACTCATCCCTATTATTCTAACATTTTTCAGGAAATGGCACGACCGATGCGTAGAGGTCTTGGTGGTGATGGT
The DNA here is from genome assembly GCA_028984105.1 of Lavandula angustifolia. Classification (NCBI taxonomy): domain Eukaryota; kingdom Viridiplantae; phylum Streptophyta; class Magnoliopsida; order Lamiales; family Lamiaceae; genus Lavandula; species Lavandula angustifolia. Next base: position 5,011,799 of record CM054823.1, on the reverse strand, counting down.
CACACGATGAAGGATTTATGAAACTCATTATTGCATTAAACTAGTTTTATCATGAACTGTGCGTTTTATTTTCGAAAACTAATTGCTGCACTTGCTTTTATTTTAAGACTTTCACTGAGTATGAAAATAATCTAAGTTTTGCAACAGTTCTATTGAATGAAAATGTTTTTAAAAGAATTGATATAAGCATGTAAGGTATGAAGTAGCGTCCCTAGTTAAGTTTTGAAAATTGGGGCGTTACATGAGCGAATAGGTTCTTCAGTCAGTTCTTCTAGGAACTCAACTACTTCAGTGACTGTTGCCTCTGTTGGTTCTCCTGACCCTGCCCCTTCTCTTCTACTTCCTCGCTGGGTCTTGCCTCTTCAGCTTTTATGAGGGTTAGTAGTTATTTCCTCCTATTTCCTTCCCCTTTTTTGGCATCATCAACCTGACTTGCCAAGGTAGTGACCTTGTCAGTAAGGCCAGAGATAGAGAGGCTGATAATATCCAATTTGGCCTCAACATCCGTAACGGCATTAGTGTACTCATTCTAGTGTTTTTCATGCTCCGACTGAGCTAATGGGTTCCTTACGTATACATATATCTTACCCTCCTCATTAATGAGAAATACTTCATGTTTAATATGAAGATGTGTGAGCATGTTAAGTGATATATATATATATATATATCACATAGGAGAATAAAACAGTTGAAAAGAAAAACATATTGTATACAAGCTTAAAATTTGCTTCCAGTATGCAAAATTCCATCATTATATATGTACAAAAGCATCAAGAAGTTGGTTTCCAATCTTTTGCAAGTGAATCCTTCGACTTCTTGTTCACATTGATTACTTCGGGAATCCAAATGTGAGTAGTTTTTCCTTGTGCTTTTTGGATGTAGATGTCACATTGATTATTTCAAGAATCCAAATGTGAGATATGTTCCACCTAATGTTGGAAATGTCATTTTTAAATCAATACGATCAGAAATCAATAATACAATATCTATTTTGTTTTTTAGCCAAACGAAAGTCAAAAGACTTCTAGCTCATAGTTCAATTGGACATGTAGGTTATATTCGTATTGGTTTCTCATGTAGAACCATAGAAGGAATTCAATCACTACTAATTGATATCTTTATTTATGCACCAATGACGATAGATGCATTCGCCATAGTTTCAGCATTAGTGTATGAGACAAATGTATGCATTTCAATTAGGGTCGTATTCTATGGTTACGATTCTACCATATATGTCTTTTTCATTCCGTCGAAAATCGATTTTACGGTATAGACGCTTATGACCTCCCCCTCTATGCCTTGCGGTAATGATTCCTCTGGCATTACGACCTTTACCACAATGATGTTGTCCATAGATCAAATTATTTCGTAGATTGGATTTCACTTGACTGTTTACGTTTCCATTGCGTGTGCTTGAATAACCACATATATATTATAAGAAGAATATAACTCATTTTTTTATTAATATCGTATTTATATTCTTAATATGTGATTTATATTATTTATAAAAATCTTATTTATATTCTTCTTATAATATGTGATTTCTAGAATAATGTCACATTTTTAAATAAGATACACATACATATCAATTCGATCAGGCACTCGCCATCTATTTTCATTGTTCAAATCTTTGACAACACGAAAAACCATTGTTCAACTCTTTAACAACATGAAAAAAAAAAAGCTCTGCCCTCCCTCTCTATCTATCCAAGGGATAGAAGGGCAGAGGCCTTTGGTGTCCCTTCCAGTCAAGAATTGGGGCTTCACAATCACTAACCAATAGACTTTTCTCTCATGCCCTTCTTCATTTTTAACCATAACAATATTAGCTAGAATATTCTATTATATAAAAAAATATCAACCAACAAATTTAAAAATAAAAATATATTTGTATTTAATTTAAATTCCTAAATTACATTAAGAAAACTATGTCACTAATTTAAAATAAAAATTACAATTTTATTGAAATAACTTAAATTTTTATTATTAATAATATAAATCACATATATATTCACATATATATTAAAATCAAAAGAGAGATTTCAAGAAATGGCAGATCTATTCACTCTATCAATAACCGAGCCGGATCTGGTGTATCATAAGGGATTTGCCTTTTCTATTAATTCCTACAGATTGGATCAAAAACAATTCTTGAATGAGGCCAGGGATGAATCGAAAAAGAAATCTTTATTGGTTCTACCCCCTATTTTTTCTGAAGAGAATGAATATTTTTCTCGAAGGATCAGAAAAATAGAACCCCTATTGGCAAGAACTTATTGAATCCATCGTTTGGGCTCATGATAAATTAAAAGTTGCTCCGCTGCTCAGCCGAGAGCCTTGAGCATTGTACAAGGACGTGCTGTAGGAGTAACCCATTACCTTCTGGGTGGAATAGCCACAACATGGGCATTCTTCTTAGCAAGAATTATTGCAGTAGGATAATGGCTAGGAGGATTTGAAAGGCATTATGGCATTAAGATTTCCAAGGTTTACCCAAGGGTTAGCTCAGGACCCCACTACTCGTCGTATTTGGTTTGGTATTGCTACTGCACATGACTTCGAAAGTTTGTATCTAATGGGAGCAAGAATTTCCAGGAACATTTGGAACATTTCGTTTCTGAGCAGAAGAGCCGTTTTCAAATAGTGTTCGATCAATTATGTATTAATCAATATTCGATTGATTGGTCTGAGGTTATCGACAAAAAAGATTTGTCTAAGCCACTTCGTTTCTTTTTGTCCAAGTCACTTGTTTTTTTGTCCAAGTTGCTTTTCTTTTAATATTTTTTATTTTAAATAGAATATTAGCTAGGCGAGCGAATGGGATTAGATACCCAAGTAATCCTAGCCGTAAACGATGGATACTAGGCGCTGTGCGTATCGACCCGCAGTGTTGTAGCTAACGCGTTAAGTATCACGCCTGGGGAGTACGTTCGCAAGAATGAAACTCAAAGGATGAATTATATTATTTAATAATATACAGATAAGATCCCACTTTCTTGCAATTACGAGGTTTATTCGAATATGAAATCCAATCTTGGAAATATAGTATCCTACTTTTTCTTACTACCCCGGGCTTCGATACATTTCGCAATCGAGAAATATCTACCGGTGCGGGTGCTATTCGAGAACAATTAGCCGATCTAGATTTACGCATTATTCTAGAAAATTCGTTGGTAGAATGAAAAGAATTAGGGGAAGAAGGGTCCACGGGGAATGAATGAGAGTAACTTTTAATTTATTATGAGCCCAAACGATGGATTCAATAAGTTCTTGCCAATAACTACATCCACTGAATAGAAACATTAAACTAAAAGCCCATACAAAATGAGCACCTAGGAAAAAAAGGCCATATGCAGATAATGAAGAACCATAAGACTTAATTACCTGGGATGCCTATGCCCATAAGAAATCCCGGAGCCAACCATTAATAGTAATAGAACTCTGCGCGAAGTTTCCTCCCGTGATATGAGTTACTACCCATTGATCACTTATACTGCCCCAAACATCTGATTGCATTTTCCAGCTGAAATGGAATATTACTACCGAAATAGAATTGTACATCTAGAATAGTCCTAAGAAGACATGATCCTAAGCCAATACTTGACATGTACCCCCTTTTCCAGGTCCATCACAAGGAAAACTGTTGGGTGATGATTCTATCCTCAGCAGTGTTGATAAATAGTGGGAAATGACTTAATCTTCTGAGGTATCATACGCTCAGTAGCCTTGTGCTCTGAATAAGTCTGTGCGGATTTGAAGATCCCAAAACCCTATATTGATTGGTGAACCATTACGTTGTAATTTGTTTTGTCTCTGAGGTTTCAGACTCAGCAGACCCTCTGCTCTGGTTCTCAGTAGATTATCCGCCTCAGCACTAGAAGTAGAAGACTCAGTGATCTTGGACTCGGCGAGAGCAAAGATATGCGAAAGGAGTCAGTGGAACTGAACTCAGTAGGAGTAGTTCACTGTACTCATAGCTGATCTTCAGTAGAGCCAACTCAAGAGAAGCATGCTACTGAATCAGAGATCAGTCTCAGCAACGGCCAGACAGTCTTCTGACTGTCAGGATCTTTGAAGTCATTTCAACAGAGTCAATACGAGGAAGAGAGAAGTCAGCTTTAGATCTCCTTGAAGTTTGTTCTGTCTCAACCACCTTCTGAACCTCGGCCAATGACAAGCAGACACGTACTCTATACCTACTAAAGCTGTAAGTCAACAACTTTCCAGAAATGGAGGGAAAGGACACTGCCACCATACTTCAAAAGAGTCTTTAGCTACCCAAAAGAGAGAGACAAAGGATCGTCGTCTCCAACGGATCTATCCTAATCTCTTCTCTATAAATAGAGGGATAAATCAAATTTGAAGCTCATGGAAAACACGAAAATAACGAAGAACACACGAGAGAACTCACAGAGCATTCAAACGAGCAAATTCAAAAAAGCCTAAGTCTTCCGCAAGAAGTTCGAAGAATCTATCTCCGGCGAAAGACTACATTACAGCTCTTAGGGAACCAAGTTGAACTGATTAATACAGCCTCCAGTATCCAAACGACGATACACGAACCCAAAGCTATATTCAGCTATTCATCATTCTAGAAGCCACATTCTTGTTCCCTATCCCTCTAACCTAAGCTCAATAGAATATATCCATAGCTTAGACAAAGGAGTTCACATTTGAACTGATCCTTATTGTAAAGGACTCCTTCACAGTTGGAAAGTTTTTCAAACACTCAGTTTGATAACCGTGTAAACTGAGACTTGCTCAGTATAAATCTCAAGACCAGTGTTTGTCCAGCGTACAAACCAACTGAGACTATCTCAGTATAATAAATAGCTTCCTGATCTTTCGGGACAGTGGACGTAGGATTTTTGTGTCCGAATCACTTTAAAAATCTCTGTGTCCTGTGTTCTGTCCTTAACTACTGCATTGATTTACTGTTCATACTGAAAACATCTTTTAAATCACTCAACTGAGTTTCAGCAAACTTAACAGACTGCACTAATCAACTGAAACTGTTTTGATAAAAATGTTTTTCCCACTCAACTGAATTTGGGCCTACACTATTCCGCACCACTAAACTCTATTTGTAAGATACTGAATTCTGACTCTCGGTCAGCTAGCAGATCTCAGTAGAATCAGTCACTCTGCCACACGATTCAGAACAGCTTATCTGGTCTGCTGAACTTGTTCAGTACGACATCATCGTGAAAAGGACTGTTCGTGTTTAAGTTTAGAAAATCGGTTTTCAGGTGTATTCACCCCCCCCCCTCTACACCTGAACGTACTCTCGGGACCAACAATTGGTATCAGAGCAGGAGTTCTATAAGACTCTTGTTATTCTGAAACCGGTCTACTTGAACGGATCCGAAAAATGTTTTCACTGCATATCATTCTTCATTCATATCATTATCTATCATGTATGATATGTCAGGGATCAGGATGTACCCATGTTCTCAGTAGAGAACTATGGCGTATGGCGGGTCAGAATGGAGGCACATCTGACCTCTCTCCACGACAGCATGACAGAGGTTCTAGAGGACGGACCTATCGTTCCTATGATCGATAGTGTCGTAGCTCAGGATCCAGCAGATGGAGGTGGAATGGTGAGCGGGAAGAAGATCCCCAAGGACAGAAGTCTCTTCACCCCAGAGGAAAAGAAGCTTTACAATTTAGACCGCGTCACCAGAAACGCCATAGTGACCACCCTGAGTGATTCTTATCTCGGAAGAGTTCAGGACTGGAAGTCCACGAAAGAACTCTGGGATGCTCTAGTGCTACTGAGTCGGGGGACTCAGAAGATCAAAGCAAATAAACTCGCGCTGGAACTCCAAAAGCTGGAGAGACTGGCCCTCATGCCTGGTGACACCATTGAAGATCTCAACGTCAGATTTACGGATATGATGAACTCTATCAACGGGCTGGGAAAGACATTCTCCAACCGAGAGATGAATCTCAAAATTTTGAGGGCACTGCCAGACGGTCAATGGACCCCCTTTGCTACTTTACTACGTTATTCTGATTTAGATATTGTTACTCCTGGCCATATCTTTTCAGAACTTAAAGTAGAGGAATTCGAGTTTGGCTTACCTCAAAGGAAGCAGAGAGCTGAAGCTGACACTCAAATCGACCATGCCTTTAAAGCATCAGTCAGCACGGCAGCTCTAGCGACTAGCAAGGCTGAACCTTCGCTTAGTGACATACAAGAAGGAAATCTAGCCAAGAAGTACGCGCTGCTTGCCGTAAAGTATCAGAAGGAGAAGGAGAGGCGCAGAAAAGTGACTAAAGCTCTCAGAGAATCTAAGGGTAAGTCTGAATACACGCCTAAGCGCACTCCTGACTCGCATACTTCTGAATGCAGGAAAAAGGATAACTCAGCACAGTCAAAAGACAATGAAAGCAAGGAACAAAGAGTCACCACCTGCTATAACTGCAAGAAGCCAGGACACTATCAGTATGACTGTCCTGAGCTCAGTACTACTGAACGAGCAGCACGCAAAGCAAGAAGGGAGAAGTTCATCAAGAAGAGACAAGCATACATTGCTGGTGAACTCTCAGACGACTCCTTCATGGATTCATCTGACGATGAAGCAGCTTTCATGGCCTTAGAGCTTGAAGCTGAAGAAGATACTAAAAAGTGTCTCATGGCAGGAGAAGAGGATGAGGTAAACTCCCATGAACCATTTAATTCCTCTTCACACTGCACACACGACACTCTTTCAGGTGCAGACTAGAATCTAGACGTCGCAATCGCATATGAAGAACTACTCGACGATTAGATTCAGATGAGTTTGCAGCTCAGTAAGACTCTTCAGGAATTGCATACTATGAAAGTGGAGAATCAGAGACTTTCTCAGGAGAGTCAGGTTGCTACTGAGTCAGAAGGACTTGTGTTGAGACTCAGGGAGGAGTTAAACTCTCTGATGGCCAAGTCTCAGCATCAAGAAGATCAGATCTCAGTCTTGACCAAAGACTTAACTCAGAAAGATACTAAACTGAGTCTACTGAAGCAAGAGTTGTCAGGACTTCAGACCGAGCATGAAACGCTGAAGAAAAGTGATGATGTCCGGAGGAACCTGATGACAGAGCGATACATGGGCGCTGAAAAGAAGCTGGAGGCTATGCTAGCAAGCAACAAGCCCAAGCATTGCAAGGAGGGACTTGGATTCAGCCAGGGAGCCTCCTCATCTGCCCCCGTACGCTCAGAAAACCGGCTAGCTGATAGGTTTGTTCAAGGGGAGACCATCAATGCAGACATACTAAACACCCTAGCCAAGAACAAACAGAAGATGAAGGCACCTCATCCTAGTCATCAGTACTCTGACAAGAAGATCAGCACCAGAACACCCCAGTTCAGTCAAGGGGGAACCAACAAAGCTAAATGGGCTGATCAGTATGGACCTCCACAGCTGACTCATCCAGCTCAGTACGGGTCATATTACTATGATCCAATAGTCAGGATAGGATCCAAGAGTCAGAAAAGGAAGAAGAAAGCCGTGCAAAAGGCAAAGGTCAGCAGTCCACCCACTCAGAAGATCAGGACTCCTGAACCTGAAAAGCTTCATAAGTCAGCAGTGACCAGTCCAGTGGTCAAATATGTTGACATAAGTTGAAAGAAACTGTCTGAGACCACCAGGGTCGTAAGACTGATATGGGTTACCAAAACTAACATCTAAGGACCCAAAATAAAAATAAAGGGTACCTAAATATAATTCTATTTTGCAGGTGCACAAGGACCCTTGGTATGTGGATAGCGGATGCTCAAGACACATGACGTACCAAAAGGACTTGTTGAAGAATTATACTACTGAAGAAGGACCCCGAATCGAGTTTGGAGACAGTGTTAAAGGCTACACCAGAGGCTATGGAACACTCAGCATTGGAACAGCAACAGTTCCAAGAGTATCATATGTTGAAGGACTTCAGCATAACCTTCTCTCTGTTAGTCAATTTTGTGACAACTTGAATAGAGTGATTTTTTACGCTGGTTTCTGTGATGTTATTGATAAATCCACAGGGAAAACAGTGTTATCAGGTTCGCACAAGAAGAATATCTATGTAGCTGACTGGAACTCAGCTGAACCTGAAGCTTGTTTGTTGGCAAAGAATGACAACAAAACGGGGTGGCTTTGGCACAGAAGACTCAGCCATCTCAACTTCAAAACGCTCAACAAAGTGGCTAGAAACACTCTAGCAAGAGGACTGCCGAATGAAGTATTCAGCAAAGACACTCAGTGTGAAGCATGTCTGAAGGGAAAGCAAACAAGGAATCAAAATCCGCCAGTTCCTTCTCCTTCCACTAATGGAATCCTTCAGCTGCTACATATGGATTTGTTCGGTCCAGTCTCTCCAGTGACGATCAGAGGCAAGAAGTATGCATTAGTGGTCATTGATGACTACTCGCGCTACACATAGGTCATATTTATTGCCAACAAGTCTGACGTCAAAACAGAGTTACCAACGCTTCTGAAAAGGCTCAGTGTCGAGAAGAACACCAAGATCATCAAGATACGTTCAGACAGAGGAACTGAGTTCCTGAATTTCATGGTAGAGGAGTTCTGCAAAACTGAAGGCATAGAGCATGAGACGTCTGCCGCGCGCACGCCTCAACAAAATGGGGTTGCTGAGAGGAAGAATCGTATACTCAAAGAAGCAGCAAGAACCCTGCTCGCAGACTCAGGACTCCCAACCAAATTCTGGGCAGAAGCTACTGACACTGCATGTTACACTCAGAACCGATCTCTACTGACAAAGCAGCATAAGAAGACACCATATGAACTATGGAACGGCAGGAAGCCTTCTCTATCTTTTTTCCATATTTTTGGGTATTCGTGCTTTATTCACAATAATGGGAAAGATCAGCTGAAGACTTTTGATAGCAAGTCAGGTCAGGGAGTGTTCTTAGGATACTCCCGGGTCAACAACGCCTTCAGAGTCTTTAACTATCGGACTCTTTGCGTGGAGGAAAGCCCTCATGTTGTTTTTAATGAGTTTGCTACTCAAGACAGGAGCAGAAACTCTAAACCTGAATCTGAGCACATCAATAAGCAGCTACAGGATCTGAGCTTAAAAGATAAAGTCGAAAAGATCCAGCTATGTTGGGATGATGATTCAGATGAAGAAACTGAAGACAAGTCCACTGAATCTCAGCCAACAACAGAAGTAGCTAAACAGATTGACTCTCCCGAACAGAGTCAATCCCAGGTAACTCAGGTCGATGAAGAAACCCCATTGGTAACTGAGAATAATAATTCAGGGGGAACTAATGATGTTCTTGAGCTAAATGCCCCTGAACTTGGTGACTCAGTAGATCACACTCTTGTAACTGAATTGCTTCAATCTCAGAATAGTACAACTGAAATGCCTAATTCACCTACTATTTGTTTTGAACAAATTTTAGAAGAAGAGTTGAAACGTTGTAGATCGTGGCTGGATGCTCACACTTCTGATCTAATTGTAGGAGATCCTTCAGCGATCGTAAAGACAAGATCCAGATTCTGTCAGGCAGAAAGCGTCGTATATTCCTGCTTCTTGTCTGTTGAAGAACCTCAGTCAGTTGAGGACGCACTGAAAGATGCTGACTGGATCATAGCAATGCAGGAGGAGCTGAATCAGTTCACGAGAAACAAAGTTTGGGAGCTTGTTGACAGACCTCGGCATCAACATGTGATCGAAACTAAATGGGTCTTCAAGAACAAGCGAGATGAAAACAACGTCATAGTAAGAAATAAAGCAAGACGCGTGACAAAAGGCTACTGTGAAGCTGAAGGGATAGATTTCGATGAAACGTTCGCTCCAGTTGCAATATTGGAGGCAATCAGACTATTCCTAGCCTATGCAACACATCAAAGATTCAGAGTATATCAAATGGATGTGAAGTCTGCTTTCCTGAACGGCGTACTAAAAGAAGAAGTCGATGTGGAACAGCCTCCCGGCTTTCAGCGGGGACATCAAGTTTATAGACTCAGAAAGGCTCTGTATGGGTTAAAACAAGCACCTAGGGCTTGGTACGATACCCTGTCTGAGTTTTTGCTTCAGAAAGGTTTTCAGAAGGGCACAGTAGACCGCACATTATTCAGCATTCGACTGGAAGACGACCTATTACTTGTGCAGATCTACATAGATGACATCATCTTCGGCTCGAAGAACGTCATCATGTGTCAGCAGTTTGAGAAAATGATGAAGGATAAGTTCGAGATGTCAATGATGGGAGAGATGAACTATTTCCTTGGCTTCCAAGTCAAACAATCTGAGAAGGGAACGTTCATCAATCAAGGCAAATACACTCGAGACCTCATCAAGAGATTCGGTTGCACATCCAGCAAACCAATCAAGATCCCGATGAACACAAATATGAAGATTGATCTTGATAAAGAGGGAGTATCAGTAGACCAAACTGAATTTCGTGCTATAATTGGTTCTTCATTATACTTAATAGCTACTCGTCCTGACATAACTTATGCTGTAGGTATCTGTGCTCGATTTCAGGCGAATCCGAAGCAGAGTCACATGGACTCAGCAAAGAAGATTCTCCGATATCTCAGAGGAACACCTGATATGGGTTTATGGTATCCAGCTGATGATAATATTGAACTAACTGGTTATTCTGATGCTGACTATGCAGGATGTAGAATTGACCGAAAGTCAACTTCTGGAACGTGTTAGTTCCTCGGTAGTAAGCTGATTTCATCAGCATTCAGTAGCAACGTCAACTACTGAAGCTGAATACATGGCTGCCGGAAGTTGCTGCGCCCAAGTCCTTTGGCTGAGACAGCAGCTACGCGACTATGACGTCATTCAGAATGAAGTGTCGATCTTCTGTGACAGTACCAGTGCCATTGCAATCACTCAAAATCCTGTACTTCATACGAGATGCAAGCACGTGGACATCAGACACCACTTCATTCGTGACCATGTCGAAAAGAAGGATATCAGGATGGAAAAGATCCATACTGACCATAAAAGGGCTGATATACTGACCAAGCCTCTAGCTAAAGCCAGATTCAGAGAACTTTCAGTAGAGCTAGGTCTGCTGGATCCTACTGACTCCAGTCAGTAAGACGATTCAAGAGAGGAGCATTCAGTAAGGGGGAATGTTCACTCTCAGTACTGAGTAAAATCAGTACGTAGAGACTCAGCAACCATCCACACGAGGTATCAGCTGACTACGATGTTCAGCTGACAGGTTTGCGTATCTCTACTCAGTAGCCTATATATCAATTATGTGCATTTATGAATCAGATTCAGCATCATATTCAATGCCTTAGGAAATGTCATTTAATTTTTAACGGATCACATTTAATACACGATATTCTATGTACAAGCATGTTGAACTCTGCCACGCATTAAATGCATGTCGTATCAAGTTACTACTTAGGCTATTTACAACTGGCTTTTGACTTAGGCGGCTAATTTGATCATTGCCTATTTTATAAAACCTAATCCTAGCCGTCTATCTCAAAAATGCGTTCAAACTGAACCATTGATCCTTAACTGTTTATCTTCTCTAAGATATATATATATATATATTCGTTTAAAATCTTTGAAACTGCCATTTCAGTATAGGGTTTTGGGATCTTCAAATCTTCAAACTATTTCAGAGCACAAGGCTACTGAGTAAATGTCAACACAGAAGACTGAGTCATTTCCCACTATATCTAATACCGCTGTGGATACAATCATCACCCAACATTTTCCCCCTATTTGATGATGCCAAAACCTAAACTATCATCTAAACAACCTAACACAATGACTTATCAGAAACAGAGCTCTTTACAAAATATTACAAGTAGGATCAGTGGAGTTGTTCTTCAAGTCCTAGACTACTTAGGGGATCAGGGCAGAAAGTCAGAACATATACAGAGACTAAACATTTTCCCCCTGTCTTAACAACATTTTCCCCTGAAAACACAGCAAGTCTATCAAAATCTAGCTAAGCAACAACTGACAGTAAATAACAAAGCGTGAGTGTGTGAGTCAGTAATCACTTCAGTGAATCTGAATGTTAAGCATAAGCAAACACGGCTATTCAGACAATAAGGAATTGTCGAAGCCAAACAGAGATATTATATATGTAAGAAAATCAGTACAATTACATCTCTGCTAGACTATGAAAGAAAGATACACTGAGAAATCAGAAGCAGAAGCTATTTGAACTGCCTAATCCTGTCTTTGAAATTCTAAGATTGAGATTCAGGAAGGGGCACTCCATACATTCGATATGTGATCTTCCTCAGCTTCAGAATCTCTGCAAAGTCTGTTGGGTCTTCTTCATCAAGAAACTTGGCTTCAGCAGCATCCTTCACTTCTTTCTCTATCACACCGTAGTGGATGGATCCATCAAGTCTTTGTGGGGGAGGCAGAATTCTAGGATCTGGAACTCTTACTTCAACATTCTCATTAATGGCTTTCTGCAGCCTGGCATACATCTCTAAGTCAGCCCGCATAATCCATTCAGTATATGCCATTGCCTTGGGCTTTTTAGATCAAAATCTCCAGAAGTAGTTCCTTTTGATAAATTCAGCTTTCAGATTTTCCCATCTCTGAGTCTGTTCCCACGGGATCCAATCGTCCACTCTAGGCCATCTGTGAGTCTTCAGATCTGTAGGCTTCCTGAATTTTTTGTATTTGTATGGGATGTCAGCCTTGGCAGGAATCCTCTGACTCGCTTCTTTTTCAGTTCGCAGTCTGAGAGCTTCAAGATCAGCTTTCCATATCCTCTCTCTGGCTGCTTCTATTTGCCTGACCTCTTCACCTCTGTATAAGTGTCTGTCTAACTGAGCCCAGATTTCCTCCATCTCTTGATCCTGTGCCTTAGAGGTAGTGTAGGAGGGCTTGTGAGGTGGTTGGTCGTCTGAGTCAGCAGGGGTTGAAGATTTTTCTTTGGTGGTTTCCTGCTGCCCAGTTGACTGTTGTTGTTGCTGCTCCTTCTCTTTTTCTTTATCAGCCTCGTCACTGAGTATGAGCTTTCTCGGAGGTAGCCTTGCTAATTTTTTGCTTCCAGCCGGAGTCTTGGTCTTGCCTTTAGCAGGCTTCTTCTTTGGCTTACTCGCAGCTTCAGCTTCAGCAATCTCCCTAGCAAGCTTTTCATCAGCTGCTATCTAAGCCTCTTCCTCTGGAGTAACATATCTCCTGGATCCTTTCTTATTGGGAGGGGTTGGGAGTTTCAGTGCCTTTTTACCTTTTCCGGCAACTGGAGGTGGAAGAGGAGCTTCTTCCTATTCTGAGTCCCCCTCATCAGCATACTCGGCAACTTCCTTAATAATGTCAAGGGGAGTCTGTGTTGCCTGAGTAGCGACTTCTCTGGCTCCTGAGCCACTTGGGCCTCCCTCAGTTGATACTGCAGCTGCAACTGAGACACCCTGGGCCTCGCCAGTTTCAGTAGGTTCAGTAAGGGCGGATGACTGAGTTGTTGCCCTTGCTACTGACCTTGCTCTCTTCGGAGCCTTCAGTATCAGCTCCTTGGCAGCTTCGCCCTTAATTGATTTTTCTATTAGACTTTCCCCCTTGGCCAAACTTTCCCCCTTTTTGGCATCAGCAAGTAGGGTTGGGGTTGGAGCAGATACCTTCTTGTTCAAGCTTTTGTAGGAGCCTGACAGATCATCCAGCGTCGTCTGCAGCTTTCTCAGGGCCTCATGCAGCTCGTTTCTCTCATTGATCAGTTGATCATTGTATAGCTTATGTGAGAGATCAGCCGCAGCCTTGAATTACTTCAGTTGCTTCTCCACAGTCTCTTCTATGGCCTTCTGTATAGTTTCCATCCTGAGCTGATTGGCCTGAGAGATTGTGTTAACGGATTCAGTGTGGGTGGTTTGGGCGGCCTTGAAATCATTAAGCAATTTAGTTTGGCCTTCCTGAATCGTCTGAAGCTGAGCGTCGAAGTCAGCTCTCTGAGTGGCTAGCGCTTCGGTTAAGATATTAGAGAAGTTAGGGGCAGATGATTCTAAAAGAGTGGTTCTGAGCTTCTGAATCTCTGCGCTGGTGGCCTGGGTGGACTGTCGCCATGTTTTGTGGACAGCACGGGCAAGAAGCCGATTCTGAGTCCCCTGGCTCTTGAGTGCTCTGGCCACCGACTTAGATCGTCGGCTCTTTGGGCTGGGCGATACTTCGAATGCAGATTCCAGCAGAAGCTGAGAAGGTTCTGCAGATATTGAAGTACCAGCTGCCGACTTCCCGGGAGCAAGGATACTGAGTGGAAGTTCAGTAGTTGATGCAGGAGCATCATTGTCCGGTTGAGTTCCCACATCAGGCTTCTCAGGGTCTGAATCACAGGGCGGGTCCTGACCATCGGGGTCAGACCCATCAGAGGGTGCTGATGCTGAGACTGGCTGACGGTCATTCAGCATTGCCAGCATGGCATCCCTTAGATCTTCTAAGGTACCGAGATCAGATGGCTCTGAGTAGCTGATCTTCTCTCTGAGCTTCAGTTCCTCTTCATGAAGCTGTTCACATGAGTGATGGAAAATCAGTCTTTTCAGGTTGTGCCACTCCTGGAACCTGAGCAGCATATGGAGCCTCGCTTGCCTTGCAATTATGACAAGGTCGATGTGGCCGGTGATCTCGGGAATGTGCTCCGTAATCTCTCGGGATGCTCTGGATTGGAGAGCTGAAGCTTCCATCCCGATCGATTCTTCTTCTGAGGTGGTCTCAGATTCCTCTATCTCGATTGGAGACGCATGTTTCTCATCAGAAGGAAGACTGCTGAGAGGTGGGATATCCAAGGGGCTTTCCAGGGGCTGAACGTCCTCACCCTGGATATCTTCAGCTGGGACCCCTTGGTCCACTACTTCATCACGTTCAGTGGAGACAGCTTTCTCCACTGACTCAGTCTTCTCAGAAGACTCTGGCTCGTCCCTGAGCTGCAGAGGTTGTTCAGCAACTACTGCCTCTAGCTCTGCCACGGTTTCAGTAGGCACGGCTGTGCTGACCTTCTTTAGTCGCTTGGCTGGTGCCTTAGGTGTTAGAATTTGAGGGGACCTCTTCTTCGTTGGAGTGGTCTTCTGAGATATGGTTTTAGGAGCGGCAGGCCCGGAGCCGATCTGCTGAAGGGCCGCTGCCCTGTTCTGAAATCTAACCTTTTTCACATTGAAATACTGCTTATCTGTGAAGGTGATTTGGTAAGAAGTGCAGAGGTCTTCGATTATAACTGAGATCTTCAGTCCGTATAATAGCTTTCCTTTGGCGCTCAGCCTATTGGATGCTTTGTCGAATTTCGCGGACTGCATCATAAATTCCCTTAAGAAAAACTCTGTCCAGTTGATCTTGGCCCTGTCATAGATGGCCATCATAAGTTGCAGCTTTGGTCTGGATACCTGATCAAAGGAGCCTGCTTGACTCGTCAGTAGCTGAGTTACAATGTATGCTAAGGCTCTATACTGAGGGAGTATGGTGTTCTTGGGAAACGCGGCTCTGAAGACTGTTGGCTTCTCGCAGAAAATGGACAAGTAGTCATCCATCAGATCATCGTTGTACCCAACTGTAGTAACGCCTTCGCTTGGCAAATCGAAGCTTCTCCAAAGAGCTTCTCGGATTGACATCTACTTAACTTCTATGTCCGTGCGTGAGGGATTGCCTACTGTGTGGACGACGAATCTCCCTCTGACATCTCCATCTACTGAATCGGCGTTCAAATAGATTTCAGCAATCTGACGCGGGAGGAAGAAGGTGGGCTTCCTCGTCATAAATCCTTCGAGTCCGGTTTCGCGGAGAGCTGAGAATATCTCATTCATGAAATCGAGATCGCAGACATCGAACTCCAGACTGGCTCGCACCAGACACGGTCTTTCTCCAAAATCTCTTGCATATCCTCTGGAGCAAAAACAACATTTCCTGACATTTTGATAATCTGTATATATCGTATAAGTCAGTACCGATTAAGGATATAAAAAGATAAAGATATACGATACGTAAATATCATTTAAGAATTACCGAAAGATTTCCTGAAGATTTGAAAAGAGTTTAGATAGAAGGTCAAGAATATTTCAGAAAATCTTGGGTACTTAGGATAATTGCATATACGAAATGGCGGTTTTCAAGGATTTGAACACAGATATATATCTTAGAGAAGATAAGCAGTTAAATATTGATGGTTCAGTTTGAACGCGCTTTTCAGATGGACGGCTATGATTGAGTTTTATATAATAGGTAATGATCATGTTAGCCGCCTAAGTCAAAAGCCAGTTGTAAATAGCCTAAGTAGTAACTTTATACGACATGCATTAAATGAGTGGCAGAGTTCAACATGCTTGTACATAGAATGTCGTGTATTAAATGTGATCCGTTAAAATTTAATGACATTTCTTAAGGCATTGAATACGATGCTGAATTGGATCATAAATGCACAGAATCGTTCTATAGGCTACTGAGTAGAGATACGTAAACATGTTAGCTGAACATCGTAGTCTACTGATACCTCGTATAGATGGTTGCTGAGTCTCTACGCACTGATTTTACTCAGTACTGAGAGTGAACATTCCCTCTTACTGAATGCTCCTCTCCTGAATCCTCTTACTGACTGGAGTCAGTAGGGTCCAGCAGACCTAGCTCTACTGAAAGTTCTCTGAATCTGGCTTCAGCTAGAGGCTTGGTCAGTATATCAGCCCTTTGATGGTCTGTATGAATCTTTTCCATCCTGATTTCCTTCTTTTCGACATGGTCATGAATGGAGTGGTGTCTGATGTCCACGTGCTTGCATCTTGTATGAAGTACAGGATTCTGAGTAATTGCAATAGCACTGGTACTATCGCAGAAGATCGGCACTTCATTCTGAATGACGTCATAGTCGCGTAGCTACTGTCTCAGCCAAAGGATTTGGGCGCAACAACTTCCGGCATCCATGTATTCCGCTTCAGTAGTTAACGTGGCTACTGAGTGTTGTTTCTTTGAGAACCATGAAATTAGCTTACTGCCAAGGAACTGACACGTTCCTGAAGTTGATTTTCGGTCAATTCTACATCCAGCATAGTCAGCATCAGAATAACCAGTTAGTTCAATATTATCATCAGCTGGATACCATAAACCCATGTCAGGTGTTCCTCGTAGATAGCGAAGAATCTTCTTTGCTGAGTCCATGTGACTCTGCTTTGGATTCGCCTGAAATCGAGCACAGACACCTACATCATAAGTTATGTCAGGACGAGTAGCTGTTAAGTATAATAAAGAACCAATTATAGCACGAAATTCAGTTTGGTCTACTGATACTCCCTCTTTGTCAAGATCGATCTTCATATTCGTGTTCATCGTGATCTTGATAGGTTTGCCGGATGTACAACCAAATCTCTTGATGAGGTCTCGAGTGTATTTCCTTGATTAATGAACGTTCCCTTCTCAGATTCTTTGACTTGAAAGCCGAGGAAATAGTTCATTTCTCCCATCATTGACATCTCGAACTTATCCTTCATCATTTTCTCAAACTGCTGACACATGATGACGTTCTTCGAGCTGAAGATGATGTCATCTATGTAGATCTGCACAAGCAATAGGTCGTCTTCCAGTCGAATGCTAAATAAAATGCGGTCTACTGTGCCTTTCTGAAAACCTTTCTGAAGAAGAAACTCAGATAGGGTATCATACCAAGCCCTGGGTGCTTGTTTTAACCCATACAGAGCCTTTCTGAGTCTGTATACTTGATGTCCCTGCTGAAAGCCGGGGGGCTGTTCCACATAGACTTCTTCTTTCAGCACGCCGTTCAGGAAAGCAGACTTCACATCCATTTGATAAACTCTGAATCTTTGATGTGTTGCGTAGGCTAGGAATAGTCTGATTGCCTCCAATCTTGCAACTGGAGCGAACGTCTCATCAAAATCTATCCCTTCAACTTGACAGTAGCCTTTTGCCACGAGTCTTGCTTTATTCCTTACTATGACGTTGTTTTCATCACGCTTGTTCTTGAAGACCCATTTTGTTCCAATCACATGTTGATGCCGGGGTCTATCAACAAGCTCCCAAACTTTGTTTCTCGTGAACTGATTCAGCTCCTCCTGCATGGCTATGATCCAGTCAGCGTCTTTCAGTGCGTCCTCAACTGACTAAGGTTCTTCAGTAGACAAGAAGCAGGAATATAAGGCGCTTTCTCCCTGACAGAATCTGGATCTTGTCTTTACGCTCGCTGAAGGATCTCCAATAATTAGGTCAGAAGTATGAGCATCCAGCCACGATCTACGATGTCTCAACTCTTCATCTGAAATTTGTTCAACACAGATAGTAGGTGAGTTAGGCATTTCAGTTGTACTATTCTGAGATTGAAGCAATTCTGTTACAAGAGTGTGATCTACTGAGTCACCAGTTTCAGGGGCATTTAGCTTAGGAACATCATTAGTTCCCCCTGAATTATTATTCTAAGTAGAGTTCTCAGTTACCACTGGGGTTTCTTCATCGACCTGAGTTACAAGAGTTTTAATCAAACAAGCACAAAACGAATTTTCACTAAGACGACTCTTTTTAAGGGCCTACACTTCCGCACACAGCCATTGTTGTTGAACTACTGTTCACTGACATAAGTCAGTAGGAGAATCTCTGCCAACGCGATCGAGAAGGCTTATTTGGCCAACTGACAAGTTGAGTAGCAATCTTCAGCATCAGCTGACTTTCGCGTTCTGAGTTTTGAATTTGCATTCCCCCCCCACACACACACACCCACACACCTGAAGCTCGTCTCTGGACCAACAATATGCATGTAGAATTGTAGATAGTTGACGTATTTGATCCGAGTTACGATGTTTGACTTGTTGATTTTGTGTGTATACTTGACAATAGAGAATTGTGGAACTGTTTGAGAATAATACTTATATTGTTGTCAACATCTTTGATGTAAAACTGTGGTTTTTTATGAGTATTGGTTCAAAGTGATAAGTTTCTTAATTATAATTGACAATTTGAGATAAATAACACTTTGCAATTGACACATTTATTCATTACAAATGACATTCTATGAGAATGTGACACTCTCCTCTTAGACAATTGACACTTTTATTTATTACGATTGACACTTTGAGTAAAATTTATGTTTATTAGAATGATCATATTTTGTTGACTAAATCATTGAACAATGGATTCGTGTGATTATTGGATTAAAGTGACACGTTTCTTAATTATGGTTGACACTTTACTAGAGTGTGATTGACAATGTGAGTTAAATGACACTTTTTGTTCACAACAATTGACACTTCATTCCTAAAAGAAATGAAGTGAAATTGAAAATAACTAAAAGGAATCAATTCCAAAATAGTTTTTCCTTTAAGGAGAAATGATTTAATTCCAGAATTAATTATAAATCAATTATAAATTAATTTTATAAATGAATTAAATTTATAATGAGAAGACCTACAGGACAAATGAAAGAAAAGTGGAGAAAATAATATTGCATAATTCTTCTCTATTACCCGCAATTTCCAAGGAGATGTCTTGCAAAAATCTAAAATTGAATTATAAAATGAATTTGGACGATATAATGAAATTGATTTTTAATTGATTGAAATGATTAATTTTTAATTGGATTGAATTGAAATTGAATGAATTGAATTTATATATATATATATATATATATAGAAGTAGAAGTGTATGTATAGTTCAATAAAAAGAGTAATGTGATTATACCCCTCAATTTAAAAAAAATATCAATTAAGTTCAATTGAATTGAAATTGGAATTGATTTCAAATTGAAACATTCGGTTTTTATATATATAAGATAAGTGACACTTTTGTTTGAAATAAAAGACACTTCTGTTCAAAACAAATGACACTCCCGTCAATAATGGTAAGATGACGTTCAAAATGAAAATGATATTTTTTTCAAAACAAATGATATTCGACAAATGACATTTTTGTTCATAACAAATGACACTATTATTCAGAAGAAATGACACGTCCGCCCGTAATAAAAATTGGGAAAATATAAAATAAAATTAAATAAAAACATTAATAATTTTAAAAAGCATAAAGCAAAATTAAAAAACGTACAGTACTTTTAGCAAATAATAAAATGAGAAAATAAATATAAAATATTAAAAAATTAAAAATTAAAAAGAAAAATTAAACTCGAACCCAAGACCTCTTAGTTGTTAACTACAAGAATATTTTACTATTTGGCTAGAAGCCATTAGTATAATATTATTAGCACAATATATATATATATATATATATATATATATATATATATATATATATATAGATAGATAGATAGATATAAGATGGATATATAAGGAACAACACCTTATTGAAGGAACTAGGAACATATCCTAGCCCTCCATTTCATTAGAAGAGTGGCTAGTATTTAAATGATCATTTTATTACTCATTTAATCTAATAAGCATCAATAAGGTATTTTCGTCAATTTTTCTCTTATGTTAATTCTTTTACAAAGAAACAAAGGAGATGAGCGACGCCAGAGAAACGAAGGAGATGAGAGACATTAATGGCACTCTGTTTTGAAAGAGATGAGAGATGAGCAATGGCACTCATGCCATTGACGACCTGAATTTCCTTCCTCTAGTTCGTCTTTAACTATTGTGTTTCGGATCCGGGGATTTCGTGCACAATTCTTCATTCTCGAGTTCGAATTCTACTTCAATTTCTGTATTTAGGAACTTAACATAGAACAACAGGTATTCTCCGTCTTTAATCTCGATTTACGAATATTGGGAGGTAGTTATTACGAGCATAGCTCTTCTTCTTTGTTAATTCCACAATTCAACAGCAATTTACAACCAACGAATTGTGGAATTAACAAAGAATTGTGGAATTAACAAAGAAGATATAGAATTGTGGAATTAACAAAGAAGATCAGGAGGCTATTTATTATACTGAGATACTCTCAGTCGGTTTGTGCACTGGACAAACACTGGTCTTGAGATTTATACTGAGCAAGTCTCAGTTTACAAGGTATCAAACTTAAGTGTTTGACAAACTCTCCAACTATGAAGGAGTCCTTTACAATAAGGATCAGTTCAAGGGTGAACTCCTTCGTTCTAAGCTATGGATATGGTCTGCTGAGCTTAGGTTAGAGGGAAGGGAACGAGAAAGTGGCTTCCAGAGCGACAAACGGTTAAGTATAAAACTCTGGGTTCGTATTCAGTCACTTGGATACTAGAGGCTTATGATATGATTCAGCTTGATTCCCTTTGAGCAGGTATGTCGCCTTTCGCTTGGAATAACTCTTTGAAGTTCTTGTGGAAAGCTTAAGTCAATTCTGAGTTGCTCGTGAATGCTCTTGTGTTTTTCATTTTCTGGTTTAGCTTCAATTTGAAATCTTCCCTCTATTTATAGAGCAGAGACATGGATAGATCCGTTAGAGACGACAATTCATGTGTCTCTCTCTTTTGGGTAGCTAACGGCTCTTTCAAAGTATGGTGATAGAGTCATTTCCCTCCATTTCTGGAAAGTTGTTGACTTGCAGCTTTAATCAGAAAGTGGACAGCTGGCCACTTGTCATTGGTCGAGGCTGAAGAAAGTAGGTGAGACAAACAGACTTCAAGGTAGATCTGAAGGTGACTTCTCTATACCTCGTATGACTCTGCTGATTTGACTTACGAGATTTCCTAACAGTCAGAAGACTGTCTGGCCATTGTTGAGTCTGATCTATGTTAGTAGCATACTCCTGCTGAGTTCAGCTCTACTAAAGATCAACTCTGAGTTCAGTGAACTACTCCTGCTGAGTTCAGTTCCACTAACTTCTTTCAGTATATTGCTCCTGCTGAGTCCAATACTATTGAGTCTTCTTCTCATGGTACTAAGGTTGATAGTCTGCTGAAGAGCCAGCGGACAGAACTGAACCCCTGAACCATGTCAAAGGGTGTCTACTGAGTCTGAAACTCTCAGAGACAGAACATACAAATACAACTAAATGGTTCATCAGTCAAAGTAGGGTTTTGGGATCTTCAAATCTACTGAGCACTAGGCTACTGAATCATCTCCCAACAACAGTGGACTCTATTGAGCATCCCTCTCGACAGCCTATTCATCACATGCATAAACAAAATTGTGTCAAAACAAACACTTTATGACTAAACACTTATTAAAAATAAGAATTATTGTAGATTGGGAGTGTTGTTGGTCGGAGTAGGACCCTCCCTTGTGCTTGCTGATCCCGATGTTAGGCTCTGGCTCTGACAGCCGACAACGTGAAGCAATCTTCTACTTCCTCACAACATCTGGTCGTCTCCAATATTCATTGAAGGCTTCCCACCTCTTTGAAATAATGTAGTCTGGCTTTTGAGGGCATTCGTCCTTCATCTCATTATGCCAATCACTGAACCTTTTTTACGCCTTCTTGTGCCACATGCAGAAGACCGTCTCCCAATCAGTAGGCGAGCGAAAACGTTTCTGAAACTTATCAAATGAAACATGTTAAATACGTTACAGTCTTAAATTATAAGATTGTGAACTAATTGAACATTAAAAACTTACCTTAAATTCCTCAAAGTATTGCGCCTTAATTTTAGGGGGAGCCAGCTTTCAATTGAACCCTGTCGAGTTATTAATCTTCTTGAGTCATTCAACAATTGTGTAAGCCAATGCAGATGGCTCAAACAATCTCCTATTATTACAATGGTTTAGTCAAGTGACAATCGATATATTTGAAAAAAAAAAGATTGTTACTACATACCCCTCAACCGAAATCCCAAAAGAGTGGCGGCTATCAACTGTATATGAGCTTCCAGAAGCAAGAGGTGTTGTGGGGAGGATTGACTCCACACCCAGCTGGAGCTAATATAGTCCTGCCACCACGACCTCTTAGAGGCACCATGTATCTAAAAACAACAAATAAGCAATTGTACAATAATAATAAGATCATAATGAAATGGACTTAGAATTATTTCTTATAAATATTTATTTTTAAACCTATAACTATTATTAGTCGTCACTGAAATCCTCCTCTTCTGAGGTCACAACATGTTCTTCTTCTTAATATCTCATTCATCAACATCTTCCTCATCAAGTTCTATTATTTCACCGGATGGATGAATTAATGTTGTATCAGCTTCAAATGCCGCGTCACTCCGTACAGGCAGTTTAACTATGTCATCCTCTTGAAATACTTCATCAAATAAAAATTGAGTTGACAGTTCTATCTTATATCTCGGTTTGACTTTACATGCTTCCAACCAAGCCTTTTTAGATTTATTCACACTAGGATTTGAGCAGTAATAGGCTTGATGGGCTTGTTCCGCCATCACAAATGGTTCATAGTTTCTAAGCGACTTCATTTGATTGATAGAAACCAACTTGTATTGTGGATGTACATAACTCCCTCTATGGGACGGGTCAAACCACTCGCACTTGAACGACATCATTCTTCTGATTGGTAAACCTCGATACTCAACTTCACATATCTCTACCAATTGCCCATAATAATCAAGTGTATCGGAACAATAATTCTACCCTTGTATACAAACTCCGCTATTCAGGGTGGATATCCGTACCTCATTTGATAAGGTATGAAACTTATTCCATTAACATTTAACATCATATTCGGGGTATACATAAACCGCTCTTAATGGGCCCCTTTTGCAATAAGGGGAGTAAACCTAAAAAAATAACAAGCTAATTAGGAGCACTGATATTGTTGCAAATTACTTAGATTGGATAATGAATCTCCCTCCGTCCCGCTATTACTGTCTTTTTTAATTTCAGCACGGAGATTAAGAACTTTATCTTAGTGTGTATTTTATAAGTTTTAATTGTAATAAAAAAATTGGACATAGTTTTCGAGTAGTGGTTGGTGGGAAAAAATTAGAATTAATCAAATTTTTGCAAGGCTAGTAAAGACAAGCGGTTTATTTTTTTCATATTCTATTTGAAGAAATAATCTAAAGTTTCTAAAAAGATAAAAATCATAAATTTCTGAGTTCAGGGCGAACCGAAATCGTGTGTGAGATAGATTTTTGAAGAGAGAGAGAGAGAGAGAGTATAAGAATGTTGAGTTGACTAGTAAGCAAGGGGGACCTACTTCATTTTATGTTTAAGACTAACTTTTTGTCATTTTAGGAAAGAGGATAGTAAAAGCAGGATAGCCCGATTAGGAAAGTAAGACAGTAATAGCAGGACAGAAAGAATATGATTTAAACCAAGCTCCAAATTCGTGCTCAACCTATTTTCCCAAATTTCATCTGATATATTTGGACATGCACGTCGTACTTCTTCAAATTGTTGGTTTAAATTGTTAGATATAGTGAGGAATTTACAACATAAGACAAGTGAATTTGTTGACAATCGCTTGTGATATTCTTTAATCACGTCTCAGTTCAACAGGATGTACAAGTAGGTCGTGTGATACTCCTTTTGATAAAGATATTTCATTGACTTGGGGCCCAATGGATGACCTTTTGGACGAATTATTGAGGGCACGTCTAAGTTGTCGAAGGCGGACAATTCATGTTCTACATCACAATTACAACGCATCCTCCTCACAGGGGCGGATCCAGGATTTTTGGTTAGGAGGGGCGAAATTTATCGGGGCTTGAGTTTTCTTTGTACAGGGGTTCGGGGGCGGAGCCCCCGAAAAAAAAAATTTAGCACATTTTTCTACTTAAATCTAATTATACTTATTCTTTATGTCTTATTTAAGGATTGTATTCTTCTTTCATGAATAACTCATATATTTTTTATATTTATTCGAAAAACATAGTACACAATCCTATTTTGACATCACTCTAAATTTAGTTAGAGGAAAATATCTAACTGAGGAATTAATAAGTATTTAAATGATAGTTTATTCATACTTCAAATGTTCTTAATTTTATATCAATAAGTACATGAAAAAAGAAAACACAAACATAGTATATTAATTACATCAAACAAAAAACATAGTATATTAACTGCATCAAGTTATATAAGTGGACTCTACCAAACTAGGTATCTAAAACTTAAAATCTACACCTCCACTAAAATATGAGACACTTAATATACCTTTTTTAATATTTTTCAAAGTTAGGATAACAAATTTAAAAATTTTGGGGGGCGAATTGGAAAATTTAATTGGAACAAGTATAAAAATTACTAGAAATAAAAGATAACTCGTAGTATTGCACAAAAATTCGGGGGGGCGGTCGCACCCACCCGCCCCCCCTTGAATCCGCCCCTGCCTCCTCATCGTAGTACTGATATGATCCTCAAAATAGTAGAAGAAGAAGTTGGATGCTTCTTTTGCTAAATAAGAATTACATATGGATTATTCCACACGAGTCTTGTTTCCAATATATTTTTTCAACTTGCCTAAATATTTGAAACAAGAGTTCAATGTAGTGAATTAGTCAATGGAAGTCTAAATGAACATGACAATATTAATGTTCTTATACCTCTCAAATGGAAATATCTATTGATATTGAACCGGACCGGCTAAACGAGTTTCAACGGCTAAATGCACTGGGAGATGCTCCATAGAATCGAAGAAACTTAGTGGGAATATGCATTCCAGCTTGCAGAGAGTAATTGGAATACTCTCGTTTAGTTTGCTCATATCTTCAATCCAGATAGCACAAGAAGTTAAGTCCTTGAAGAATAAGCTTAACTTTGTAATTACCGTCCAAACAGGAGGTGGGAGAAGTTCACGAAATGCAACCGGTAGAATCCGTTGCTTGAGAACGTGACAATCATGACCTTTCATCCCAAACATTTTCAACTTGCTCATTCCACATATCTGCTCATGTAACTATCTGAAAGTCTAAGCCGCTTCACCTACAATAATAACTTCTGCTTCTCTGAACGACTTAGCATGGAACACGCTTTTGGCTAATTTTAATCACTCTCGTTAAGCTTATTCAGTTATGGTCTAGCACAGTATGTATTCAACTTTGCTCTAGACTTGGATGTGTCTTTGGTCTTTCATGTGACATTGAGAACATTGTTGAACACATTATCAAACACATGCTACGACCTTGTTTTTCAAGAAGGTCTTTGTTGGTCCGGAGACGAGTGTCAGGTGTAGGGGGTGAATACACATGAGTACAAGTTTTTCCTCAAACGCGAAGGTCAGTTGAGCTGAGAATTGCGACTGAATGAACAGTGCAAAATAATAACCTTCTGATCGCGGGTCAGAGTGTCTCAATTACTGAGTCTGTTCTACTGACTTCTGTCAGTATAGAGAGTTCAGTCGGAGAGTTTCAGTGCGGATAAGTGTGGGGCCCGTAGGACTTCGTCTCTTTTGAAAATGTGTTTTTCCAAAACAAACTTGTTTTGGCTGGTGCACTTATAAATACGTTTGATGCAAAGTATGAGTTTGTAAATCGGTTTGAGAACAATGCAATAAAACAGTAAATAACACAGTAGTTTTTAACGTGGTTCGGATACGTAAGATCCTACGTCTACGGTCCTGCAGGACATGAGTTCTTGTTGATTAATCTGAGCAAGCCTCAGCAAGGAATCTGTACGCTGGACAGACCCTTCTATGTTATAGTCCTTAGCGACTTTACAAATCAAACCGAAGTTTGAAGGGGAGGGGATTTTCTCCAACAATGAAGGAGTTCTTACAATAAGAACAATTCACAGAAAGTGAACTCCTTCGAAAGTTCTAAGCTATGGATATAACAGTGGAGCTTAGATAGAGAAGAGGGAACTAAAGAATCTCTAGAGAGAAGAACTACGGATATTCAACTAAGCAAGTTCTTTGTTGGATCGGCTTGAATGCGCTAGAGAGTTTGTATGCAATGAGCTTGTATTCCCTTTGATGTCCCGTGCGTTGAGCTTGGAGACTCTTCTATATTTATATTCGTGACTCAGGCATGTATCCGTTGGAGAGGATGATGCCATGTGTCACAAACTTCCATGAAAAATGACCATAAGTTTTCGAACTAGCATCGCAGAGTGGTTGGCTTCTGTACATGAGAGCAGCTTTAACGTCAGAGCAGGTAAGGCTTTGGTTGCTTCTCATTGGCCAAGGTTTGTAGTAGGTGAGACTTGTCAAGCATCAGTCTTCATCTGAGTTGACTCTCACTGATCCTCATAATGAATAAACTATGCTGACTTCGAATGATAATAGTCGGGCAGTTATTTCCTTGTCGGATCTGCAACTGAGTTGCATGTGTTCAGTAGATCTGGACCGATCATACTGACTTCTTCATCTGAGTCTGCTGATAAGAATCATCTACTGAGGATAGTCAGCTAGAGACTCTGAAGGTACTGAGCTCTTCACACATTCAGTAGATAAAAATCGTACTTAGTCTTCAATGGAAGTCTGCTGAAAGAAATCTTCTACTGAGAATAGTCAGCTGGAGGACCTGAAGACATGAGCTCTACAAACTGATGACATAGGGTTCTGGAATTTAACTTCTCTACTGAAGTTCAGACCAACAACACCCCTTTACAGGACTTAGACATGAATAATCAATGAATATAAGAACATGTCTAGCCTATTACAACATCGAGTTCAAAACACATATAGGGTTCAGGACAGGTTTTGGGATCTTCAATTCTATAGCGATGAAAATCACTACAATTTCCCCCAATACCAAAATATTACAATTATGTCCTAAGTACATGAACTACTGACGTCAGTTCTAAGTACCCCCTGACAATGATCTAAACAACCACTGACTCATAACCCAACAGTCTTCTTCTTCGTCTGAAAGGATGACTTAGTGGTAGAAACTTCCTGTGATTGTCAATCACGATACCTTATAACTCATCTCAAGATAAAAGGCATTTGAATATTCCATACACGACGGGTATGCGAATTTCCTAGTTTTACTCCATCCAGACAACATTAAGTGGGTGTTTGCAATAGCTTCTCTACTCAAAGAAATAGCTGAAAGCTGCATAGATTTATGTGCTAGGTGTTTGCATCTATAGCTTTTTACACTAGCTAAAAGCTGATTTTGAAAATTTCAGCTGATTTACAAAAGTTAGGGAAGGGCAGCTGAAACTAGCTAAAAGCTGATTTCTTCCTTTTAATTTCCAAGTCTTGTAATTTCATTTTTTTCATTTAATCATATTTATTAAATTGATTGATTAAATTAAAAATAATATTAAATAATACGAACCATAATACTCCATTTTATTAACATTGCATGAAAAACAATAATTTTATTTCGTTTTTAATTACTCAATTTTATTTATTTATTATAATTATAATTGTATAATAACACTAGGGGTAATAAAGATTACTCAATTATAATTGTATAATAACAATTGTATTATAATTTTTGACTTTCAGCGCTTTTTGCAAACACTTACAAATTATCAAAATCAACAGCTTTCCACTTTCAGCAACTTCCAACAACTTTCAGCACTTATCGATAAGCTTCAGCTACTGCAAACACCCCCTAAGTAGGCCAAAAAGTCAATGATGGTCCAAACCAAAGCTACTAGCATTTGGAGATTTTGCTTCTTTGAAACATCATACGTAGACACACCATCTTCCCACAACTCTATTAACTCGGCTATCAACGGCTGTAGGAAGACATCCAACTTTTCCTTTGGATTTTGAGGTCTAGGCACCAACACCGTTAGGAACATGAACCAATCCTTCATGCACATGTCGGGCGGAAGATTGTAAGGTGTTACAATAACGAGCCACAAAGAGTATTGTTTCCCAAATTGAGTGAATGTTTGAAAACCGTTTGTAGACAAACCTAATCTAACATTACGAATCTTCAATGCAAAATCAAGAAGTATTGAGTTCAAGTGCTTCCATGCTGGAGAGTCTGCAGGATGACACATCACTCCATCATCCAGTGATGAAGCATGCCAAGGCATATGAGAAGCATTAGCATTAAATGCATACATCCGTTGGACTCTAGGAGCCAAAGACCAAACCTTATAGTTTCTTACGAATCCCCCCATGTTTACATGCTCCTTTACATCCCGTGTAGTTAAAAAACCTTATTCTTACAATTCTTACACGGATATCTGATTTTATCCCTATCCATAAAAGTTGTCTGACTACTTTCCCACCATTTACAGATTCAGAATTCAATGAATCCATCTTGTGTCTACCGCGTATACATCCACGAACGACTCATTGTTTGAAACCCTATTTGAACATTCAAAAATAGTAAGTCATCAAGTCAGTGCCTCCATCTTTGTTGAACTTGTCATTCGGGCTTAATTTTAGACAATGTCTTAAAGCTTAACTTATAAATATTGACAATGTCTTAGACGATGTCCTTAGTTTTTGACAAAGTAAGATATGAGCATATCCCTAGATGAAAATATTCATCCTTAGTTTCAAAGATATTGAGCTTTAGTTTATGGCAAAGTAAGATATGAGCTTAGCTTAAAAAGATTCATCCTTGGTTTCAATGATAAGATAGGCTTAGTTTCAAAGATACGTGCATCTTCCAGTGTCACGTTTTGTTTCTCTCTTTTGGATAATATGATATTACATGTGAAAGTAATGGATATAATATAAAACAACTATTGTATACCAGTTCAAACTTCAATGTAGCAAAATAAATTAAGAATTATTTTTATTCAAACTAAAAATAAGTAAATAAGTATTATTTCATACTTAAGAATCAAGGGAATCTCTTTCCATCACCCCATCACACTTGCTTAAATCACAAACAAAGAGACAAATTAAAAACGACAAAAGTAATATAATGAATCATTCATCAAAAAATCTACTTAAGTATATCAATCAATATTAAAATTTGAATTATCCAAATCTTTAAATTTTAGGTTCGCTTTTCAATGGAGACGAGGTATTGAAGGGGCGAGAGCCAAGCAGGCGAAATTGAACATTGTGGATCATGGCAAGAAGAGTAAAACATTGGCTACAAATGAGTTCCCAAGTATAATGCGTCATGAGTGGGTTTCATGCTCAAATGAAATGAAAGGAATACTGCGAATAAGGATAAATAAAAGGTTTCCCACTCTCAAAGTAAGGATTAATTTGAATGGAGAAACATGTGGGGTGACAAGATATGCAAAATCAAAATCAAGAAGTAAACTAAAAGATACTATTTGCAGAACATGCAGTTAGTTGTAATTACAAGTAATTAACATAATGACACACCAGCTTGCTTGATGGAGTGACCAAAACTTATTAAGCTTATTAATAGTCTCTCTCTCCACAGTTTCACTACAACACCAGCTTCCTCGTATCGATGGAGAATTTCAGCATACTAGTATTAGCCTTAGTATCTGCAGCTGCATTAGCCACCATCTCAAAACTACTCAACCAACTCCTCCGTCACCGCAATCTTCCACCGGGGCCTAAACCATGGCCGATAATCGGCAACATGAACCTCATCGGCTCTTCACCGCACAAATCTATCCACTCCCTGTCCCGAAAATACGGCGAAATCATGCAGCTAAAGTTCGGAAGCATTCCGGTGGTAATCGCATCATCTCCGGAGATGGCAAAACAGTTTTTGAAAGTACACGACGCCAACTTCGCCTTCCGGCCCCCACATGCCGTCGGAAAACATGCCGCCTACAACTACTCCGACATGTTGTGGGCCCCCCTTGGGCCCCACTGGAAACAAGGGCGTAAAATCTACCTCTCCGAGATGTTCAGCGCGAAGAAGCTCGAATTCTCCGAGCCCATTCGAGTTGAGGAGCGACGCAAATTTCTCTCTCATCTCCATTCCTTATCCGGAAAGCCGGTCGTGCTCAAAAAGCATTTGACACGCCACGTGCTTTCCACCATTGGTAGGATGACATTTGGCGACAAGTACTTCACTGAGCGAGAAGGATGTGCTTACACGCTTGACGAAGTGCAGCAGATTGTTGATGAGTGGATTTTGGTGAATGGTTTGGTCAATATCGGAGACTGGATCCCGTGGCTCGGATTCCTCGACGTGCAGGGACATGTTAAGAAGATGAAGGAGGTGTACCGGAAACAAAACGGATTTCACAACTACGTGATCGACGATCATCTAGCCAGAAGGTCTGCTGAGAAGGACGAGGTTTCCTCGAAAAACGACGTCGTTGATGCGTTGCTGAAGATGGCTGAGGATCCTAATCTCGAAGTTAAACTCACAAGAGATCGTATCAAGGGATTATCACAGGTATTATACTAGCCTAATAACGGATAAAGACAAAAAAAAATACCTCCTATTCTTGAATAATTTTTTAACCATGCTTGAGGTTACCACATGCTCAAATTTTCATCATCATGTCACGTCACTTATTGACGTTATTGCCCTTTTCATTTATACAGCTTATTTTGGAAATTTCATATAAGAAAAAAATACACAAAATCTTGCATAGTCACATTAGAACATGAGGTATTTTATGTAATAAAATAAAGTTTCACGCAATTTCGAGTGAATATACAATAATTTAATTTTTTGTGGAATACTCGTAGGATCTGCTTGTTGGTGGCACAGACACCGCGGCTGCATTAATGCAGTGGGTTATCCACGAGCTTCTAAGGCATTCTCTAGTAATCCAGAAGGCTAAACAAGAACTCGAAAGAGTAATCGGAAAAACTCGATGGGTAGAAGAATCCGACCTCCCTCAACTGCCTTATATTAACGCCATTATCAAGGAGACTATGAGACTACACCCGGTATCCGCTTTGCTGCCGCCCCATTACGCCGCTGACGATTGCAAAGTTGCAGGCTACGATATATCAAAGGGGACAGTCGTCATCATAAACAATTATAGCCAGGGGCGGGACCCCAAATTGTGGGAGGCGCCGGAGGAGTTTTTCCGGAGAGGTTTATGGGGAAAGAGATTGATGTGTTAGGGAGTAACTTCGCCCTTTTGCCATTTGGTTCCGGCCGGAGGATCTGCCCGGGGTACAAGCTCGGACTTAAGATTGTCGGAACGACTGTGGCGAATTTGGTGCATGGTTTTGATATGAGATTGGTTGAGGGGATGAGAGTTGAAGATATATGCATGGATGATGTTTATGGACTCACTGTTCATCCTAAAATCCCTCTTTCCATCATCATGGAACCTGCACTTCCACCTCATCTTTACTGAGTTAATTCTGCATGCATGTATAATTAATGAATAAATGTGATCGATTGGGATAATTTATGTGTGTTGGTATGTAATTAGATGTGTCCAGAATTGATCTTGGCATGCATAATATAGATACAATGACGAAGTAGATATATATTTTACCGAGTAGGGTTCAGCTCTCAATGTGGATCGGGAAAATAATTTATGAATTACTAATTATATGCAGTAAGAAAGAAAAATTGAATGGGTCACATGCTTGTGATGTTAATCTGTGATTATATGTTAAATTTGAATCAAGATAATGTTTACTCCAATTTAGTGCAGATTTTCCATTTCATAACATATTAGGCAGATTTTGGCTCCCCAACTTGAATACTTGCACGGACCTACTTTTTTTTTTTTTTTTTCGAAAATCTACCATTTCTCCCATTTTCTCGAAATTAGTCATTCATTGTCCTTGAAATTCTAAATTTTGTCCCTTTCTTTAAATTTCATAATCATGATGTGTCCATCTATGTAGTCTCACATGATGAAATTAGTGAATGCAAACTTGGGTCTTAAAAAATTGAATTTATTTTTTAATATATATTTTAAGAGCTTATCATTTGGCTTCAAATTATGAATTGTTGTAAAATATGAGTAAAAGAAATAGAAGAAAATAAATCAGAATACAAAAATTTATGTAGTTCAATTAATAGATAAGTCCACAGACAGAAAATAAAAATTCAATTTAAAAGAGGAGAATATAAATTTGGGTCTTTGAAACGTATTCGTAGGCCCAAAGCTAACTTTTAGTTGCACATCTTAAATACAGAGTGAACTCTCCGATTTGTATTCCATTTTTCAGTATAAAGTTTTCTAGTTACTTTATTTATGACTGAGAGAACGGGAAACTTGGGTGCACTAAACATATCATATGTATACATTTTTGTGGTCATACTCTACACAAGTAGTGATATGGGACACATATGATGGTCTATTTTTTTTTTTTAATATATAATACCACATATAAACACAGTAATAACGATAACCACACAAGTATGTGGCGGAACTAGAGCTATGAAGTTGGGGGATCAAAATAGTGGAACAACGGGCAGCGAAAAAATCGAGAGTTGCTAAATATAGTTTTAAATTGTTCGAACACAAATACGATATGAAATATATAATATTTCTTGTATTTGTCACGCTGAGAAAGATACTTATATAATTAGTAGAAAAACGAGAAAGAAATATTTTGTATTTGTTACGCTGAGAAAGATACTTATATAACTAGTAGAAAAGAGAGAGCGAGAAATATTTATAACATGTGATATAGTTATGCATATATATTGAATTAATAATACTTGTAATAAAACTAAAGAAAACTAGAAAAGAAATAGTTTAAAAGTCTAAAAATAGAAATCAAATGAGTGCATTGGGTTTTGAACATGAGACCTCTCTTAAAAAAAATAAAGTCATTAACCAATTGCACTACAAGCAAATAGTTAACTATATTTTTCACTAAAATTATCTATAAGCAATACGAATCTTATACCCTATTTAGTCGAAGTTCCGTCAGCCGGGGGGTCGGTCGACCCTCCCGACCCCCCTCTAGTTCCGCCATATATGTTGCATCTAACTAAGCCGCTCGGATCTTTTTCTGGTTGCATTACAAGAATGAAGAATTCAATGAATAAGTTGTACTCTAATAATAATAGAGGCTAAAAAAAGGCCCTACTTTAACATGATTTGGTCCCCTCTACTTCGTCTCTCCCATAAATGGATATTTTAATTTGTTTGTTGAAGTGAGAGAAAGGAGAACAATCAAAGTAGGTGTGGTGGGGTTGGGATCAAGAAATGCAACTTGCATGTTGATGTACCTTTGTTGCCCGTGGAGAAGATCTTAGCCATGAAAATAACTTGATGTGGTAAATTCCCAATTAGTTACATATACGATTTATGGATCATAAATATTTCAACCCGCACACCAAACGACATCAACCACAAGATCTTGAAACAATAATTTCATGTAGTAAATTAATTAAAATTACTTCATCCCTCCCTCTTAATTTGTCTTATTTTTCTTTTCGCACTGTCCCATTTGACTTGTTCCGTTTTTCAAATGAAAATTAATTACTCCTTCAATCCCGTTTGACTTGTCTTGTTTTCTTTTTTAGATTGTTCCGCTTGATTTGTCTTTTTTCTTAAAATAGAAAATAATTATTACATAATCTCCTACTTTTTTTTGTGGGGTCTATCTCTTTACACACAATGACCTAGTCATCTCCACACAACCACCCACTCATTTTAATCTTCATACCGAAAATAAACAAGACAAGTCGGGCGAGACGGAGGGAGTACTACACAAACTTTCATTTTTCTTTATAGGACCCACATATCTACACATAATTAACCACTTATCTTAATCATCAAACCGAAAAATAACGAGACAATTCAAATAGGATGGAGTAAGTTCGATTTATAGGTGATTTACCTTTTTTGTGGGTTTGCATGCTATTGCAATTTGCATAAGTACGAAGTGTAACTAATATATACTTTAATATCTCACACAAACTCATTATTGTTTCTAGAATAGCATAATCTCTTTTTTTCTCGAGATTATAAAACCTCGACTATGATTACATCTATAATTACTTAAATTAACCTGCAGAGCTCAAGATTTTATCATATCGTATATTATAGAAACTGATAGTTTAAGAACGCACGATAGAGATTTCAACACACATTTTATTGATATTTGAATATATACGATATTGATATGAAGAGGTGGATATAAGGGGGCGTATGGTGACATTCTTCATCTAGATAGTGTAACGTCCGAAATTTTTCAATATAAAATGCATTGCATATTTATTCATACATATTATTAAATTTTTTAATTCTGTAAGTCGCGCCTTAGAAATTCAAATAAAAATTAAAGCATTTATGTTATTTTTTGTTAAATCATTTTTGTTATGTAAATTTATTTTGAATTTTGAATGTGTTTGTTTATATCATATTATGATTATAATTTTTTTATTTAATTATTTAGAAATCATGTTAGAATTATGAGGAAAATAAATATTTATTTATTTTGGATTTCCTAAACCAACTAAGATTCATGAAAGGACATAATATTTTATATTTGTGTGAGATTATTAGGAGATAACTTTATATTAAGTTTTATGATTAAAATAATAATTTATGTGTGATATTCATGTTTAGGATTAATTTTAATTGTGTCTGTATCCTAATCCAACTATGATTGAATCTCTTATATGGTAAGTGATATATTAAATTCTATATAAATTATATGAGAACGAAAATAAATATGGATAAAATATATTTGATACCTTATATGATTAGGGATCTTTAGATAATGATTTCTAGGCCTATAAATACCCCTTAGTCGCTCATAATATAGCATCCCATAAAATTTTCAAAAATCTGCCAGCATATATGCGAACTGTTTCAACAATTATTTACACATCTTCCCGTCGTCATCTCGTCGTGAAAATTTATGGTCGTCTTCATAGGTATGTCTAGTATACTATATTATTTTTGTAGAATTTTCCAAGCATTAGAAATATTTGTTAAAAATGTTTAAGTTTCATGAGAACATAAATATGTCCTGCCATTTACCTTTTCTGCCGAGAGTTCCAAGGACAAATACACGATCTTATGTTACTTGAAAAATTCCAGAAAATTATAGAGACAAACTTTAGGATGTCTTTAAGTCTTGGAAATTTTTAAACAAGTCCTTATATTGTTAATGAATTTTCACTTTTATACTGCCGAAAAACCATACATCCGGGATAGGGCTTAGCAAAATGTTTATATCTCACTCCACAAAAATGGTTTTGACTTGATTCTTTTTCCTAAATACTCTAAACACGTAGGGATTTGTAAAAATATTTATTTAGTATTTTTAACTTATGTGTATGAAAGCAGTTTAATACAAATGTCCGGGTAGTCAGTCGGAGCATGCATTTTCGTATTCGGATTTTGGGTGGAAACTATTCTGTATTTTATGAAGTCGTTACTTATCTATGGAGATTGAAATTTTGATATGATATTTATACGTATGTCCCCTAGATGTGTGTTAAATCTTAGAATTTTTAAGGTATGTTTAGTTCCTGAAGGTTATAGTTAAAGGTCAGTAGGTTAAAACTGCTCTGTTGATGCAGTAGGTACTGTTTTGGTTATAACCTTAGAGGACTTATTATTTTGATATGAAACCAAATCCGGTATGATTTAGACTCATTAAGGAATCTATATATAGAAAATTAAAATTTATGGAATGAATTCATGTTCTGTGAAGTTTTTTTAAATTAGGTATTCTGCGCAAGTTAATATAGAACATTGAAACATAATTACACTGATGAGTATATATATATATATATATATATATATATATATATATATATATATATATATATATTATATATATATATATATATGATATTGTTTGTAACCTAATGACTATGAGGTATTGTTGTATATGTCACGTTATACGTTTAATACTAGAATAAGTTAAATTCTTTGAAATTAGGACGTAGGAATTAATTAATATGAATGTCATTAGCTTAATTTATTTATTTGTTAATATGATCATGCCTGCCGAGAGGAAATAAAGAATAGAAATGGCAAATATTGTGACGAGGGTTTTAATTAACTATTTTTAGTGTTTTAAATAATTTATTAAATGATTACGTGGAACGAAGTAATTTGTTTGAAATTTCAAATAGGTTGAGAGTTCTATCTATGAAGTGGAGGGTTCAATTAATATTATAATTTTTATTTGGGAATTATAAGATAATTGTTTGTGTTACGTTTCACTTGCATGCTATATAATAAGAAATTTATGAAATGTTTGTATATGTGAAATACATACACGACTTTCATGAATCATTAAGAATTCTCAATTTTCATGTTAGGACGGGCGCACAAGATTTAAAAATTTGATATCCATTTCATTCAAGTCAAGGTTAAGGTGGGGAATGTTACCGTTTATCTTTTTTATACATTGTGCTCGATATATCATGTGATTATGACAGACATGAAAGGAAGGGTCGAAATCGGGCCCTAGGATCGAAATCGGATCCTGAAAGGAAAGGCAAGGGTCGAAATCGGGCCATAGGTTCGAATTCGGATCCTCTATGAAAAATCGGTCAAAATCCGGCCGTCAGTCGAAATCGGACTGTTTGAAAAGTTCATGTGGTCTGTGTGGCCAAATTACAAGTTCATGTGGTCTGTGTGGCCAAATTATAAGTTCATGTGGTCTGTGTGGCCGAGTATCTCTTTCCATGATCTAATTTTTCATGTCCTATCGGTGTGATTTATAATTTTGGTAAATGTGTACATCTCCCAGTGAGTAGTCGTACTCAACCCACTATTTTAACATTTTTCAGGAAATGGCTCGGCCGATGCGTAGAGGTGTTGGTGGTGATGGTCACACGAGGAAGGATTTATGAAAGTCATTATTGCATTAAACTCTGTGCATTTTATTTTCGAGAACTAGTAGCCATAGTTATTTTTATTTAAGACTTCCGCTGAGTATGAAATTAACTTAAGTTTTGCAACGATTCTTTTCCATGAAAATGTTTTGAAAGAATTAAGATATGCATGTTGAGTATGAAGTAACGTCCCTAGTTAAGTTTTGAAAATTGAGGCGTTACAAATAGTGTATGTCGGATCTTGATATTTATCTATAATTTTTAAAAAGTTTATGTTTAGCCCCTCCTCTTTCATAATCTTGTACATCACATTCACGCTATGGTTAGAAAGTCATTCTAATTAAATAATAATATACAATTAATGTACGTCACAAAACCGCAAGATATATTTGGCTTGGTTGCAAGTACATACCATATTATTACTATATTGGATGAGCTCATTAATGTATATATACTAGTATGTAAGAGAGAATTTGCACTATATTGGAGTATAATTTTGGAACGACTTTTAAATTTCAGAAACACGCATATATAAATCTTGATGATTCAAATAAAACATATCATGACAAACATCATAAGCTTCAATACTAATCCATTACATACACAAAATACACCAGTCGATTTCATTTAATATATATATATAGATGCAGAGTTAACTCAATAAAGATGAGGTGGAAGTGTGGGTTCCATTATGATCGAAAGAGGGCGTTGAGGATGAACACTAAGCCCATTATCAGGATCCAATCAAATATCTTCCGGCTCCATGCCTTGAATCAATCTCATATCAAAACCATGCAACAAATTCGCCAAAGTCGTTCCGACAATCTTAAGTCCGAGCTTGTACCCCGGGCAGATCCTCCGGCCGGAACCGAACGGCAGAAGTGCGAAGTTACTCCCCGTCACATCGATCTCTTTCCCCATAAACCTCTCCGGCAAGAATTCCTCCGGCGCCTCCCACGAGCTGGGGTCCCTCCCTAGGCTGTATATGTTGACGATGACCACTGTTCCCATTGATATGTCGTAGCCCGCAACTTTGCAGTCGTCGATGGCGTAATGCGGCGGCAGCAGAACGGTTAGTGGGTGTAATCTCATTGTCTCCTTGATGATGGCGTTAATATAAGGCAGTTGAGGGAGGTCGGATTCTTCTACCCATCGAGTCCTTCCGATTACTCTTTCGAGTTCTTGTTTAGCCTTGTTGATGACTCGAGGATGCCTCATAATCGCGTGGATGGCCCACTCTACTGATCCAACTATGGTGCCGGTGCCACCAGTAAGCAAATCCTATAAAATATATTATTATTATTATTATTATTATTATTATTATTATTATTATTATTTTATTATTATAGATCGATCATAACGAGAATTAAACATCAAATCAATTACTTATACAAAAATGAGAATACCAACTATAATACATGTTTTATAAAATGAGTAACGGAATGAGAAATAGGCAAACAAATATCTCTTGTTCACTATCAAAGTTCAAACTACGCTATCCATATTTTTTAATTATACTTCGTAAAAACCAATGTCGTCCTCTTTAGTGTTTAGATGTCTAAAATACTTTTTAAATATCTAAAATTAAAACTATGGGAAGTTTGTTGGCGAAGAGAAAATCCAAAAACTAGGGCTTTGAATAACTAAATTACATGATTCTTAACCAAATACTTGAGACATGGAAATATCTACTTATGTTCATCGTTGTTACTAGAACTTCAGAAAATAAAGGTTAATATATAGCATCATTCTATAGGCAAAAGTAACGAGGTGAGAGAATTGATGACTCTCATTCACGTTTGGAGATTTTGGGCAACATTCTTTAATATCCCAATATTTTTCTATTTTTCTTTTTTCTTTAGAACAAACATAATAATTTGATTTCATGCGATCAGGGGCGGACCCACCCTATGGGCTTGGGTGGGCTCCAGCCCCGGTAAGAATTTTTTTTTTCCTTTTATTAATAGTAATTTTATATTTTTTTTTGAAATATAGGTTAAAATTAATAGTCCAGCCCAATGTATTTCTTTCGATTCATGTTCAGCTCAATGTATTTTATTGGGCTAGATCCGCCCCTGCATGCGATCACTCAGTTTTTTTTTGTTTTTTTTGTTTTTTTTTCTTCCATCAAATAAGCAAGAAAAGAGAGATTATATACCAGTGATAATCCCTTGATTGAATCTCTGGTAAGGTTAGGATCCTCAGCCAGTTTCAACAAAGCGTCCAGGATGCCTTTCCACGAAGTCCCCTCATCATTCCCATGAGTAGATTTAGATGGACGATGCTCATCGATGACGTAGTTTTGAAACCAATCGAGTTTCTCGCCCACCTCCTTCATCTTCTTAACATGTCCCTGCAAATCAAGGAAGCGCAGCCACGGTATCCAGTCTCCGAGATTGACGAAACCATTTACCATAACCCACTCCTCCAGAATCTGCTGCACTTGCTCAAGATTGTAACTAGATTCTTCTTGCGTATCAGTGAAGTGCTTATTGCCTAATGTCATCCTACCAATGGTGGAAAGCATATAGCGTTGTAAATTATTTTTGAGCACGACCTGCTCTCCCGACAGGGAGTGGAGACGGGAGAGAAATTTGCGTCTCTCCTCAACTCGAACAGGCTCGAAGAACTCGAGCTTCTTCGCACTGAACGCCTCGGCGAGGAAGATCTTACGCGCTTGTTTGAAGTAGGGGCCGAGGGGGGCCCACAGCATGTCGGAGTAGTTGTAGGCGGTGTGTTTTCCGGCGGCATATGCGGGCCGGGAGGCGAAGTTGGCGTCGTGTACTTTCAAGAACTGCTTGGCCATTTCCGGAGATGATGCGATCACCACCGGAATGCTTCCGAACTTTAGCTGCATAATTTCGCCGTATTTTTGGGAGAGGGAGTGGAGAGATTTGTGGGGTGAAGAGCCGATGAGGTTTAAGTTGCCGATTATCGGCCATGGTTTCGGTCCCGGTGGGAGATTCCGCTGGGGGCGGAGTTGGTTG
This sequence comes from Lavandula angustifolia, assembly GCA_028984105.1. NCBI lineage: Eukaryota > Viridiplantae > Streptophyta > Magnoliopsida > Lamiales > Lamiaceae > Lavandula > Lavandula angustifolia. Next base: position 4,971,532 of record CM054823.1, on the reverse strand, counting down.
AGTAGTTTTGAGATGCTGGGGGCGGAGTTGGTTGAGTAGTTTTGAGATGGTGGCTATTGCAGCTGCAGATACTAAGGTTAATATTAATATGCTGAAATTCTCCATTGATATGAGGAAGGTGTTGTATGGAAATTGTGGAGAGAGAATGTTATAATAACTTTATTATTTGAAATTGTTACAACATAAATACATAGCTATGCAGCCTTCTAGGTTGTAACTGCATTCTACTAGTCCTATTTAAAGTAAGTTTTTTTTTTATATAACGAGGGTAATATGTGCACTGGGTAAACCCAGTTCCTAACAACACAGGAGGATTCCTAAGTTTTTTTTTAGATGACGAGTGTAACCCGCGCACTGGTAAATCTAGTTCCTGTGCTCTAGCCTGCAAACAACACAAGAGGGTTCCTAAGTTGTTTTTTTTATGACGAGGGTAACCCGCAGCCGCTACAATAGAGGAGGTTTCAACCATCCTAGGCTATTCATAGGTGAAAAACTCACACATAGCGGACTATAGCCTGCAAACAACACATGAGGGTTCCTAAGTTTTTTTTTTTTTTGGATGACGAGGGTAACTCGCGCACTGGGTAAACTCAGTTCCTAACAACACAGGAAGGTTCCTAAGTGTTTTTTTTTAGATGACGGTGCACTGGGTAAACCGAGTTCCTAACAACACAGGAGGGTTCCTAATTATTTATTTTTTTTATTATTATTTTTTTACAAGGGTAACCCATGCACTGGGTAAACCCAATTCTTATGCTCTAGCTTGCAAACAACAAAGGAGGGTTCCTAAGTTTTTTTTTTTTTTTGGATGACGAGGGCAACCCGCGCACTGGATAAACTCAGTTCCTAACAACACAGGAGGGTTCCTAAGTTTTTTTTTTTTTAATACGAGGGTAACCCGCACACTGGGTAAACCTAGTTCATGTCCTCTAGCTTGCAAACAACACAGTAGGGTTCCTAAGTTTTTAGTTTTTTTTTTTGGATGACGAGGGTAACTTGCACACTGGGTAAACCAGTTCCTAACAACACAGGAGGGTTCCTAAGGTTTTTTTTTTTTTTTTTTTTTGAGATGACGAGGGTAAGTTTTTTTTTTTTTTTTTTTGATGATGAGGGTAACCCGCGGACTGGGTAAACCCAGTTCCTAACAACACAGGAGGTTTCCTAAGTTTTTTTTTTTGGATGACCAGGGTAATCTGCAGCCGCTACAATACAAGAGGTTTCAACCACCCTAGGCTAACCATAGGTGACAGGCTCACATATAGCGGTTTTGTTGGGTTTTGAACCATAAGTGACAAGTTCACACGTAGCGATCTTGTTAGTTTTGAACTCATAACCTTCTGATCATAGACTACCCACCTTAACCGTCATGTCATCCCAATGGGATAATTAGGGCTGGAAATCGGTTTTCGGTTATCTAGGATAACCGAAAACCGAAACCGAATCAGTCGGTTATCGGTTAACCGAAACCGAAAATTCAATTTCGGTTACGGGTTCGGTTACCTAAATTTTGCGTCGGTTCGGTTATCGGTTAACCGATCGGTTAACCGATAACCTTAATTATTTAATTAAATCATATTATATAATTATATATTATAATTCATATATCATAATTCTACAGATCTAGTTCTCTTCGCCAATTCAGTTCGCTACTTCGCTTCGCTCTCTGCCTCTCTTCGCGGCTTCGCCAGTTCGCTGTTCTTCGGCAGTCGCCCGTCCGTCCCGTCCCGTCCGGCTGTCGCCCGTCCCCGCATCCGGCAGTCGGCACCCAGCGCTCCCGCTCGGCGCTCGTCCAGTCCGGCCGGCTCGGGCTCGCGCTCGTCGCCTCGTCCACCAGATCCAGACGGACCAGACCTCAGGTCAATTCTCCATTCTTGCTGTCTAATTGAAATATTGAATCCTCGTTTAAAATAATGAGGAGACTTCTAGATATAGTCAAGCGGTTGAATTTCACTAAAGTTGAAATCTATATTAGGGATTGGATGGATGGGTGCAAGAATTTGTTATTTGTGGGACTCTTTAGATTCTTGAATTTGATTGTTTATGCTGATTTCAGTTGTTTGTGATGGTTCTCGAATCGGTTATTTGTTGCTGATTTTCAGTTGTTTCTGTGCAAAAATCTTGGGGCTTTATGATTTCGATAATTACTTTTTTGGTTCTGAATTCTGATACATGGTTTTTCCATTGATCAATTTTTAGTTGTATTATGAATTTCTTGAATCAATCTTGGGCTGAATTGTATTATAAATCCTATTGGAAACATCTTATTTTTTTAAGATGGAAACGGAAAGTTCTCGAGATGACTAGGACCAAAAGTTCTCTTTGACGCCGAGCATTGTCGAGGCACTAGTATGTGCACAAGATTGGTTGAGCTCCAACACATTCTTAAGTGATGTTGAAGATGTTCCCGAATAAGTATTAGATGGAGAATTCTTACAAGTAAAATTTGTTTAATATACTTTTTAAATTTATGTACAAAATACTAACTATATTTATTTTTCCTTTTTTATGTTCACAGTTTTAATTGATACCGGTTTTTTACGCCCACCAGCCCCTCCAACCGAACCGGCCGTATGAAAATTATTAAATTATGATTTGCAGGATTATAGACTTTAATGGACATTTTGATATTGTATTTTCTTTTACATATTGTCATATTCTGTGTTTTTGTAGCTTGAAGACTTGGAGTTAGTTATGTACTATGCAATTTTGATGTTGTATTTTCTTTTACATATTCTGTATTTTCTTTTACATTGAATGAGTTGTTTGAGCTTCCAAGATGAGAAGAATATGGAAGGCGAAAACAGAAGGCCGAAAGCAAACAAAAACACAACACAAGGGCTAAAAGATGTGCATGAGCATGCCTCTTTAGACTACAAATTCTTAATTCTTTAAAAAATTATTTTAGTTTTGTTCAGCTCAAATGCTCAATTTTAAGCTTAATTACTACCAATAATCTTATCAATAAAAAGTAATTTTGAGTCCATCGCTGATTCAGCATCCTGCAAGGCTGCAACCACAACATCCTGGACCTGAATTTCATACCCAAAAATAAAAAATTTAAAAAAAAAATGGTTATATAAGAACTAACCGAAACCGAACCGATTTCGGTTTCGATTAACCGAAAAACTGATCGGTTTCGGTTTTGGTTCCTAAAATTTACACTCGTCGGTTTCGGTTAACCGAAAATTCGGTTTCGGTTAACCGAAACCGACCCGATTTCCAGCCCTAGGGATAATCTCTTTCAAATTTATTTCTCTTAATTTAAAGTTTTTCTTTTTGATCATGTAACCACACGCGTTTCTCCTTTCAAATATATTTCTCTTAGTTTCAAAGAGCGCAGTTACTCTCTATCACATCAATCTCTTTCCCGTAAACCTCTCCGGCGAGAACTTCTCTGGCGCATCCCACGAGTTGGGTCCCGCACTAGAAGATATAAACTCTTAACGTGCAGGGGATCACGTTCCCTACCACGCGTGCATTGGTGGGCCACCTTTTTATCATAAGACAACATATGTCCTCACAGGGACGGAGCTATGTGTGGGCAAGGGATGGCAAATGTCATCCCTTATTTTTGTCTATGAAATACCTCTACTATCCTTAAGTTTTGAGTTTTGGATACCTAGTTTGGTAGAGTCAATTTATATAACTTGATGCAATTAATATATTATGTTTTTTGTTTGATGCAATTAATATACTATGTTTGTATTTTCTTTTTTCATGTACTTACTGATATAAAATTAAGAACATTTGAAGTATAAATAAACTATCATTTAAATATTTATTAATTCCTCAGTTAGATATTATTATTCTTCATAATTTCCTCTAACTAAATTTAGAGTGATGTCAAAATAGGATTGTGTACTATATTTTTCGAATAAATATAAAAAATATATGAGTTATTCATGAAAGAAGAATATAATCCTTAAATAAGCCATAAAGAATAAGTATAATTACATTTAAGTAGAAAAATGTGCTAAAAAATTTTTTTCGGGGGCTCCGCCCCCGAACCCCCATACAAAGAAAATTCAATCCCCTAATTGTGCCCTCCCTTCGTATAAATCCTAGCTACGTCCATGTGTCCTCACCTTATTGGTGGGACATGTAGGGGTCCACCAAGTGGGGCAGAAGATCCCCACTCCTCTTAACGTGGGGAATTAATAATTTGTAGTGGGCAATAAATAAGTAGAAGAACCTAAAAATACAAAAGACACAACACTTAATTAATACTCCCTCCTGTTCATTTTAAATGTGTTTTATACTTTTGCTCACTAATTAATAAAAAAAGAAGAATTCCCAGATTACCCTAATTAATGATAATTACTTTTTAATGAGATAGTAATGAAATGAAATTTGAAAGTATGTTCAATAATGGGAATACATAGACATTAATATAAAGATAGATAAAGTACAGAAACGTCAAATAAATTGTAAATATTTTAAAAGTATAATTGAATGACATTTTAAAATTAGGAGGGAATACTAAATACATCAACTTGCCAGAAGAAAATGACCACCTTCAAACTAGCTAGGGAAACCGGAAATGTATCGATCTCCATCATTGAGTTTAAGTTTATCTTCTAGCAGCCTCTCCTTTCAAATACATCTCTTTCTAAAACGTGTTTCATCTTGTAATTGGATGTCAATCCCCTAATAGGGGTAGCCGGAGGCGCTATGTAAAATTTATCTTAAGCAAAAATTCTCGCACTAGGGTGTAAGTTTTATCTAATTAAAGAAGAATTGGATGTCAAAAATCATAAATCATAGACCAGCATATAATTTATAGCTTAGTTGATAACTTTTTAATTCGAATGAACATGGTTAATTTAGTGTTCAATCTCTATTAATATACATTTAAATTAAGAATAGTTTCTTAAAAGTCATTGACAAAGAATTAGAAAAATACATCCGAAAGGTTTTACGTACGCACAAGCATATGAATATATATCGATGACACTATGCCCAAATGATTTGAACTTCATTGGAATAACATTATTACATTATTCTTACATCTTTCAAGAAAAAATAAAAAAATTAGGAAGTTGGTGTAATCAAATCTATTGGTGATTTATAGTAGTAAATGTTTTTATCATTTACTACTACTAGCGCAATGTATAACGTTCTCCGCGCGGTGTCGTTGTGATGCCCGTGTTTAGAATTAAACAAATATGATCAACTCGGATACGGAAATACTTACGAATGACACTATAAGATGAGAAGAGCTTCTTAGCGAATCACTTTTGCTTACATAGGACATGATCCCAATCCCGTGCGAATTAAAAAAATATGATATGTAAACTATAATACAAGTACTATTGTAGGAAGTTAAAACATAAATGTATAATGCGCTCTGCGCGGTGTCGTTGTGATGCCCGTGTTTAGAATCAAATAAAAGAAAAAAAAATCAATTGGATTGTCTTGTTTGATCCACCAATTGGAATAGATAAGAAGTCGGACACTCGTGAGAAAAAATCTTGATAGACTTAACTGAATTAATAACAATTTGGGTCATCATGATCACTAACAAAGATTCTGTAAAAACATTTTGAAGAAATGTCACCTAGGCATAAGCACAATTTTTGGTAACTCGGTATATAATTTCTATAGATCAAGCGGCGATTTCTTTTGCATAAATGTACATATTAATCCGATATATTGCTTATTTATATCTTTGTTTTAACGTTCTCTACACGGAGCGGTGATTTTGCCTTATTTGATATTAGCATGCAGTAGTAAAGATTCAGGCCCCATTTAGAAAATAATTTAATTAAGGACTTATGGCAAAATAACTTATTTTATAAGGACTTATGGTAAAAGTACTTAAATTTATAAGTTAATTGTTGTTTTCATTGTTCTACTGTATTTATGTCTAAGTTTCTTATTTTGAATTCTTACTCTCTCCAAACGAGAATAGATTTTTGCTAGATGAATGAAAGAGCGGTTATAAAGTTTTCATGACCTTTTTTGTGTGAGTTTTTTTCATTAATGAATAAAGATGAAAACCTTATAAGTAATTTTTAAGGAGGTTCACATATCAAATTCTGTCAACTACATTTTTATTAATTTTATTTTTTTGCTTATATAAATAGAGTTCTACATTAGGGTCTGGCAACATAGATTTAGGCAACTGTACCAACACAGTTGGTAGACTTAGATGTAAAGCAATTTACATCTAAACATAATAATTTGTCATAGATGTAAAGCAAGCATCACAAAGAACTTCAATACACTGTAAAAATACAATCAACCATGGATATCATAATAAGCTACCTCGTAATTTACAGGAATCCCATTCGAAAGACTCCTCTGAACTATTCCAGTATCTTCATCATAACCCTTTTTGTCATATTATTTTCTTGGTTGAAAGGAACAAAGTATGGGTTTCGCTGCAAAAGCAATTCTTCTAGCTGTTCTGATGCTAAGAACTCTTTTGGTATCTCAAGCTGCAGTGACAAAACAGGCAATTTACAAATCTATGAAATTCTACCATTTTACAGCATTCTTGAAACCATTTTACAGCCTCGTCCTTGAAAGATAATTTTCTACATTCAAAATGGAAGTCAATTGCATAAGGGCATGATGCCACAACCCTTACACCTATAATTGATAATATAGAAAAAAATTGCAGTCCAAATATCTCAATTTCCAACAACAAAAAAGGAGAAACTTTCGATCAAAAAATCACAATTATAGGTAACATGAGGATCCAGTTATTTCAGGCTGGAGTTGCTTTAAAAATAGGGGTGGAAGGAAATGAAATATAAAAGATTAAGAAATCGCACATCTCAAATGTCTGGTTATGGGAGACACCAAAATGAAGTCTCTGAGGAACTGCACCTAGAGAACACAAACAAAATAGTTAAGTGAAGCACTGAAGCATACCTTTCACATGCCAAACCTAATCTGATACAAACCTGAAGGAAACCCCTTGGCTAGGCATGAACAGTAGCTTAGTGGAATCCATAGAACTAAAGTAATATTGTTTGTCCATTCCGGCTACTTGATCTTCCCATTTTCAAGAATAATGAGTACAATTAGGCCAATAAAGCATACGGATAATCGTGCTTATAATCACTTATGCAACTAAATAAAGGTTAACGATGATCACATGAATTGGCAGAAACATACCATAGCTCTGTTGGATGTAGATCCACTAATTTTACTCTTTCCAAAAAAGAGCACATACCATCTTAATTGAAATGATTTTGTTACCTTGATTTCTAATTTGAGCAGCTGCACTAAACCACCACATAAAAATATGACAATATCATCCCTTGTCAAAGTAACACATACATGAATGAAACATTCAAAACATTCACAGCGTGGTTGAAAACCAAAGCAACAGCAAATCAAGCATAAAAGACAACAACAATTAACAAAATTGAGCGGAAAATTGAAACACTCACCACGGAAGTTTCCAAGATCGCGGCTAAATCAAATCTGCAAATGAAAACATAAATAAACTACCAAAGTAGGAAGAAGACAACAAAAACCTACACAACACACCCTAGGTTTTAGAAAACACCTTGTTTAGAGCAGAGAAAATCTCTATGAATGAGGAAGCAAAGTGCAGTAGTAAAAAAGAACGAAGGAGAACTTTCCCATTCATAAATTGCAGAATTATGAGATGATGCAGTTAACAAGTATTTTTCTGAGCTGCATACTCTTAGTTGCATATTCTGATTTCATAGTTTGCAGAATAATATGAATATGCAGTTAACATGTTTTACCAAGCTGCAAACTCTTAGTTGCATTTTATGAGTTCATAGTTTGCAGAATAACTTGATTATGCAGCCAACATGTTGCTATTCTGAATTACAGAGTTTTCAGGAATATATCATGCCTAAAATCTTAGAATAGCAACAAATGTAACACAAAATCCTATTTGTGTTATTTGATTTAAGAGTACACAAAGAAACATAGAGGTAGACAGCTCACAGCTGCAGTGTGGAAGAACATGCGGTCACACCATTGAGGTAGAGTAGTTACAGTGGAGTAAGGTTGTCTCGTAGCATATAATGAAACAAATATGGCAAAATCTTGCTTGTATAATGAGTAGGAATCCCAAACCTTAACCGTGTACAGTGGCAGTCCGCATTTTAAATCAAATAGATTTAGTCTGAATTGTCGGTCTAATAACATGCAGTATGAAGCTTCTTCTTCACAGCGCGTCAGAGCCCTTCACCGCCTCCACACCGACGCCGACGTGTTCCATTGGAGGACCATATATCAATTCAAATCGATGTTCACAACCGCTTTAATGCCACTTTGCTCCTTACTCCCATTTTCTTTCAAACGAACTGCCAACTACATCCGCGTCCCAATAAACGTAAGTCAATAGAAAAGATTGTATAAAAACATAGAGGCATAGCAAATTCTTCCACAACCATTCTGAAAGGAAACCACTACTTCTGATTCAATTTGAATAAGAAATCCATCATGTAGTCCCACCAGAAGAAGGGGAAAGAAGAATTAACGCATGAAGAGAGGGTCAATCCTATATTATGAGTAAAATAAACTAATATGTCTACTTCAGCATTCTCCTACTGAAATAATATATTGGACAAGAAATAATAACCTACTGCACACATAGGATCCATCATGTAAACATATAGAACAGTACATCAAGAAATGGAAGATAAAATATTAATGATTTAAGTTCTGAAGTTAGATCTTACGATGGAGCTGATATAGGGTTGAAGGTATCTTGCCCTTTAGCTACGGGCCATGGAAGACCTGCAGACTTTAGCATAAAAATTAATTAGGTATCTTGCCCTTTAGCTACAGACCATGGAAGACCTGCAGACTTTAGCATAAAAATTAATTGTTGAAAAATATGGATGCATTTAAACAGGACAGAAGCAACAAGCGGAAGTGCATACTCTAACTACTCATGCACTACCCAAAAAATCCTATTCCACATGAAATGGAAGACAAATACATACTTCCAATAACACAGTTCTACAGGAAAAGTAACTGCACTAACCTTAGCAACTGATTGGGTCTCCCTTGCTGTCATATCCAAAGCAAGAGCATAACCTGGAAACAAAAGTGTATGACTGACCATCATCACCAAGAAAACTGATCCTGAAGCTTTCCCCAGTATATATTTTGTTTTAGCAAGAATGAGACAACATAATGTCCCAACTATATTTATCTAAATAAAATTTATCAACTCCCCCGATTTGTCCTGATGCTGTTATACTCTATGTGAATAACTTTTATTCCCGGGGGCGTTTGGGGGAAACGAACACAAGGAAACAAACTAATGAAAAGGAAATACAATATACAAATTGTGGCTTTTTCCAAGTTACTTTTGTGCGAATTTCTCGCAGTCACACGAAAATAAATTCCCAAATTACGCGTTTGCCAAAACACTAAAAAGGGAAATAATAAATTGCTGGAATTATATTTTGCAGGGAGAATGAATTCTGCGTGAATTTATTAGATTATTTCTTTAAGATGAACACTGAGAATTGGAAAACAAATAAAAGAAAAACCCCCCTTTTCTTCATTTCAAAGCCCTAAGTCGGACAAATAAAAGAAAAACCCCCTTTTCTTCATTTCAGCCTATAATTCCAATCGAAAGCAAGACTGGAAGAATTATCATCCACTCCACATCTAAAGCTAAAATTAACAACAAAACTGTGCTGGAGGAAGAAGATAGAGATTCGAAAAGGAACAATATACCACATACCTTTTCCGTAGGAGAATCCGGCGTAAATAGTGAAGGTCGGTTGGAACTTCATGCTCGAATAAGAGTATAACAATTTAATTGAAGCGATTTCGGTTGATTGGGCACCGGATTCGTGGCAAGGTGGAGGTGGCGTTGGGGAGGAGAGCAATGTCGGCGGTAGCGGTTGTAAATGAATAAGCTGCCTAAATATTTTCTTATCTCACTTTATATTAAGTGGACATCTTTTATGATGTAATTACAAGTATGCCACTCCCTCTTATAAGAATTAAAACTACTGATGACGTAGCGGTTAAGGTGGATGGCCCGAGATCGATAGGTCCTAGGTTCAATTCCCACCAAGACCGCTATGTGATTTGTCTGTCACCCTTTAAGGGTGGTTGAACCCTCCTGTTTGGTTTGCAGGCTACTGCACAAGGAGCGTGGTTTACCAGTGCGCACCGAAGGTAGCGGCTGCGAGTTCCATGAATCAAAAAAAAAAACTACTGATGACAATGGAAAAATTCAGAAAATCGAAGGGCGTTTTCGAAAATTCATGTAAAAGATGGGGAAGCACCTGTTATCCATCCTTATATATATAGGTAGATAAATGGCAAAAATTAATAAAAACAGCTAAAATAATTAATTTAGTTAAAGTTAATTAGTGTTGCTATAATTAATATCCCCTCCGTCCCACTTGATTTGTCTTATTTTTTATTTTATTTTTTGGATTGTCCTGCTTGACTTATCTTGTTTCTTAAAATGGAAAATAATTACTACACAAACAATCACTTTTTCTTTGTGGGGTCTACCTCTCTACACACAATCAACCATTCATTTTAATCTTCGTGCTGAAATGAAATAAAACAAGTCGGGCAGGACGAAGGGAGTAGTAAAAATAGCAAATTTAGTAGCAAAAAATAGTAAAAGTTAGCAAATTTATTAATTAGTTTTGCTATAAAATATAGTTCTATGAAAATAACAAATTTAATTACTTTTGCTATTTTTTTATAATTAGTGTTGCTATAAATTTATTTCTTTTAATTCTGAATCCGAAAAATAGTATTGTTTTAAAAGAATTTGCAACATTAATTTTGTCCATATTAATGTTGTTTTATAGCAACTGTGTGCTAACGAACTTAGTCGGTGTTTCAAGTAGTTGAAGTTTATTGATAAATACTGAAAGTGGTTGAAAATGTTGTTATTTAATATTTTAAATAAAATGTTTGTCTTACCCACAATGTTATCAAATAATTATAATTTATAATAACTAAATAAAATTGAGAATTTATTTGTTTTTGTATTATCATTTCGATTTTAGTATTATCAAATATTATATTTTAAATATTATATCATATTAGCATAAATATCATAGTATTATATTTTAAATATTACGTATTTGCATAAATTCATAATAATAATATTTTTATACAATTTTAATGATTATGTACCTAAAAAAATAATTAATATCAAATGAAAATAAAAAAATATTAATTTAAAATTCGAGATAGTCAAAACCTACCATTTCAATTAATTTATATTTAATTATGTTTAATTTTAATAAAAATTATTTCATTAAACTTGAAGAGGAATTCTGAAATGAACTTAAACGAAACCACCTCAGACTCAAAGCTGATGACGAAAGGTTGGGACGCATGGCGAATAGCATGAGAAGAACCAGGAAAATCTCAGATAAGAAGCAAATGAAGTCAAATGTGCTAAAAGCCATAGCTACTGAGAGGAAGCCCAATGTGCGACAGATGGGTTCCTTTGGAGCTATCAGATGATTGGGAACAGATAAAAGTAGACTTCATCAAACGATTCTTCTTTTGGCAAGCCTGGGGTAATTATAAGAGAATCAGGAATCATGATGAGATCTTCATTGAATTCTTCATGCGACGCTCTATCAAGCTATATCTGCTGATTTGTGATCTGGTTGAGAAAGAAAATCAAATTATCAAAAATCCAGAACCCAGAATCATGAAACAACCCATCGCCTAACAGAATCTGGAATTCATAATTGATCTTGACAAGATTGAAACTGAGTTTCTTAAAGCTTGCAGTGAGAAGAAATACACGAATGTCGCAACAAACTATGAGAAGAGAATTAAGTTGAGAAGACTCGTGTATTATTCATATGAGCTTAAACCAGATGATGTGTCAGATGAGAAGTTCGAGAAAATCATGTAGAAGCTGAAGAAAACGTTATTTAATTCATGAAGAATTCGAGAGGAAGTACAGGATCAAGGCTGAGCCGACGTAGTCATCAGATTATCATGTAATAGAATAGCTTAGCTTTGTACTTAACTGATTATTAATGAAGTTGATGCCCTTTTGACATGATGACAATAACTCTTTGTTCGGGCTCATTTTCATTTACTTATCTGAATTGCATTTCCCTTTATTTTCCTATCTCAACATGTGTTGGATGAATTTAGCCTGAGTCTGTTTTCATGTTAGAATATGATTTTGACATAATCAAAAAGGGAAAAATTGTTGGAAAATAATATTAGTTTTAAATAATCTCAAACCCCTATTTGATTGATGAACCAGTCTATTGTAATTAATTTTATAGGTCTTTCCTTAGCCCATATTTGTACAGTCAGACTGAATGTTTTGCTCTCAAATTAAGTTGTTCAGGTTGTGATAGTTCAGCCGGTGGAACCAAGTCTAGCTTCTAAGCTGACGCCTTTCAGACTTAATTGATCTTGAGTCGGTATCTTCACCAGACCATATTGAATCATTCAAATGCGAATATAGTACAAGGTACAAGGCATGTTATTCGAATAAGATGGTCAATGGAGCAAGACGAGAATATGATAATCAACATTGACCTATCTCAGGCCGCCATGTCAGCCTTAGCCAAAGGGGACAACACAGAACCTCGTACAGAACCCGCAGAACCAAGCGGAGCGCGACACGTGTCCATGCATTTAATACATTAGATTGTCGTGAATACGGAGCCAATGGAAGATCGATCTTGTTCAACGGATTTTTCCCCTAACTTGTCTATAAATAGCAAAGACCTCTCTCAAATAGGTTACAAAATTTCAAAAGAAGCTCAAGTATTCAAAAGCAAAGAATCAGCCTTACTCTCTTTATTCAAAGTTCATTAGCCTAGAAATTCCGTTTGATGTGCTTTTTTTCGCAACCCCTAAAAAAACCATCCCAATAGAGTAGTTTTACCTAGCTACTCCCTCCGTCCCATTATTCTTGTCCAATTTGCTTTTTGCACGGTTTTTAAGGAGAGTTGTTAGTTGTGTGTAGATTGGTATAAAGTTGTGGGTCCCACAAAAAAGTTGTGTGTAATAATTTACTAAAAAAGGAAAGCGGACAAGAATTTTGGGACAGAGGGAGTATATAATAGTTGAATGTTAAATCCTAGACCAGAATTTTAGCAGAAAATGCAGAATACATCAAAAAGGTTTTAAGTATGTTTTTGTGTCCAAGCAAATGAATTTATATAATACATAAAAATGACACTATGCCCAAATGATTTGATGCGAGGGTCTGGTCAAGGATTCAAGGTTTGTAGATTTGAAAACACTTTTTTTTCTTTCTTGGATTATTATTAGTTAATCTCTTTCTTTTTGGCACAAAGATCAAGAAAATTATATTTTTTATGTATATTTATTTTGACTGTTGGCTAAATCATTTTTGTCAAACACATTTATGTTTTTTTTAGATATATTATATTTTTAATGGAACAATTTAAATAAGAATACTTATAATGTAACCGAGTGAGTACATCTTTCAAGAAAAAATTAAAAATAGGAAGTCGGTGAAATCAAAACTGTTGATATGTTATGGCAATGGAGAAAACTACCGGGGGTGCTGGCACCTGAGATTGCGTGCTTCCATTTCTTTCCAAGATAAAATCAGAGCAGGCTTTCGCAAATTATTTATCGACCTAAATATAATAAAAATAAGAAACGAAATACTACTATTCAACACATTTAGGAGTGCAAATTTATAATAATTTTTTAAAAACTCAATAGCAAATCTCAAAAAATAAAAGAAAATTCAGGTCAAGTACACAAATTGGGAATGCAGTCTTTCCCATAAGCCCCTAAGTTATAACTTACACACATCATTAGTCATTACAATAGGAGGATTTGCAAAGAATATGTAGGACTATTCTAACCATAGTTCTTAGAATCTTGATACTCAGAAAAAGAAAAAGAAAAATGATGCCCTATAATACAAATGCTAGAAAATGGCCCTCTTGTATGTCTCTCCATATGATAGATACACATGGCTGAATGCAGCGACAAAACCTATGAAGCATCTGATAAATCATGCTTGATTACTGCACCTAAAGTTATTCTCAGGCAACTGCAAATAATGCCGGCACATCTATGAAGGTGATGAGATCTCTTACATACAGAACTGCGAATCAAGCTTCCTTGCATTAGTTTGATGAGGTTGCGTTTGCTATATCCAATGTAGCACGCAGCTAATGCTTAAAATCCTTGGAACGAGAATGAAAGAATTTGAAAGAGCCCATCTGGGTTGTCTGCATGTACCTGTAACAGAGTTTATAGTTATATATCTTGTAGATTAGCATATATAAGAATATGTGAAGTAAGTTTATTAAAATGATGCAGATCTGCTGTGTTGAGTTTGACAGTTGGAGACTCCATAATGCTAGGTTAAGGAAAATGGCTGCATACCCAGTGGCCAGCATCTTCCAGTACATGCATTTCGACTCCGCCTCCCTCTTCAGCAGCTTGTTCCTCAGCAATATGGATCCTGCGAAGGTCTTCCAGAGCCCATCTGTGCAAACTTCTTTCTGCTTTCAAGAAATTTATGTGTACACCTCGAGGAACGTCTTCCACGAGCTTCCTGCGTGCACAAATGAGGTGGAATTCTGATCACAGAGATTTGTTTTTCTGCTAACGAAGGGGACCAAGAATTATAATTACCAGAGATTAGTCTCTTCATATGATTGATACATCTCTGCAATACCATTGAGATCGAACACCCAAGAGAAGCTTGGTGATGATGCTCCATTTACCCTCATCTGTCGAAGATTGGTTACCACCCACTACAATGGAGGAGGAGGGGGGGGGGGACTAACTTAGAATATCGTAGAAAATAAGAGTAATCACTGAAAGCTAGAAGTTTCAAAATGGCATAGAGAAGTCTTAGGCATACAAAATGATTGATAAAAGAAAGCAAAGGAAGCTTACCTGTGCCACATCTTTTGAGAACCCATGCTGAAGAAGAGCATCCACAACATCCTGTTTGGAAGAGACCTTCCTTGAAAAACAATTTGAGGAAGAAGTTCAAAATTTAGTCTGAACCAAACATGTGGAGTTGAGAAGCTTCATGAAAAGATGTGATCCACAAAATAAGTAAATACTGTAAAGGCATAAATAATTAAAAGTCATAATTTGGATACTGAATCACACATGTGAAAATGACTACGGAAGCTAAAACATCACAGGCAAAATAAGCAAATGTATTTTAGAAAGGATGGATCCCACCCCTGATGGTCAAATGGGTGTACCTCAATGGGTTGGATTTCGAGCTATTATGCTAGGTTGTCTTAGTGTCTGCCCAACCTATAGTATATAGATCTACGTATGAAACAAGCAACAACAAAGATTTCACTTATCAAACAGGTAACCAAGCATTTGGAACATTTTCATGATATATGTAAGAAGACTACGCTAACATATACATTAGGACTTATTCAATTCCGAAGCACATAAACTCAAATTTTGCTGCTGCGTTACAGCTTTAACCTTGAGGTAAAAAAAAACTTAAACCAAAAATCCATGTTGGAAGAACCAAAAATAAACCCCTTTTCGCAGTCCCAAATGAGCTAAGGTGTAAAATGCTCCTAGGGAAGTAAAAGGGGAAGGAAAAGAAGAAACAACTATAATGTTTCAGAAAATTAACATATACCCACCTCTTTTGGCAAAGTACTTAAAAAAGTAATAAGTTCAGCTGGATGGTCATCTCCATCTGCACCACCCCGAACTTTTCCAGGAGTAGCATCTAATACCCAGACCTGAGGTTTCAGTATAATATAGACAAAGAAGAATAAGCAATCGTAAAAAATCAACCAGCTACAACTTAAAAATGAATGGTTTTCTGACCTAGAGCTCATGGAAAACACGGATGGAATATCTAAGCAACAAGAAATCCGGCAGAAAGACTACCATAGAAATTTGATACTTACTCTAACAGGGCGGGCAAGAGGTTTTGGAACCTGATCTACCATGCTCAAGGCAACTGGGCAAAAAAGACGAAAAAGTTATTACACAGAATTCAGAGGAGTAAAAAGGTGCGCTATGGAAATACATAAGCAGCAAAGCCTCAGCTAACTATACACTAGGATGGATGGATACCTTTACCCCCAAAGCTGTGACCAACTACTACTCGAGGAGTGAGCTTCAAACTACCGAGCTAGGGAAAATAAGAAAACAAGTATTATGAGATGAATGAATATTGTAGAAAATCTACTCCATAACATCTAGTGGGAAGGGGATACAGTTCTACAAGTAAGTTGCTTTTAATAGCAACAAAATCAATGCAGCCATGATTGCAATTCTCATTACCCATACTGCACACAGTTAGCCTTCTATATCATGTTATTTACAGTGCAAATGAAAATTCACATCGACTTACCAGAGTTCACATGAAATCAGGTAGTTTTTAATAAGCAATTGAACAAGAACAACGACATTTTGGTATCAAAATGAGTTCCGCACAAGAAACATTTAGGAAGAACAATGAAGATTTTCCAAATTAGTTCTTTTGAACACTAAAAGACATTTCATATACGATGATGCTCAGTTTCAATATTACATACTAGCTTTAAAACGTCAAGAGCAGCTGAAGTGACAGTATGAGACCCTCTATTCTTTATTGATGCTGAATCACCATGACAACGCAAGTCTACGAGCAGAAACTGAGTCAATGAAAGTAAGAAGAAAGTATAAGCTTCAGATTGACAACATATAAACGCTAATAGGAAACTCAATATCATCTTTTCACCCCCAAAGTTTTATGCTTTAGAGTATTTCTGTTTCGTCATATCTCCAATTACCTGCCATTTAGGAAATTCTTTCGCTAATCTCCTAGCAAAAGTTCCTGATTGCAATAAATAATTGAATAGTTAGCTTTATCAAAATTTTATAAATCGATGCACACGAATTTTGTTACAACTTGAAGCTACGGTAGTTTAGAAAACCAATTGAACTTTATGTTTGATCGATCTACTTATTCAGGCTGCAAGCTACATCTTACATTCAAAATTTGGAAAAAGAAAAAAATCATCAAGAGGTGTTCTGTTACTAAGTTGAAAGAAAAAAAATTATTTCCCTTTAAATAAATTTTCCACAAGCTCAATTTGGGATATATCTTCCAACTCTACCATACAAATCAAAGGATCCTTGTATAACACAATGATATATTTTTCCTTCCATTATAAGATTCCAAAGGCAAAGCATGACTAAACTTCATGCATTCTGGAGATTCTAACACACCAAAAAAGAGCATGATGTTAGTATTTTTAAGTGCCCCACCCCTAGGCATTACAGCATACCATCTGGATAAACCAAACTGTGTTTTTTGTTCAAAATCACAGGATTTCTCACATACATTTTCAGGACAAAAAATCAGGGTTCCTATATGATGATGGAGAGATCTATGTTCAAAATTCGCTTCCAAATAAATTTTACTCAAAATAAAGGATTAATACCCACCCCAATTTTTTCTGCCACCCAGAATGCCATGCAAAAGCACAGCAGTTGGAGGCTGAGGGGCTGTTTTGTCCAAGATGTAACTCCACCTCACCTATGGACAAAGTTCAGGGTCATAATCACATGAAATAGTAACATCCAAAACAACAACAATGATATAATTATAAAAATAATAACACAAAGAAAACAAAAACAAAAGGAAAAGAAACACTCCTGCAATAGATAACACAGATCCTCTACTCCACATGGATTATGTGCCTTAGTTCTTTTAATAAATCCTTAGGATTCGGAAATGAAGAAGAGTAAATATAAAAACCTTATAAAACTATTACTCCCTCAGTCCCATAAATCTTGTCTCCTTTCATTTCAGTGCAGTTATTTAGGAGAGTTGTTAGTTGTGTGTAAAGTTGTGGGTCCATCAAATTATGGGTAAATCCTAGCTACAAGACCTTGACTTTTTAGGAAACGGGACAAGATCTATGAACAACCCAAAAAGAAAAGTGGAACAAGATCTATGGGACGGAGAATGGTGGGGTTACCATTATCCTTTTTGTAGTATTATTAAATCGACCCTAACATGGATCGAATACTAGATCAACCACTCACACATGAGTGGGAATACCAACTAAGTTACATGTTGTCTGTATAAAAATCTTATAAAAGTGACAAATAGATAATGAGCTTAAAAATTAAAATAAAATTATCCTCGCACAATGACTATATGACTTGAAACTTATAGATGCCCCAGTATCAATATCTCTAACATGAAGGTAATAAAAACACAGGACTCACTTCTGCTCCTTGAACAAGATCATATGCCTGCACAGATAAAGTATATAATCAGTACAATCCATCAAAAAACAAGAAGAATAAAGCACGCTTTGTCACTGATATAAACATTTATTCCATATGCCTTCAGATTACCAAAATGTCAGCAGGCTTCACAATAGTACTCCTATCGACTAGCCTCTCGTCTACCGTTGTCATGCGTATTTTTGGACATATAGTTCCCCTTCTTGGGCGGTTCGAAGATACCTGTGGAGATTATGCATAGACTTCAAATTCTATATCACAAATGTCTAGTTCAATTACAATTACTCCTTCAAATCAGCAAGCCAAAAGCATTGAAGCTGCATCACCATTATATTAAGTACTTTGCTCATTATTTTTCTTTTATTTGTTGATAAGTAAGACTTAACAGACAAAGGAAAAATGCAGTTCAAGTATCTCAATTTACAAAAACAGAAAAACGTGTAACTTCCGATCAAACAATTACAATTCCAACATGGCAAAACATCACCTCAGGCAACGGCCGGAGTTTCAACTGCCTCGGTTTGATCGAAGACAAAGAGACCGAGTTATATGACCTGAATGCAGGTCTGGTATCGGAATGCTGGTACGTAAAACACGGAACCGCCGCCATTACAATTAAGACGACGAAACAGGAATCGCCAGCCGTTGAAGCTCTGGAGAGATAAATGCTGCGGATCAGGGGAAAATCCGGAAACTAAAAAGCGCAAAATGAGGCGGAGACGCCGAGGCTATAGTGTGAAGCATTTTCCGTGGCTTTAACTGTTCCTTGAGTTCGTCTGTTTCTCTCTCTACGTCTCCGCCAGAGAGAGGAAAGGGACACGAAGTAATTAACTCAGCCTAGTCAATGGCGTCTGTCTCTGATTGATTTACATAAATGCCCTTGGTATCTTAAATGCCGAACCATTTTATTGGTCTTATTTTTTTTTTTGGAAATTAAAAAAAGATATTCAATAAAGCGAGACATAAAAAAAGGGAGAATTCATTTGGAAAAATAACTTAATTAAGAATTTATATCAAAATTTGGTAAGTTAATTGTATTTGGATATATGCAATAATAATGACTTATGTAAACAAAAAATAAAATTTAAAAGAAAAAATAAAATTTAAAAGATGTAGTTGGAGATTTGATATGTGAATCTTAAAAGTTACTTATAAGTTTCCATAAGTTAATAATATTAACTTATGAAAATAAGTTAAAATTAACTTATTATTTAGAATAAGAGTTATTATTTACATAAATTAAAATTAATAATTTATAAGTTCTTCCAAACGGAGTCTTGATAGAATTGGATTGAAAAAGTATATAATATAGTACTTATCCCGACACGGAGATTAAGATGAGTAAATTTTTGTATTTAAATGTGTTGGGTTAAAAGTCAGTAGATGGTAGTCAGCTGTTTGTGGTTAAAATAATATTGGGGAAAATCATAGTAGTACTATGGAATTGAAGATCCCAAAACCCAGCTGATATCAGTAGTGTAGTGTCTCGATAGGATTAGATGATGTATAGGTTAGACTTTTTGTGATAGTTTATCTTTTTGTCTAAGTCCCGTACGGGGTAAACCTGTTGGATCGATCTTTCGACGAAGTTACTTTCCAGAACCCCACGTCATCAGTGTAATCGCTTGCATTCTTCTGTCTTCAGCTAAATCTGTCCTCAATAGAAGATTCTTCATCAGCCGGTAGACATCAGCAGAAGAACTTAATGCAAAACTCAGTACCTTCGAAGTCATCAGCTGACCTACCAAAGCCTTATCAGCCGACTCAGTCGAAGAAGACAGAGACTGTCCTAAGTCTACTGTGTCCGACAGAAAACGACCCAGTCACACAAGTCATTTCGAAGTTCAGCAGAAGATCATACGAGGTTGAAGAATAGTCAACTCTGAACACTGACACATTCTCACCTACCACAAACCTCGACCAATGAGAAGCCAACAACGCTTTACCTGCTCTGACCAACTAAAGTTGCTCTCATGTACGTGTCGGTCAACCGCCTCCTCGCAACAATTCGAAAAATATGGACGTTTTCTTTGGAAGCTTGTGACATGTGACATCGTCTTCTCCAACTGACATATGCCTGCTCACAATTATAAATAGAGAAGAAAACCGAGCTCCACGCACGGGATTCAGAAGGGAAAACGCTCAAGCATTCAAACACTCTAGCAAACTTGAAAGATCATCCAGCGAAGAACTTGCCTTCATAGAATATTTCTAGTTCTTCTCTCTAGAGTTATTTAGATCTCTTTCTTCTCTAGCTAAGCTCATTGCCATATTCATAGCTTAGAAATTCGAAGGAGTTCACTTTATGTGAATTGTTCTTATTGTAAGAACTCCTTCTAGTTGGAGATTATCCCCTCCCTTTCGAACTTAGGTTTGAATTGTAAAGTCGCTAAGGACTATAACTTAGAAGGGTCTGTCCAGTGCACAGATTCCTTGCTGAGGTTTGCTCAGATAAATCAACAAGTTCTCCTGCCTTGTCAGGACTGTGGACGTAGGATCTTGCGTATCCTTACCACGTTAAATTGCTTGTGTTATTTACTGTTTTATTGCACTGCATATAAACTGGTTTAAATCATATCTTTGTATAAAACGTATTTATAAAAGCGCACTAGCCAAAATACTTTAACTTGCGAAAACACGTTTTCAAACTGAGACGAATCTCCGAGCCCTACACATTTATCCGCACAACGTCTCCGACTGAGTTTCAAGTACTGACAAAAGTCAGTAGGAGAGCTCAGTAGCTGACACACTCTGACCCGTGATCGAAGGTTATTATCTGACAATGTTCATCAATTGCAACCTACAGCTCAGCTGTCCTTCACGTTCCGAGAAAAGAAACTGTGATCAGGTGTATTCACCCCCCCTACACCTGACTATCGTCTCCGGACCAACAAAATGAATGAATAATTATGTGTAGAAAAATAAATTCCACAAAGAAAAATTGAATTTATTTAATTTTTTTTTTAAAACATGATAATTCAAACGGGACGAAGAGAGTATTAGTTAAGATTATTTATGAAGAAAAAAAAAGATTTTAGTAAATACTCCCTCCGTCCCATTATTAATATCCCATTGGAACTGGACACGGTTATTAAGATAGTGAAAGTAAAGGTGTAAAGTTGTGGTGTAAAAGTATAATGGGATGAGATCCACTTGCTTAGATTGATTGTGGTTCACTCATTTATTTCCTTATTTGGTATGAAACATAAATAATGGGACAATCAAAAAAGACAAGTGGGACATTAATAATGGGACGGAGGGAGTATTCTATAATTTTTACAAATATAATGATTCCGATACGTACTCCCTCTCCCACAATTATTGTCTCTCTTTTCTTTTCAAGACGTCTCACAATTGTGGTCCACTTTTAGAAAATAGCAAACTATTATACACAATGAACTACTCTTTTTCAAAGGCAAAACCGTCTTTACTCACAACCAACCACTTTTTTAAATTCTTTCAGTGACAGAGTACATATCAATTCACCACCACCAAGGCACCTAGGCTCCTATTCAAAGGGCAATATGGACGAGAATGACCCTACTCTGTTTAGCACTGGGAGATAAAAACTACGGAAGACGGTAAACTGAACAAATCATAAATTCATAATGACCAAAACAGAAAAATCAACAGTTTCCAACAACTGTGAGTAATCTTAGAACCAAAAAGTAATAGTAGTAGAGAATAATAGAGAGAAAAGCACAAATATCCTAAAAAGAGAAAAATGAAACCAAAACTGCTGGTCCGGAACATATATCAGCTTCTCCTTTACTTCTCTTAACGATTGGCCTTCGCCACCCTTTCAATTTCGTCCTTCTTCTTGATTGCATAGCTGAACGTTCATTGAGAAATGGTTATTAACTACTGATTCATGAAAACAAGTAACATACATATATATATATATATATATATATATACAGAGAGAGAGAGAGAGAGAGAGAGAGGAATGATCAATCAATCTAAATGTGATCGAGTCCATTACCTGTTAGATGACCCTTTGGCAGCATTGATGAGCTCATCAGCAAGGCATTCAGCTATGGTTTTAATGTTCCTGAAGGAACTCTCTCTGGCACCCGTTGTCAGGAGATAAATAGCCTGATTAACACGGCGAAGAGGCGAGATATCAACTGCTTGGCGTCTCACAACACCAGCAGAACCAATCCTGGTCGCATCTTCTCTTGGCCCACTGCAAACAGAAAAATGAGAAAACGCTTAAGTGAAGCCTCATAGACATCAGGTGCTCACATATATAGTCAAAAGAGATATTAACTACATAGAGGTTTTCTGACTAGCATTCCACAAAAATGCAAGTATTAAAGGTACACACTTCAAATACCACAGCACATGTTAATAGGGAATAAAGGAGCATTGTACATATAAATAGGATATATCGTTCCAAATGCATAGGACAGCACCGACCCATAATTCTAAATTCAGATCAAAGTAACAATACTGAAACAAATTGTTCAAGAGGCAGAGGAAATTTGTGATCAGTTCTTCCAATACCTGTTGATCACAGCATCAACAATGACTTGAATTGGGTTCAAGTCGGTTAGCAAATGGATAATTTCCATAGCATGTTTGACAATGCGGACGGCCATCAACTTCTTTCCATTGTTTCTACCGTGCATCATGAGTGAGTTGGTCAACCGTTCAATAATTGGGCACTGAGCCTTCCTGAACCGCTTAGCTTGGTACCTCCCAGCAGTGTGGGGCATGAAGATCGGGTGCTTTGAAGCAGTAGCAGTGATGTAATCCTCAACAGAAATGTCGCTAACCTATCAAGAATATAAATTTAAATCAAATTGTTGTACTAAATAATCATAATACAAATAGCCCATGTTGTAAGGGGAATTTAGTACTCCAACTTTATGCATCCAATCCTATAAAAAACTGGTAGTAGTACATCATTATACACAATACATAAGCTTCCAGTATGACTAGTGTAACTTAAAACCAAATACAATTAATCAACTAAAAACAAAAGGTAAAAAAAAACAGAAAGTCGAAAGCATTGCATTTTCAATAACATTGATGGTAAATGGTAATGCAGATGCAATATATCAACCGAAAACAAAATGAACAATGGATTATCTATATAACTACAAATCCATCACATTTATGTTGTAAAAATAAGAACATCATGAATTGGGAAAATACAAAGATGAAAGGACACTCATTGCTGAGTTAAGCGTTCACCACAATTGCAAAAAATAGAACAAAAAATGAAGTTAAAAGAGTGACGAACAGGTTCGTAGAACAGAGAACCTCAAATCGAGTCATAATAAAGAAAATTTAAAGGGATCCAAAGAATTTATAAGAAGCAGAAAACATCAAGAATGCAACGCATATCACCAATAAATTCAACATTTCTCCGCAAGAGAAAAGCGCGAGAAAGAGAATAAGTAACCTCAACACCGTCGTACGACCAACGGTTGAAGAGCATGACATCGCTGTGAGTCTTGTCCAGCATTTCATCGGCCACTGCTACAACGTTCTCCATTTTTGCTTCTTTGTAGCGGGGATGCTCTGCGAAACTGCGGTGGAGATAGTGTGCCGAGAAGAACAAGAAAATAAAACCCTAGGGCAAAATTGAGCGGTTTTGTGTAAATTTACATTTATGCCTAATGGGCTGAGAAATAATCTATGGGCTCTTCTTGACCACGGTAATGCTGAAAATATAAAATATGACGAGCCCATTAGATGCTAGGAATCCCCATTAACAAATGTATTCCATTTTCGGTGTGGATTAATAAAAGTTCGAATATCATCAACGTCAAATGTAACTCAATGTTTTCATAGTTTGGTGCGCATTAGCACGAATTCGGTGGATCAAAATTCATATGTAAGAACAAATTCAGGATAAAAAATTTGAGAGTGACGGAAATCTGCAATTTTAAAAGTTCATAATGAAAAAAAAAAATCATGATTCAACACGGATTTCGAGATGTCTTACACGCCCCTGCATCCTCCATTATCTGTAGTTACAATCAGAAGTATATACCCACATTGAATTAATCATATACTCCCTCCTTCTTACTAAACAAGTTCCATTTTTCATTTATGATTGTTTCACTATATAAGTCTCATTGTGAAAATGGAAAGAAATGACTGAACCATAATCACTTTAAACAAATGGTCTCACCACTTTAAACTTTTATAACAGACTTTATTTATTTACACCCACTTTCTAAATTCTCCGTGTTGAAAAGGCATGGGACTGGTTTAGTGGGACGAAGGGACATACTATCCGATTTTGAACTGGAAAAAGTTAAAAGGAAAACTAAGATACTGGTGTGGGTACTTTAAAGGACAATGTTTCATATGAAAAGTTAGTAACAAATTAAAATGTGTTTTTAAAATTAAGTGGATGAAACATGAAGGTGTCAGAATCTAGTCATAGCCCGATCAATATAGGATCTTTACAAAGTATTATGAATGAGGGCAATTTCTTAGATTTCATTTGGATTCTCTTCGGTTTTGACATTGTCGGTTGGGAAAAGAGAATATAGAATCATGCGGTGATGACACTAGTCTTACAAAAGTACCAAACTACTTTAAAAAAAAAAAAACATAAGTAGTCTTCAAGATTATGATATGACTACGACCACCCTCAAAGATGAAGCCGCGTCTCCCAACAGTAATTGTGATGCCCACTAATAACTAATAAGATGAGGATATGTATATTTCTAGTTCAATAAAATTATTAAATAATTAACTCAATTTTAATACATATGTATTTATGGTAAAAATATACATATCACCATCTCATTAGCGAGACATATATTGAAACACTAAAAATGGGATAAAAAAAATCCACATTAACAATTTCGAAGGTCCAAATTTGGGGAGCACAAATTTGTAATTTCGGAATAAGAAATATTAATTTTTTAAATAATATAAAAAATCGTATTAAGAATACAATTTAATGAGACAGTGCTCCCCAATTCGTCTTTTATGTGATATATAACGTACAAAGTACTTGTACCCTGAACTTAAGGTAAACAATCCAGCTTAAGTATGTATTAGGATCTTCTATTCCAATTTTAATGTCTCATGTTCCACCAATAAAGTGGTGATATGTGTAGTTTTATAATGTTTGTATGCAAATTAAAATTGATTTAGTAACATTAATTATTAATTTTGTTAAATTGAAAGATATATATGTCACCACTTTCTTGATAGAATATTTATTATGATACCAAAAATTGGATAGAAGATCATAATTGCACCGTATAACACTTACCGCAGTGTTCAAAAATTGAATATCTCGTCTCACAACCAACATTTAGATGTTTTTATATCTTTCCAAATAATTATTTTGAGCTATACATATATATATATATATATATACTAATCTTGAACAATAGTTTATTAATTTTTATGTATTTTTGTTGTTATTGTATTCATTTCGAATGTATTTTTTTATTATATATTAAATACATCTATAACCGATCTATTGTGTCCCTCAAAAGAAGTGGAAGGGTTCATCACTAAAAAATCTCACTTTATGTTTTCACTTTTTAACTAAAGCTCAATTAAATACTCTTATATTTGATGTTTGGAACAGCTCTTTAAATGTATAAATAACATTCTGTAGATATTTTAATTAGAAGCATAGATATGTGTTCGATATTTTGTTAATCTAATTATAATTCATGTATGATAGATTCGAATCGTGATGTCTTTTAATATTCCAAATCCTGTATTCCGTTTCAAAGTGATGGACCGGAATCAAACGAATGTTCTGAAAAATTAACAAGTCATTTTCGTGCCTGTGTCAAAAGATTAGATCAATCGAGTTAAAAATTAAATAATAAGTAAAAGGATTAATGGAAGACAGTTAAACAGAAAATGATGTGTTGTTAGATACAGCTGTTTGTCATATTTTAAAATAATTGGTTGACAAAATAAACAGATCAAAACTAAATGTCTGTATTAAACTATTAAAGCACGAGCTTAATCTACTTGTTAATCATTAAAGCATACACTAATCTTAACTTGAAAACAGAAATACAGCACATTAGTTTTTTATAGATATTGCGCATGATGAAATTAAATTAAATTTTAACATTATGATCAAAATCAAATCAAATTAGCTTAGCATACTTCACTTGAGATTTTACTACTCTTTTTTGAAGAGCTCGATAATTTTAGCAAACAACCAATGATTAATTTCCCGTTTAAGAAACATATTAAATAAACATTTATTGTATAAGTAGTTACTTATCAATTTAAGAAAAATAGTATGTGGACTTATAAGCTATTTCGATAAATTCTCTCAAACGCATATAAAATCTCAAATAAGTTGTTAAGCTCTCTCAAACAGATTAAAATTAATTAACAAGCAAAAGCAAGTACAAATTTGAGTCATAATATACGATGTAAAAAGGGTAGTTATAAAAACTTGTCCTCAAATCATGCATAATCTTATACTATTTTTTTAGACAGGAATTTAGATATTTTGCATCTAACTCTACCTGAAACGGAATAAAAAGAAATGTATATGATGAAAATTAAAACAAAAGGTGTGGACCTTGAGACAAAAAGGTGAAACGAAGTTGCAGGTTAGAAGTTTCAACTCAACAACAGTAGAGTCAGCACAGAAAATCAATTGAAAAATCAAGAAAATCCTCTTCAGTGTGAAACAATCTTATTTTATCAGATCAAAACAATTCTAATGCTCCTCAGATTCAAAATAAAAATTAAGGATGACAAGTGTCGGCTAATTACAGCATTAATTAACAAAATCTCCAAGAACACATAATCCACTTTCATGCAACTACGTGGAACCTCACTTGAACAACCAGCATTTCATTACACACACACTCCTCAACTCATACCATGTAATATTCCTCTATATAAGCTGCCTAACCTCATTTTTCAACTACTGAACACTAAGCAAGATTATCAAGAACTCAGACATGATAAAACAGGACTCGAACAAGGGTTCAGGGGTGAGATATATCGGTGTGAGGAAACGAAAATGGGGGAGGTGGGTGTCGGAGATTCGTGAGCCTGGTAAGAAGACAAGGATTTGGTTGGGGAGTTTCGACACACCTGAGATGGCGGCTGCTGCCTATGATGTGGCTGCATGGTACTTGAAAGGGGCGGAAGCGCGGATCAACTTCCCGGAGTTGGTGGAGAGTCTTCCAAAGCCGGCTAGTGCTGATGCGGATGATGTTCGCCAAGCAGCTCAGCAGGCAGCCATGCGGTTGAGGGGCAGGGACCGGATGGGTGACATAAGCTTTGGAGGGAGCAGTGTTCCGGCAAGGGTGAGGTTATCACCGAGCGACATTCAAGCCATAAATGAAGCGCCACTTGATTCGCCTAAAATGTGGATGGAGCTGGGAGGTCCATCGGTGGCTTGTGGTGAGTTTGAGATGGAGGACTGGGATGAAACCGAAACTTATTCAGTGTGGGACTGATAATCAGTTAATCACACACATAGAGAGATACACATTAAATATATATATGTATATATACATATGTTTAACCATTCATGAGTTGGCTAGAGGTGTTTCTAGCATGGAGAAATACATCTCATTTTAGGAAGATTCATATTGACAAGCGTGTGAGATAGGACCGTCATTATTTGTTTGTTTTTCTAAGGCAAGTTTTCAAGCCTTCTTACAAGAACTGATTGTATGCCGATCATTTCTAAACCTCTATATATGAAGCTAATATATGGCCTTAATTAGTTCAAGACTGTTCTGCAGGATATTCTGCTTAAAAATCTTGTCTATGTATTTCTTCTGGTGGTTTTCTATTCTTTTTCTGTCCCTATTCTCCAAGAAAAGAGGTAGCTACTGCAATAGGTGTACATGAAGATGTCTAGATGTATCGTACTCACATTACATCCATTACGCACAAAAAACGGTAGACAACAGTAACAATTTGAATCCCTACTCTATGGCCTCAGGCAAGGCAAAACAAAGCAAACATTGATATTTAATCTCATTCAATAAGAGTCTATCAATTGTTGAACCTCTAAATACAAATATAATGGTTGAGTTGCAGTCTTGACTAGAAGTTTGATATGTACTATCAGTGTCAAGCCATATACTGAAATTTCAATAGATTGCCCAATTTCATGATGCATTCAACATCAGAGGGAGTAGTCAATGGCTAGAAAATGATATAGACATCTTCTGAAGGTCACATGAAATGTAAAGCTGCATGAAGTTTGTAGTAAAATAAAAGAAAGAGAGAGATAAAGGAGTAGTGAATGCTAGAAACAAAATAACCATCACGTCAAAGCATATATTACCTTGGTTCAAGGTCTTTGAGGCAACTGATGAGAAGGGATCCTTGACTGGTCTGGCAGCATTTCTTCTCTCTGCAGGATCGCGTCAATAAATGTTTCCAGGCTGCTGAAGCTGCATATCAGCTATATAACTCAACAACATAATCTCAATCCTGCAAGATGCATGGAAAATTCATAATTCTATCCATTATGAGACCTGTCCACATGAAGACACAAATACAGGAAAAGGAAAAACAATGAAGGCTATCCATTATAACTTTATAAGTGAGCAAGTGTTTTACATGAGTAACGATGATAAAGAAGGACCAGTATATACATGTACAACAATGCAATCTATGTTGATGTAAGAATGTTGGATTAGCACTTATAATTTTATGCCCAATAAAAGCAATGCAAGAAGCACAAAGATAAAGGGAGAAAGAGGAATTCAATTCTGTAAATTGTTCATCATTTCAAGTCTCCTGCTAGACTTGCCCTCCCAGTTGTCCTAGTCTTTATACATATACTGAAATCTGGCTTTAGACCTTTCTCCGTCGTGTCGACATTATGACCTTTTTCCTGAAAAGGTAGGGCCATTAAGCTGTAAATCATATTGCCAGAAGTCTTATAAATAACACTCGAATCAACTACATGCTTGTATGCTGCCTCATATTCTTCTGCAGCAAACAAAGTATTAACAATGAAAGCATGAGTCGACAGTCGAGGCTCAAGAACAATATTCATATTGCCTAAACTAGAAGCAGAATTGATAAGAATCTCAAAGGTTACTGCATCAGGAAGGGGTACCATTTTCTTTCATTTCATCAAGTGATGCAGAAGCTTCACTTATCCTACAATTCTTCCATAAACTGCCACGGAGGTAGTTATACTTATACACCGTCGTATTAGGGCCAGAAAAAGCCTGTGTCATCTCTATGATTATGTCATGTGCATCTTCTGCACTTCACATTTCATCAAAAGGCAATAATACGAATTCTTGCTCCCTGTGATTTTGATGACTGGCTAGCCATTTCGAACAAGTTCAACTTGCAGACCATCTCAATCAAGGCACAAACAAACACCACAACTCCGGTATGATCCCCCAACTTCATTCAATAAATCCAAAAAGAAGTAGCACCGATTCGTTACATACATTGTGAGAATTGAACTTTTTTATCAAGTCAGAGAATAAAGAAACCGCTTAAACGAAGTCCTCAAAGAATAGTAAAAATATGATTCAAATTTGAATTTTGAAGGAAAGCCGCGTAAGGAAGCAAAATTAATACTGTTGATAGGTGAGAACGCATTACAAAAGCAGTTTGAGGTGAGCCCAGATGAACTGCCGCTAGAAAGCCTGTTTTGCAGCGAACTTAATTCAAAATGGAGGATTGAAGAAGACAAATTGCAACAGTATCTGAACACATTTTGAATTGGATAAATTTTGTTTCTCATAATAATCTCTAAAATAAATAAATAAATAAAGGCAAATTAGTCTAAATCTCCCAAATTTAAGATTTTTTTGCCAAATTAGTCTTTAAATTTAAACTTGTTGGTCAAATGGATCCCAAGAATTTAGATATTATCCAAATTGGTGTTTTCATTAATTTTTCCGTATACGCAATTTTTTAAAATATATTAAAATAGATAAAACTATTTTTGGAATAAAATTTTGGAGAATTAATTCAGCCAATAATATTTTCATAATTTCAGTAAGGATCAATTCGTCAATTTTTTTATTAGGGATCAACTTCGCCAATATTTTTATCCTTTTTTCTTTACCTCAAATTTGAGAATATCTTTGAGAATTAAGTAAATAATCTCAAATTTCTGTAAATCAAAAGTGTAAGTATAACACCATTCATTATATATTAAGAATTTATAGAAAATTGCTATTTTTATTCTAATTCTCAAAGATATTCTCAAATTTGATGTAAAAAAAATGATAAAAGTATTGGCCAAATTGATCGCTTGTAAAAATATTGGTCGAATGAATCATCAATAAAATTTAGTGTAAAAATATTTTTTTTACCGAATTGGTCCTTTGAAATTATATTCCCAAAGTACCCTCATTATATTTTAATATATTTTTCAAAATTGTATTGACTAATTGAAAAATTAACGAGATAACTAATTTTGCCAAAATTTAAAATTTTAGGGACCAATTTGAACAAGAAACTTGAATTAGAACCAATTTAATCAAAAATCTCAAATTTGGGATCCATTTAGGCCAATTTACCTGGAAAATTAAAATAGAGGAACTGTAGGAGAAATTTTGTTGGTATTGGGGATTAAGAGTATGGGTGTGTTTGCGAGAGCTTATTTTAATTGTTTATCTTCTTTTTGGCCGCATAAGTAGGTATTAGTATTTGAAAAAAAATCTGTTTTCTGCTTTAGCTGCTGTAAAATTAAGCAACAAATCTGCTTAAATTCATAAGCATCTATTGGGGTGTTTTTGGTGCTTTAAGCACCATAATTGGAATTACCATAAATGTTAATATTAATACCAAAAATTTCATACTTTTAATTAAAAACAATTTTTTTCAACTTTAAGCAAAAGCAAATAAAAAGTGCTCATAATAAACATTTGCAAACACACCCTATGTCCGAGAGTTCCCGTAGTTTATTGGAGTCCTACTTTAAGGCATATTAATATTCTTCTTTATTATTTTTATAAATTAAATTAAATTAAAATATAATTATATTTTGTAATTATATTAAATGTAATAACATGTTTATTAAAAGCATAATTTATATTCTACATTATTTACAAAACTAAGGTAGTGTTTGGAATAATTTAAATAAAATGCTTCTGGGCTTTTCTACCGCAAAAGCACTTTTGTTTTGAATGTGTGCTTCTTCTTTTTTTTTGGCTTAAAATAAACCAGAATAAGCATAAGCCCAAAAGTTGGTTAGTGTGTGCTTTTTTAAAGCATAAACCATAAAAATTGAAAATCAGCTTATAAAAGTGTTTGGAAAACTGTATTCTCTAAAATTAAGCTGTTTTTTTTACTATTGCAAATACTAACAACTTTTGTTAAATACAACTTTAAGCATAATTAACTAAAAGCTGCTTATAAAAGTTCTTCAAAACACTACCTAAATAAATTAAGTTAAATAAGTAAAAACAAAGATTATACTCCCTTCGTCCCACAATTCTTACTCCAAGTCGACATGTATTTCATGCGCCAAGTCGACAGTTTGGAGATGGGTGAATGAGGGTCAGATTAGACCTCATATATCAGCCATTAAGCCGTCACTAACATCAGCAAATATGTTGTCAAGGTTAATGTTTTCCTTAGAGGCTTTAGAGTTCAATGGAGTTCTTAATGTTTTCAAGTTCAAGACAATGGAGAACACGATCCATATAGATGAAAAGTGGTTTTATCTTACAAAAACCAGTCATAGGTTTTATCTAATTACGGGAGAAGCTGAACCACATCGGAGTTGCAAGAGCAAAAAATTCATTGGCAAGGTTATGTTTACGTGTGCAGTATGTAGGCCACAATTTGATGAAAATGGTTCAGTCTTATTCGACGGAAAGATCGGTATTTTCCCCTTCACTGAAAAAGTTGCAGCAATTAATAACAACAAGAACAGACCTAAGGGGACCTTATACACAAAACCAATTGACTCAATTACAAAGGAAGTCACCAAAGAATGCTTAATAAATCAGGTATTCCTTTGAAATGATTTATGTTGATTATGCAATTCAAAAATGTTTGTGGTTCAGTTTTTTACAACTTAGCAGATCATGTACAATTTCAATTCAAGAGTTTTGTCCCATATTATCTTTATGTATTCCTTTCAGTCAGATGCAAGAGCAATAAATTCCATTCAAGTAATATCCTATATGCTTCAAAACAGATAATTCCTGCAGTTAAGGCTAAATGGCCAGAATGTAGAAACAAGTTGATCTGTATACAACAAGACAATGCTAAGGCCTCATATAAAGGACTCAGATCCTCAATTTAGAGAGGCAGCTAGCTCTGATAGGTTTGATATTAGGATTGTTCACCAACCCCCTAACAGTCCTGACACTAATGTCAATGACTTGGGGTGGTTTCAAGTAATCCAAAGTATTCAAGTGGAATCAATTTGCTCTAATGTTGATGAACTTGTTTCTGCAGTTGAAAAATCATATGCAGACCTTTCACCAATGACACTTAACAAAGTATTTATAAGCCTTCAAAGTTGTTTGATTGAGATTATGAAGGTGAGGGGTCAGAATAGTTATAAGATCCCTCACATGAACAAGGATGGATTAATAAGGCAAGATGCACTTCCCACTAACTTGGAAGTGCCCTTTACCTTGGTTCAGGATTGTTTAGCCTATTTGGTGGAGAATGGACTTGCAGAGGAAATCAAGTCCTTGAAGACCAGATTTGGTGTAACGCCCCAATTTTCATATACTTAACTAAGGACGCTACTTCATACTTAACATGCATTTTTCAACTCTTTCAAAATATTTTCATGGAAAAGAATCATAAAAAAACTAAATTTATTTTCATACACAACATAAGTCTTAAATAAAAATAATTATGACTACTAGTTCTCGAAAATAAAATGCACATAGTTTAATGCAATAATGACTTTCATAAATCCTTCCTCGTGTGACCATCACCACCAACACCTTTACGCATCGGCCGGTCCATTTCCTGAAAAGTGTTAAAATAGTGGGTTGAGTACGACTACTCAGTGGGAGATGTACACATTTACCAGAATTATAAATTACACTGATAAGACATGGAAAATTAGATCATGCAAAGGATACTCGGCCACACAGACCACATGAACTTTTCAAACAGTCCGATTTCGACTGACGACCGGATTTTGACCGATTTTCATAAAGGATCCGATTTCGATCCTAGGGCCTGATTTCGACTCTTCCTTTCATTTAGGATCCGATTTCGATCCTAGATAAATTAGGATATGGATAAACACAACTAGATTTTTATCCTAAAACATGTATATCACAAATATAATATCTATTTTATTCATAAAACATAATTTCAAATTATCTCATAATAACTAAATACAATATAAAATATTATATCAATTTATGAATCCTAGTAGGTTTAGGAAATCTAAAATAAATAAATATTTTTCTTTCCCTATAATTATTAATTATAACATGATTTCTAAATAAATAAATAAACATTAAAATCATAATATAAATATAAATAAACACCTTTAAGATCAAAAATAAATTTACAAACCAAAAATGATTTAATGACAAATGAGACATATGCTTTAATTTTCCTTTAAATTTCTAAGGCGCGACTTACAGAACTAAAACACTTGATAACATGCATGAATAGATATGCAATGCATTTTATATTGAAAAATTTTGGGGCGTTACAATTGGCTTATGATGCAGGTAGCAGATCTAGGCTTTAACTAAATCCACATGTTATTTTTGTACATTTTCCCCTAGTCTTTTGCTATAGTATAGTCTATGTGTCTATGTGTTGTATATTTTCCCCTAGTCTTTTGCTATAGCATAAAGTATGCAGCTGCAGCTACAAAACGTTATTTTGCACAATCAGTTGTAATTATTGCTCTTTCAAATCATATTAATGCAATTTTTATGGCCTAATGTTGTCATTTCAACTACATCAGATACTATTTAAAGGATGAAGCAAAGACCATTATTACTAGAATATCTATAAAACAGCAATCACCAAATAAGTTGGTCAATAAAGAGAGAAGACATGATACTAAGCAAGTGCATCATCCAACATATTACTAGAATATCTATAAACTGTGGACCACCCAACACAATTACCAGCTTCACACCAAGTACAGTGGACAATCTCAACAACATAGCATCACAAGCTGCAATTAATTTCCAAATGAACACCAAATAAAGAACTCAGAACAGAGAAATACATGAATACAAGTAACAAATCTCAGATCATAATCTCATCATCGATATGGTTCGCATTATCCAAATATGAGCGTTCATTCATCATTTCATCCACACATCACCACATCTTATCCAAACTGCGTACGATTACAATAGCAATAACGCAAAAAATCTTAAGGAAGGGACAGGGAACGATCTCACCGGATTCAATACAAAGAGAAATAGATCTGGAAACCATCTCTATAACGCTTCCTCGGCGGTATCGCCAAATCGGCGACACCTTGTGCAATAACCGGTGGTTATTGATTAGCTTAGATCAGAAAATTGTAACAATTATGTAACGATTGGAAGAACAGATCCAGATCTGGATTTGAGTATCAATGGAAAATAGAGAGAGAGAGAGAGAGAGTACGTGAGTAAGGGAGAGATAGAGAGAGAGAGAGAAAAGTATGATCAATTGTCCAAGCATGCCTTCTTCATTTCACGGAACAGTATTTAAAGACATAACAAACTTAACAAACACTAAGCTTGGTTAAGAAGAGATATAAGTTAATAATAGCTACTAAGATAGACACGTGGATAGTGTTCTGGCCGTCCACGTTCGACATCTTTTACTTTAGTCAACTTTAGCCACTTTCATCCGCAGCCGTTGGATCGCCCTCCACATCATCGACGGATCCGAACTCGTTCAGCGAATCTAAATAGATGTCTTCGTTGCCTTCATTCTCATTCTCACCTTTCTCAACAAATATCATGTACAGTAAACCCTCCTCCCCTGTAGCCATTCTTTCTTCTTTCATCTCCTTTTGCCCGTCGGAGTGTGTCGGAACCAGCTGGGTCATGACATTACCCCCCTCTATTTTACTTTCTTGTCCCCAAGGAAGAATACCAGGATAAGCTTTATTGAGATAAGATTCCTCCAACCAACTCTCCGTCTTTAATCCCTCGCAGTCCCATTCGATTAGGAAAGAGTAGATCTCTCTTCCTTTCCTGTTTTGCTTACTACGCTTCCCCTTCACTGTAGGTACCCAGGTAGCCAGACCGTCAAGAACGGAGTCAGGAAGTTGCGAGGATTGTACCTTCTCGACCGCCAAGGAACGCTTGAG
This sequence comes from Lavandula angustifolia, assembly GCA_028984105.1. Lineage (NCBI taxonomy): Eukaryota > Viridiplantae > Streptophyta > Magnoliopsida > Lamiales > Lamiaceae > Lavandula > Lavandula angustifolia. Next base: position 4,936,116 of record CM054823.1, on the reverse strand, counting down.
CAGAGAAACGTGGAAGACCGGCCAGATCTTGGCCCTGAGAGGTAGCTGTAACCGGAATGAAACTTCCCCCAGTTTTTCTATTATAGGATAGGGCCCGTAGTACCGGGGGGAAAGCTTCTAGATTTTCCTCAAAACTACGCTGCTTTGCCGAAAAGGTTGAAGCTTTAGATAGACTTCTTCCCCTACTGCAAAACTTCTGTGAATCCTGTGTTTGTCAGCTTGTTTTTTCATTTTGTCTTGCGCGACCACCAAATGCTCTCTGAATTTCTATTGCATTCTGCGCCGCTCCTCGGCCAGATGTAGTGAGTCTGTTGAGTGGGTGTATGGGAACGGCCCGATAGAGAAAATAGGCGGGTTGTAACCATATAGGGCCTCAAAAGGTGTAAGTTTGAGGCTAGAGTGATAATTAGTATTGTACCAATATTCTGCTAGAGAAAGCCACCTGAACCATTGTTTGGGTGTTTGTTTAACCAAACACCGGAGATAAGTCTCCAAGCATTGGTTGACCCTCTCAGACTGACCATCTGATTGGGGGTGGTAGGCAGAAGTCATGTCAAGCTTAGTCCCCAACATCTTAAACAATTCTGTCCAAAAAACACTAGTGAATATATGGTCCCTGTCACTCACCATACTTAGGGGCTGTCCATGCAATTTAACAATGTTGTCCAGGAATAGTTGAGCCACTGTAGTAGCTGTGTAAGGATGTGTGAGCCCAAGGAAGTGGTTGTACTTAGTTAGCCTATCCACCACCACCAAAATAACAGTCTTGCCTTGAGACTTAGGGAGGCCCTCAATAAAGTCCATGGTGATGTGAGTCCAAGCCTGGGTAGGTATAGGCAGGGGTTGCAGTAAACCAGCCTTTCAAACTTGTTCTGGGAGCAAGTAGGGCAGGCTTTCACAAAGCCCAGAACTTGGGCTTTGAGTCCCTTCCAGGTAAAGTACTTCTTGACTCTCTGGTAGGTCCCTCCCTCTCCTGAGTGGCCCCCAATAGCAGAGTCATGTAATTCCTGGATAATAGAGGACCTGAGCTTATCATCACTTCCAACAACAACTCTGCCATTTTGCCTTAGTAATCCTCCAGTTAGGCTGAACTCTGAGTATGAGGAGGGGTCAATGGCTTTAGCTGCCATCACCCTAGCCAGTTGAGCATCATTAGTATAGCTGTCAACCACCTTCTGAATCCATAGGGGAATGGCCATGCTGACTGCATGGCACTGGTATGTTTCCTTCCTGGATAGGGCATCATCAACCAAGTTTTCTTTCCCTCTCTTGTAGGTGATAGAATAGTCATACCCCAGCAGCTTGGGGATCCATTTCTGTTGTAAGGGGGTGGTGATTCTTTGATCCAGCATGTGCTTCAGGGCCTGCTGATCAGTTCTAATAACAAAGTGATGCCCTTGTAAGTAGCTCTTCCATTTCTGTACTGCCATTAGTATTGCCAAAAACTCTTTTTCATAAATAGAAAGTGATAAGTTTTTTCCAGTCAACACCTTGCTCAAGTAGGAAATAGGTCTACCTTCCTGCATTAAAACTGCCCCTACCCCAGAACCACTGGCATCAGTTTCTAACACAAACTCCTTTTCAAAATTAGGCAGTGCCAGAACTGGGGTTGAGGTCATAGCCTCCTTCAGCTGCTGGAAAGCCTCTTCAGCCTCTAATCCCCACTGGAATGCCCCTTTCTTTAGCAGATTAGTTAAGGGCCTGCTAATTATACCATAATTCTTCACAAATTTTCTGTAGTACCCTGTAAGGCTTAGGAACCCCCTCAAGCCTTTAAGGTTCTTAGGTGCTGTCCAGTCCACCATAGCAGCCACCTTGTCAGGGTCTGTGGCCACCCCTTCTTGTGAAATGATGTGGCCTAAGTAGGACACAGATTCTTTGCCAAACTCACATTTGCTCATCTTGGCAAAGAGTTTGTTGTCTCTGAGGACCTTCAACACTGCCTCAACATGTTGTAAGTGTAGTTCCCATGTAGGGCTGTAAACCAAGATGTCATAAAAAAAGACTAATACATTTTTCCTCAATTTATCCCTGAATACCTGGTTCATAAGGGACTGGAAAGTGGCTGGGGCATCGCACAACCCAAAAGGCATGACCAGGTACTCATAATGGCCATTATGAGTCCTGAATGCTGTCAAATATCTAGAAGCAGGATCCATAAGGATCTGAAAATAGCCTGATCTGAGGTCAATCTTTGAGAAAAACCTTGCTCCATGTAGTTCATCAAGTAATTCCTCAATAATGGGTATTGGATAATCATGCTTAACTGTTAATTGTTAAGATATCTGTAGTCCACACACATTCTCCAAGTGTGGTCCTTCTTCTTCACCAATAAAACTGGAGAGGAAAAGGGGCTTTTACTTGGTTGAATTTCTCCTGAAGCTAATAGAGCCTCCACTGTCTTTTCAATCTCAGCCTTCTGGGCATGAGACACTCTATAGGGGTACTGATGTTTAGGTAGGCTTCCAGGTTGTAGAATGATTTGATGCTCCACCCCTCTCTTTGGAGGTAGCCCACTGGGCACCTCAAATACATCCCCATAGGACTCTAGCAAGGAGTTCATCAGTGGATTGGTCTGAACCTCCTCTGTAGATAATGACATCAATAGGAAATTACCAGTGGACTGTTTCACCAGCAGTAACTGGTACACAGCTGCTGCAGTGATAGGAGGAACCTGCTTGTGCCTCTTGGCAGTTTGAATGTACACTCTTTCACCCTTGTGTAGGATAGAGAAGAACATTTGATCATAATCTAGTACTATAGGTGACCCTTTCTTTAGCCAGTTACTTCCCAATATGAGGTCATAACCAGCTGTGGGCAACAGCCTTACATCATACTCAAAGTCCTTCCCCTGCATGTTCTAGGTAAACCCCTTGAGCCTTTTATCACTGATCATTACATTTCCATTAGCCACTAAGACTTTTAGGGGTGTGACATCTTCCAGTGCACTCCTCATTTCCTCAGCCACCTTGTATTTAGGAAGCTGAGAGAGCTTCCTATGTCCACCATAATTCTCAGTTTCTGGTCCCCAGTCTTTCCAATCAACCTCATTATATACTTTCCTGATTCTTCTGCCATGGATCCCAAGCTAATCATAGCCATGCACAATTCCTCCTTAGCATCCCTAAAGACTTCTTCATCATTCCCCACTTCCATATTATTCAGAAACTCCCCTTGCTCCTCCACACTCATCACCATAAAGTTCACCTTATTCTTGCATCTGTGCCCAGCTGTGAATTGTTCATCACAGTTGTAGCAGAGACCCTTAGCTCTTCTTTGATCCATTTCAATAGGTGTAAGCAGTTTGAAACCAGGCCTTGCAGTAGGAACTGACTTGGGGACTGACTTCTGGTACAATTTGTTTTCACTTGATTTAGGAGGAACAGAATGGGACAGGCTTTTAGGATACTCCTTTTGGGATAGAGTATGAGACAACCCCTTAGTATACTCCTTGATTTTCCTTAGGAAGGACTCATTTAAATGCACCCGTTGCCTTCCTAAGTGGATGGCAGACTCCAAGGTGGTTGGATGCAGCATGTCCAATCCAGCTTGAATGTCTTTATCCAAACCACTGATAAACGCAGCTACCCAGTATTGTTCATCAAACTCCCCGCATCTGCTGTGGATTATAAAAGCTTTAAGTTCTTCAAATCGTGCCACATATTCCTCATAATTACCCACATGCATCAGCTTGTGTAGCTCAGCTATGGCCTTGTTAGTTTGAAGGTCGTGGAACCTTGTAGAAATCATTTTTACAAACTGAGGCCACACTAGGTCTTCCCCTTTAAGGGGAAGGTTGTCATACCACTCCAATGCCTTTCCTTCAAAATGCATTGATGCAAAGGCAACTTTCTGGTCCTCGGGTATAGTATTAACCATGGAAAAGTAACTTTGACATCTCATTAGCCAAGACCGTGACCTAGTACCATCAAATTTTGGAAAATTAATCTTGGCCATAGTGGGCTGGTCCTCGGGTATAGTATTAACCATGGAAAAGTAACTTTGACATCTCATTAGCCAAGACCGTGACCTAGTACCATCAAATTTTGGAAAATTAATCTTGGCCACAGTGGGCATAACCCCTGCAAAGAATTCCCAGAATTATGGGAATAATTTCTACTTCCACTACCCCTCATACTACCCATGTAATTTCCAGCATGGTGTTGGGAAGTCATCCCATAGGTATTATTCTCCAACCCTAGACTCCTTCCCCCTTCCCTGTCCGGTTCTACCCCTTCATCCACTCCCCCTGTTCCCTCTAGCCCAGTTTGTCCCAACCCTTCCTCCACAGGCTTACCCGTCTGCTTAAACCCAGGCGGTGTTCGTGGAGAGAACCTAGTTGGTGGATTCATGTAGTGTGGGGTGTGTGGTAAAGGTGAAAGTGAGGGTCCTAGCTTAGAACCCTGGATGGATTGAGATTCCAAAAGTTCTAGGCGGTTAGTAAGGTTACCTATCAACCCCGTGAAGGTGTTTGTAAGTGTTCGGTTGTTCAAAGCCATCTGTTGAAACATTTTGTGGGTGACTTGATCTGATATTGCTTGTGAATTCGCGTCCATGTGTGCAGGTTGAAGCACTGGCTCCTCGTCCTCCACTCGCCCCTCTTCTGGAATCGGAGAGAGTCCCGATGTAGCCATGATCGGAGCTCTAATACCATTGCAATAACCGATGGTTATTGATTAGCTTAGATCAGAAAATTGTAACAATTATGTAACGATTGGAAGAACAGATCCAGATCTGGATATGAGTATCAATGGAAAATAGAGAGAGAGAGAGAGAGAGAGAGAGAGAGAGAGTACGCGAATAAGGGAGAGATAGAGAGAGAGAGAGAGAGAAAAGTATGATCAATTGTCCAAGCATGCCTTCTTCATTTCACGGAACAGTATTTAAAGACATAACAAACTTAACAAACGCTAAGCTTGGTTAAGAAGAGATACAACTTAATAATAGCTACTAAGATAGACACGTGGATAGTGTGCTGGCCGTCCACGTTCGACATCTTTTACTTTAGTCAACTTTAGCCACTTTCATCCGCAGCCGTTGGATCGCCCTCCACATCATCGACGGATCCGAACTTGTCCAACGAATCTAAATAGATGTCTTCATTGCCTTCATTCTCATTCTCACCTTTCTCAACAAATATCATGTACAGTAAACCCTCCTCCCCTCCTCCCCTGTAGCCATTCTTTCTTCTTTCATCTCCTTTTGCCCGTCGGAGTGTGTCGGAACCAGCTGGGTCATGACACCTTGCCTCCTCCTTTGTAGCCTTTTGTTTGCGGCAGAATGAGTGACTAAATGGACGAAAATTCAGATCCAGGGCTAGCCTCACATATCATCATCGGCTCTTCGGAGGGGAAACATGCTTCGTCGATATGGATGTCGATCGAAGGTTTCCTCGCTCCGATCTGGCATCTGGGGTTTCGCTCAACGCGGAAGATTTACGCATCCCTTCCGCGTCTAAGATACAGCTTAATCGGACGGAAGGACAAGGGGATTTCGTGGGCGGAGGTGGGGGTGGCGGCGGTGGTGGTGGCAGGGTTTCGAAGATGAGGAGGCGGCGTCGCCAAGAACTAGAGGGGAGAGAGAGAGATGATGGTATGAGATCTTAGATTTAGGGTTTCAGAAATATGATGTATATTGTAATTTAGTTAGTGTATTTTGGATGTATTTTGTTTAGTTAGTATACAGATAATTAGTTTAGGTAGGTGTAATTAGTGTAGGTAATGTGTTCATTAAGGACTAATAAGTTTTCATTTTTGGAAAAAAGACAAGTCGAGTGGAACAGCTCAAAAAAAAAATATAAACAAGTCGGGCGGACGGAGAGAGTAGAAGATTTATAATTAACTAATAATAAATGATATTTTAAAGTGTCACATATAGGAAAAGAGAAGAAGACATAAAAAGGAAAGCACTAGAAAGTTCCAACTGCCAGTAAAGATTGCAAGGGCTGACCACACGACGTTAGTCTTGTTCCTCGCGCCACGTATATATAGCTTCGACATTTACGTCTTCACAAACCCTAGAATTCTCTTAGAAAATCTAGCTGTATACCTGTAAAATATAGCAAAACAGATTTGAGTCTTGGTTATTTTGCGGAAAATTCTGAATCGAGATGGCTTCGTTTGCGGAAGCGCCGCCTGGAAACAAAGCCGCCGGAGAAAAGATTTTCAAGACTAAGTGCGCTCAGTGCCACACCGTTGACAAAGGGGCTGGCCATAAACAAGGTATCGAGAAGCTCAATCTGTTTTTCATATTAGCCTCATTCGCAAGTCTGGATCTGTCGCCTAGATTTCTGTGTTTGATCCATTTTTATGTACTAATTTAGTTTTCGATTCTGTTTATGGCTTGTTTGATTTTATTTTTATTTTTAAATTATTTGATTGGTTGGCTATATTGAGGTATTGTATAGAATTTCGCAGCTTCTTAGATCGGGTTGGCATTCTGAAATAGTTTTCATATGTTCATTGGAATCGTTATTTGTATTGATGATACAATATGGGTGCCGCTTGACTGAAGTAGATTATTATGGTTCATTGGTATCACTATTTGTACTGATGTATATGCCCTGGATTGGAGGTAGAAATATGCAGAAATAAGGTGCTAGATTGTATTTTGCAGTTCTTAGTTGTTTTGTACTTCCAACTCCAGAAAATCGAGAGTTTTTTAAAGATAATTGCACTAGTGTGTTTTGAAAGCTGACTATTAGTAATATGTAGACTGGACTCTTTGATCTGTTGGATTTTTCCCTTGCTACACCAGGTTAAATGCAATTGCTGTTTCTTTGTGGATATAAACTGTATAATCAGTAGCACATATACTGCTTCATATAAACATTGCAGTAGTGTATTTCACTCGATATAATGTCTATATTGCTGTTGGTTGTCTTTTTTCTAAGGTTTTAGGATGGAGAATAATAAATGTATAGATGGTTGCACGTTTGGGCCTGATATAGCCTTAATACGAGTCTGATTGGTATGTATCTTAGATGTTATTTAGCTTTGTTTTTTGTGCAACTTAGTAAATACCAATCACTGCAGAAGTTGATTAAAGGATGAGGAAAAAGTGCATTTCTGCTTTAGGATAACGTGTTCGTTCTTGTTGATATTGGACTAAAAGGCTTCAATTTGCAGGACCTAATCTGAATGGCCTCTTTGGAAGGCAGTCTGGCACTACACCTGGTTACTCCTACTCTGCTGCTAACAAGAACATGGCTGTTATGTGGGAAGAAAAGACTCTGTACGACTACTTGCTCAACCCCAAGAAGGTATGTTTGTTTGGATAGTTGATGAATTCTGTACCTTTAGCTTGTTGATTTGGTAATCCATGTATGTATAGGATGTCAAAACATTTTGGGTCGGTTTCTTTATTGTTTTGGTGTTGTTATTTAGTAGATGACTCAGGACAAACTTTCATGGTGAAATATGTTTCTGATTTATTTCTCATTCTATCATACATAGTGATGCATCATCAGTTCTTTGAAGCAATTTAAGGCTTAAATATATGTTTTAGTTATTAAAGTTATTAACTGATTCATCTTAGCGTCAGGCAATAATAGCATTATGAAGTTGCCATAGTCAATTTCTTGGTTATCTTATGAATATGATATTGATCCGTTCATCCTGTGGCCTGCAGTATATACCTGGAACAAAGATGGTTTTCCCAGGACTGAAGAAGCCTCAAGATCGTGCAGATCTAATTGCATACCTGAAGGAGTCTACGGCTTGAGTACATGGCAATAGTTTCTGAGATTTTGTCATTTGGTTGATGAGAAGCTCAAGCACCCTTGAGGGGCAAAACCCACAATTCTCTTCAATAAATTCTTTAGACTACTTTTTGTTATTCACCAAAATCCCTAGTTTAAGTTGAAGTTGAATAAGGGTCGAAACATGTTTGCCCAATCATTCTTTCTAGTAGTAGTTCCCGACTCCTGCCTGCTAATGATACGATTTTATCTTTATGCAATTGTGATATTTTTTAGTTGATACGGTTTTAAATTGGAGTCTCTAGTAGTGCTGGCCCAAATAACAGGAACCGGCGGCCGCCTGGTCCAATTCCTAACCGTTTACCATGGTGTGGTTTCGTAAATGGCGTAGATCGTGTCACGTCATTGATCTGCATCACAAGACAATCATCGACGTGTCGCACCCGAACCGAGACCGACGGTTCCTGTGCGAACCCAAACTCCGGCCACCTCTAATCTCGAGTTTGATTCGGTTTCAAGTAGATGGTGCACTTTGCATCTAGATGACCTCATATATGATTAAAATGTATCTGAATTCTGAAGCTTATGCCCTATTTGTTCGATACAGCAAGTTCTCATTCCTTCCTAAACCAGAGTATAACTAATACATCTCCCATACAACAAACCAAATTTCAGTAAATTAGTTTTCCGTTTCAATGCCCGATGTTCTGTTGTGGACGGCGGAGTCCGGGAATCTGAAACAAGGATTTCAAAGCATATCGTAACGAATGATTGCCAAGTGATGTTGTGTACGAGTAAAACATGGTTAGATGAAGCAGTATTCGACCCAAAGAAATTGCAAATACTGACCTCAACACCATGAGGGCCTATCCTATTGCGGGATATGAAATTGAGGATCAGATTGGAGAATTCTTCGGGTACATCCTCCTGCAATTTTCGAATATGTTAGTTTTGTTCCGATAGTGCTAAAGATCACAGAAGAAGTTTACCTGTATGGCATGGCCGGTATGTCGGACGACCACCATTTGGAATTTTCCTTGCATTTGGCCTATTGTAAGAGTTCTGGGACAAGATAAAACAAAATTCCAAGTCATGGATGGAGGGAGTCTTTGCTTAGTCCTATGTTGGCTTATAGCTATGCAAATGATTTTCTCAATGTTCAAGAAAATTGACCCTAAGTCACAGATACAAGCATTCAATTATAGAAGTGATTTGAAATATTTAGTTGATCTTATGCATCATACAGTTCAGATGCCAAAAGAAAGAAATAGGTCACAAGTAGCAATCTATCACATTATTCTTAATGTCATATACAATATCCAGCAAAATTCATATTAACAGTTGCCCCGCATCTAGATACAAATATTTTTGTGAACAGGTACATGACATAATTCGTTATCTCAAAACCTGAGGAAACAATTAACCAGCAGAACTTTTAGAACTTCTAGAATTTTTCTTTAGTCATAGGTTTACTAGCCAATGAGTCTGATGCACAAAATTTTAAGGATTGCTATGCCAAATGAAACCAAAGCAATCATACATTCCGGGGTGAATAATATTCACATAGTAATCACATAAACCTCTTAGAAGAAAGTTCGAAGGACTTACTTGTCTAGCCTATCAGTCCCCGCCAGAAGCAAGAGCTTTGGTACAGGACTAGACAAAAACTTTTCTGAAAGACCTTCATACCTGAAACAAATTCTTCAGTAGCACATGTCTATTTCTGATGAAATAAAAGGTATAAAAAAAAGAACACAATGCAAAGAACCGGTCAAAGTGAAGAAATAAATGAAGTCTTAAAACAGACAAAGTCAACCTAATACATTTGCAAAATTAGCATATAGAGGAGGCGTACTTAGTTACTTACCATCCTTTCCAATGTTTCTCGGTTTCTCCCAGATTAGCTCGGTGGATATAGCTGCAGATCCAGCAAGAGTAACTGTATAAGTAGGGGTCAAATCAAAACTAGTTAATCTATAAGCACTACAACAAAGACTTCTCACTAGATTACTAAGGTTGCAAATCAAAGAAGAGAAAGAAAAGCATTAGGAAATTCTAACTAGCTTTCTCACCACTTTCTTGAGTCATCATAAGTTAGTGTGCTGGGGATCGAGACACGAGCAGAATCAATGTTTCTTAAAGAGCCTCCTTTGATGCTCCATTCAATCTAACATGTGCACAAGCAGTGTTACTCATGGAGATGTACTCTAGCTGCCTACAGGATGAACTAGATAGAACACATGGTAAGTAAAACATAAAAAAAGAGAAAGCTTATATTGGAGTTAACATTAAACACGTTCCTTTTTTTAAAAAAATATTTTTAAATATTAAAGTTATTTTCTGTTTCATATACCGCAACATCAGAACTACGAAACATTGCCCGTCAAAATTGTTGCTATAAAAGACATTCTGTTATATACCACACTGGCAGCAGAGGTGATAACATCAAAGATCTTAAGTACCACTACAACTAAAGTACAAAAATAAGAAAAAGAAATGGAAAATTGACTTTCTATCTCCAACCAAAGATCCAAACTTAAAAAGTTGTCTTGGTCCACATTCAGAAATTATGTTTTACTTTTTGAGATTCCAGTTCCTCAGTTTAAAAGTGAATATGGATGCAAATAATTAGAACTAGTATTTTTAAATTGAGTGTATCATTGAGAGTAAAAGGATTAAACCTCTTGAGTAATAAAATTGCACCAATTTAGAAAGCAACAGTTGTGAATGATTATTGACTTATTGTGTTGAAAAGGATTATTGTCTATAGAGAAGGTACCATGCTGGCTGCTGACCGGACTATATGACAATAAAATAATAGCACATGTTAGAGAAAAGAAGTATAGCATAATTTTGAAACTTCAATGTGAACGAAAGTATGTATTACCGCTTTCTCAATGCTTGAGAAATGCTGCATTCTATTTGATAGAATTTTCTGCATATGGATCAATGAAGCCATTGCTGTACCCTGAGATTTTATGCAGCCAAAGGGTCACATAAACAAATATTTGGAAGTCAGAGCTTCAAAAATATTTGAGCATCACAAAAAGGATTGAATGAATTCAAACCAACCTCAACAACATCCACAATGACGAGTCCAGCCAAGCTAGGAAGCACTTTCTTGGCAGCGATATGAACAGCTAGTGCGCCTCCCATACTGCATCATAACATTACCATCCGGATGAATTCAAATAGTGATTGACAAAAGGCAGGAATTGATATATGTGACATAGACAGACAAGGTCCAAGCTGCTCCTAAAGTACACAGCAAATGGTTTAGCATTCAAATCTTGTTTGTAAATAAAAAAACAGCATGTTCTAACATGAGAGGAAGACATATTACTCAAGACAAGTGATGACCAAATAAACTGCAATTATATGAGCATAATCTTTTTATGGTAGCATATAGGTCAGACCTGTGGCCAACCATCACAATTGCTGGAGGAGAATCACCGTACATTGTCTTCACAACAGCCACTACGTCGTTGCAAAGAGTCTGCCATTGTTGATGAAAATGTCAAAACACAAGCAGTTTAACTCTGAAAATTTAGTAACACAAAATACTTGTAGAAAAAATACACAATCATCCACTTAGGTTGCAAGGTAACTAGTAGATACCTCAATAGATAGATCTAAATCATTGTCAGTGGATGACTTCCCATGTCCCCGCAAATCCAGTGTTACTACTCGAGCTTTCGCTTTAATTTGACTTGCTGACAGAGAGAAGGAGAGCCTGGGGAAACAGTACAATACATTTCAGATGACACTAGGTTCTGCAAGAAAGTGTGTGTTTTGTAAAGTTCAAATTTTAAATAAAACTTAAGAAATTTATATATTCAGTAAGTTTCATTATCAAAGTACTAATAATAATATCTATTAAAGGAGTAGTCAAAGGACATGGTTCATTAGATCTGAACAATCTAATTCTACCTTCTATCTACATTTTCCCTCTAAGAGCAAAGTTATCCAAACAGAAGAGCACTGAGATCAAAATTTAAGGTCAAGTCACACACTTCAATAGTCTAACAAATGATGATAAAAGGTTAAGTTTCATAGAGACACAAGCCTAGCAAAAGCTTACGAGAAACAAAATCCCACGAAAACATAAGAAAACCTCTTGTGGCAATAGTTGGAATCATGAACATATAATAATCTTTTAGGAAAACAATTTTCTTACAGTCGGTCAGATTTTTAGTAAGAGAGAGAGAGAGCTTTATTGAGCTACCAATGTGATGAAATTGGAATATCTTGCCAAAAACAAATGCAAAATAGATGTAGTAAGATAAACTTAAGAAGTTAATCAGCCAGAAGGCCAGCTTCAGGCCTACCCTGAAAATCCCCCACCATGGAGACACAAAATAACTGGACCCTCACTTCCTGCCTTATAGATGTGAAAAACCTGAATCAGAGGGCAGAGAGAAGGAAGCTTTTAGATGGAAAAGAAACGGATACAGCAATTGAAGACAAAATGCCACTCACATTATCTGAGTCTGGGATGCAAACATCATCTTCTTGGTCAAAGTAGTCCGACCAATCTAAAGGTGCATATTTTTGTGACGGGACCCTTTCACAAAGAAAACAACAGTTACAAGAAGAAGAATGAGTAAGTGATCGCTTAAGAGGCCACGATAAGAATTGTTCGAGCTACCAACCTGCTTATTTAATAGCTTTCCTATGACCATTTTCACAACAATCATTTTGCTTGGAGAAGCACAACCTGATTTATAATCTATTCATTCCCGATCAAAAATGCAATTGTCCCATTTTTTTTTTCTTTTTCTTAATTTAATGTGGAGACGTCCCAATTTACCAGTAACTTAAAATTAAATTACTCGAATCACAAACTCTCACCTAGGATCATCTTCATACGCTAAACACTCATTTCATTCTAATGTCATTCTAACAAAACCAATCCATAACTTCAGTAAGCTCTTTGAGCAAAATATCATCTATACAGACCAACGATCACAATACTTAGCTCATTAGAACTGAACAGTTTATCAACATAACTCTAATAGGACAAATAAAATTAATCAAAATTAAAATCAAGAAATAATAAAAGCTCAAAATCTAATAATGAGTACAAAAACTGAATCACAACCGGGTGAAAAATCACACACTAGTGAAATGAAAAAAAAAAAAAAAAAAAGCGAGAAATACATACTTAATCGGGGGACGATCAGGCTTGGAGGAAAAAGCGGACGGCAATTTGCTATCATTCTGCACTGCTGAGTCGCCATTTTTCGACTCCTCTTCCGGAAGCGAGCTTAGATTTGTTGATGAATTCTCCATTTTTGATCACCCAGAATCTGCGTAAGAATTAGTTTCTGCTGTCTGACTAGACGATTTCTGAAGATGATTTTTGGGATGGGCCGTCAATGGGTTACAGATTGGGCCCAGTTTTAGTAAGAGAGTGATTTGAGATAGTAATTGAGCCCATCTAGACTTGGGCTTGTGAGAAATACATTAGATTTAGATTTGACCCAATCTGATATTTATTTATGTAATTATATGTGAAATGCAAAGTAGATTCAAATGTTGGTATCGTCTAATATATTTCGATTCGTACGGTATGAGACAAAATTTATTGTGATATACTAGTTCTTACAACTCAAAGATTACTCTTTCTGTTCTCTTATTTGTGACTTGTTTCTTTTCCGCACATAAATTAAGAAAGTAATATTGTGTGGTGTAGTTTATTTAATTTTTTGATAGTTAAATTTGGTCCATACAATTTTTATCTTTTTTAGTGGTCATAAAGATAAAAACGGACCACTTTTAATAGAACGGAGATAGTATTTACAAAGAAGTGAAAATTGGAGAAAGAGAGTCTTAGACTGCATTTGAAAAAACAACTTAAATAAGTGTTTATTACATAAATGCTTATGATATAAGTGTTTATGTTATTAGCACTTAATAAGATGTTTGCGTTTGGATGTATTTATCTATAAACACTTAATTAGAGAAAATAAAATAAAAATATATTTAGAAAAATATTGTCATGAGATTATGATATACTACATCCGTCCCGCTATTTCCGGCACACTTCATTTTGACACGAAAATTAAGAAAGTAGATGATTAAGAATGAGATATGGATAGATGATAAAGTAGGAGAGAGAAGATGAGTGAGCGTAGATGATAAAGTAAGAGAGATAAAATGGTAAAGTAAGAGAGAGAAGATGATAAAGTAAGAAAAAATAGGAGAGATAAGATGGTAAAGTATGAGAGAGATGGTAGTTATTTCCAAATTATGAAGTATGTCAGAAATAGCGAGACGTCCATTTCGGGAAAGTGTGCCAGAAATAGCGGGACGGAGGTAGTATTTTTCAATAATAAGTTGTTTTAACCTTATTTTCATAAGGTATTTCTTCCACCTTATGAAAATAAGTCAAAACAACTTATTTTTAGAATAAACTTTTTTCGTAAGCTTTTTCAAACGCGCATATTGTTGGTCCGGAGACGATAGTCAGGTGTAGAGGGGGGGTGAATACACCTGAGCAAAGTTTCTTTTCTCAAACGCGAAGGACAGCTGAGCTGTAGGTTGCAACTGATGAACAGTGTCAAATAGTAACCTTCGATCGCGGGTCAGAAGTGTGCCAACTACTGAGCTCTCCTACTAACTTTTGTCAGTACTTGAAACTCAGTCGGAGACGTCGTGCGGATAAGAGTGTGGGGCCCAGAGATTCGTCTCAGTTTGAAAACGTGATTTCGCAAGTTAAATTATTTTGGCTAGTGCGCTTTGAAAATGCGTTTTATGTAGAATATGATTTTGTGATCAGTTGTAAGCTATGCAGTAAAACCGTAAATAACACAAGCAATTTTTAACATGGTTCGGATACGCAAGATCCTACGTCCACGATCCTGCTGAACAGGAGGTCTTGTTGATTTTTCTGAGCAAGCCTCAGCAAGGAATCTGTGCACTGGATAGACCCTTCTAAGTTATAGTCCTTAGCGACTTTACAAATCAAATCGAGGTTTGAAGGGGAGGGGATAATCTCCAACTAGGAAGGAATTCTTACAGTAAGAACAATCACTAAAAGTGAACTCCTTCAAATTTCTAAGCTATAGATATGGCAATGAGCTTAGCTAGAGAAGATGGATCTAAAGAACTATAGAGAGAAGAACTAATGATATTCTATTGGACAAGTTCTTTGCTGGATTGATCTTGAATGCGCTAAAGTTGCTTGAAAGCTTTGAGCGTTTTCCCTTGATATCCCGTGCGTGAAGCTCGGATTTTCTTCTCTATTTATAGTCGTGAAACAGATATATGTCCGTTGGAGACGACGATGCCACGTGTCACAACCTTCCAAAGAAAACGGCCATAAATTCGAATTGTTGCAGCAGAGTTGTTGATATTGTACATGAGAGCAGCTTTAGTTGGTCAGAGCAGATATCGCGTAGACGGCTTCTCATTGGTCGAGGTTTGTGGTAGGTGAGATTGTGTCAGACATCGGAGTTGACTCTCCCTAATCCTCGTATGGTCTTCTGCTGACTTTCGAAATGACTTTAACAGCTGGGTCGTTTCCTGTCGGATACAGTAGACTTGAAGTAGTCTCTGTCTTCTTTGTCTGAGTCGACTGACAAGAGAGATTCTCTTGTGTGGTCAGCTGATGACTGCGAAAGTACTGAGCTTGCATAGAGTTCTTCTGCTGATGTCTGTCAGCTGATGAGATGTCTTCTACTGAGGCGGAGATCAGCTGATGACTCAAGAATGCAGGCTCTTACACTGATGACATGGGGTTCTGGAAAGTAACTTCAACAGAAGATCAATCCAACATTTTACCCCGTACATGACTTAGACAAAAAGGATAAATAAATAAATAAATCAAAAACAGTCTAGTCTATATATCAGCTAATCCTATTGACACCACACTACTGATATCAGCTGGGTTTTGGGATCTTCAATTCCATAGTGCTACTATGATTTTCCCCAATATTATCTTAACCCACTAACTGCTGAATATCATCTACTGACTCATAACCCAACACATATAATTTTTTTTAGAATAAATCGAAATAAGCAGTTGATAGCTCTTCAAAATATAATGGATAATAATGAAAGCCATAAGTATTTTAATAATAATAATAATAATAATAATAATAATAATTCGTCATAAATAAAAGAAGAAAAAAAGGCCAAAACAAAGTCGCCAGTTACTTTCAGAAGTGATTTTGTGAATTCATCTTTTCTTTTCTCCCACTTAAAACGAGAGGAAGCTAGAGAGAGAGAGAGAGGGAAGAGAGGTTGCATGGAAACCCGGAAACCCTTTTCGCGTGGGAGATTTATGTATGTATGTCTACTTGGGCGACAGAGAAAAGTTCTCAAACTTTGAAATTTTATTATTGCACAATGAAAACGTGGGATTAAATTAATACAATTATAATATATAAGTGAAAATGCGACAGTATAATTAGTGCCCGGAATGAAGGATGCTTGTCTTCTTCTTCTTCTTCCTTAGATTTGTCTGTCCAAGAACAGCTTGCATGTGGTCAACAATGTCCTTCACTGTGCCAAAGAATCCCCTCTGCATCTGCACAATATAAATATTATTATGTGGTTAGATTTAAATCCATAACTTTTCTGATAGGAAACTAATCAGTATGTAATCAGAATATATTAACTATATCAATAACAATCATGGAGTATTAATTAAGGAAAATCAATAAAGAAATTAATTACCTCGGCAAGAATGGTAACATCAAGAGCTCCTCCTCCAAAAGGCATAATTCTCATGTCTATTACACTTAAGTGTATATTTTCCATTTCACTAGGAATTCTTGACATCAATCCCATTTGTTTCTTGCAGCATGTTTTTATTAGGACATGTCTGTCCGAAATTCTTACACTGATTTCCGGAGGGATAAATCCACAACTGTTATCCAATGTGCTCTTTAATAGAGAAGAACTCGTGTTATCTTCTTCGGGCGTGTCTACAGATCTCATGACCTCTTCTTTCTCTAGGGCGGTAACTCGATCTTGGAGCACTTTCAAGTAGTTTATAGCATCTTCAAGTAAAGAAGCCTTGTCCAACTGAGTAAAAAAAAAAAAAAACCAAACAAATTGAGCAATCACTGTAAAAAAAAAAATGGTTTTAGGTAGCGGCACTTTTATTTGTCGCTAAAGTAAATAGCGGCACTCACTTGTTGCTAGTGCGTCGCCCTTTTTTGCTGTTGGATTAAAATGCTTACTTTCTCTTATGTGGTGTTAACTTTCAGATTATTATATACGAATAAAGTTTTTACACAATAATTGGAGTAAGGATTACGGATTATAGAAAAAATCAATTTTCTCAGTTAGAAGATGTGCAATAATTCAGTTACCTTCTTTAGTCCAGGAACAAGTTTAGAGAGGGATATGAAGAGTTGGCGTAAATTGTCGCGTCGTTTCCTCTCCGCCATGACATGATCTTGAGCTTGTAACGGCGTTCTTGTAACCGTTGAAGGCCTCTCTCTCTTATCAGAAGAGGAGGAGAAACTTATGATTGTTGGGAGTGTAATACAATCTGTACCATGATCTTGATATGATGAAAACCTGTCCTTCTAAAAAGAAATTAACGGCGGCGGGTGAGCTTCAGCAGCAGCGAGTGATGAAGAAAGCGGGCTTATTGTTTCTTGGTCAATGTTCCAAGAATTTGTCGAACTGATAGCAACCGCGGTGGCGCCGCCATGATTGGAAACTCCGGAGCTGGTGCTGCTGCTGTAGCTGGAGTACATTTCAGCAAAAAAAGGGTTGAGATCGAAGAATTCGTCCATGTTTTGCTCCATTAATATTTCCATAGCCCTACAATCAGAATTTATCTTCAATTTAGGGACAATAATTGGATATGATGGAAAAAGAATGACAAATTGGCAAAAATAGTCCTCAAACTTCGCGGTTTTGCGATTTTTGTCCTCGAACTATTTTTTTTTTTGTTTTTTTGTCCCTGAACTCGTTGTTTTTGCGATTTTGGTCCTGACGTCATATTTTCCGTCAATTTGAACGGCAATTCGTTTTTTAAAAATTTAAAAAAAAAAAAAAAACTACAAGGGCAAAATCGTAATTTGGCAATTAAAATAAATTGAACTTGTTATTACCTCAGAAGAGCGGCTGAACACACTCATTTCCGTCTTCTTCTCCATAGCCCTAAGCCTTTGAAACTTGAAAGCACAACGACTTCTTTCTTATTTCTTCCTTTGCTCAGTTCGAAAGTGGAGCGAGTTATTTCTTCGTTTGTTCAGTTCGAAAGTGGAGTGGCGCGGACGGGAAGTTGCTGCATATTTGGACGGCGCAGTCGCGAAAAATTAACAGCCGAAAGTGACGAATGTGACAGCCAAGTCGCGAAATCGGACGACAGACGGAGCGAAATCGTAGATCTCGAATCATTGTCGCGAAATATACGGCGGACGAGAGGTAAAACATTGGCTTTCTGGATTGAATTTTTGTGATGGGCTATTACATTTTTATCTGTTAATTAGCAGCTTGTGGAAAGAAAGTGAAGCAAATCATTTCCATTAAGCTTATTTCTAATTTGATTGATTATCCAGTATAATATAGAAATATACATTTTGTTTCAATTTCCAGTAAGTTGAGATGGTGCGAAGCTCCCGTCGGAGTGGAAAATCGATCGAACCAGTGGATGTTTCAATTATGGAGGGCATGCTTGATACTGATGCACTTGAAAAATATTTTGAGTAAGATTTCTTCCCATCCAAGCTAGCAGCTTATAAAGGTTTTTTGGTATTAGGTACTATTTATTTTTTGGATGCATTCTTGTAGATTGATTTGGAAGAAAACACCTCAAAAAATTGCTAAAAAAAGGAGACCAGTTCGATGTGGTTGGTGCGGCCAAAAAGGTCACAATAGAGCCACGTGCACCGAAACTGGAGCGTGCTTGGATAGGCGAATAACGAAGGAGGCAACTTTGAGGATGTTAAATTAAAGTTATGATGATGTATATTTTGAACACTTTTTGGGGACTAATTATTGTGAATTATGAATTATGAGACTAGATTGATGACATGCAGGAATATTTAGACTAGTTATTTTGAATTATGTACGAAATGGTTATTTTGAAGTTAATTTTTTGGTATATTATAATTTTATATTTCAATGATTAATTAACAATATATATTTCGCATTCGAATTAAATATTATTTATATTGCTATAATATTTCTGTTAGCTTATACGTAAAATTGACAAATTTAATGCAAAATCTCGTCAATACGAAGAAATTCAATTATTTGTCTAAAATTATTGAAATCAATCCTTAAAATATTTTATTTTGTTGAATAGGTCCTAAATTATTTTTCGTTTGCTATTTTGGTCCTCGGAAAAAAAATATTCCGATTTTGCCCTTTTATTTAAAAAAAAAAAAAAAAAACGAATTGCCGTTCAAATTGACGGAAAATATGACGGCATGACCAAAATCGCAAAAACAACGAGTTCAGGGACAAAAAAACAAAAAAAAAAAGTTCGAGGACAAAAATCGCAAAACCACGAAGTTTGAGGACTATTTTTGCCAATTTCCCAAAAAGAATTATTAATTACAACTTGTTGCAATAATTTGAAGCAATCCTAAAATGTTTCATTTCATGTGCAATCATACACGAATTAAATTTACCTCAAAATACAATCTCTTTTCTGCTTCTCTGTAGATGGACTTTTCGGAGACAATCTCCCTGCCACTAGAATTAATTGAGGAAGAACTGAATTCTTGTACTGATGAAATGGTCGTGTGATATAATATAAATATATATATATTGTCCGAATAAATATATACCCACGTGAGAATTGTCTTCTCACCATAGAAATGGAGGCGCATACATATACATGTAATACGTGTAGACTGTGTAGTGTTGTTGTTGGTCAATGGGGGTGGGGAAGTTTCTTGTTAGCAGCAATTATAATCTCTTCTAACCTTTTGATTTAATTCAACGCGTACGTTGAACTGGGATTGAAACATGATTAATGTCTTCGATCATATTTAATTTCTTTTACACAATTAGAATATTTTCGAATTCGAAATGGTTGTCTTATGACTGAAAATCACATATCTTAATATTTGTCGAACCCTTATATGAGTTTTACGACCAATTTACAAACATTAATTTTCTCATATATATGAGCTAGAAGGTGGATTGTTTGATTTGTTATAATTAAGATTTTGAGGGAACGCATGGTTTTCGTAAAAGATCTAGTAATTAGGTTCAATTAACTATGATTAATGGGATACTACTATTTATTTGGTTCGCATGATACTATATTACTATTCATAATACACGATTACTATTAAACATCATTTGCGATCACGTGGCGGCGCTTTTGTGGAAAGCGTGTTCAGCAGGTCAACAATGTCCTTCACCTTGCCACGGAGTTAGCCCTGCATTTGCAAAATTTAGTCTGCATGGACTGTGTCTTAGTCAGATTATTAATTAATTAATTAGCTGCAAACAATTGTTGAGAATTTTATTGGTAGAATGTGCGATCCAGAAACAGATAATATAATAAATTAACAGTATAGATAGCTAGATATTGATGCATGTCAAAGTAGCTGCAGTGATTCCAGTGAATGACAGTATACCACCACACAAAAAGATAGCATTTTTAATTTGCAATCTAAAATCTTTGGATAAAGATCTAGCACACTTGTTTGTTAATCTCACTTGTTAGTCACAATTACTGGTAGGGCTGTGCAACGGCCGGTTCGGTCGAAAAACCGGACCGGAAATTCGGTTAACCGAGTTTTCGGTTTCGCCGAACAGTTGACCGAAAACCGAACCGAAAGTGTTCGGTTCGGTCCGGTTTATTGACCGAAAATTTCGGCCGGTTTGCCGGATCGGCCAAATTGACCTTTTTTTTTAATATTTTTATTTTTATTTTTAATCGCACATGATACAGGCTACAGTCTAGGGCATCGATCAAGAAAGAAATGGAACGGAATGACTACAGACAGTGCAACAACGAAAGTGTTTTAAAAACCTTACAAACCAACAACGAAACTTATTCAACTCATTAGAGCAACAAAAACCTTATAAAGTGTTTTAAAAACCTGGAGGGAGAAGCCAAGACCGAGAGCGCCGCAGGGAGGAGAGAGTCGAGAGGCTGCGCAGCAGGGGAGACGAGAGTGCTGCAGGGAGGAGAGAGTCGAGAGTCGGCGGCTGGAGCCTGGAGGCGCTGCGCTGCGCATCAGGGGAGACGAGAGCGCCTGCGCCGCAGGGAGGACCGGATGAGAGAGTCGAGATTCGCTCACAGTCGCGGCTGCGCTGAAGGCAGTGAAGGGTTTTCAATTTTGATTCAATTTGGGTTGGATTCTGATTCTCTGAAGTCAAAAATTAAAAAAACTCAGTAATACTTTAAATTAATATTTAATTGTTATGATTTAATATATTTTTAATTTTTTAAATATTACATTCGGTTATTCAGTTCGGTTCGGTATTTTCGGTCGAAAAAACCGAATCGACCGAAAACCGAAAATATCAAATTAATTCAACCAAAGATCGGACCGAAAGCTTTCGGTTCGATTCGGTTTCGACCGAACAAATTCGGTTCGGCCGATTTCGGCCGGTTCGACCGAATAGTGCACAACCCTAATTACTGGTGTTACGGTATATCGAAAAATCGGTATATTACACATATTATACCGGAAAAATACTGAAGATACCGAATTTTCGGTATACCGTAATTTTCAGTATGGTATCATATTGTATCGAAGTTTTTCAGTATAATAACGGTATGAGATTTTTCATACCGAGGTATACCGTATACCGAAGTTCATACCGCAAATATCTTGTATAAAAGAGTGCAAAAATGCGGTATAACAACGATATGTGATTTTCCATACCGTTCGAACACGGGTTGTTACAAATTATTACAAATATGTTATTCATATCAAACAATCTTGATGTTATATCATACATTCATAACTTAAATAAAAGGCAAATTGGCAAATTTGGTCCCCAATGTTTGCCATTTTAGATGAATTAGTCCCTAATCTTTTTTTTTTAGTTTATTGGTCCCCAATGTTTGCTAATTTGGATAAATTGATCCTTCTGTCAAATTTTAAGTTAATTAAGTTTTAATCATAGGGGTATTTATGTAATAAAAGTTTCAGGGACCAATTCATCCAATTTTTAAATAAAACTTTAATTTTTTTTAATTTTTTATTAAATTATGATTTTTTTCGGAAAAAAATTAATTTTTCAAATAATTTTTTATTTTAAAAATTACTTTTTTTCAACTAATTTTTTTCTTTTTTTTTCAAATAATTTTTTGGTAAACAAAAAAAAATTAATTAATAATAATTTTAGGGACCAATTCATCTAAATAATTTTTTGAATTAACTTTTTTTCAAATTTTTTTTATTTAAATAAAAATTAAGTAAATTTAGATTAACTAATAATTTTGCATTTCACGGTGAAGGAGGGGAGCGGGTCAACACAACGGTTGGGGAATGTGTTATGTTCTTCGAGGAGAAGAGCAGCTGGACGACTAGGAGGTGGGAGACCATAACTGGACGACTAGGAGCGGGTCGTCCAACTACTCCTCTCCTCGAAGAACGTAACACATTCCTTAACCGTTGTGTTGACCCGCTCCCCTCCTTCACCGTGAAATGCAAAATTATTAGTTAATCTAAATTTACTTATTTTTTATTTAAATAAAAAAATTTGAAAAAAAGTTAATTTAAAAAATTATTTAGATGAATTGGTCCCTAAAATTATTATTAATTAATTTTTTTCGTTTACCAAAAAAATTATTTGAAAAAAAAAGAAAAAAATTAGTTGAAAAAAATAATTTTTAAAATAAAAAATTATTTGAAAAATTAATTTTTTTCCGAAAAAAAAAATCATAATTTAAAAAAAAATTAAAGTTTTATTTAAAAATTGGATGAATTGGTCCCTGAAACTTTTATTCCATAAATACACATATGATTAACACTTAATTAACTTAAAATTTGATAGAAGGACCAATTTATCCAAATTAGCAAACATTGGGGGACCAATAAACTAAAAAAAAAGATTAGGGACCAATTCATCCAAAGTGGCAAACATTGGGGACTAAATTTGCCAATTTGCCTAAATAATATAACTTTATTTGGCAAAAAGTCACATTATTTATCTATTAAATCATGAAATGGATAAAGAATTTATATTTTTCAACTTTATAAACATTAACCCGTAATATTAACAAATTCATACTAAATATATAGATTAATTAATTTTATTGGAAAATAATATTAATAACTTTCTTGGCTTTTGTAAAAAAACATCAACTAAGTTTACGGTATACCGTTACATACTCGGTATACCTTGATTTTTCGATATACCGAAATGCGGTATGACAACGATATGGAGATTTGTTTATACGAACTTTCGGTATACCGAAATGATGATACGGTAATGGTACCCTATGCTTTTTCCCATACCAAACATTTTTGGTACGGTCTGCGGTATGAGAAAAATAGTACGGTATACCGTACCGAACATCTCTAGTCACAATTGCTAACCACGAATGCATTAGTACCGAGTGTTTGCAATAATATTGATTTTTTCTTAAAGTTATTAAATTATGAAGTTGGTAAACGTGGTTCATTAGAGAATAAGATGGAAGTTTGAAAATTGTGCTTAAAAGTAGAAAATATTGAAAAAAATAATATTTGCAAATATAATGCTTAAAAATAGAAAAAGTTGAATGAGTAATATAGCATAAGCCTTCTTTTGGTAGAGTTTATTAGCAGCTTATTCTAAAAATAAGAGCTTTACGCTCATTTGTAAGAGCTTATAAAAACACTTTATTGTAAAAAATAAGATGTTTTTGACTTATTTTCATATCAGAATATAATAGCTTATGACAATAAGCAAAAAAAAAACTTGCATGCTTATAAAATAGATCCTCATATCAAATTCCTAAAAGAACAATTTTCTTAACTATATTTTAATTTTCTCTAACAAAATGAATCCAAATGCAAACAATTTCTTCAATTTAAGCGTTTATGACAAAACACTTATACCACAAAACACTTATGTTACAATGACTTATTTAAACTGTTTTCTCGAATGATGCTTAAGGTGTGTTTGCAAGTACAAACATTATTTTAATTAATTATCTGCTTTTTTGACAGCATAATTTTTGTAATGTTTGCAAAACTTGCTTTCTACATTAGTTTCTCTAAAATTAAGCAGTTAAACTGCTTAAAATTATAAACACATATTGAGATGCTTTTGGCGTTTAAAGTACCATAATTTTTGAATTTACTAAATATATATATTTTTATATTAATTACAAAAAAAACCATAATTTTGCTTTAAAACAATTATTCTAAATTTTAAGTAAATATTAAATAATAGTTTTAATATACAAATATAGCCATATTTGTTAAATGAAGAACAAATATGACCAGTTTTATGATTTCATTCCCTAAATAACCAAAAGTATATAAATCTGACACTTTTCAGTTTGTCGTAACTAATAATCAATGATTGTTTCAAATATCGAGAACTGAATATGAAAAACTAGACAGTTATATTCTATCTGTAGGTTTGTAGTAATGTAAGTCATGCTCAATGACCGTCTTATGTCTTTAAAAGGAGCATGACTACCCATATTTGTTCAATAAATTTAAAATGCACTCGTGCTTAGAGTCCCACTCTGCGAACGTGACTCGACATAAAAGTAGAGCATGATTGAGCGGGACTTGAAAAATGCATGCGTGCTTAGAAGTCCCACTCTGTGAGCGTGACTGGGGGGACTTGCATATTTTAATTATAAAAGTCAAGAAATATTTCAAATACAACAACATGCATGCGTGCTCAGAAGTCCACTTTGTGCGCGTGACTCTGTGACTTAGCAGAAAAGAGCATGATTGAGGGGACTTGCATGTTCATTCAAAGAAGCTAACAAAATATGGCCTTGCATGCAGAAAAGCCAAGAAATACGTAATTGAAGTGTACATATAAGTGAGAAGTGTTGAGATAATGATATGGTGAGGTGGCAACAACATGACTTGTAGAGAAAAGGAGAGCATGACCTACATTTATGTTACCTCCGCTACTGTAGGTACCATTAGTAGCATGAATTGCACAGACAAAAGTGTTATTCGTGCGAGAGCGGGTTGCATTACCCAACTAAAACTCAACATATGTCATTTTCACGCTCAATTGAAATATCCTCTTGTTTGCTGAATCCCAAAGATCCACGCGGAAATCAATCGGAACATTATGAAAAAATCAAGTACAATGGCAGAGATTAGTTTTTTTTTCAATCTTCGGTACTTAACTTGTTTTATCCATCCACAATATTAAATCATCACTTATTTAAAAGATCAACATTCATGATTAGATAAGTGTGGTGCATCAATCATCATTAGTGTTGGTTAAATAAAGAGAGTTTTCTTGGTCTTCCTAGATAATTAATTGATTGATCAATATGAAATAATATGATTTTATTACAATTACATAAGTTTTTGGTATATTTCATTTCTCTTGATAATTTTATAACTTGAGTCAATTTATTATTTGGGGTAAATTAATGCAGTATTTCATTTATTAATTTTATTTAGTAAAGTAGCCCCACTGAAAGAGGTTACAAGTTCGGGGTATGTCTCCGAAAGTTAATTTATATTAAAAGTCAGAAGTGTTGAAGAGCATTGAGAAAATATTAGGAGTTGACAATCTTGTAGACGAGTTTAAGGTCGGGTGTTTATGCTACCTACTTAGTTGGAGAAAGGGTTGAAGCGCCTCTAGAGCTCTTCACGAGCTGACGAGCTACAAGTTAGTATATGAGAATGCTGTCGAGCTGAACCTTTGGTTTCATATTTCCGGACATAGCATACTGTTTTCTCACTATGAGTATGCTCTAGTAACATTATTTATTTTTCTAAAAACTTATTTCTTTATCGGATTTCAGCGGAATATGACTATGAATTGGAGCATGATGTCGAGCGGGACTCAGTGGTGCAGAATGATGAAAAAGATAATCACGACTTCGAATGTAAGAGCATGACTGATCAGTACTAGAGCGGGACCACATCATTTTCGAGAAATCAAATATTTATGTAATTGCTCAATCATTGTTGCACAAACAACCACAAATCCAAATCACAAATAATTAGAATCAATCTGCAAAGTTTGAAAAAGTAGAAATAATGTGTACTTTCGACTATTTTGTGTATCAAATTATGAAAGTGACTAAATTTGTTCTTTGTTTAAGTGGGGTAGCTAAAACAGAAAACATTCATAAATAATAAATGCTTATAATAAGCATTTGCAAACACATCTCTAAATGTAGCTTTTCTAAAATTACGAATACGCCATAATCTACTTGTCCAATTCAACATTACCAACTTCTCATTTTTAAAGTTATAAACAGTTACCAAGCATAATATAGATGTTTGCAAAGTTTTATATATCATATATGTACATTTTTTTTTGTTAGTTAAGTATTTTTTTTATATGTATAATGCATAACCCGCAACCGCTATCTTTGATGCGCTGAGGGTAACTCCATACAACAGTCGGTGCGGTTTAAATCCATGACCTTTTATCATAGGCTAAGCACCTTGACCGCTATATTATTCTACGAGACATGTGATATGTACATTTGATGTACTTACTCATGTACACACAGGAGTGAGAGACTAATAATAATAATAATAATTATTATTATTATTATTATTATTTTGGAGGGAAGTATAAATCTTAAAATCTAGTCTTATTTTCACTCCAAATTCATGTTAGAAAGTCCCAAAAAGAATGGAAGACATTTGATCAAAAGCTCTTCCAAAACCCTAGATTTTTCCTCACATCCGGAAAGGGAATTTAATATTTTTCCGATTTCAACATACATTTAATAAAATGCAAGCATATTCACACACACATTACTTGAGGGCAATTTGGTCTGTCAGAAATCTAATCAGATGATCATCAAATCCAACAGGTGGATTGCTAAGATGGATTTATCAGAAATTCAGAATTTATGAAGATTAAGAATTAAGTGGTGTGTACGATTAGACTTCCAACACACCCGCTAACCACGTGTGAATTATATTAATATTACCCATTTACTAATTAATTATTCGTTAGATTAGTGGACTTATTCTCCCACTACTCACAACTATATTTTCCCTACTCCTCACCTTTTTTTTCATAATTTTATGATGTAGCAGTTTTTATCTTGCTGGCCACAATATATATATTTTTACCTGTCGGTGAAGATATAACGTGCACATTTTATTTAGTTTTAACTGCTAATTAGGTTTCTTGTTCATTTTACACCGACTTTATGTATACGTATTTTAGCAAATACTCATATCAAAGTCTACATCATGCAACTCAAAAAATATATAGTCCATAATATGTTGCGATATTGTGTTGTAATTCTTTCCTATTTTAAGATAATATTATTTCCTAGTTTAGAGATATTATTATGTTAGGGAAAAAACTTGATTATAGGAATAGCATGATTGGCGGATCTCTCCATCTCTTATATTAGGAAATAGCGTATTTGGTGGATCTCTCCATCTCTATAAACATGTACATGTATATGTTACAGGAACATTACGAATGAAAATTATTTTTCTCTGATTTTCAAGTTAGTATCAAAGCCACGAAACCCTAAATCATTTTTTTTTTCCTTTGAACCCTTAAACCATGAGCAAGCCAGGTTCTGAAACGTCTGGCACCAAATCTACCCCCATCATTATTCAACACAAAGGTTCAACATTAAATACATGAATTGTATTGAATGAGACCAACTATGATCTGTGGTCTCAAATGATAGAGATGCAGATTACAGAGAAGGAGAAACTCTCCTTCATTTGTGGCACATCATCGCTACTTAAGGAGAAAGATGAAGGCTACGAAAAGTGGTATTCAGACAATCAGAAGGTCGAAAGATGGCTACTGATGTCTATGTCCCCGGAGATTATGAAACGATATATTTGCTTACCTACCGCACGAGATATTTGGAAAGCTCTGTTAAAAGCCTTTTATGATGGAGCGAATGAATTACAAGTTTTTACCTTGAACCAGAGGGCTTTCTCTGCAAAACAAAATGGCAGACCGCTCTCTGTTTATTATGGAGAACTGACTTAAATCTTCAGTGAGTTGGATCATCGTGATAAGGTAGTCATGGTGGATGAGACAGATATTGCATCTTATTAGAAATCGCTTCAGCGACAAAGGGTGCATATCTTTCTCATCCACCATGACTACCTTATCACGATGATCCAACTCATTGAAGATTTCAGTCAATTCTCCATAATAAACAGAGAGCGGTCTGCCATTTTGTTTTGCAGAGAAAGCCCTCTGGTTCAAGGTAAAAACTTGTAATTCATCCGCTCCATCATAAAAGGCTTTTAACAGAGCTTTCCAAATATCTCGTGCGGTAGGTAAGCGAATATATCGTTTCATAATCTCCGGGAACATAGACATCAGTAGCATATTATTATATTAGGGAAATAACTTGATTCGTTCAGAAGATCAGTTACCTGTGCAACATATTTGATCAACCGAGTACCTTCCAGCACTATTGATTTTCAGACACCATCCCAGGCTCTCATTGAAGCAGTTGTTGCTCCAGTTGTTCCAACCTTAACTCCTCATGTCTTTAGTTGTGTAGCATCTGTACATCTTCATAAGCATCATAACATTTGAAAAATATTTTTCTCTGATTTTCAAGTTAATATTGATCTAACTAATTGGTCGATTGAACAATTTAATAGTGAAAATCCATACTTCATAGTCTAATAATTGAGAAATCTTAGTAAATGTGGAATTGCTCTTTAATCTTTTTTTCGTTAGCTAATTAGGTCATAAAAAAATTTACGATTTGTACGATTTGTCTTTTAAATTTATTTTCTAAAACAAGTTGACTAACAGATCAATAATGTATGGAAAGAAATAATTCCACCAATCGTAAAATTTATGATTATAAATCTATCAAAGAAAAAACTAATCTAAGGCTAACTGTGTTCAAGGAATAATTAAACCAATCGTAAAATATTTGATGATATTTATCAAAGACAAAAAAAAAAAAAAAAATCAAAACTAATTTCACAATTGCAAAATATTTGATACATGCCTTTAATGCCAATTTGCAAGAAATTTCTAGACTCTCGAAAGAATATTCATTCATTAACTAGAATCCTTGTATTTTTGGGTTACGACTTAATTTATGGCGTAAAACTTAATTGGCTCTTAAAAAATCATTAAATAAAATGTCCAGGTAGGGAAAAAATTAGCACCCAAATCCAATTGTGAAAGTAGAAAAGAAAGTATTAAATCATTATTTGCAAAGGATAATGATGAAACGCGCGCGCGGATGGCGACAAATTCTTGAGTTGACATTGTAATTAGTACTAATCATTCGACATAGTTGTCTAATTACCTACATTAATGACAATGGTGACACATAATTTATTGCCAAGTTGGTGAAAGTAGAAACTGAGCTGTCTCATAATAGAGGAAATAAAATAGTTGGCCAAATATAAATTAATCAAGTGGTAATATATGAACAAGTGTCCGGGATGGACATATTTATATTTCATGTATTTACCCAACAAATCTACGTATATATTATTCCAATGTAACCTGATAATGGCATAACACGACAAACTAGGCCTAAGATAGTTTACTATTTAAGGCAGTACAAGCGAATTAAGGAATCAAATCTCCCGAGCTATGATAGTACAATAAAATCTCTCTAATTTAATACTCTTTCGTAAATTAATAATCTCTCTAAGATAATATTTTTATCTGGTCCCGAATAGGATCAGTGTAAAAAATCATCAAATTCGATAAGATAATAAGATAATAATTTTCAGAAAACTTGAATGTAAATATATGGTCACATTGAATTCATAAATTAATAATCATTTAAATTATTAGAACACTAAGACAATTTTCTCAAATATGATTCTAGTATTGACTGATGTTTTTTAAAACTTAAATCTAATTATTTTCTCATAATCTATATATAGTACTATCTTTTAATAAAAACACAATGAACTTAATTTTATTATTCATAAATAGTCAAACGATTCATTATATTAAAACAATGAACTTAATTTATTGTTCCTAAATATAGTCAAATGATTCATTGTATTTCTTACGGTTCATTGTTTTTAGAGGTTAACTATACATTCTAGTTCGTTCAAGTCGAAAACTCTCTTTAAATTAATAAATATTAATTTATAAATAATTTAATATATATCTAAGATAATAAAATCTCCCGATCCCAACTATATTAATTTAGAGAGGTTTTACTATATGATAATACTAATCCATTTTCAAATTACAAAATTACAATTTAAATTATACGAAACGTTAACAATACATAAAATATTGATTGTACGTGAGAAGGGTTGTATCAATTACTATGAATTAAATATGCAATTAGTTTGCAAGTTTATTAGCATTATGCACACAACAACCCAATTTTTCATGAGAGAGGAAAATGTCAATAATTTTTAAGCATTCGATTAACTCACACAATACGTCTTTAATCATTGTATGCTAGTATTCTACTTGGAACCCTTGTCAACCTTATACTTAAGAGGTTGAATTATGTTACATAATAATATTTGTTCATATTTATTTAGAAGCTCATCCACTTATATATACTACATGAAAAATGAATATGCAATAAATATATATATATATATATATATATATATATATATATATATATATATATATATATATATATATATATATATATATAGACAGAGTCATTCATAATTCTTACAACAAAAGGCGTTTTTATTTTATCTCCTCTATAAATGATCCATCCATTCATAACCCTGCAACTATAGAAGCGGTGTGTATCCCAACATTGTCTACGCACCTATGTTATGAAACTAATATATTTATGTATTTGCAAAGTAGTGTTTGAAAATCAAATGTAATGGGAACCATTTATATGCCACCCTATATTGCAATATTCTTATTGTATAAAATAATAACCGTTAGTTCCTTTAGAAATTTCTTCAAAGCTAATTATTGATTCTTTTCTCCATCGGAAAAAAATCGGGTCGATTACTAAACTTATTGAAGAGATGAAATATAATCAAACAAGATACATACACAACTTTTTTAGGTTATAAGTGGAATCGATCAAGAGTTCAAATCTCAATCCACTTCTAATAAATGTAATTTTGCAATTGCGTGTTTTTTTATTGCAAGTGGATCGCACCCCAAAAACTTATGTTCGTTCGAGAAACACGTGGCCTGTAGATTCTTTAACGTTAAAACTGATAGAAAGTGGCAAGAGCGAGGTTAATTCGAAATTGGATTCCTTTAGAAAAAGAAACAACGTGTTTGTCCCTTTTTTTTACAATGTTAATTAGGAGCACTATTCGACTATTCGAGAATGCTTATTAATTTTTTTTCGTCGGTTAATTATACATAATACAACAGAGCTAAATGTAGTGTTTGAAATAGTTTTTATACACAAGGTTTAGCTAATTAATAATTACTTAAAGTTAGATAAAGTTTTTTTATATACAAAAGTTGTTAATATTTGTAATATTAAAAAAGAATAGCTTAATTTTAGAAAAAACAATAATACAAAACACTTGCTTTTCAATTTTATTCTGCTTCTGCTTTTAAAAAACACTTTATAACTAGCTTTTGAATTTTTGCTTATTTTAACTTATTTTAAGCTCTAAAAAAGAAGAAGCATACATTTCAAACATTAAAAATAATGCTTCTCCAGTAAAAAAAATACTGTCTATATCATAATATTACAGTCTAATGTACAAATCGTAATTAATATTGTTAGTAGTATACTGGAATTATTACTAAGATTTTTAACGAGCTGCTCGTTCCACCACTGAATTATCCTCGAGGAATAACGAATATAATGTGAGGGAAAGTGTAGAATAACTATAATTGTTTTTTTTTTCTTTAAAAAAAAGAAAACAGCTCCATTAATATTAATTATAAACTATAGTAGTATATAAAGTAAACATGCAACTATAAAATAATATTTTGAAATATGAAAGATTGTTAATATTATACAATATAGTGAATATTGCTTCATTAATAAATTCACATAATGTCAGAATATCATTCGGATACTTCAAAGTGTATTCAAAATAGGGCATGTAAGTGGTCAATAATGTCCTTCACTGAGACCTCGAATTCTCTCTGCATCTGCATCATTAACAGATAAAGTTTAAAACAATTAAGATGCAGATCACCATGTGAATTTTGTTGGTAACCACAATTATATGTTAAAAAATAAATAATTAAATTAAATAAGATAAAAAAGACTTTGTTTTTAGCATTCCATAATCAGTTTAAATTAAACTAAAGGAGAGTCTTGCATTTTAAATGTATCAAACAACTCATTCAATCACTTCAAATCTTCATTTTTCCTCTTTTAAAGTACTTTATGAACTTACATATGGATAACACTAATTATGTCTCCCTTTCACATAAAATGTAAATTATCGGAACACTTTTAAGATTTTGAGGATTCCTTGTGTTCTTAGTAGTGCGTAGATTCTTGGTATAATGAAATAAAATACGAAATCGAACATAAAAATGATACAGAAAATCCGAACGAGCTAAGTACCTCAGCAAGGATAGTGATGTCAAGATCTGTCCCCCCAAAAGGCATGATTCTCATGTCCAAAACATTCAGATGCATCTTCTCCATTATCTCACATGGAATTCTTGACATCAAACCCATCTTTTTCTTGCAAAAAATCTTTATTAAGACATGCTTGTCCGAAATTCTTGCTTGAATTTCTGGACAGTCCGATTCTGCATTGTAAGATGAAGAATCTACTGCATCTATGGAGCTTCTCCTCTCCTCTTCCTCCTCCAGATCTCTCACTCGTTCTTGAAGAGTTTTCAAATAGTTGATCCCATCTTCAAGTAGAGAAGCCTTATCCAACTAATCACAAAAAATTATCGACCATATATATGTATAACAGACTCGACCTATAAAAACTCGTTATATATAATTACCAGCTAAGCCTACCTTTTTTAGGCCAGGCACAGCTTTAGAGAGACTAATGAAGAGTTGGCTCAAATTCTCTCTCCTCTTTCTTTCAGCCATGACATGATCCACAGCTTGGGATGGGGTTCTTATTGATGGGGAAATACTCTTGTGGGACATCCCTTTCGAATATTCGTCGTTGCTTCCAGAATCATCTATGGTAGAAGAGGAGAAGTTTATGATATCCAAGGTTAGAGAGTAATCATTGGCCATGTCAAGTGTGGGTTTGTAGTCCATAGTGTCTGCTGTTGTGGTTGAGTTTTCGAAGGAGATTAGTTTTGGGACAGATGGAGGAGGATTGTATGAAGAAGCAGAACTCCAGCTGATTGGAGAGTTCTTGATTTGGGGAGGGGATGTTTTTCCATTGTTGGAAACTTGGGGTTTGATGTTACCATTTGATGAATAAATTTCTGGGAAAATAGGCTTGAGATCGAATATCTCATCATAATTTTCTCCCTTTTCCATAACCCTAGCTACAAATCATGTGATAAACAAGAAAGTCAAACCATAAACACTTCTTGCTATACTAACAAATCAAAACAAAGAAACAACACACACATATATGAGTATGAGAGAGAATTGATGTATAGATATCAGATCAAGAATCTCTTCAATTTGTAGAAAATTGAACACCTCCAAAGTTCAAGAAAAGTAATTAAAAAAACTTTAACCTTTTTTGAAAAACACATGCATAATCTTGACATGTATAAATGTAGACAAGAAATTAAAACAAAGTTTGTGCTTTTTTTGGTTCCAGATAAATCACACACATAAAAACACACTCCACGGTGAAATAAAGTTTACCTTGAAAAGGAGAATCTGGATGGAGTGGATGAGGAAGAAGCTGGATCTATGTATACAATCTAGTCCTCCTCTGAAACAAGATTTAGGACTAAGTTTTGTGTCTTTTCAATTCGTCGGAAGATATATTCTTTGACGAACAGACCTGAAAAAGTAAACCCCACGTGTGAATTGCCTCCCTACTGTTGAAGTGGAGACGTATATGATGATTTATACGTATTTCGAATACAAATACGTATACGGTGCTGGTCAAAGTCTTTCTTCTCGTAAGGTGAATCTTTTTTTGTCTCTAATGGTTCCTTTTCTTTTTTCGACGTTTTATTTCTGAGGTTAAAAATCATGCATATAATAGCAAGTTGTAATGAATAATTGCAGTGAAAAATAAATAATGACTTGCTAAAAATTCTCTGGTGTTGAAATATGGATTAGCCTTGTAAAGTTATGATCTAATAAACAAATTGCTCCGACTAAATTATTAACGTAGTTGTCTTCAACTTTCATCATTGTTGGAGTATAATATTTCCAGTTCGGTGCAGTGGAGATGAGTTGTTCAAATGATTGAGGAAATATATTAATGTCTGAACTTATTTAAAACATAACTTTCTTCTCGAGATAACATAGAATAAACGAAAATAGCATAAACATGGAAAATATATTTTAGATCATAATGGGTAATGTTAGTGGATATATTAAAGAAAGAAGTTAGTGGATTTAAATATTAATTAATGCATTAATAATTAAAAAAATACATTAGCAAATAATAATCCTCTCTTGAGATGTCATAGTGGTGGAGGTGCTTAGCCTATCGCCGAAAGGTCATAGCTTTAAAACCCACCAAATTATCATTTTATAACAACATTCATAATATATCCAAATAAAGTAACCCTACTTTTTTATTTTTCAAATTTGTCAAAGTTTGATATCAATTATTGCGTCTACCAAAAGCCGAGGCCAATTCCAGTCAACTTTTTATAGAAGTGTTCCATTAGCTATTGAAACTTTTAGGACAATTATGCATATTATAGAGGGGACGTCTCATTGGGTTAATGAAGACTTGCAAGCTTGTATGCATTTTGTGTTTCTTTATTTCACAAACATGATCACAATACATAAAACACTTAAATGAAAAGACTTGTTCAATCAGTTTGTCTAGTTTTATTGAAGCGGCTGGTTATCCTATTTTTCAAGA
Source organism: Lavandula angustifolia (assembly GCA_028984105.1). Lineage (NCBI taxonomy): Eukaryota > Viridiplantae > Streptophyta > Magnoliopsida > Lamiales > Lamiaceae > Lavandula > Lavandula angustifolia. The sequence continues at coordinate 4,901,442 of CM054823.1, read as the reverse complement.
GAGAGTCACATGTGGAGATTACTTCATGTGAGATCTTTCAATTCAAATTATTAGCAGATGGCAAAGAAAACTATGTTAGTTTGGATGAATTAGTCTCTAATTTTTTTTATTGCAGTTAATTAACCCCCAAACTATATTAGTTTGGATAAATTGGTCATTCAGTCAAATTCCTAGCTAGTCAACTATTAGTCATAAGAACATTTACGGAATATAAATTTTATGGACTAATTCATCCAATTTTTTAAATTAAATTAGAATTATTTTCTTATAAACTTTTTTTTAATTATAAGTTTTTTTCAAAATAAGATTTTTTAATTAAATTTTTCCAAAAAAAGATTTTTCATATGTAAAAAAACTTAAATAAAAATATTAATTAAAAAAAATAAGTAAGTTAGATTAACTAATAATTGTGTCTTCAAGGTGTCGTGTTCTTCAAGGAGAATGACGTAGGCGCGGGGTTTGGAGAGAGTAGTGCAAGTGAGGGTGGCAACTGGCGAACTTGCAGAGTTTGTTGTTGTGATGGCCAACGTGGCCGTGGTACGGCGGTGGTGAGGGGATTCAGTTAATCTTTTTGTTTTAATTCATTTTTTATTTAAGTTTTAATTAAATTCTTTTTAATTAATTTTTTTACGTACCAAATTTTTATTTGAAAAAATAAAACTTAATTAAGAGATTTTATTTGAAAATAGACTATAATTAAAAATAAAACTTTGAAAAATAAAACCTAAAGTTTTATTTAAAAATAGGATGAATTGGTCCCTAAAATTCTTATTCCGTAAATGTTTTATGACTAACAGTTGACTAACTTAAAAATTAATAGAAAGAAGAATTCATCCAAATTAGCATACTTTAGGACCAATTAACTAAAAAAAAATAAAAATTATGGACCAATTCATCCAAATTAGCATAGTTTGAAGATCATACGTGTCAATTTGTTTATCATATTGAAAAGGAAGTGTCTTCAAAATAGATAAAGTTAAAAAAACTTCCATTTTACAATGAAATGTAAGTATTTTTTTTTCAAATAAAAAAATAATGTTTTTTATTTTGAAAAATTATACTTCAAATATCTACAAACAAAAAAATTAACGTCTCATAGTCAATTTTAAAATACACAATTCTACTTTTGTAAATATATTTTTATATCTACATATATTTATGTAAAAAATATATTGTAGCCATACAAAAAATTTAGATAACAAATATATTTAAGAGTTGGGCTCCTGTACATCCGGCCGGTTGCAGGTGCAATCGGACGCCTCTAGTTAAATTAGTGCGGTATGAGAAACATTAGAAATGTTGTGGTAGCGTAGCTGGTTAAACTGTTGGGCTTAAACCCTATACACCTGAGTTCAAGTCTCAGTATTGTAGTTTTAAGTTTTTTTTCCCCATTTTAATTGATACATTACATTTGTTATAATAAGTAATATTTTTATTCCAACCAATTGATATTTTTTCAGATCAATTTTTTTTTTCATTTTTTTGATATTTTTTTTAACTCCCTCCGTCACACTAATCAAGTCCCATTATTTTTGTTATACATTGATTAATAACAAAGTGATACTTTTACTAAAAACAATGATATTTTTATTCATAATAACCGATACTTTTATTCATAGCAAGTGATACTTTGATTCAAAATCAAAAATATTTTTATTCATAATAAGTGATACTTTGATTCATAACAAGTGTCACATTGATTAATAGCAATTGATACTTTTATTCAGAACAAATGATATATTCAGAATATTTGATACTTTTTTCATGCGTAGTGATACTTTTATTAAAAAGAATTGATACTTTTACTAAAACCAACAACACTTTTATTCATAATAAGCGATATTTTTATTCATAAAAAGTGATACATTGGTTAATAATAAGTGATATTTTTATTCATAAGAAGTGATACTTTGATTCATGACAAGTAATACATTGGTGATTAAGAAGTGATACTTTTATTCAGAACAAATGATATATTTTAGAATAATTGATACATTTTTCATATAAAGTGATACTTTTATTATCTCCACATATTCTCCATCATGTAATTGGAAAAAAAATAAAAAAATTATATTTTTATTAACAAGAATAAATTCTAATATATATATATATATATATATATATATATATATTTTGAGTCATAAATTATTTTTTTGAAAATAAAAGAATAAATTTATTATATTTTTTCATATTCCCCATCATGTAATTGAAAAAAAAAATAAAAAATATTGTATTTTTATTAACAAGAATAAATTCTAATATATATATATATTAATATTTTTTGAGTCATATATTAGTTTTTTGAAAATAAAAGAATAAATTTATTATATTTTTTCATATTCCCCATCATGTAATTGAAAAAAAAAATAAAAAATATTGTATTTTTATTAACAAGAATAAATTCTAATATATATATATTAATATTTTTTGAGTCATATATTAGTTTTTTGAAAATAAAAGAATAAATTTATTATATATTTTTTTTGTATTATAATGTAATTTGAATATAAAATTTCAATTTTTAATGTTACAAAAAAATCAAAAGTTTGTTGCTGGGTCTCGAACACGGGTCTCTTGGGTGAAAGCCTAGCAACAAACCAACTATGCTACATGAGTGGTAATGCTTGCAATTACGTTAATAAGGTATTTACCTTTATGCAGCCGGTTGCACCTGCAACTTGTTGCACCAAAGTTTTTGCCTATATTTAAATAAAGTATAATCTTCTATTTTGAATTCACTGGATGACGTAATATTTATATACACATTTAGTTTAAAATATAATTATTTTACAATAAAAGTATAAAATCCAAATTTAAACTTAGAGATATTTTTAAATAGAGCATCAAATAAAATTGTTAAATTTACTTGTGATGTCTTTTAAATATTAAATTTTTTAAATAAAAGTAATCTTTTAGGTATATTGTATCATGTAGATAATTTTCTTAAAATTAATAACATTAAATAATTGTTTCGGAATTTTCATGTGCGTTCTAACTTTTGTGCAATAAAGTTAAAAAAACAATACTCTGTTTTCAAAATTCTTGTTCCCTTTTCCTTTTCGGGACGTTCCACAATTGTCCCATTTTCTAAAATAGCAAATTATTACACACTCTTTTTAAGGTCTCACCATTTTTACTTACAACCAACTAATCTCCTTATATTTCATGTCGGAAAGTTTGGGAATAAAAAATGTGGGATGGAGAGGATGTGCACCGGACCAGTTAACCGGCCGAACCTAACCATACCAAACTTTATTAAACCGAACCAATCCAAACCAAAAGTTTTCAATTTGGTATTTGGTTTTGATTTTTTTTATTTTCGTTTTTCGGTTTGGTTTTTGATTTTGTCATTGGATTACCGAACCAAATTGAATCGAAATATTTTAATTTTTTTAGTTTTAATTAGTATTGTATTAATGTTTATATTCTTAAGAAATAAATTTAACTTTGACCAATTGGGACTACAATAATCGGTATTTTATTCTATACATATAATTAGATTGAAGCCTCAAATCATCCTCTAATCTAATCAGCATCGAGCGAATTTGCATTAAGTTCTTAACTTCTTCTATTAAAATCATGAGACATGGAACTTCTTCGTCTCAATAACAATGGAAAGTTGCTTTCTTTGAGTATTGTTTTGACAATCGTTATTCTTTGATTTTTGGAATGGCAATATTATAATGCACTTTACATATTAATTCTTTACTTCTCTCTATATTTTTTTCAATTTCTTTTATTTCTATTTCTCCTTAGAATTTTGATTAAAATTGAAATCGAACCGATACGAACCAAAAAATTTGTGTTAAAAACCAAACCGAAATGAAGTTTCCCGATTTGGTATTTAGTTTTGCAAAGTAGAAAACCAAAATTTTAATTTAGTTTTGTTTGATTTAACTGAACTTAAATCCCACGTAGAATGTTCTATTTCTTATTGTTACTATTAAGAATGGAAGCGTTTTTTTTTGGAAACAAAATGAAAGTTTGTGTAGAGAAAATATGTTTTTGACAATTTAAAACATATTTCTTTTTTAGATTGAAAATTCTTTTTGCTACAGTATATTTGGAAAGTTACTCGGAAAACTAGAAAATGGATAAAAAGTGTAATAAAAGAAAGAAAACATGAAATGTTACACGACAACTCGGCCACATGGGAGTTTATATATATATATATGGAGTGGATCATGTGAGAACCTGTATTTAACGTGAGAATTGCGAACCATGCATAATCCTTATATATTTTAAGCATAATCGTTATATATTTCATGCAAAAAATGTATAATTTTACATTATACGTTATAATTTTATGTAGAAGGGCAAAAGTGTAAAATTATACATTTTTTGCATAAAATATATAAAGATTATGCATAATCGCACTTCGCAGTTCTCACCAGATCCACACCCCACATAGGGTATGGTTCTAGGGAGATCCTCCCTTTAAAAGAGATACGAGAACCGATCCTAAGCGTCGATCCATCCTAATCTAATGGCCAAGATTAAACCCTTTAATCTTTTTAAAAACAAAAAAAAGTAGAAAGGGTGTTTTGGGCAAACTCAAATGTTTCATTTCAAAGGGTTTGAGATTGGGCAGGCAAAATAATTCATTTCCTTCCTCCTCCAGTTTCTCGAAAGCCACCAGTTCCTCCGCGCCTAAAACCGCCGCAAGTCGCATTTTTTGGTACTTCCTTGGTAGAAATTGGAGATCCTCCGTCCATAATCAACGAACTAAGAGGTAGGTTGCAACATCTCTTTTGTTATTTTCGTTAACCCATAGATGAAATTGTGATTTTGAATAGAAATGGTTTGTGTAAAATTGACTTCTTTTCTACTTCCTTCGTTGAAATTCGAGAAGAATCGTCCTTAATCTACGAATTGTGAGGTATGGTTCATCTTTTTTGTTGTTAATTAGGTTTACCCATGGATGAAATTGTGTTTTGGAAGAGAAATGGTTTGTGTAAACCGTCGGTATTTCAAACCGAAAATTTTAGAAATCCTCAAAATATGTTTGCGGCCTGATATTTCGTTGTTTAAGATGATTTGAACTCGTTCGAACACGGAATAGGTTTATTAACTGGCGGGTGAAGAATTTTGATGAGGGATTTAGTTTATGATTTAGGGTTTTTTCACGGTTTAGGAACCATTTTCTCGTTTTCGTTGTCAATTTCATGCTCCTGTGAATCTATTTGGTTTGTTGATTTTGATTTTGGCAAAACACAATCGATTAAGGTAAGTATTACTGATATTTGGATGGAAAATGGTTTGTTTGTGGATTTCAGACATCGAAGATTGAGAGTCGCATTTCGGTTCATATGGTAAAGCATGGACGCAGGTAAGTAATTCATCGAATGGTTTGTTGTTTGTATTTCATATAAAACCCTTGTTTTTTTCTATCCCGGTTTCCTTGATATGCATAAATCTTGTGAATTATTAGCATGAAATTGAGTGTCTGTGTGCATAAAAGTTTTAATATTGGTATGCATACCCTTCTTTTTCTTTTGCCTTTTTTTTGTAACAGTAAGCATAAAACATTTTATATATTAGCATAAAAAAATAAAATTGTAAGCATAAAAAATATTTCCATTGGTACATATTATTTTGAATTTTTGTGCGTAATTAATATTGGTGGTGTGAATAACTTGATCGAAAGGTTAGCATAAAAAGATTGAGTCAAATGCGTAAAATGTTTTGATTCGGGAAAGTTTTATGTGTTACTAGTATGCATAAAATATGATACTTATATGCATAAAATATATAAAGTGGGTGCATAATATTGACTGTACAAGTATAAATAGATTGAATAAAATGCAATAGTAATCACTGAATTTTGTACAAAAGCAGGAACATCGCGAGCTAAAGAAAAGAGGAAGAGAACAACACTGCCGGACGAGAATCTTCCTTTAATAAAGTTCGTGAATAAAGGGAAGGAGAAATTGAAAAACAACAAAGGGAATAAGTAGAAAGTGGATGAGAAAGGGAAGGTGTCGGCCAAAGCAAAAGGTAAGAAGACAGCCGATGTTGCTGACCCATAGGAAAAAGGCAAACGAAAAAAGGCTAAACATGATGAGCAAGGTCAGCACACTAACAAAGAAGTAATGGCGAAGAGGGATGATGAGGTTAATCAATTGACAAGCCGTTGTTGTCCGCATTTCCTAATGGAAGCAATCATCAAAATGAACGAAGCGCAATTAGCAATGGTAAGATCTATGAGATTTGGTGGTATTTTGGGGTTAGATGTCAGTAGGTTGCCCAATAAAATGTGTTATTGGGTAGTTGACAATTACGATCCGAAAAGATCCCAACTTGTGATATCCGAGGGTAGGAGAATAGATGTCAATGAGTTGGATGTTTGTCGTGCTTTTGGGTTTCCTAAGGGGGATTTACTGATACGGAGGAAAAAATTTAACGATCGTAGCGATGTAGTGGATGAATGGGTAGCTTAATTCACAAGTAACGGACTTGTTGATAGTTGTCATAAGATATCGGTCAATCATGTAACTGACGCATTGCTAGGAGATAAGAGTGCGGGAAAAATGTTTAGGATGAATTTTCTAGTCTTGCTTTCGAGTTTGTTTATTCAAACAAGCTCCAATAGGTACCTTTATCCATTCTTTTCCGACCCGTTGGAGGAGCAAAGCGATGCTCGACAACGGAATTGGTGTGAGTTGGTTATCTGCTGCCTCATTGAGAGCACAAGGACATGGAATGAAAACAAAACCAAGCCCTTTTTCGGACCGTCACTTTTCCTACGGGTATGTTTATTGTCTGCGTTTATGCATATCATTAAGTTAGTTTGTGCTCACTAATTAACACTTTTATCCACATCATTCTGTTTTCAGCAGTTTTATGTGGATCGTGTGGTGATGTTCAATCAGCACATGGGGAGGCATCTACCTTTGAAAACTAATTGGGATAGAGTACAATTCAGAAAGAGGCAACAGATGGAGTTGGAGAATGGTGGATTCGGAGAGGGTCGCATATTAGAACCCGTTGATATTGCGAGTGTGGATGAAGAAATTCAAAACAATATTACGAATGTAGTGGCGAAAGGACATGTCCTTCAACGCTTCAAGAACCGTCGTTGAAGTATTCTTCCTTAATAATGAAAGAGGCAGAAGTAGTTGCAGGGCAGATGGTGAAACTCATGAAGCTGATCGAGGAGGCACCGTCTGAATTGTTTAATAGCAATTCGTTTAAGAAAACGGTAGATGCGGCTTCTAAGATCATTGCTTCTGGTGTCCCAGAATCGGTTTCATTAGTTGATGACCAGGTTGAAGAGATAGATGGATATTTCTAGAATTCTGAAGAAGTGAAGGAAACCATATTTGCTATTTACACGACAAGGCTTATGGTAAAGAATTACATGGATGAATTACCGAGTTTTAATTTGGGGATGACACAACTTTTCCGGCCTACACAACTTGATAAGGTAATAATAATGTTATTTGGGCTTATAACATTATTTTATCCCCTGACATTTACGTTTATTTTGAATGTTGAAGGGAAATTTGAACGAAGACAAGGTTGAGCCTCCTGCCACTCGGCCGAACATAAACAGTGTCAGTCACGGAAAATCGAAAGAAGACAATGTCGAGTGTTAGGGTTCAGACCCTATCCCGAATCAAGATGAGACAAAATTGACTAGGGCGATTAAGGCTATAACGGGAGTTGTCATTAGCTTAAATGAAGAGCACGGTAATATGGAGAAAGAGGCAAGCAAAAAAAGAAGAGCACGTTAATACGGAGAAAGAGGTAATTCGTACTAGTACTGATCTAAATATATAAGTCTCTGATGTTGTGTTTTTTCCTCGTACCAGATGACTGTGGGAGATCAAACCAATGAAGGAGTTCAGTTTGCAGGCAATGAAGGAGTTGAGATTGAAGGCATAGTTGGTGATACATATGAAGCACATGTTAGTTTTATCTTTTGGAAAATGTGTTTCCGGGATATACATAAACTTTGTTCTGTGTATGCATAAATTAGTAATTGGATAAGCACGAATAAATAAATTTCAATTAACATATATAGAATTACAATGTTTGGAGTGTATAGTTTATACATGGTTTCTGCTCTAATATGGTAAATTTCATGCAATATGATATTTACAGTTGCAATTTCATTGTCTATTTTGCAGGGATGAACCCCTTTATATATTATATAGAAGTAGTTATTGCATATGTAATTTATAAATTATGCACACCGCATTATATCTTCATTCTTATAGATTTCATGATGTTTAACTTGTATTGAATTTTTTTTGAAAGGATGACTAAAATAACAAGGAAGACGAGGCAGAAACCCATTCCGAAAATAAGGGTGAAGGGAGTTCAAAACCGGCGGTACAATATATATACAACACTTATAAATGTTCATGTCCCATAATGGGTCCCATTCTTCTACCCTTTCCCGGAAGTCGATGACTATTCATAGCTATTACCTTGACACCAAAGAAGAGTTCGACCCAATGCTTTAGTTCTGTCCTAGTTGATCCTGATTCGACATTAGAAGTATATTGATTTTTCCCCAATAACCGAATACTTTTGTCTGTAAATACTGCATATTTGATTCCATCCATAAATCGATTTTCTTCCCTATGAGTTCTAGTCTCAATAAGAATGCTATTTCTTACTGTTCATATATTATGATATGAATATACCACACCAATTCGTTATGTGTGGGTGATGAGATTCCATTGATGCAGAGCCAATTCCAATAGACTTATTGGAGGGTCCCATCTTATTTGGGTATTATGCTGATGATTTTGAATACCTAGGTTACAAGCCGAATACCTTATCGAAAAAAATCGTCAATGAAAAGTGCAAAGGCAAAAAAATCACCGTTACCCAAATAATTTTTCAATGTTAAGATGAACATTTAATAAGGGTTGTATATATTGTACCGCCCGTTTTGAACTCCCTTCACCCTTATTTTCGGAATGGGTTTCTGCCTTGTCTTCCTCGTTATCATAGCCACCCTTTCAAAAAAAATTCAATACAAGTTAAACATCATGAAATCTATAAGTATGAATATATAATGCGGTGTGCATATAACTTATAAACTACATATGCAATAACTACTTCTATATAAAACATAAAGGGGTTCATCCCTGCAAAATAGACAATGAAATTGCAACTGTAAATATCATATTACATGAAATTTACCATATTAGAGCAGAAACCATGTATAAACTATACACTCCAAACATTGTAATTCTATATATGTTCATTGAAATTTATTTATTCGTGCTTATCTAATTACTAATTTATGCATACACAGAACAAAGTTTATGCATATCCCGAAAACACATTTTTCAAAAAATAAAACTAATGTTGTAAATATATTATATATATATATATACTTACCATATATTGTGATGACCATGTAAACCCTAAAAGCCCACGAGCCCATCTTGTACTCTATAAATAGAGGTCTCCACCATCATAATAATTGACATCTATTTTCCGTCTTCTCTATTATTCTCTCATTCCATATAGTTTATAACACGTTATCAGCACGAAAGCTCTTCTCCGAAAAGAAGATATTGACGGCCGACGTCCTAAAATCTATCTTTTTGACTACTGAAGGTACGAAAAGAATTGTTGGAATGAATCCCAAAACAAGAAAGGGAGGCAAGCACGAAAAATATTCTTCTACTCCAAAAGGGAGAAAATCATCATGATTGAAGGTAAATCATCATCTCTCGTTTGATCTTCGAAAGGTAATCAAATAAAATAATTAAGTAAAGTAATAAGCACTTCTCACGCATGCAATTTATTTCCTTGCTTTCAATAAAATAATTGGTTGAATTCAATATTTTTGTTATGTGCGGCGACACATCAATTAACGATTATAGAATATATTAAACTGCGATTTAATTTCTATTGATTACTCTTTATTATATTATTTCATTGTTGCTCCAGTAGTAGCACAATAATCAATATTCCTGAAGAATATTGCGAGCTCTCGATGAAGAGCAATTCCAAAATATATTTTTAACTTAAATTGTTGCTCCAGAAGTAGCACAATCAATATTCCCGAAGAATATTACATACTCTTGAAGAGCATTTATTTTAGATACACTTTTATTTATTTATTTATTTATGTTGAATCTAGATTGTTGCTCCTGAAGTAGCACAATCCATATTCCTGAAGAATATCGTAAGCTCTTAAAGAGCAATTGAATTTATTTATTGAAATGATTTAATTTAATTGTTGCTTCAGAAGTAGCACAACTTAATATTCTTGAAGAATATTATAGACTCTTAAAGAGTTATTAATATTATCTATGTATTTACTATATACCTCAATTTTTTCTTCTCCTGCATAGTGTATAATATTTATATTTATATATACATACAATCTTAATTTGGTGCTCCTGAAGCAGCACACAATTAATATTCCTGAAGAATATTATGTACTTTTGATGAACAATTCATATAATATATCTTATTGATGGCGAATCTTGGTTCTTCAATTGTTATTGTTGTTGCTCCCAATGTAGCATTGATATCCCCAACGAACACTATATGGAACAATTGGGTTTCTCAAAAATATTAGTCATTCGCCTGAAGTCGTTTAATATAGACTAAATTGGTGCTCCTGAAGTAGCACAATTTGTATTCCTGAAGAATACTACATGTTCCTGAAGAACAATTCAAGCTTTTGATTTTGACAAATGTTATATGTTCATAACTCTAATTGTTGCTCTTGAAGTAACACAATTAAATCTACATGTTCTTGGAACAACTAAAACTTGTCATTTTGAAATCATATATCACAATAATCATACTTTAATTGTTGCTCCTGAAGTAGCACAATTAATATTCTTGATGAATATTACATGTTCCTAAAGAACAATGTCTATCTAAAGGTATGTTGTAATTTTAAAAAATTAAATGCTCCTGAAGTAGCATCATTTATATTCCAGAAGAATATTAAATGCTCTTAAAGAGCAACTCGCATTTTCGATGATATATGTTATTCTTGAATGAAAAACATTATTTATGTCTTATTGACATTAATGCACTCTTGATATCGATGTTCATCTGCCAATAAGAGGGCATGAGAGAGACAATAGAAATGAAGCATCCCAATAGGATTGCTTAAAGATATAATTGATTGTCCTCCCTGAAACTCGATACGAGTATATGCATCCTAAATTGCAAGATTTTCAAATCTAGTGCATCGAAATTATTGAAGGCTCCAGAAGAGCATGTGTCATTCTATCAAATGATACAAAATCAACTACTAAGTTTGCCCTTACTTTAGCAAGTCTAGAAAAAAACTTACTAAGTTTTAAGGATATCCGCTGCAATGGATACCATACTGGAAAAATAATATATAAAGGTAGTGATTCTTTTGTATTTAGTCAAAAGCTAACAAAACTACCACCTTGAATGTATTACACATTCATAGAAATAAGTGAGACAAAACATGTCATGAACCGGAAGTTCAAAGAGCTCTATGCTTTGACATGATAAGTTTGAACATCTGCAAACAACTTTGATGCGCAACATAATTGAAAATTCATTTGGGTGCTGCAGAGAGATCCTGAAGAATCTCTTAATTTCCATGAATGTTCAATTTCTCGAAGAAATGTAGAACTTGTTAGTACTACAAGTTCAAAAACAATGAGCTCAATTCCCTGATGCAACTTTATTTTGATAAAGCTAGTGAGTTTATTAAACTCTAAGTTCCTCTTGAAGAGGATTTAATGTTATTTGGTTTTGGGATTGAGATTAAACAATTAGTTGCTCATGACCATACTAAAAATGGTTGTTGTTCGTACGAATATGAGTCTTACAAGAAGATTGTTATTATAATGAAATAACGTTCCCAACATTATGTGGAACATATGTCACATTTGGATTCCTCAAGTAATCAATGTGAAATCTACATCCAACAAAAGCACAAGAACAAAATAGCCACATTTGGATTCCAGAAGTAATCAATGTGAACAAGAAGTCAAAAGACTCACTTGCAAAAGATTACGAATCAACTTCTTGATGCTTTAGTATGTATATAAAAGAAGTGACAATGTCATACATTTGCTGCAAATACCCCCAACAAGATTTCATGTCCCTGAAGGACAAGTACAAATGACAGCAAATGCATTAAAAGTTCGTCAAAAATATGGTCGACCAATTGGTTCTAAAAGAAATTTTGTGTCTAAGAAAAGGGGCACAACATATGAACCAAACAATGACGATAATGATTAGTCAATCAAATGAAGTTCCTGAAGAACTACAAGCGTCTGAAAATAGAGATCTCAAAATATTGGAGAGATCAAATATCGTCGTGGACGCACGACAGTATTTTCGCCTTTTAATATGACTCTTGAAAGATGAAAGAGGATCCTCAACGACGATCTATAAGAGATTGTCAAGATTGAAATAATTGGCCAAAGAGGAACGAAGTCATATAAGGTGAATTAATATTCCCTAGAAAGCCGGAAATTTTGGACCTGTAGTTCCAAAATCTGGAAAGTATATCCCCGAAGGATACACATATGTCTTTATTACAAAGAGAAATAAAAAATTGCGAGATCTAGGTCAATACTCGTAATACAATATTTCTCTCAAAGATCGGGAATTAAATATGTACTCTCTCATATTAGACGCCATTATATTTGATTAATCAACTTATGTCACAAAAGGCTTGCTATGCGCCTTATGGATGTAGTAAATATCTATCAATATGATTCACTAGATAGTGACATATATATGAAGATCCCTGAAGAATTTAACTTGCTCAAAGCATGTAAGTCAAAAAGATGTTGTCAATTAGACTACAAAAGTCATTGTAAGGGCTGAAATAGTACAGCCGTATATGATATAATCATAACGAGGAGAATTCCTTGACAGAAGGGTACATAAATGATGACTTGAGTTTGATTGAAACTCCTGAAGAACATAATACTTATATGTATACTCCGTCAAAATGACTTACATAGAACAAGTAATTATGAATTATTTTATTCATTAATAATCCAACTCACAACGTCGTCGGCATTAGGGGGAGATATGAAATATAAAGATTGAATGCCGAAAATATCTCGTTGGATTAATTATTTAGATTCACACACTATGAATCAGAAGTTCATCAAGTTATTTAGTGCAAAAGGAGTGACTAAAATCTCATATGCCTGTTGTATATGCACCATGAACAAACTGAAGTTCCTCATAGAAAATATAAATCAATTGATTCTCATTAACGCCAGAAGCGTGAGAGATTTATTGGTGCTAAGAGATAAGAAGTCCGCGGAATGCAAAATTAAAACACATCACTCCAAATTCCTGTTGAAGAGGATATGTGAATCATTATGTACAAAAGTACTTGATGAAGTCAACTCATGCCTAAAGACGGAGTTCGAATCAAAATACTTAGGTTGAACTAATAATTGTCTCGACCTGAAAATCGAGCATCTCCCTAATGGAGTTATGCTAGTCGACCTACCTGAAGGTCTTTAAAGAGATTTTATTGTATTGTATCCACATAGCTACCTAATGGTTGCTTCAATCACTTGAAGTGGATGTAGACTCATTTAGATCTATAGAAGATAACAAAAATGAGGACCAGAAGTTCCTTACTTATGTGCAATTGAAAAATTTAAAATGGTATTGACCATCATTTGTTATCTTCGAGACAAACATGCTATTATCTTTGATGATAATTAAATTTGTGTTGCACATATTAGTGTAGACCTTAAAGATAACCTTGAAGATTGTTATCTTAAGGGGGAGTAACAAATTGTAAATAATCTTAAAGATTAGACTGACTCATAAATGTCAAATGACCCTGAATGTCAAATGGTTGTACTCTTTTTCCTTCCTAAGTTTTTTTTTCCCAAAGGGTTTTCTTAGTCAAGGTTTTTAACGAGGCATCCAATGCAACACACGAGTAAATGAGTCATTGAGATTGATTCATAAAAGAGTCAATACAACACATGATTTCCAAAAGAGTGGCGGCATCAACATCCAACAAATTCGCTCAAGTGGCAATCTAGTGGATTCTTTTATAAAGGCATTACCAACGTCAACATTCAAGAAGTTGTTATACAAGATTGATATGCGCCGACTCAAGGATCAAGAATGAATATATTGAGGTGGAGCAGCTGTACTCTTTTTCCTTCGTCCAGTTTTTATCCCAATGGGTTTTTCTGGCAAGGTTTTAACGAGGCAGCAGTTTCTTTTAGGAATGGTCAATCAAGGGGGAGTGTTGTAAATATATTATATATATATACTTACCATATATTGTGATGACCATGTAAACCCTAAAAGCTCACGAGCCCATCTTGTACTCTATAAATAGAGGTCTCCACCATCATAATAATTGACATCTATTTTCCGTCTTCTCTATTATTCTCTCATTCCATATAGTTTATAACAACTAACATGTGGTTCATCTGTATCACCAACTATGCATTCAATCTCAACTCCTCATTGCCTGCAAACTGAACTCCTTCATTGGTTTGATCTCCCATAGTCATCTGGTATGAAGAAAAAAAAAATAATGCAGGAAAAAACACAACATCAGTGACTCATATATTTAGATCAGTACTAGTACGAATTACCTCTTTCTCCGTATTATCGTGCTCTTCTTTTTTGCTGGTCTCTTTCTCCATATTACCGTGCTCTTCATTTAAACTAATGACAACTCCCGCTATAGCCTCAATCGCCCTAGCCAATTTTGCTTCATCTTGATCCGGGATAGGGTCTGAACCCTGACACTCGACATTATCATCTTTCGATTTTCCGTGACTGTTACTGTCTATGTTCGGCCGAGTGGCAAGAGGCTCAATCTTGTCTTCGTTCAAATTTCCCTTCAATATTTAAAATAAACGTAAATGTCAGGGGATAAAATAATGTTATAAGCCCAAATAACATTATTTTTACCTTATCAAGTTGTGTAGGCCGGAAAAGTTGTGTCATCCCCAAATTAAAACTCGGTAATTCATCCATGTAATTCTTTACCATAAGCCTTGTCGTGTAAATAGCAAATATGGTTTCCTTCACTTCTTCAGAATTCTAGAAATCTCCATCTATCTCTTCAACCTGGTCATCAACTAATGAAACCGATTCTGGGACACCAGAAGCAATGATCTTAGAAGCCGCATCTACCGTTTTCTTAAACGAATTGCTATTAAACAATTCAGACGGTGCCTCCTCGATCAGCTTCATGAGTTTCACCATCTGCCCTGCAACTACTTCTGCCTCTTTCATTATTAAGGAAGAATACTTCAACGACGGTTCTTGAAGCGTTGAAGGACTTCCCCTTTCGCCACTACATCCGGCCCCAGCTGTAACATTGTTTTGAATTTCTTCATCCACACTCGCAATATCAACGGATTCTAATATGCGACCCTCTCCGAATCCACCATTCTCCGACTCCATCTGTTGTCTCTTTCTGAATTGTACTCTATCCCAATTAGTTATCAAAGATAGATGTCTCCCCATGTGCTGATTGAACATCACCACACGATCCACATAAAACAGCTGAAAACAGAATGATGTGCATAAAAGTGTTAATTAGTGAGCACAAACTAACTTAATGATATGCATAAACGCAGACAATAAACATACCCGTAGGAAAAGTGACGGTCCGAAAAAGGGCTTGGTTTTGTTTTCCTTCCACGTCCTTGTGCTCTCAATGAGGCAGCGGATAACCAAATCACACCAATTCCCTTGCCGAGCATCGCTTTGCTCCTCCAACGGGTCGGAAAAGAATGGATAAAGGTACCCATTGGAGCTTGTTTGAATAAGCGAACTCGAAAGCAAGACTAGAAAATTCATCCTAAATATTTTTCCCGCAATCTTATCTCCTAGCAATGCGGCAGTTACATGATTGACCGATATCTTATGACAACTATCAACAAGTCCGTTACTTGTGAATTGAGCTACCCATTCATCCACTACATCGCTACGATCGTTAAATTTTTTCCTCCGTATCAGTAAATCCCCCCTAGGAAACCCAAAAGCACGACAAACATCCAACTCATTAACATATATTCTCCTACCCTCGGATATCACAAGTTGGGATCTTTTCGGGTCGTAATTGTCAACTACCCAATAACACATTTTATTGGGCAACCTACTGACATCTAACCCCAAAATACCACCAAATCTCATAGATCTTACCATTGCTAACTGCGCTTCGTTCATTTTGCTGATTGCTTCCATCAGGAAATGCGAACAACAACGACTTGTCAATTGATTAACCTCATCATCCCTCTTCGCTATTACTTCTTTGTTAGTGTGCTGACCTTGCTCATCATGTTTAGCCTTTTTTCGTTTGCCTTTTTCCTGTGGGTCAGCAACATCGGCCGTCTTCTTACCTTTTGCTTTGGCCGACACCTTCCCTTTCTCATCCACTTTCTACTTATTCCCTTTCTCCTTCCCTTTGTTGTTTTTCAATTTCTCCTTCCCTTAATTCACCAACTTTATTAAAGGAAGATTCTCGTCCGGCAATGTTGTTCTCTTCCTCTTTTCTTTAGCTCGCGATGTTCCTGCTTTTGTACAAAATTCAGTGATTACTATTGCATTTTATTCAATCTATTTATACTTGTACAGTCAATATCATGCACCAACTTTATATATTTTATGCATATAATTATCATATTTTATGCATATCAGTAACACATAAAACTTTCCCGAATCAAAACATTTTACGCATTTGACTCAATCTTTTTATACTAACCAATGTTGTCAAAATCGCGATCCGACTTGTAGAATCGCTCGATTCTATGATCCATGAGTTGATTCCGGGTCGGATCGCATGTAGAATCGCACCCCTGGTAGAATCGTGTGGGATCGCGATCCAATACGTAAAATCGTGGAATCGCGCGATCCATGGGAGTCTAACAAAATATTAATTAAGCAATATTTTCTTATTTTTAACTAATAAAAAAATTAAAAATAAAAAAAATTCCAATTAGTTAATTATACGTATTATACCCTTAGTGCCCTAGAAATAGAATCACAAAACCAGAATTTCAGAATTCAACTTCAGAGGCGAGGCGACTTGGTCACTTGAGAGACTCTTGAGCAATTCCTTTCATTACCTCGCCGCGCCACCTGCCCACCACCGCTGCGGCGCCGGCGCCTTGACTGTCCTCACTCACCACTCTTTGATTTCATGAGTAGAGGTATGTTTGGGTGCTTTCTTTTTCAATTTTCACTTCTTGGAGATTATGGGAAAAAAATTGTTTCTTGATGTGTAATTGATGTGGGTTTTGAAGTTCTTGCTGAAGATGTGGTGCACCGTTGTTTGAGTGTTGTGATTTGTGAGTGGTTGACCTCATTGCCTATGAGATATATATACATATGTCTCTTTCTTGCAATGTGTATGACCTCTGCATTAGTGTAATGTTGTAATTTGTTTAGTTTAATATTATGATGCAATCTTGTTTGTTCAGAACTTCAAACTGTATTTCATTAATAATTATTTTGGATTGAATTTATTAATAGATTATACCAAATGACGAGTGCTGCTGATTCAACTTGTGTAACTGGTCGTATTTGTGGCATGTTGATGTTGGTATTTTGATTCTAAGACATTTTGTGACTTTATGGACGAAAATATTGATGAATATTTTGTTATGAGTCATTGTTTGTTAATGTTAGTCTTTAAATAGATTTATTTAAATATTAATTTAATTTTTCGGTAGGATCTTACGATTCTAATACGATTCTGGATTCACGATCCTACGAGGCCTCTACGATCCTACCTAGGATCCCGATTTTGACAACCTTGATGCTAACCTTTCGATCAAGTTATGCACACCACCAATATTAATTATGCACAAAAATCCAAAATAATATGTACCAATGGAAATATTTTTTATGCTTACTATTTCATTTTTTTATGCTAATATATAAAATGTTTTATGCTTACGGTTACAAAAAAAAAAGGCAAAAGAAAAAAGAAGGGTATGCATACCAATATTAAAACTTTCATGCACACAGACACTCAATTTCATGCTAATAATCCACAAGATTCATGCATATCAATGAAACCGGGATAGAAAAAAACAAGGGTTTTATATAAAATATACAAACAACAAACCATTTGATAAATTACTTACCTGCGTCCATGCTTTACCATATGAACCGAAATGCGACTCTCAATCTTCGATGCCTGAAATCTACAAACAAACCATTTTCCATCCAAATATCAGTAATACTTACCTTAATCGGTTGTGTTTTGCCAAAATCAAAATCAACAAACCAAATAGATTCACAGGAGCACGAAATTGACAACGAAAACAACGAGAAAATGGTTCATAAACCGTGAAAAAACCCTAAATCATAAACTAAATCCCTCATCAAAATTCTTCACCCGCCAATTAATATACCTATTCCGTGTTCGAACGAGTTCAAATCATCTTAAACAATCAGGCCGCAAACATATTTTGAGGATTTCTAAAATTTTCAGTTTGAAATACCGACGGTTTACATAAACCATTTCTCTTCCAAAACACAATTTCATCCATGGGTAAACCTAATTAACAACAGAAAAGATGAACCATACCTCACAATTCGTAGATTAAGAACGATTCTTCTCGAATTTCAACGAAGGAAGTAGAAAAGAAGTCGATTTTACACAAACCATTTCTATTCAAAATCGCAATTTCATCCATGGGTTAACGAAAATAACAACAGAGAAGTTGCAACCTACCTCTTAGTTCGTTGATTATGGACAGAGGATCTCCAATTTCTACCAAGGAATTACCAAAAAATGCGACTTACGGCGGTTTTAGGCGCGGAGGAACTGGTGGCTTTCAAGTAACTGGAGGAAGAAGGAAATGAATTATTTTGCCCGCCCAATCCCAAACCCTTTGAAATGAAACATTTGGGTTTGCCCAAGACACCCTTTCTACTTTTATTTTTTTTTAAAGATTATAGGGTTTAATCTTGGCCATTAGATTAGGATGGATCGACGCTTAGGATCGGTTATCGTATCTCTTTTGAAGGGAGGATCTCCCTAAAACCATACCCTATATATATATATATATATATATATATATATATATATATATATATATATTACCAAGTAAACAGAAAGTATAAACATAGTAAGCATGTTTGGGCACAAAATAATGTACTAGTACTATTTTCTTTTTGAAGACTTGTCTCCACAAACAAAATACATAGACAAAGTACATATTACATCTTTATTCAGCAACTTTGAGTTATACATTTCATAACAAGGGATCAAGGCAAGTGAAAAGGGGTACCTAGGATCAGTGCAGACTACGCAGGATTCCATGCAAATAGCCACCAGACATGGCTAGTGCAACAAGGCAGACTACACCAACAGGAAAGATCTTTCCAGTACTCTTAAAGCGCAGACCCATCGCTCCCAAAAGAGAAGCAGAAACAACAAGGCCAATCAACGATGCCAGAACAGGGTCTGATGGAAGTAATGTGTAGACGTAATACAATACACATGCGGATAGTCCACCAGCGATTAGTGAGATCTAGCTTCCGCCTTTAAGATAGCCCATTGCTCCGCCAATTCCAAGTAAAGCGGCATAGCCTAACATAAGTTTCTTGGACAGTGACATAACTGCAATGGTGGTAGGCACATTAGGGTCCGGGATGACACCTGCTACAGTTCTCCAAGAACGTTTGTTTCCACCAACATGAGAAGTTGGTGACATGGTAAGCCTTGTTGATAGGTAAACAGAAGGTGTAGGCACTGATAGCGATGCATTTGTGCAATTAGTGATGAGACGGTGGTGCCTTGAAGAGTAGAGTGGAGGTAGGGGTGATGAAAGCAAGCTTGACTGTGAAAATGCCAAGAGGTCTGCCATGGTGAATTAGGTACCTATGACGGGATATTTACTGCAAAATATTGTGGTAAGGAGATTATTGTAGTTCAGGAAGGTGTTTACTCAGGTTTAGTAGTTTCTGCAAATTCCACAAAAATCAACCTGCTGTTCACTATCTGCAGTTCAACACAAAAGCAAGAATCATATAAGGTAATTCCAGGAACCAATACTCTCGTAGCAATATTTGTGAAGATCAGAAGAGAAGTTAGAAGTATGGGTTCTGTGCAGATTTTAAGGAGGAACAACATTCACAAATCATGATTATCAGATAGATAAGTTATAACTGCCTTCATCTAAGATAAAAAAAATAGTTTTCCTTGAATAGAGATCATGAACAACAAAGTACTTGAGATCAACTCAAACATACATGATACATGTAAAACAAGACTTCATCATTGTTCGCAAAACGGCATAATCTTTCAGGAACTCAGCGGATTCATGCAAAAAAAATATTCCAACTTTGCTTATATTCTGTGAGAAACAATTTAGTGCGTGCCTACAATCTATATCACATTATTATTTAGAAGAGCAAAATTAACTCACAAAAAAAAAAAACAGAGACCGTTGTCAAATCTCAAGTAGAAAATATTGCACACATAGAGGTAAAAAGAACTTGAATACAAAATGAAAAAGAGATGCAGTGGAATAAGAATCACATGGTAGGGCAGAAGATCACTTAGTGAGAGAAGCCATTACCCTGCCATTCATAGCCTTCAAAGCTTTTTGAGCATCTACTTCAGATGCAAATTTGACAAAACCAAAACCTTTTGGTCGTTGAGTCCTAGGGTCTTTGACAAGTCTCACTGCAAAAGAAAGCATAACATTAGGAAAAACAAAGACAATATCATTTCTTGCTCAAGAGAAACATACAAAAAAAAAATGTCTCAACAAAAAGAAGGCAAATATCATTTTATGGAAAAAAAGATCATACAGCAGCAAATAACATACAAATAAAGATAATCTGTTGGACAGAGTCAAGATGCATAAAACCAGGAATTTTTTACCTTCTTCGATCAATCCAAAGGGCGAGAATAATTTCTCCAATTCTCCAGCTGTTACGTAAAACGACAACCCTATTGCAAAATCCACATTAACAAAAATCCCACAACAGTCCGTAGAAAAAAGGCGAAATAAATCAGAACTTCATCAACAAGATATATAATTAAACGAGCAATACATACTGCTTACAAATAGCTCGGAAGTGAATCTTCTAGCCATCCGATTCCAACATCGCCGAAACTTCGCCGGAAGCTAATCGATTTGCAGGAAGTGGAGGTGGGGTCGGGTGTACGGGGGGTGGTGGGGGGCGCCGAATCTGAGCCTAGGGTTTGGCGGTGAAGTAATAAACCCTTGACCAATAATTTATAATGGCCCATACAATATATTAGCAAACTGGAGGGGCCTAAACATAAATAAATAAAATTTTAAGTTTAAACTTCAAACATACTGACCAAAAAATTCACTCCAGACTTCAACTTCACCAGCTGCAGATGCAGAACACCGCCAACTCGAGCGATCCGACCAGGCAACCCGCGCCAGACTCAGGGACTAATTTCCGGGTCGGGCAGAGGGTCCACTTCGCCGGGAATACGAGAAGAATCGGAACGGTTAGATACGTGGGGGCTGTGGAGGGTACCTCCGGCGATTGGATCGGAGTCGAATGGGACGCAGATGGCGAAGGTAAGCACGATGGTTCCCACAATGGCGTCAGATACTTCATGGCGAGGGGCCCCAGTACGGCGTCGTTCGTGCGGGCGCACAATCTCAGCGCCGGCGTTTCGCTGTTGGAAGCACTCGATACTCGCTATCGAGCTCATTCTACTAAGGAGGAAGAAGGTAATTAACTGAAAGAAGTTGTGCACTGTGAATTAACAAGTTGCATCACGATCACATTTGGATGCTTCCCTGTGAAAATTGAGATGTTGGCTGTTCTGTCAAAATGTGCAGTTTTTTTAAGATGATTATGCCGATGTGTGTTTCTTTATGCACACGCACGGAGAGAGAGAGAAGAAGGGTATGTTTTATCTATAGGTAGATGTACAACTAGTTTAGAAACAAGTCACTTAAATGAAAAATAGGATCTAGTGTGTTATTTTGCTTCTTGATGTTGCTAGCATCAAATGTTACTAGTTAGAAACTTTTTGAGCTGTGTATGCTGAATTTGGCTGTGCCACCATTTGTTCTTTGCTGGATATTATGATATTAGACGATTTGAGAATTGAGAATTGTTGCATGATCCAAGTGAAAGTGTTTCTGTGATGGAAAAAGTTAATGTGTTTTTTTTATTATCTTGTTGCTACTGTATTTTGTTTGGAAATTATGAATTTTAATTTACTTGTCTATTTGTATTTCATAAGTTTTTTCTTTGATTATTAAACTTATATAACTCCTGTGAAATAACTGTTTTAAGTGTGGTTAATCTCATTATGTTGCTACTAGATGAGATGTATGTCCTTTCCGCAAGAAAGAATAAGGTATCAATAGAGCTTGTTGGGAAACACAAAATTGAGGACAAAATGACTCGACTTGAGGAATTGACTAGTGCATCCTTGTCTTATTTGGGAGTCAGTTTTCCTGGATCTCCAGAGCACATCAGTTCGACTTTACCTAGTAAGTTGTTGTTCCTCCAAGTTAGTCCTTTCTTGACTATGCTGTTATGCCTTTTACCTATCTGCCTCTGCTTGCGTTCATCTCTAATCTGATCCAGGGTCTCCTTTACTTTTTTGTGTTTTTATGGATTGTTTTCTTTGGCGATGTATCATGATAATGCTTTTACTTTTATCCTGTGTCTTGAATTCTATATTTCCTTTGCAGATCTGAAAGACCTCGATTTGACTGGAAATCTACTTGCTGATTGGGATGTATGTGATTCTTGCTTTAGAAATCTTATATGCAATGTATTGTGACCATACTGCTGAATTGGGATTTCTAAATTCCCATGGCTGAATAAAGGGTATTTTTGGTTGGCCTTACAGGATGTTAGCATCATCAGTGAAGGATTGCCTGCTCTAACAGAGCTTAACCTGTCCAACAATTCCATGTCACCTGTTATAACTAGTGGCCCCCAGCTAAGCAACATCCGCACTTTAGTCTTGAACCAAACTGCAGTACTCTGGAACCAAGTAAAGATCGAGTCTTTATGTGCACAATATTTTTCGAACTGAAAAAAATCATTTAAAGCATGATTCCTGCCGTTTTTCCAGATCGAAGTTCTTAAGGACTCACTCCCACACGTGGAAGAGCTGCATCTTATGGGAAATAAATTAAGAGAAATAACGGTCAGCAGTTATTAATTTATTATATTGCAAGAAAGTTGTAACTTTGAAAGTATGCCACATATCTATGAGGATTTGGGAGTCACTATTATATCTGTGTTTGGTTTATTTCATGTCCTGGTGATGAAGTAAAAGGGCGGCTTTTTTTTTTTTTTTTTTTTGCATAGAAGAGATGAATGGTCTTGAAATATTGCATTTTGATACGCTAGAACTTCTTCAAATGGAGTTGGTAGGAGAATGCTATACTTTGGTAAAGACATTTTTTTAGCATGATAATCCTAAGCAATTATTATTGTTAGGATTTTAGCATTCTGAAACCCAATCGTCTTTGGTGACAAACATGAGTTCAACCTGGAGCCAGGGAAGGAGGGGTATGTTTTAGTGACAAATGTTTGGCTATGTTAGAGAGTTGCTACCACTTTTACTTATTAAAACTGTTATTATATCATAATGTGTACAGTGTAACTTTTTAAGCAAATTATAATATTTGAGTGGAAGGAGAGCAAATGATTTTTATTAGTAACACCCCTTTGAGAGTCGAGCTTTTATTTTCACCACTATCTGTTCCTGCTTCTAACATTCTCAAACTGAGAGACTTCTATTGTTTATCTCTGCTTGATTCCATTCCTCTTCATTCTTCTCATTGTTTATTTTCTGTCCAGCCAACGTCTTCAGCTTTCGTCCAAGGATTTGGTACCCTGCGACTACTTAACCTTGATAACAACTGTATATCGTCTTGGGATGAGATAATAAAACTGTCCCAGTTGTGCAGGTAGTCAGGACGAAGGAGTGCTCATCTCTTTTTTTAAAAATTCATCAGTTTACAGCATTTGCGGTCTTGCTAATATTTTGTAATCTGTTTTCTATTTGCAGCCTGGAGCAGCTTTTTTTGAACAACAATAATCTAAATCATATATGGTATCCAGATTGTGATAAGTTGGATGAACCAGACAATGATTGTCGAACTCAAGAGAAAAGTATTCGACCTTTCAAGAGTTTGCGTAGCCTTTCTCTTGGTATAGCCGTTGCGTTTTATAATACAATCATTCTTTACTTGGTATCTTTTCATGCCAGAGGAATCTTAGTTTCTTATTGCTTACTGTTTTCAGGGGGCAACAACATTGAAGACCTGAAGTCTATTGATTCACTTAACTTCTTCCCGAACTTGATGGTGAGCATCGCCCTTCTGAATAATGTGCCCAAAAATTTATATGCTAGCTCAGAAGTAAAGTGATACAAAAAAACTTCTGGAAACTTGTCAATAATCATTTGGATTTGATCACGCCATCACGGCTGTATGAGGCCTAGTTTAAACAATTAGGAGAAATGTCGCCTAGTTCAAAATAAAGTTTTGATTATATAGATATTTGCAGCTCATTCATTTCACAGCTATTGACTTTTTTGCACAGACATAATGCTGCAGTCAATCTTAATTTCTGGATAAAACTGCTAATGACTTCCTAGAAATCCCACTAAGAAAGACTTGTGCAAACTTCCCATGCCTTTGCTGCTGGTCAGAGATATAGCAGTTGCACCCAAGGTAGAGAACCACGCTATAAGGAAAAATATGGCTGAAATGCTCTGTTAATGAGTAAAGGAACTTAGTAAGACTTAAAAAATTACATTAGGGTCAAGAGCTTTGATAAAAACCTTGTGAAGTGGCTGCTTCAGCAGATAAACTTAGCAAACTCTAGATATGCTGCTTGCTGTAGTAAATATGCAGGGGGGGGGTTACTATTTCCACATATTTAATGTTTAGGACTATTTTAATTCACACCAGTTTTTTTTCCCCCCATTTTCTCAAAAAAAAAAAAAAAAGAAACAGATCGGGGCAGTTATCATTTATATCATATAGCATTCTATTGGTTCGTTTATCCTTCATCCCTACCCTACAGTTTCCAGGGAAAATTTCCTGTAACAATGTAGTCAGGTTCTTTTTGTGTTGCTGATGTTAAAAATCTCTGTCGACAAACTTTTGCTTCAGAAAATACCTGGTATTACTTATTATAGTAATTCTGTTTATTTTATGTGTAGGATATTAGGCTATCTGGGAATCCAGTTGCAGATATAGGGAAAGGTGGAGTTCCCAGATTTGTCTTTATTGCTCGGATAGCGAAACTTGAAATGCTCAATGGAAGTGAGGTTAACTTCAGATTATTTATTCCCTTGTTTATTTTTGGGGTGACACGAAGGCTGGGGCTCTTAATGATCATGGTTCTTACCTGCATCTGCTTATTACAGGTTGGTCCTAGAGAACGAAAGGACTCTGAAATTCGGTATTGTTTTCCTTCAAAATTCTGATAATTGTATTTGTATGAGTAGTTATGCTGTGCCAATTATGAAATAGAGCAACTATCCTGCTATTTTTATGTTTTTTTCTACTTTCTTGCTCCAACTAACTGTTCATGAGTTTTCCTGCAGGTACGTTCGCTTGGTCATGTCAAAGTGTAATGGCGACCCTGAAGAAATTAGGAAAATCCATCCCAGGTAATCATCAGTTTTATTGCCCCACCTAAACTGCTGCTAATTTTAGGAAAGGTTGTAGGAATATATTAGTTGGTACCTTATAGTAATACTTTCATATATAGATAATTCTATTGTTAATTTGTTATTGCTATACCTCTTCTTGAAATTTCTTGTTGCCATAATTTATGCATGTAATAAAATCTTAAATTTCCTAATGGAAATATGCAAAGTAAATCAAGCGATTAATATTGGAAAACCTTTTTTTCTACTGTTACAAGTGAGCCCTTTTCTGCATATCATCTCTAATTCAGTTCTCTGGTTGCTAACATCTACAATTATGTCAAACAATAGTGACAAAGTGAAGATTGCAAGTGATGAGTATCATTTGATCTTTATTTATTTGCTTTCATTCGATTAGATCTAATGGTCTAGATGTATTGCAAGTAAGTGCAGTATTGAGTCCAATTTTATGGATCTGATAAGCAGGTTTTCTGAGCTAAAACAGTTCCATGGAATTGATGATGAAAGACCGTTAACAGGAGCATCAGGACCTCAAAAGATGGCTTCTGGATTGATTTGTACGGTCTTTTAGCTACAAATAAGCTCTTACAATGTAATAATGTGTTCTAAGTTTCGCCCTTGCCAATGCAGCTATTACCTTGAAATGCATTGGAGCATCAATGGGCGAGAAGCCCCCATTGGCGAAAAAGTTACCTGCAACTACAACGGTGACAGTTCTACCCAGTTTCTCAATCTCATCTCTTTTAGTAAACTTTTTCAGAAGTAAATAATGCATCCACATTTTTGTACAGGTCGGAAAGCTGAAGAACCTATCTGAGAGTTTCTTCAAGTTAAAATCCATCAAGCCCATACTGTTTCTTAAAGAAGAGGTTCGTGCAATATAACAAGTCTCTCAGACTTTCAGTACCCTTTTCTTTGTTTGAATCCAACAGCGTATCAATTGTTCTATTGCATAATTTGTTTCAGTTGAAGCATCTCCAAGAACTCGTGGTTTAATAATGTAGATTGTTCAGTAGGAAAAGTCTTCCACCACTAGATTTCTTTATCTTATATCCATGTAGCTTCTAAGATAGAATCTTATATGATCTTCTATAATTGGTTTTAGCCATCCATGTTTGTGGATTTACAGGGTTCATCTTTGCCTACATTGCTTGAAGATGATATGGCAACTCTCATCGAGCTTGGAATTGGCAACGACTCCACCATTCTCGTAGATGAGCTGTCTTGATGTTGATCAGTGTGAAGAAACGATAATTGCCCCTCAAAATCAAGATTGGAATGGCTTCCTTGAATAGATTCCCCGTCAGATAAGTTTGTTTTGGGAGCCAGAGTTGTTTTCCGGATTGTTTGCTCAGTCTATCCCATTCAAGTGCACTATTGTCGACACCCATTTTCGTGCAGCTCCAAGAATTTTGCATTACGCTTTCGAGTTTAATGCAATCTCTTTTCTCACAAGAAATATGAAGCTACATGACAAATTTACTTAGTTTTATGTAGGTGTAGTACAAATCCAAAATCTTGATTAGAAGATACCTAATCAAACACTTAATATGGGGTTTTTACCAATTCCAGTTCCAACAGCTCTTATCCAATGCTTTTTGAATGTGCAGTGCAAGATAGCAGACTACCAGATTAATGAAAGCTTACAACTTAAAAAATACCAAAACATTGCAACAAAAAGACACAAGAAAATGAAAAGAAATAGGAAACAGACATGGTTGTTACTCGCTTTATGGTCAATTTTCGAGATCTCTATAATCTCAGACATGACAACAGTGGTCAGAAA
This sequence comes from Lavandula angustifolia, assembly GCA_028984105.1. NCBI lineage: Eukaryota > Viridiplantae > Streptophyta > Magnoliopsida > Lamiales > Lamiaceae > Lavandula > Lavandula angustifolia. Next base: position 4,874,065 of record CM054823.1, on the reverse strand, counting down.
GACCATGTATTACAAGTTTCAACTAATCACGAGTTCAAATATTAAGTGCATCACTGGTACTGTTTTTCACCGTTCATCATGTCAGCAAGCTACTACAGCTATCAAACCCACTCTGCTCATTCACTAACAAAAATTTAACGATGTGCGCCATACATCTGACTGGAGTCATATTGCGTATATGCAGTCTGAGGAGAGGTGCTTTTCCCATAAGCAGCTGCTGCAAGCACATTTCCATACCCACCAGACTGATCATAGGCAGGCTGAGACTGAGCAGGTTGAGCATAGCCTGCTTGTCCAGCAGCAGTCGAAGGATAAGCCTGTTGAGCTTGGGCAGCACCGTAGGCCGGGTCAGTAGGCCCTTGGTACCCATAAGCAGCATTATTGGCATTTGGTTGCTCAGCATAGCCAGTTTGAGCTGTCGGATATGACCCGTAGGCCCCTGCAGGTGCTGGCTGAGGATATGCAGGTGGCTGTTGAGCTCCAGGTTGATCATACCCAACTGCAGGCTGACCACCTTGAGGATATGCAGAAGCAGATGCTGGAGCGGGAGTATGACCATATCCGTCAGTTGTACCACCGTAGGGAGGGTAGCTTTGTGGCATTGGTGCACTTGACCCGTACGGGTAAGATTGTTGGGGCGGCATATTTTGACCGTAAGATTGAGGGGCTGAACCAGGACCTTGGTAAGGCACTTCTCCAGACTGATTTGGCCTAGGCTGGCCGTAGGGTTGAGAATGAGGTGCTTGTGCCTGCATGCCGTATATTGGCGGCTTACCATATTGGTCCTGAGGACCATAACCTGAATGTGCACTGCCCTGCCCGTACGTGCCCATGTGCCCAAAATGTTGTCCAGAAGAAGGGTGATCAAATTTAGCCTCATTATACCCATGCCCATAGGATTGGGAAGGAGCTTGAGGATAAGGAGCTGGATGCCCGTAGTCTGGGCCCCCATAATTGTAATTGCCCTGTTAGAAATAAGCAGCAAATAAAAGCATTCATCAAGTAGATGTAAGACACTAGACAATGATATAGAGACAAGCACCAACCTGAGGTGAAGGCCCATGCATAGATGCTGGAGGTCTTTGCTCCCAGCTTGGACCAAAGTTGCTCCTTGGGGCCTGTGGCGGATGATAATTACCATATGATGGAGGAGGATATTGTGAGTTCTGAGAAGGATATTGTCCTCTGTGCGGATAATCATAACCGGAGAATTGTGCATGATGAGATCCCCTAGGTCCCCACTGTGGAGCAACAGGTCCACGTGGACGATAACCCTGCTGGTTGTATCCTCCAGAGAGAGGTGAAGGCTTTATAGTCTATACAAAGAAATTGAATAAGAATAAATAAGAGGCTGGAGTCCAGAACTTCAACACATAAAATGTTGGAAACAAGCTGCAATAGATCATAATGAAAGTCCAATCTCATTGGTTATAGCATCATGGGATGGAACAGCCACCAAAAACAAAAGGATAAGTCGACAAGCTCATGTTACGGTTAATCAAAGAGCAGAAAGTACTCGGAATTTGAGAAGCTTAAACACAATAACACTACCTATCATATCAAAGTCAAATACTAAAGAAACCAAGATGTAACAATAAAAGATTGATTAAATAATAAATTCACGAGAGAGGCAATACAATTATGGCCGGATGGACATCTAGAGAATAAAATGTTCAACAATGAGATGTGGTCACATGAGATCAAAAAATGACTCACGTTAGAACTGGAAACCAAGCAACAATTCATGGGAGGAATCTCACTCACGAGCATAATCCAGTCTAATCACCTTTTTTGCAAGGAATTCATGTAAAACCGTGCCGGGCATTCTCAAAGATTTCAAGGACAAAAATCAGTAGTAGTTTCTCAGAGCATAAATAACTTAAAGACCAATAACAGTTGAATCATAAGTCTAGTCAACCTATTTTATCTAAATCGGTCATCATTCAACAAAAAAGACATTAATCCAAACTGCTTGAAGAAGACATTTTCACTATGTGAGGCACCATTTTCCAATAACTCTAGAATATGATATCAGGCATGCCACAAAGCTTACCAACTATTAAGATCCTGCAATGATGAGGTTTAACGCTTGGTACCTCTCTTCTGGTGACGCATGAGAATAGTGGTTGTTATTGGTACACCAAGAAGGCAATGCGAACTGGAAGTGAAAGGAAAAGCCAAAACTGCATTTTTAAGTCAACCAATTCGAAACATTGGCATCTTCGAGACAGATAAATCATGGCAACTAAAATCTTATTCTAAATTTAAGATTTTCCTAACAGCATTCAAGAGATCTCGCATGCTTAATCACTGCTACTTGGTAAGTCCAACACTCCAAGGTGTCATCAAAAGATTTTCTCAACTACAGAAGGCATTAGTTGAAGTTACATTTTTACTAAAACCCTTGCAAGTAGACTTCAAAAGGATCCAATGAAATCATGTGATGATGGCTTTAATGATCACTTAGTTATGAATTTATGATATCTATCATGCCAAAGAACCAAACCACATACCTACATGTGGTATTTCTAGAAGAGTGCCAATGTGGCACAAGATCTAAATTCATTTACAACACATGAAGATAAAAACTTCTGCCATGGTGATAAGCAAGCTCTTTCACCAACATGTACACCATATGTAACCTATACTCAAGTATATTATCGTCATATTATAAACACAAGTTGAGTCTGAGGGGAGATATTTTTCAAAGGTAAGGGAAATAACCAGGAGACAGTATACCCACAATCAAGTCCATCAATATAATCACAACAGAGATAACCTACACTGAGACAGATCATTTATGTAAAAACCCAAAAATAACAGAGAGAAATGAAATTGACTATCTAGGCATATACCAAGACAACTTAGTTGCATAGAGAACCACGCAAAGAATATCTGAAAATCCAAAAGAACGGAAAAAAGGAAGATATGCAACATATTAAAAAACAAGGACACAAATAAAAGATCAACAAGAATGCTTATTCACGGGCAGTAGGCATTTGTCAAACATTAATAGGAGAAAATACATATACGCCATTAAACACAAGAGCTCTAAATAGAAAGGGAAACATCTTCACACACCTGACTCATAACATCTTTGATCATTTCTCTCGCAGTCTCAACCTGCTTCGTGTTACCAGTTACGCGGACCATCTTCTCCCTAGATTGATCTCCATCATTTGGTTGTATCAGCTAGAGCCAAAACAGACTTCATTCATCAGCTATAAAAAGTAACCACAACTACCAAAAGTAATGGAATATCAACCACCTGAATACGTGCACCAGATCTCGTCTGCAAGTTTCTGATAGTTTCTCCACCCTTTCCAATAATCAAACCAACCTAAAGTAGCAGTACATAACACCTCATTACCTCAAATGTACACATAAAATTATTCAAAACAGTAAACACAAATATTTGTCTGCATATACTTATATATAAAGTGATGCTAGTCACCAGAAGAGGTGAAAAACAAACCTTTTCAATTGGGACTTGAATTTCAAGTTGCTCACCACCACTGGCAGCCTGAACAGTACTGAATCCTCGAGCAACAAGTGAAGGTGAGCCTCCCGCATCAGCCTAACAACAAGCCATCTAAAATCAGAACTTAGAAGACAAAAACATGAAACACAACAAATAGAGTGAAGGAAATCAAATAGAAAGACAATAACATCCTGCCTCCGCAATCACATCCTTTATCAATCTTTCTGCTCTGTTAATACTTTCCAAGGTTCCAACTAGTTCCAAAGGCCGGGTGGGAGCCCGTGGATCTGCATCAGCATCCCTCACAATCTGAATTTTAGCACCGGAATTGTCCTGCAGGGATCGGATTGTATCCCCTGCCTTGCCAATTAGAACTCCAACCTAAAAAAGAAACAGGACAAGCAGTTTTTAGAGGCCTCTTCTACATATAAGTTGTGGCAACATATAGAATCAGCAGTCAACCAGAAATCAACTAGTGATTCTATAATTAAGTTTCACAAAACTCAGCATTACCTCAGAGACTCAGACACACCAAAGATCTAGTAAAAGCACATGAGGGGCGACCTCATCCACCCTCTTGTTTATGTAATTTTATGATACCAAATAATTCAAGCAACTGCATATTATTACTTGGCAAATAACTGCCCACTAAAAATGATAACAGATGTTGACTATCCTAAATCCTCATTTTACATGTTTCTTATTCCAAATGAGGCACATTTTCTTCTAGACCTACTAAGATCTCAGGATACACTTAATGTTCCCATTCTATGTAAACAGCAATATTTTCACATGTAAAATTTTCATAACTAATTAGACCAAGAGTTTTATACCCAATTTCGAAAACCCAATTCTTTTTAACCATTAAACAGCAAAGCCAGCAGCCAAAATTTAGAAAAGTGCTTCCTCAAATTACGTTCTCATCATATTTCAAATTATCACCATTCTAGGTTCAATGGAACAAAAATATTAGATCAATGTACACCTTTGATTAAGTAAATCAGTGGTTGTTTCAATCCTCGTGTTTAGAGGCTTGTAGGGATGATGTTGTAGTAGAAGTCTTATATTGTTTTAAAGGGATGTTATGCCACAGCAATTGGTACTATAAGATAGTACTTTATATATACACTAGGTTTGGATACATACTATGAAAGATACCATTATCCAGCATACCAGATAGAGGCTTGAGTATTTCAAGCTGGCGGTCATAATTTCCTATATCCTGAATGACATTTCTTCTATCTAAGAAGGCTTTCTGAAGCTTTTATTACCACCCTGATCAATACAGAAATATGCCTATGGCATACAAAGCAGGCTAGAATTTTAAACATATGTTTAGAAACCCAAGGCACAGATATTAGAGTAAATTACTCAATGAATTACCTTGTCATTAGGAACCTCCATTTTGCGGGACAGTATTTGCAAATCTGAACCTGGCTCACTTTCAGCAGATTCAACTCGAACATCCCCCTCTCTTGGGAGATCCGAAGCCTCTTCAGTTGCTGCATCTGGTTGCCCTGGTTCTTTGGCATTCCCCTCATCAGTTTTCACATTGTCATCAGGAGCTGTTTCTTCAGTGGCTGTCTCAAGAGGCTCCTCGACAGGTTCTTGTACCGCCAAAGACTGGCCACTATTATCCTCAGCTGCAGGCTGCTCAGATTCTTCTTTAGGTTCATCTGGTTTCTCCTCCTCTGTGTGTCCATTCTCTGAAACAGCTAAAAGAACAATGACCACTATTAGTGATGTCTCCATTTTCCAATGATAAAGAACAGCATTTCAGTTTCGGAGGTGGCAAATGCAACAATACAATCAAATTAAAACCACAAAACTTCCAAACAAAATAATCATTTCAAATACTTCAAGAAAACGAAATAAATGATTTCCGTTATTATCTATTGTGCATCATAAGCAATTATATTCCACTTTTCACCGGATAGAAAACATCACAGAAAACACGCCTTGGAAGCCCCGGAAAGCCAGAAAATCAAATTACCATACTTCCCCAGCTGAAAAAAAAAATCGAGGAGAATAATACACGGCATACCATTAGAATCACCTGAGCCATCGGCTTCACCAACATCATCGCCATTGCTCTCCAAACGGGGCCGCTTAGCTTCAGATTCATCCACAACGCCATTTCCCTCTTCCTGCGACCCGTTCTTCAGCGAGTCGTCATCTGGCTTGTCCTCGGACTCGGTAACCGTTTCAGCAGCGTTGTTATCCTCAATATCTTCAAGCTTTCTCTTGTGGCCATCTGCCGCGACGGCAGTGGGTGCAACAGGGGTAGCTTCCGAAGGCGTGATCACGTTCTCATCCGCCATCGATGATTTTCCGCAGATCAGATAACGTCGCAGCTACGATTAGGGTTCCCAGTGCGGAATGCAACGTGGTTGAATTCCGAACCCTTTTTGCTGTTCAATTTCCTTTTTATATTTATGTGGACGCATTTGGCCGGTACTAATATTTAATAATACTTGATGAGAGGGAGATATTTCCTTAGGTAGGGTATCAAATGGAACTTCTGGGCCTGGACTTATAATACTACATGGGCTGGTTTTAGGCCCATATCGTTTATAGGGTGCAGGGCCTCAGAATATCATTTTAAATTATTACCTCGCCAGCACTATGTCTATGTTGGTGGAGTTACAATTTCATAATTGATATCATTTTATGACAAGATTTATCATTTTATCACATGTTAAATTAAGGAATTTATAATTAAGCATGCGTGATTTTATTTTAACTACAAGTTGCATTCAACATAGATAGACATGTAGTATCACATATTTAATTTGGTCGGATTGGATAACTACTTAGAAGTGTGACAAGAAATTAAAAAGATCGACTCGATATGAAGTGCTAGATTTAGTATACTTTTTGTATCTAATTGTGCCATCGAAAGTCGAAACCACGTGAATCCAAGCAACCATATTTTTATCGAACGTACCTCGTATTAATTAGTGAAATATCGATCAAGTTAATCATGAACAGTAGGACATTTATTTGTTGGATTAATTCCTATTATGAGCATATATGGAATTAATATATGGATACAGTTCTCATAAAAATCAACTCTATATATAATATATGAGAATTAAGAACTAAAGCATCACGACTCCACGATCCATGCATATTCCTCCTACGAGCAAAGCATACAATCCTAATTTTATACTTTGAATTTGAATTTGACCGCCCAATAAACAAAATGGGTATGCATTACAGGGACCAAATTTGAATTTGACCGCCCAATAAATAAAGATGAAGAGTGCAGTAGTTTCCAATTGATCCCTCCTCTATTAACATTAATGGTATTGCCCTTTGATCTCGGATTATCCTCATGGAGATAAATGAATTTAAGGTATAAATTTGTGTTACGTCATGCCCTAAGTCATGTGATCTTAATTCAACATAGGCAAAAACTTGTGTGCATCATGTTGCACATGCAATATGATCCAATTACCCAATTTTGACCCGCTTTGATCCGCATTGACCCGTGCTTAACCCGCTGACGTCAGCATGACATCATTATTTTTTTTATTTTTTTACGTTTTTTTTTTACATTTTTTTTATAACTTTTTTTTTTACTTTTTTTTCCCCTTTATTTTAAGGACGGACGTGTCACTCTTTGCATACGAAAGTGTCAATCGTAACAAACAAAAGTATCAATCGCAACAAACAAAAAAAATTTCATTTTTTTTTCATTTTTATTCCCTTTATTTTAAGGACGGACGTGTCACTCTTTGCTTATGAAAGTGTCAATCGTAACAAACAAAAGTGTCAATCGTAACAAATATTTTTTTTTATTTTTTTCCAATTTTTTTGATAAGGAAGGCGTGTCATTTGTAATGAATAAATGTGTCATTTG